>OY728121.1:1896700428-1897950428 GCA_963277665.1 Viscum album | reverse complement strand
ATTATTACACACTCTTAATGAAATAAAAAACATTTCCATTTTCAAATAATACCTTAAAACCATTTATAAAATGACATATTTGAACATAAGCTAAAACACACACAAGGGGATTCCATACAAGTCATCAAGAGATATAATTCTATCATATTGAAAACCACATAACATAAAATTTCAAACATATAAGAACCAACACGTCAACACATAAATAACATAACATGTAACGAACTCACAATATCAATATAAAATAGATAGTGAATAACATAACATATATATCATTATGAGACACCTATAATGCCAATGGGATGAATTCATGATGTATAAATGTGGAAAAACAACTTACATTTTAATGATCACACATCCCATCAACGAAATCACCATTTCATAGTAACATCAGTGGCCCTCTGACTAGACAGAAATAAATACAATTAGGGATGACTATCAAGTTAATAATCTTAACTATCTTAGAAATGTTCCTAACATCCCATTTTGTAGACCTTGGTACCTCATTTAATTATAAAAAGGAACTGGTCCCTGAAAAAATCAAATTACAACCCATAATAATAATAATAACCAAATACTAACATAAAAATAAAATCCTTCCCACAATAATAAGTTCCATTTATAATAGGAAAAATCCATAAAAACATCGTGAATCAAAATTCAAACATACATAACATAGATATACAAAAAAATATTCGACAAATACGAAGGGGGTCAACAATGGTAAAATAAAAAAAATCAACCATCACATCATAAATTTCAATCCATGTATTTCACATATCAAAGATATTATATACATTTTTAAACACCTTTACAACTCTATTTTTAATCAAAACATAATACATGGGATTTCAAAATCAAGCATAAATAACAATAATAACAACATAAGGGAATTTCTATTTTAGTTCATAAAATAATACCACCCCATTAAAATGGTTTCAAAACATTATGAAGCCCACAACCACAAAACCTTTTAACAAATTGATAGCCAAAAAAATTTATTTTACAAAAAAATCCATTTGAAACATTACAAACCCATTTAAAAATGGAACCAACCTTAAAAGTTATTTTATAATATTTAAATTCATTTTTGAAAATACAAATGGGAACTAATAACAACTAGACATGTGACCCAAGAAAATTAAATATGGAAAGACATATTTTAAATCCATTTTAAGATCATAAAATCTATATCGTAGAATTATAAATTCAATAAATACATTAAAACCCACATTAACCAATTTTAATAGTCCAAATAGTTATTTTTATAAGATTTTGGTGTGAAAGATAAGATAATTCCATTCTCAAAATACAATAAAGTGTCACTATATCATACTTTTACATTAATAAAATACATATAATTTTCTAATAATGAAATCAAACAGAAATATAATTTATAAAATTTAACAAATTGGTGTTCTAAATAAATACCTACCACAAAATAATAATAATCGAGACCCGAAGATAGATGAAAAATCCCCAAAAAAATACAAGATAAAAGAATAAATATTAAATTTAGATAGTGTCTAAGAACCCTAAAGATATCATGAGAAAAAATATACAATGAGGGTATTCAATAAATTATGTGACATGTGATGTAGGGGGCTCTTAGCTAGGTTATCATTTTATAAGGAGAGGTTGGGATTAAAAGAACATAAATAACATAAGTGTGTTTTGGGAAAGAAAATAAGACATTGAAAATATGGAAATAACACACGGGTTTACAAACTATATTACAACCATGTTTTCCATACTAGAAAATTATTATGAAGTTCTATTTTTACCACCAGAAATTTTAAAGAGATAAGCTAACCATGTTAAAACTAGTTGAATTTCAAATTTCTAGGATAGACCCATCAGGCACTGTTGACACATGGTTACACCTAACCGTACAAAACCCATTCACAATAATAAAACCCTTATAAATTCTAAAATATCTATTTAAAATCATTAGTAACACTCAACATAAAAAATTAATTTAATTATGTAATTAATTAATTCTATATGGGCCCAAAGAGATTCACAATTTCAATCGTGTTTATGGATTTCATAGAAAAATGAAAATAGGTGGATTTTCATGTAAGTTTAATGTTACTGTGTAGTACTTATATATAAGTATAATACTTATGTGACCAATTAAGAGTCATATTTCATGAAAAGGAATGAAGGGTGGCCATGGATGTTGGCTCATGAATGTGGAATATGGACGGGATCTCACATATGATTTATGTGAATCCTTGTTATGTATTAGTGAAGAAGATTTAGAAAATAAAGAGAATTGGAATATAGGGTTTTCAAAAATGTAATTAGCTTTAACATTTGAATTATTGTTTATATAAAAAATATAGTTATTATATAAAAAATTTAAATAGGCACAGTACATGATGTCATGAAGGAAAGTAATCTCCTTAGATAATTTTGGGATGTATTAAAAATAATTTTTTTATTGTTATAATTTTTAGGGTTCATTCCCTATATTATGATGCACATGTAACTTCATTATAAATACAAAAAAATTAAAATAAAAACATAATAAAAAATTGAAAATATTCAGAATGTAGTTTCCGAATCATCATATTCAAAAATACATTACATTTTGTGAAGTGAAGAGAATTGTGTTCATTAATTTTTGAATCATGAAGTGTGAATGAAGTTCATATAGGTAGTATCAAAAAGCATGGAAGAGGTTCACATAGATTATAATATAGCAGCGGCATTCTACAATGTGTCTTTGTGGAATGATTCTGCGTAACATAGTACCAAAATGAGGTCTTCAATGAGAGTTTTTGGAGGGACTCGATGTGACGAGTAGTTTTTGTGAAAGTCAATTCATGGTAAATAATTATTACTGTATATTCTTTGAAGAAAAATAATCATAAAGGAATTCCACATGAAGTAGTTTGTACACATTATTGGGGATTTCATCTCAAATAGGAAAAATGAGTTTTGTGTCAAACATATGCTAGTGTGTATAAATTTAGAGATAACATTGACCATATGAATATAATTCTAAAGGAGCATTATGTTTATTTCATAAGAGATAATAGTGCGTTCTCATGTGTGGAGGATTCTAAACTGAGAGAGTGTATCTATCTGCTTTGAAAATTCTTAAAAATATAATTCTTTAGTGATTCCAATACATTGTCGAATTTCAGTCGTATTCTCTTGTAATATCCTAGTTTGGATGAACCAAATAAAAATTTCTATGTATCCTACATGTTTCCCATATCCTCATATACTTCTATGATACAATAGTGAGATTATTGGTTTGTTTAATGATGAAACAAGATCACATATGAGGATAAATTTAATAATTCACACCCATATTCAATACTTCTTTAGGTATTTAACCAAGAGGAAAAAACAACTTCACTCTATCCAGCTAGTCAAAGTGGTCATTATTCCATGGTATAGGGTACATGTTCTTTAATGTCACCTGATTCAGATGATAATAGTCAACATAAATCCTCATGATTTCCCCTACCTTCTTTGTGAACAATCTCAAGGTGTATTAGGGGGAATCAAAAGATCTATTGAAAATATTCTCAGAACCCACAGCTTGGACAAGGGAATTTATTACGATGCTGAAGGTATGAGGGTGGTCCCATTATAGAGATCAATAATGTAGTCAATATCTTTATTATGGGAAAATTATAGTAAGTCATTTTGGAAAACATCCAAATACTCCTCTGAGATTAATGGAAAAAAATCTATTATGGTTTCCCCCACCCAAAGATACAAACATTCCAACTGATGTGTGATTTGTTGAAAACATATACAGATAGACCCTATTCATCTTGAATGCAAGACCATTTCACCCATTATGTACAATCTCAATACATTAATTTCAAATCACCTCACTCTTTAATAATAGTAGTCTATTTTGGTATGTAATGTGGTTATCTAGTCTATACCATGGTTGATGTTGTATAACTTCATTTCATTAACTATGAGGTCCCATAAAACCCTAACTCTAATAAGTGAAATCATGCATAATTGGAAGATGTGAGTGAGCATCATATTGTACCTAGTGTGATTTTCTAGCCACATTTTCCAAGCTATGAGATCCACCATAATCTATATCTTTCAAAATTGGGATGAATAATTAAAGAATTGTCTTATTCGAGTGTCTATAAGTTTATGAGATAATATAGAGAAGATATATTTTATACCGTGGATTATATTTTGGTATGCTGGTTTGTAACCCTCCATCTATTGCAACAAGTTGTTTCTCTGACTACCAACCATTTTATCCTAGAATATATTATAAGGGGTTTGTGTAATAGGTTAATATAAACATCCACCACTAGCTCCTCCTTTCGATTCACCAATAGTTCCTATATAAATTCTTCCTCCCTAAGGACCACCTTGACATCCTTTGGGAGTACCTTGTTTACAATTCTACCTCATGCATGGAGGTACATTGACATCTTAACTTTCCTTTACTACATGGTGGGTATTGTGTTCCTATTCTAGATGACCTATCCTCTTATAGTCATATTAATTCCTATCCAATATCTATCTAAATCCTCCGTGGTAAAGTTATGTTACTGGTCATGATGTCTGATACTATGCATTTATGTATCATGTGTCCAAATACTAATTTCAATCACTTATATGTTGGGGATAATGACTATATTATAGGATGACCACAAATATCAATTCCATCTTTCACACCAACCCATTCCACAAATCCACGTCATTAATATCCCGAGGGTTACCCAATTTCTATCCTCATTTAATTTAATATTCCATCCATTCACCATTCATCATATTAAATCATTCCATTACTATTTATCTCATTAATCAATAATTCATCAACATTTTATCAACATATAATAATTTAACCCCACCTCTTACTTCTATTTTATTCTTAAATTTGTAACCAGTTCACCCATATTCAAGGTTCACAATAAAGGAAAACGCATCAAGAATAATTAGTTAACAATAATAAAACCACCTAATTCTTCAAAATTCATACAATACTCTTCAAATATAAAATTTTCATTTTCAATTTTGATTTATATTTTATTAAGTTTTTTCATGTAATATTTTATATCTCCATAAAGCAAAAACACTAACAAAAAATATCAACCATTAGAAAAGGGGAAGGATAAATAAATAAAGAAAAAATATTACTATTCAATAATATCATTATATAATATAGAAGAAAATTATAGAAATATCATACCTAAAATTAATCTATGATTACCATTGTGCAATATCAAAAAAAATTTAAGTTGAATGTCCTACCGACATTGCTCAAGGATGCAGTACCAACCATGAATGATGAGTTCATGATAAAAAAAACTAGGACTAGTGGCTAGGGAAAGAGGTTTAAAAGAGATCAAAAATATGAACCTAGGATACCTAGGGTTTGAGGGAAAATAATATTAAAAAATGAATTCATTTTGGCTACCAAAGTTATAAAAATTATGCAAAAACATCAATTCACACTGATTTTTTTAACTTCATTATACTCCCATTCACACCTAGAAAGGATTTTTCCAATCCTTTGTTAAACCCCCATAAAAATTCAATTCACTTTAGATAGTATGGATTAAAATTATCAGTTTTTCCTGGGATTTCATGAATTTTACCAAGATGACTCCCACCACACATCACCAAAAAGTACAACAACCATTTCAAATTCCATCATCCGAGGGCATCATCACCAAAAACATTCTTTATCACAATGCATCACCACCATCGGATCCATACACACTTACCTACCTAGATTTTGGGGAAAAAACATGAAACCCAAAACCATTGGGCATCAATATTAAATTCTTGACTCAGGTCGGGTCCATATATAATTCTCATGAAAATACAAGGAATTTAGTAATATACAATACCCTATCTAGGGGTCTACATCAAAAACTCTGTTATAAACTATATTACTACAATATCACACAATAACATCTACCACTAGCTTTCACAACCTCTAAATGAAACTCACCACATAAAATAGTGAGACACAACCCATAATTATATTCTTCATTTATAGTGCCAACCATTTTCAAGATTCCCAAATTCCAACCAATATTCAATTGTTAATCGATATAAATTGAAATATAATTAAAACCCACCATATCCCCACCCATATTTATTCCAATTTATAATTATTAAATTACTTAATTAAATACCACATTTTTAAATATATCCCATTATAATTTAATTCCATCATTACCAATCACATTCCATATCTATCAAGAAACTACAGTAATGCATCCACACAACAGCCTGAAAGACATGAAATAAAAAATGCTATATCCCCTGAAAAATATATAAAATATTGTGACTATTACATTCTATGGAGCATAAACCAATCAACAAAATACATCCCACAATATATCCCATACAAATCCAACTACAACCACAGTTCCTCAACACATATGCATCGGAACTGATCATCAATATCACTACACTACCCCAAAAGATCTACATAAACACATGGAGAACATCAAAAAAAAATCGTAATATCAATAGATTCCCTCTTCATTACCTTCCATAATTCATATTTAAATAAGGTTTTCATAACATCTCATCATCTGTAGAATGGACATTTTCACAAAATTTCACGATTTACACACAAATGGGCAATTCCTATATTTATATTTAAATTTTTATGACTGGTTAATGTAAACCACAATTCATATTTTGGGTTAATAGTTCATATAATTCACAACACAATCATCAAAACAACATTAATGTTTCTAGGAAATATCATGGGACAATTACAAGAGAACAATAAATCAAATGTGAATTCACCTGTTTCCCTTAAATTTTATTTAAATCTATCCCATTATATTATAATTTTAATCCATACTATCTACCAAAAATAAACAAAATCATATTAATAAAATAAATTAAAAATATAAAGAGTGATTTGGGATCCCCTGCCTCAATCAGAAAATTTTGGAATCTTTGTTAAAATTCAATGTGGAGAAAATTCCTACAAAATAGGAACAACACCAAAGTGGTATAATATACCTATAACACAATATTCCCCATCAATATTCATCAATAAAATCACTAAAACCATCAATTATTACAAAGAAATCCACTTAGAATTAATAATGATAATAAACTATAAAATGGAATGTATAAAAAGTCACATGAGATCACCAATAAAAATTCACTTAAAGTAGAGAAGTAAATAAACCAAAAGGGGGTGAATGACCACCGAACGCTGAAAATAGGTCACCCAAGAGTCTCTAGAAAATATAATATAGTGATGAGTTTCAAATTAGTTTTAGAATTTATACACAAATAGATAAATTAAAAGACAGTGGCATAACATTACTAATTATGTTGTAATGAATAAGGTTAATCCCCAATCCATGTCATAATATAATGTGCTATTCCATAATAAACCCCTATTTAAATCCATTTGGTAATTCAATCCATATTAATCCTCAATATCCTATATACTCACGGTAAGGATATGATACCACACATACACTATACATTTTTGGCAGAGTGTAAGCACAAAATGATGTTTTAAAAATTATATTTTTATAATAATCACTGATTAATCGTAGATTTACATGATGATAAACACTATAATCAAGGAAAATGGGTCAGTGAATAATATAATATCGAATGATAGAACCAATATACAAGATCATCAGATATTAATTGTAATAAATTTAAGAAAATAATGAATTAATAGGAAATTAATATTTTTTATGGATCTAACAACATTTAAACATTGTACAACTGTTGCATTGTAAGAATCAAGTGTATATTTACTCTAATAGTGATCCACATGTATTTCCAGATATTCTTAATGTCATCATTATAATCTTAAGGTGATAGTGATGTTGATCCATATGCTTTTATTTTCAGCCATTAATCTTCCTAAGAATATACTCAAGGAAGGTTTCCATTTGATCTCTCGGTAATTGAGTGTTCTGGTATAGTAGGATCTCTCTCCATTATTTAGACCATTCATAGAGTGTGATCTCTCAAGGGCTTCGTGAGAATTCACTCTAACATCCTTAATCCACACAAAAATGGTTTTTATACACTACGGATATAATATAATTAGGATCATATAAAACTAGGATTATAAAATAATAATTTCACATGCTCCCTTATTATTTTTCTTAATTTTTATGGAACCCCATGATTATATTAATAATAATACTATTTCTTGACATGCTAGATTCTAGGGAATTAAATGAAATATTATTTATTAAAATGATATTTAATATATATTATTTTTAATTGGACGAATAAATTCGATCCATAATTACTCCAACATGCTTATCATAACTTTAATAATCACTACTTATTTAATAAATAATTTTAATTATCATATATTACAACAAATAAATATTATATTTAAAATATTCAAAATAATTTTTTAAAAATATTCAACTCAAAAAATATTTTCTCGTGTAACTGGTGAAGGACTATATGTGGTCAAGGAAACTTGATAACTTTATTAAACTACAAGAAGGAATAAAATTTAGTCAATATGTTAAACAATGAAAAATATTATTATTTAACTAATGTTCTAGATACACTTATTGTGTGACCCTCTAGTAATCATTCTTAGTGGCATTAGGTAATCCACTGAACATCCATCGTCAACATCTATAAAAATGCCAAGGTTCATATAGAGGAATAATTTCATCTCACAACGACATAAAACCACATACATATGCTTACTCTATAATATAATATCTTTATCATGACAGTTTTAATCAAGCAGGATGCATTCTAGTGCCGCCAACCAATTTGCTCGATGTCTCCTTCCTTGACATTTTGATAATTTTACATTACTATATAACACCATGGACATGGATTTATTTATGATATATATTTTATAAAAAAAATCTATGATTCCATATTTTGTTAAAGAATAGGATGGAAAATCCATTATCACATTATTCATAAATGAAGTATTCCTCATGATGCACGCAACTTATCCAAATTCATCACAAAAATATGACTTCATGATTTTAATAAATAAAAAAAGTACACTAATCATAACATACAATAATAATAATATTAAATTCAATAGAAAAAAAACACATCCACACATAGGTACATACAATTACACATATAAATATGGATTTCTTACTTTGAGGTCTTGTTCTCATAATTTCCTATTCTGGAAATTTCCAATGTATTACACCATGGGAATGTGCCCCAAATTCCTACGAGTATCCACCCTAATAATATATATCAATAGTGTGCCTAAAATTATTTCATGAATCTATAGATCATATATATTTAAAAATATTATCATGGAACTTTTGGGTTCTCATAATTGCAGGGAACCTCAGTGAACATTCAATGTAATGACTAGTATTATAACATTATCAAATAAGATGTCACACAAAAGAAAAATCATTTTGTGATAAAGTGTTTTTTAATATTATTAACAATAAATATATTTTATCTTAATGTACATAGATTTTGAATATAGGCAACCAACTCTAAAAAACTCCCACTTACACTATAGCCAACCACCAAAAACCTTATATCCTCTAGATCTCACATGATACTCATGGTTCTAATATGATAAGCCTTTAGTAAAGGTGATTTCCACTTTTTATCTTTTCAAATCTCTACTTACTGCAATATCACCCCTCTTAGATAAATCCCTATAGAGGTTATACATTCTGATTATATTCTTTATCTATTGGTGGGACATTGTGTCTTTTAAAATAGCCAACACTATAGTATTATGAAAATATAGTGTCATAAGGCCTTTACTTGTAGTTACTAAATCAAGATCCTTGATAATTTTTTCGATGTAAATTTTTTTTTTAACTGGATTCATCAGAAACCACTATATATTTTTAAAACTCTATAAAATTAGCACAATTGGATATATTGAACTCTTCCAAATTTTAGCTCCTCTATTGAGACATAAAATATACCCTGACTGCCAGTTTAGATCATTCTTATCTATTTTAAAACTATAATTAGGATAACCTAGGATGACTAGAACCTCATCTCCTCCATACACAATGAACGTATCCTTAGTTATTCTCCAATACCTAAGGATATCCTTAACATTGAACCAATTTTTTTTCTACTAGATTAGTTTTATATCTTCATACCATGCTTAATGCATAGGAAACATCATGTTTATCACATAACATAGCATACATGATTGATCCTATCATTTTCTAAAAGGTGTTATTACTCATTATCTCTTTTTTCTACTATGTCAAAGATAAATTTTTTTTCATGATGTATACCATGTGATAATAGAATAAATATCCTTTCATATTGTTCCATAATGAATCTATTTATATATGGTAGATGTACATATTTGGACTTAGTCCAAAAATCATCCAATATCTATCAAGAATGATCTGTATCCCTAAAATATAATCTTCTCCGCCTATGTCTATCTTAGAGAAAGACTTGTTTGACCAGCCTTTAAAAGATTGTAAGACAAGTACATCATTTCAAATATATAACAGGTAAAAAACATATACTACTTCGTTAATGACTACATTACCGCTAAAATTATTTTAAATACATGTCCCACATTCTTTATTAACGAAACCAAAATCTTATATAGATCCATTGAATTGAATTTTCCATGACTAGTATTCTATCTTCAATCAAAAAATGGATCTATAAAATTATCACATTTTTTAACCATCACCTGGATTCATAAACCCTTCTTGTTATGTCATGTATTTATCATCAAAAAGGTTCCTAGAATGTTGTTTTTCCATCCATCATCCAAATTCCATAGTCTTGATAACCTTCTATGTCAAGTATAATTATGATATATTTAATCATGTAAACTGGGGAAAATGATTACTTGTAATCAATTCCATGAATCTTTTTAAACCATTTATCCACTTTTATTTCTTTATAGGTTCTCAAATTACCATCAATATACTATTTTATCTTAAATACATATTTTTATTCAAAATGATTTGTATCAACCAGTATATTGACCAAAACCCAAACATGGTTCTGTCACAAGGAATCAATTACTAAATTTATAGAATCATTACATCTAAATTATCCTTATATCTCTACTACCTCTTTGTAGGATATAGTTATATTATTTTATACCAATAACAACTCACCATATCCAGTGTCTAGAAAATGATATATCTTTGGTTCTCTTACATCTTGGTGTTATATTGTAGTATTAATGTTTTGTGAAGAATATTTTCCTTGGGATCCTTTGGAATATGTTATTGGAGAAACTATTATGTATCTTGAGCGTAAAATCCCTCAAATATCAATATTCTTCCCCTATCTTTCTTATGTGTGCCCTAAATCTCAAGAAATTTGCCTTGTTTGGTGACAATATCAATCTTACGAAGGATTTTTATTGGTAATATCACTTTTTTCCATGAGATACACTATAATGATACACTTTATACCTAGGGGTGCTAGTTTGCTTCCTGACATGGCATTTAGACATGTCTCCCAACCCAATACATGTGTATACGATAAAAGGTTTTCGTTCTACTCCATAGCTTGAGGGGAATTTAATTTTCTACTTCACTTTATACTCCATTTAGTGTGTGTTCTCCATTTTTCAATTCATATCACCAAAATGAAAATGGAAGATCTGCATGAATCATCACCAAACATACCATTTCCAAAAAGGTCGGATTCATCAATTTAATAACACCAATCCACATTTGTGTGTAAGGCAGAGTGTGCTGAGATAGTATTTCAAATTCCTATATAAGGTTGAGAATCTCTTAGTAATGATTTTCACTACCTTGATCTGATCATAGATTCTTTACATCTTTTCATGTTGATTCTATAATTAATTATTTAAATCATTTATTTTCTAAATGGACTCAAACTTACCACTAATCAAGTATACATTTCCATATCTTTTCAAGTCAAAATTAATTATTATAAATTAATAATACCAACCTATTTCATCTATTAGAAATAGTGGACACAAATCAGTGCATACCAATCTTATAAGATATTCATCTTTTCCACCCTATCAAACGAATGGTTGTTTGTTAATTTTTCATTTTAAATAATAATAACATAATCATGTTTTTATACATCATAATACTCTAAAAAAATTCTGATTGAGATTTCTAAAATGATTTTCTATATCATGACCATGAAGGTGATACCATAGATGGGTATTATATAAGTCCTAAAAACAACATTATTTATCAATTTTCATTACATTTTTTCATAATTTAATACATAGAACCATTATATAAATTTGTAATACCATAAGACATGTTACTTTTATAAAAGCAAAAACTTTTATTTCAAAATATTAAAAAAACCATCTATATCTATGAAGGATATAGAAATAATGTTCTTATTAATAGTAGGTATATAAAAACAATATAATAAAACTACTATCATTCCTATTGTTAGTGAATGTTGGTAATATAAATATTATTGATATTTTAGTATTACACAATTAGAATCTTGAAAATACATCAACTCTCATTAAATCTATTAGAATATACATTTTCCCGTCATTTCGATAGGTATATGAGCACCAAAATTTTTATCTAATATCTAATGTTTATATAGTGAATGATTATACTCTCTAATAAACATGTATTTATATTACACTTTCTTTTGGGTGTAGTTACTCATATAATGGACTTAGATAACACATGTAAAACAAAACACTTCATTTTTTTTCTTTATCTTTGGACCTTATACTTCTATGAAAGATGATGCTCAGAAGGATTAGACATATTATGAGCATAGGTCCCCTTTTCGTTGTTCTTTATTTTCTTATACATCATAAGGATTGTTGGTTTTTCATACCCTATTTAATTGATCATGTAGTGAATTAGATTAATTAGGTTAGAAATACTCTTCTCATTATTTATCACATTATAATTTACTAAAAAAACTAGATAAGATCTCAGGTAATGAGGATACTGTGGGATATATGCACAAATCATTTTGAATATAATCCCTAATAAGTTTAAGAGATAAATGGATCCAATAATCTTGAGGACATAAGGATTATATTGCCCTGAATCTCAAATACTTATAATAAATAGATCATTGTAGATATTATGTATCTATTTTATCATTATTTATTGATAGATGCCCTGAAGGCGAGGCATCATTCTATTGGATTCCATGTCCTCATGTTACTTTAGTAACTCATTGGTCATGGATGAAAGCATAAAATAGTGAACATATAAGGAATATTTCAAATTTTTCTCATAGATAGAAAACTCCTTCTCAATAGTCTTTTTACTAGGAATTCCTTGAATATGTTCTTCCATCACATAAAATTTCCTTTTATGGAGTAAGATATCGTGTATGTTCATTTTCTACATTTGTAATTTTTTACTGGTTAGAGGGTTATCATTCTCAAGTATATATTCTAGTGATTTGTTTTTATTCATATTTATAACCATTTCTAAAAATATTAAAAACAAAATTTTTTGACAATATTTGATAAAATTAGATAAATATATAAATATTATATAGATTAACCTCACAATTATTTATTGAATCCCAATACCCCTAACCATTGGATTCAAAATATTCTTTTTCTTGGAAATTTTTGTGTCAAGGATATATATTTATCTTCTCATAACCCTAATATTGGACGATCATTCAATTTGAAGGGTTTTAGGTTATCATTCCAAATGTCATCTCTAATAACTCAAAATTCTTAGATCAATTTACGGGACACAGAATCCTGAAATATTGAAATTGGATTTCTTCAACCTTTAACTATTAGTTAAAAAATTCATAATTTGGTAGTCATCCCTTGATGTGAAATTATTTATGTCAAAAAAAATCTTAATGTAATAATTTCCTGATAATTTTATGTACCCCAAAATTTGTAATTTGT
This sequence comes from Viscum album, assembly GCA_963277665.1. Classification (NCBI taxonomy): domain Eukaryota; kingdom Viridiplantae; phylum Streptophyta; class Magnoliopsida; order Santalales; family Viscaceae; genus Viscum; species Viscum album. Next base: position 1,897,936,615 of record OY728121.1, on the reverse strand, counting down.
GTACCTTGAACCATGGTTCAATTTTAACATAAGTACTGGAGAGTAATACCAAAACCCCTTAAACCATTTTATGGTCATGTTTCATGTTTCTGTCTGTACACCCATGTACCTCTTGGATTAGTTTCTCCTCATATCAAAATGTGAATCACCTACACCATCCTGGGTGCTTCATCAACTACGTATTCTTTAACTAATATACATGTTATGGGATCCAAAGTATTGGATAAGGGGTTTAAATATAAGAAACCATGGGATCACCAACCCATATATAATTAACATATGGATGATATAGGTTAACAATTTAATTTAATAACAAAATAAAAGGAAGATAATAAAGAATGTTATTCTAGTCAATACTCATGATCATCCACATACATTCAATTAATAAATCATTTAATCAAATAACATTCAATTCTAATTTTTTGTATCTAAACAAATCGTCCTAAAATCAAATAATTATTTTCTTTAATAAATAAAATTTTTATATTAATTCTATGTTGAATTTTCTTGAGATTATAATCCATCATAAATATAAAAAAAAAATTACATAAAAAATATTGTTTACAAAAAAAGTTCATGGAGGTAACATGGTGAGTACACTTCTAAACTACATAATGTATATTTTGTATAATGTCGACTCATGTGACATGACACATACAAGTATTAACATGTAATTTCATGGTGTATACTATCAACATGATGACCATATAAAACACATTTTGTTTAGATAGTTTTTATATTTCATTGTGTATACAGTAATAACTGTATAACAATATAAACATGATATTCAGCTTCAAACAGTACATAAAAATTAATTAGAAATTTAATATATATATATCACATTAAATGGAATTCACTATTTTCTTAATGAACTCACATAACACATGTTGAAAATATTTATTTAGTATAATAAAATATGGTTACATATGTGTAATTTGGTAAAATATACTACATGTACTATCCAGCTATATCGTTTATATATTTCTCACCATATATCCATGTCACACACTTAGGGACGTGATGTGTAATCAATCCACAAAAAGTAATGGACTACACCACAAGTACATGGGCTACATGGTGTGTTATCTTTGAGTTACATGGTCAAATGTTATGTAATATATGTAATATCATACACAACCTGTTATTTCCTAATAGACTACACATCGTGTATAGTTGTCAGATTTCATATAGTCCAGATAATAATGCACCCACCAGGCCCAATCAACATAGAGTGTATTTGTAATGATCCAACATTTTATTAATGTAAATTCTATTCTTGTAATAATTCATATAGTATAAATAACATAAAATCACATTGATAACACAATAAAAACATTATGCATAAATAACCAATGAGATAAGGGGTATTTCGAGAAATTAAGGAACATATACTGATAGAATAGTAACTTGAACATTGGAATAGTAATGTTACCATTACGAGTATTAATCCGTCCAATAGAATTTTAACATCAACTAAGAATGTATAAATAATTTTTTTGAATATTATAAATTGAAATATGATATATTTATATATTCTAATAAGGGAAAAAATAAAAAAAATTAGTGTTTTCATTTTTGTGAAACACAAATGTTTATTTACAATTTTATAAAATATAATGTTTCATAATAAAATTATTTTCATAAAATTGATTCATAAAATAATATTTTTTGATCTTATAATTATAATATAATTTCATGAGACCTTAATTAATTTTTTTTATATCATAAAATCAGTTATAATATTAAAATCTAATTTTTTCGAGTAATTAATGTTTTTAAAATTAAATTTCTCATATATAAAAAATTATTTTTATAAAATGGATTAATTTTTTAATTCTAAAAATTTAAAATTTGTTGGAGTTAATTTTTGGGATTTTTCTAAAATAGATGATTTTTTCATGAATAGTGAAATACAGTAATTTATGGTATAATATAAATACATGATGTTTTGAACCATAGATGATGTATGGATGATGTAATAATCCATTATACCGAACTAAAATTCAGTAGTTACTATAATTAGACACATAAATCAATATTGTTGTTTTATAGATAGAAAATAATAAACAAATGAATAAAATAATAAAAAACACTCATCTCCTCCCCTATAAAAACCACCCCTCACCACCCATTATCATCACACCATAAAATACATGTATTTTTCTTATATTATTCCTATATATTCTCCTAAACCATTTACACACATTATGGTATTCTAGGTCTCACCTAATGAACATTTCTATGTCCCTTGAGGAGGTTCTCAAGGAGACGACACTCAAAAGGTAAATCCATCCCTCTCTTACACAATAAATTTTCTTTCATTTCTTATCATTCCCACACCACCCCTATAATTTGTAAAATGATAAATACTATATAAAATATATTATTCAATTTTATTATGTTAATGGAATATCCATCATCAACTCTCTTCTCATCTTGTTTTAAAAATTAGAACATCGTCTACGACGTGTCGATTTAGACACTTCATGGACGATGAATTTTAATTTTCCATTAACACCTTCATGGATTTCCCTAAAAACATTACTATGGTTAAAATATATTATAATATGTGTATAAAAACCTATTTAATATTCTAGAACCAATATATTAACATAATATTAAATGAAAAAAATAGTTCGTGTAGGTAATAAAAATTGCCAAGATAAATTAATCATTTTTCATCTAATAAAACATTCTCATAAAAAATTAAAAATGATTTATGGTATGATTTAAAAAAATAAAATTATATTAATACCATTTCATTCCGGTTCTATAGTTTTTCATTCATTTAATATGAACATTCATAATTATAACAATGAAAACATACCATGAAACAATGAAATGAACACTCATAAGACAATGAATTTAAACACTATAACTCAATGAAATTTTCATAAATGAATATAATAAATTTATTATAAATAAAATATTTATATAATAGGTTCTTATTAAACTAATTAAAATATATAATTTAATTATCAAGAATATTAAGTAAAATTGTACACCACTTTAAGACTTATCGTAACGGATTCTCTTCAAACCACCATTTTTACTACTGATTACACTTTATCCTTCTATACCCGAATTTAATTATGAATTATTATTATTTACTTCTAAAATGTTCTATTTTTAGGTTCCAAACCTATGTACCAAGATAAATTATTCTTTATTTTATGGGTAAATACATGTTTTATTTGGTTCCCTTCCCACTTCAACCAGTTTTATAAGTCCGATTAATGGGAACATCCCAATTTTATACCCATTTTAATGTATAATCCACAATATGTTTTAATACAAAATAATTTTTCTAAACTCAATCATTTTATCATCAAAAAATAACTTGGTTCGTTTTTGGTTTTATATGAATATTATTCCTTTGTCTATATTAAAGTATCTTTAATATTTTCTCTTAAAAGACACTAAATTGGTTCGTTTAAAAAGTTTCATAAACAAAATTTTTACATATTTTCAAATCTTTTTGACATAATTTATCATTATTTATATATATATTTAGTTATTAATGTCCATTTATGATTAAAATTCATTCATTCATGGATACCTTTATGATACCCCCATTTTTTAGGCCTTATCACATAAAAATGATACCAATTTCTTTCCATTAGTATCTATTGTGATTATTCCAAATGTTTGAATCATTATATGGAACACATATGAATGAACATGTTATGATGGGTGAACCAAGATAATACTCTAATTAATTTTATAATATTTAGTATCAATATACATCTTGTTGGTAAATAGAGTAAACCTGATTGCTTTAGGGGACTTTGTCCTCCATGTGTAATAGCCTCAGAAGTTATCCATGACTCAAGTTAATGTATTTTTGTTTGTTTTTACCTAATTTCAATTATTCTATGATTAAATGGAACCATTTTCTACATGCTATTATTACTTATGTTTATCCATTTTCCATTGATTTTTATGTCCTCATGTTATTCCATCTAACTCTTCTGATATTATTTATTACTATGTTTATTTAATTTAATGGTATTTTTATCAATGCCATTTTGTTATTTTATTCCACATGTCATCCTATAAATATGGGAGGGGTCAATTTAATTTTGGAGATCATTATTATGATTAAATTAGTTATATTTTAATTTTTTTCATGTAGTCGAATTATGTACATAATCTTCCAATAACACTATAATTTACAATAATTGAAATGTAATTGATGGTTAATTATGATTAAAATCATTTAAATTATGTATAAATTGATATGGTATCTATACTGATTATCAGAACATTTTTTAGTTATTTTAATATATTTTGACTTTAAAACGTTAGAAAAACCCCTAGGGGGAATTCATCCACCCTGGATAAACAAGATTGGAACATAGGAAATCACAAATTAGGATATTAATTTTATCTTCAAGTTAATTCTTCTATATTCTTATTAGATAGTTATTCAAAGCCCTTAATTATATTTTATTTTTCTTATTTAATTGATGTAAATAGCATAATTTATGCCAAAAATAAATTTGATAAGAAATATAATTATTTCTCTTATGAAATTTCATATCTAATGGGAAAATATAATCAAAACATCATAAAATTACTAAAAAAATTATATGATGTTATAAAAAATAACCCGAATCATGTAAAACTCTATTATTCCACTTTTAAATAGAAAGTTGTTGTTGAATCCGCCATGTGATAAAGGAATCCCATTTTTAGTGGATCTCTGGATCCCCTCATAACAAATCAATGGATTAACTAAATTGAGAAGATATTAATTATCATATATTTCTCCAAATAAAGGAATATTTTTCTGGTGTTATATCATTTTGATAGGGAAGCATATATATTGGGCAAACTGATCAAAAAAATTAAGTCCCTGGATGAAATTGATTCCATGGAATGGGAATATTTGAATAAAATATTTTTCAATAAATGTTTTCTCGAAACTCTCAGTCAAAATATGGATAAAATGTTAATTATATTGAAGTGAAAGGAAGATGATTCTATTTGGGTATATGAGGAAATATTTACTACTATATAATAATACACCTCTCAATTTTTCATTAATACCTATAGAAAAATTGATCACTTCTTTAGTGGACAAATTATGTGTCTACTAAAATTGTTGGTGATTTATGATTTTGACTATTATGAGTAGATTTCTTATTGGTCCCTTAATGTTCAAACAGATATTGGAGACTCTATGTGTGAACTTGGGATTTGATATAGAATATAAGGAATGTGTTTTAATATAATAGGATAAATAGATAAATACCATGTTTGAGATAAAACCCAACACACCACATATCAATATTGTGAGAAGAAGAAGCCTTGAAACTGCCTAAGGGTAATATAAAAATGCTTCAAATCATGAAGAGATATGAATATGACTAATAACTACTATAGTGATATAAAAAATCCAACTATTGAGGATGAATAAATTAGGTTTCATTGTAATACTCATCTTTTAGTTCAATGTATCAACTACAAGGAACTTGAGAATTATTTGAAATATTTTCCAATGATAAGGGTTGTCAGATGTAATCAAGGAAAATAACCTCCATGGAAACAAGGAAGGGATTATGATTTCTCTACTACTGAGGTGGATCACAAATTTTTTTCGGTGATAGGGATGTTGTTTATTCGTGAAATAATTGAAAGGGTTCTATGAATTCATTCATATATTTCACATTTAGTATAACTTTTCAAACACCACCTAAAATTTTTTAAGGATGAGTTATCCATAAGGAAATAAATTGAGGAAATTATTACATTAAAACTATATAAATCCCCTTAGATTATGTTTTATATAATGATCCTCAAAAAAAAAATTATCTTAATTCATTTTCTATTTTTTGATACTATATTGGGCATGTGTTACTTATATTTATACAAAGCCGACATCAATTTTCTTGAAAGGGAAATCACTCTTCACATCCAAAGGAATCATCTAATTCATTACAATTGAAAGGAGGAGGATAAATCACCTTTAGGATCATCATCTTGTTTATTAATATTATTTCCTTATGATAAATCATATCTAGCTCAAATAAATTAGTCAATTGAGAGAATCATGTTCGAATACAAGCCCATTGTGAGTGACTATACTAATTTTTTCCTTTACAAATGTTTTGGTATTCCTTCTCACTGAGAGGCTGATATCTAAATTGAACATATTCATATGTCCCTTACTATATCAAAACCATATTATTGGATGACCAAAATTGATTTTGAAGAAATGAAGAAGAAGTTACAATACAATATGGATAAGGGTTTATTATAATCGAGTGCCTGACCCTAGGGTGTGTCAGTCCTATTCATCTAGAAGGATAGATCAATGAACCTCTGGATTGATTATAATTAGCTCAAAAAATCATGATAATGTATAATTATCCACATAAAAGGATACGTTACATATTCAATAAACTATGTGGGTCCAATTATTTCACACCGGTGTAACTTGTGTCCTAATATCACAAATTAATGATTAATAAGGAATATATTCCCAAGACATCATTTTGAATGAGGTATGGTCACTATGAGTTCATAGTGGCAATGTTTGGACTCAGTAATTATCTTGTAATTTTCATTGACATAATGAATAGTTTCTTTGAAGATTACATTGACAAATTTGGGGTAGTCTTCATTGATGATATTCTGATATTCTCTAAAAGCATGGAAGAGGATGAGATGCATTTGAATATTGTGAAAATGAATTTGATAAGGGAGAAACTATATAAAAATTATATAAAATAGGGGTTCTAGATTGAGGATGTATCATTCATGTGGAACGTTATCACTAAAACATATTTTTGGATCTTTTTAATACAAAGCCAATTGAGAAGTGGCTCAGGGAATCCTCAGTAACAGAGATCCATAGCTTCCTTGGTCTAGATAGGTACTGCCAATTATTTGTGATGAACTTATCATGATTTTAAACCACACTAACCATGTTATCATATAAGGGATTAAATTAATATTGTACCAATGGGTGTGAGTATTGGTTCAATGAATTGAAAAAGAAGATTATCACTCCACCAATACTCACACTTCAGAAAAGTGGGGAACTCTTAGTGGTATATAGTGATGCTTAAAAGAGGGTCTTAGTCTGTGTACTAATGAAAAATAATAATGTGATATCATACATCTCAAGGTATTTGAATATTCATGAGGAAAACTATCCCATGCCCGATCTATAGTTAGTGGTTGTGATCAATGCATTGAAAATATGGTGGTATTATATTAATGGGGAGAAGATTGAGATATATACTAATTATAAGAGAAAAAAATATTTATTCACACAAAAGGATATTAATATGCCTCAAAAAACATGTTTTTAGACCAACAAGGATTACAACATCTCAATCCACTACCATCATGGTAATGAAAATAATGTGGCGGATGCTCCATGTAGAAATGTTCCTATAACTTTATCAATGATGTTAATTGAGAAGGATCCAATCATGTTATAACTACAAAGAATAGACTTCGGTTTCATTAAGGATTTAACATCACAAATCAATTTTGAAATGATTTCTCAACCCTCCCATCTAGTGAAAATTATTGGTTATCAAAGAAATAATGGGGAAATTCTGAAATGGGTGAATGCTATCAGAAATAAGAAATCCTCAGAGTTCAAAATTTATGGGGAAGAAGTTATAAGATTTATTTCATGAATATTTATACCATAAATCTACAGATGAGGAATGGTATTCTGATTCACACACAAAGATCAACTTTCTCTATTCACCCAGGGAGTACACAGATGATTCTATATCTCTATAAGCACTATTAGTGGGATGATATGAAAAAGGAGATCTTTGAATATACATCAATGTTATTGGTATTCTAGAATGTGAAGGATGAATACAAAATATATGGTAATGATGCATCCATTAGCCATACCATTATAGAAAACAGAAAACCATATCATGGACTTTATCAATGAAATTCAAAATACATCTGGATGAACAAATTCTATATTGGTCATTATGGATCATCTAAAAAACAAAATTTATTAAAATTTTGGAGGACTTCTCGCATGATGAACATCTTTGGATTTACATCAAATAATTATTGAGGGGTCATGGAGCATGACTTTTGATTGTATATGATCTAGATCTGATATTTACCTCCATGATTTATAAATGACACCAACAGGCTCTAAACACTAATTTAAACATTACATTGATTTATGACCCTCAACCTGATATCCAATATGACCTGAAAATTCATACATTGGAAAAAAAATTGACATAAAACACCATAATGTTGGGATTAAGTCTATGGAAATTATATATTAGGACCTAAAATGGTTGATGAAATTGTTGAAAATGTGAAAACCATTCAGAAGAACATCACATTAGACCAAAGCTGACAAATGAACTATGCAAACAATTGTCTATGGAACATAGATTTTGAATTTGTAGACATGTTATTCCTTTGAATATCACCATTTAAGAGGATCTAAATAGTTGGGAAGAAAGGAAGGTTATGTCCTAGGTACATCACCCCCTTCGAGATTATAAACCTTGTTAAGGTTATGGCCTATTGACTAGTACTTCCACCAACCATGTATGAAGTACATGATGTATTCCATGTATCCCTCTTGTGGAAGTACATACCATATTCCTCAAATGTACTGAATTTAGAGGTGATATATTTGGAAGATGACCTCTTTTGTGAGGAGCATCTGGTGAAGTTCTTGGACCATAGAGATAATGATCTACACAAAAATAAAACTCACCTGGTAAATGTAGAATGGTGGATCCATAAGTATGAAGAAACAACATGGGAAATTGGGTACGAAAAGAGGGAGAAGTACCCTAACCTGTTTTTGAATTTTATTATAAATGAAATTTTGATGGAAAAATTCGATAAGGGGGGAAGAATGTAATACCCCATATTTTGATAAATGGTAATTCAATTATTATAATTATTTTATATAGTATAAATAACATAAAATACCATATAGAACAAAATGATTTTTTTTAATAAATAATGAATGTGATAATTTTTATTTCTAGAAATTAAGATACTTATACTAATGGAATAGTTACCTGTCTATTGGAATAGTAATGTGAGTATTTGGAATAGTTATATGTAAAATATCGTAGTAATCTCACCAAGAAATGTTTGAATTTTTTTTATTATCATATAAATGAAAATATTATAAATTTATATCATGGAATAATTTCATCAATGTTTTAAAAACAATAAATTATGTGTTAGTATTTTTGTTAAACATAAATGTTAATTTACAATTTTACAAAAAATATATATAATTATTTAAAAGAAAATTATTTACAAAAGAATATATTCATAAAAAAAATATTGTAGTCATATAAAAATAAGAAATTTTTTTGATACCTTAATTAATTGTTGAATGAATCATAAAATATATTGTAAAATTAAAATCAGTATTTCTTGAAAAAATGAGGATTTTAATTAAAAATAAAATTTCTCATATATCGAAAATAATTTTCATAAAATTGAGTCTATTTTTTAATTCTAATAAGAAACATTTTTGGATAAATTATTTTTATTTTTCTTAAATATTTGAATTTTTTGAGAATATTGAAATATGATAATTTACAGTATAAGCTTAATATATGAATGTTTTAGTCATGGAAGTTATATAGATGAGGTGATAACCCATTTTTTAGAATTCAAATGAACTGGATACTATAATTTGAAACAATAATCAATATTATTTATTTTCAAGAGGAAAAATAGTAAAAAAATGAATAAAATAATCAAATAATACCTTTATGCTCCCATGTAAATACCACCCATCGCTACCCATTCTCCTCACACATTTAAAGCATTGTATTTGTGTTATAGTCATACCAATTACTTTCCCAAGACTCCTCTCCACGTTCAATTCTTTTTGCCTTCACCAAAAGACCATTTCCAAGTCTCTTAAGGAGGTTCTCAAGGAGATGACACTCAAGAGGTACAACATTCCCTCTCTCTCTTTTAATTTATTTTATATTCGTATTCTTCCCCCACCACCCCTATTCAAATTAACTTGATAACTCCATTATATTTAATATTACGTAATTTTATTATTTTAATGGAATATCTATCATTAACTATATTATCCAATCCTTTTGATATAAAAATGAAAACATTGTCTGTGCGGTGATTATTCATCACCTTCCTGGACAATGAGTTTTCATTTTCCATTTCTACCTTCAAAACAAGTCATAAAACCAATTATATGATTAGAAAATTAAAATACTAGTATTAAAACCTATTTAATGTTTTGGAACCCATATATGATAATAATATTGAATAAAGTAATATTAGTTCATGAAGGTCAAAAAAATGCCAATATAAATTAATCAGTTTATTCATCTAATGAATCATATTTATATCTGATAAAAAGATTTGATAGATCATTTAAAGAACATGAATTATATTAATACCTTTTCATTATATTCATGAAGTTTACATTAATTTGACAAGAACTTCCATAATTATACAAAAGAAAATTGACCATGAAACTATGAAACAAACAGTCAAAAAATGATAAAATTAAACATTATAACTCAATGAAATTTCCATAAATGAAACCAATAAAATTATAATAAATAAATTACATGTTGAATAGGTTTCAAGTTAATTAATTAAATTATCTAATCTGATTATCTAGTAAAATACGTACATGGATATAACACTTTCGTACATATGGTAAGGTATTCTCTTCAAACCTAAATTTTTCCAATGGGTTATACTTCCTCTCTCTTTACACCAATCACTACTACAAAAATGGAAAAATTAAGGTTTTAGTGCTGATAAAGGGATTCTTTATTAGCGCTTTGTTAGCACTGACAAAACCTTATTCCATTTTTTTATAAAGTTGGTTGCACAGTGCCCTCGTTTCATCACGGCCTAATGCTCTCGCAGTATTGGAAGCCTGCGACTCCCCTCCGTCACCCGCTGAGTTCGCGTTTCCGGACCTCCGACGCTCTCGAGCTTCTCATTACCGGACCTCCACCACCCATTGTACAAAGAATTTCCAGACCTCCTCCTCCCTCGAGCTTCGCGTTGCTGGACCTCCGCCCCCTGCAACGCCCTCGAGCTTCGCGTTGTCGGGCCTCCACCGCCCACTGAGCTTCGCCTTGCCGGACCTCCCTTTAAGGCATGTGTTCCAAATCATTTTTTAATATTGTTCTCCTCCCCCATCACACATAACCATATGTTGATTAGGAATGATATATTTAATGGATATTTGATATTTTGATGGTTGTAAGATACATTATTCATCCTTTTTTCTTTATGTTTGTCTCTAGGGTAATGCCCCCTATCGAAGCTCATGTTTGGTCCAACTTCTTCTAATTGTTCTAGAACTATTATTATATAAATCATATCACACTATTAAAACATTATTAATTGGAGTCTTGGGATGTGATCCTTGCCCATATATGATGTTCTAGTGGATTTTCTGTTGAATTATTTCATCCCTAGGCTTCATTTCCTCTGGTGGTGATGATTCAGCTTCATCGTAGATTCATGAGTGTTCTTCCTACATATTGTGATGGGGTTCTGGTGGGTGATTATCTAATATATTTCTATTAATCCTATGGTATCACCTTTTTTCTAATGACTACAGCGGGTTTTTTAGGTGATTTTGTATTTGTTTATTCTAGATCCTAGAAACTATTCAATTTGATGGTGGTATGGCTGGATATGTTATATAAATTCTTCCAACCATCACCTTTATGATAAGTTGTGGTTTGAATTATAGAATATATATATGCTTTTATTTAATTATATTATTAGGTTATGTTTGGTTGTAAATTGGTGATGAGGTTCCTAAGGTGAGGAATTCTAATTTTTTATCTTGTCAGTGATATTGTTGATGATGATATTGATCAGGCGCATCAACGTGCAGGAATCAATGCTGGATTATCATCATGATTTGAGGCATGATTCAATAGCATATTTTTGTTTGAAATCTGAATTTAGTGGTGTTTTATGGGGTATTTTTTATAATTTCACATACTATTTGAACATATGTGGCTATGACATATTTAGTTTTTCTTTTATCATTACTCCATTATTCTAGGATATTCTATTAGTATAGTTTTTTTACTGTAAATAAAAATGTGGAATATTTTGGGAATGTTTGACTTGGGTTGACTTTATTTAAAAGGGATGGTTTATTCATGTAAAATATCTCTTTAGAAACCTAGTATTGGTGGAAATATTGATATGTTCATTATCAATTTGTGTAAGTATGACACGATGATAAAAAGATTTGTTTTAAATTTATATTACATAAAAATAATTAGTTATTTTCCTATATCCAAAAATCACAGGAATTAGCTACTCCTATAGTGGATGCTGACCTAATATCGACAGCTTTGAAGCAGCCAGAAAAATACGGTCATGTCAGGGGTGCGGGGTTTGGGGTGACACCCCGAGTATATTTTGAGATGAAAAAAACAGATGATAAGATGAAAAATTGAAACAAATGAGTAAAAAAACTAGCAACCCTTGAAGAACAATTGCAATGGTAGGGAGAGTTGATAGAAACTTTTATGGGTGGGAAGCAAGGAGAAGACACAACTCGGGAACAACCAGCACGTAATGATCCCGCCCCACCCCCACTAACTTTGAGGTGAGACATTCTCCTCAAAGAGCTGTTTTAGCCGTGGTAATCAATATTTTAATATTAATTCCCATGAAATGTAAATCAGACAAACACTGATACTTTTATTGTACTAATCTATTATAGGGTGATAATGATTGTAATTTATATCTGCCAACACCCACCTATCACCTTGTAGCAAGGGTTACAGTGTTCAACATCCCAGATGACACGCTGTATAATAGACCACTTCCGAAAGATCATCTAAAAGTGATGATTACTATAGCTCATGAGCCCAATGCAGTTATACCTATTCCACTTGATGACAATGATATTAATACGGTCAAAAAGGCTATTGGGACATTCATTGCATGGCAGTCACAACTTGTAATAGTACATGCAGCCAAAGAGGAATTTATTTCCTTTTTTTCAAGCTAAACCATTAACAATTACTGAAATATGGGTCTAAACCAATGAATATTATCATAGACGAAGAAAGGGAAGGGGTGATAAAAATCGGCTCAAAACCATATAAAGGATCGACCAAACTATCCCAAGGAGCTACTGAAATCACAATAACACCACATGTTCTCTATCCACATTTACTATCATTGAAGACTCATGTGGATACGAAGCTAAGAGGTGGTAGTAGTCATATAGTAGATTTAGAAAAGAATATATACGGCATGCAAAGTCAAGATTTTGTTTCTGCTGAAAATGTAAATGATATCCTTGAAAACGGTTGGCTACGCATCACAGTTGTAAATATATATATGAAGAATGTTTCCGTGAATTGATTTTCTAAAAGCTGGTCTAATGTGAAAATTGGGACTAAATTCATTTTATATTGTTGACATATGTATATATGAAAAATAGTTGAAGTAATTTTCACCTGAGCAAAGATTTGGACTCGTTAGTCCTCATACCACAAAATCACATCTAACAAAAATAGCGCCATAAAAAAATAATGAAATAGTGAATGGATTACTAAAAACATTTGAAAGAATGATTATAGATGGCATACTCCTCTTAATACCAACCATGAAAGGGTAAAACTCTATGATTAAATCATATCAATTATATTTTTACTTATTTTATTACTTATTACTTTTTTTGTTTTTAGGGAACATTTGATGCTAATTGTGGTGATCTTGGATACTCCTAAGATTTATTTTCTGGATTCAAAGAAAGGATATCCATCAAACCGACCACACATGATGGAGTTTTTGAATCTGTAAGAACACTACATCCTACATTTTAGGTCTAAACATCATGTAATATAATTTATATTATCTTTTTCTAAGGATTCTGTTATGATAGGGCGGTGTATAATTATCATCTAAATAAGGAATGAGGACATGGTATAAACATAAGGAGGCGAGCAAGTACTACGTCTGGACAAATATCAGGGAATATATAATAAAATTTCACTATCCAAACACATCTCAAAACAAGTTACTTATTCTCCTAATTATCAATTTTTTTGTAGTGTCCAAAAAAACAAATGATAATGATTTCTGTTATTATGTTTGTAAATTTATGAAGGAAATTGTTTTTCATCATGAAACAAGCATCCCTAAAGAGGTAAATCCAAAACAACTACTAGTTCATTTAATTTATTTATTAGTTCTTTATTTTTATATTTTTTAGTACTACACTGACTGCCGAAAAGCCTCATACTCACAATACGATATAGATATGTTCAGAAATGAGTGGTCCACATACCTGATAACAGATTGTACTCAAATAACATGAATATCCAACTTGGGGATGTGTACAATTGGTGGTCATTTTTTAGAGGGTCTTAGGGGATCAGAAGATGATAAATTTTGGTATGTAAATGTTTGTTGGAATATTATAATTATTATTATATAAAACATATTTTATCCAATGATCCAATTTACCATTTTAATAGATGATATACACCAACAACATACAAGAATGATGAACCACTCAAAGGGCCTTTCTTTTGATTAAAATGGAATGATTTTTAAGTGAAAACAAAAACTGGCCAACAGAAATCCGAAACAATGCATTGGGATTGTCTTTATCCTTTATGGGAACGATCCATGGGTCCTTATTGACATGCATGAGTCAACCCTACCTCAATACTAGGTATGGTGTGACCGGTACCACTCAAAGTTTCTCTATTTTCTTTAAAATGGACACCATTTTAAGTGAAAACTACAACTGACCTACAGAAATCTGACCAAACACATTCATATTGTCTTGATCCTTTATTAGAATGATCCAAGGGTCCTTTTTGATGTGAAAGAGTCATCCTTGCCTAAATACAAGGTATGGTGTGGCCGGTACCACTCAAAGGGTCTCTCTTTTGTTTAAAATGGACATATTTTTATGTGAAAATAACAACTAACCGATGGAAATTCGACCAAATGCATTCAGATTGTATTAATCCTTTAGTATAATGATCCACGAGTCCTTTGGGATGTGCACGTGTCATCCCCACACCAATCTGAGGCACAGTATGGCCAGTACCACTCAAAGGGTCTCACTTTTGTTTTAAATGGACAAATTTTTAAGTGAAAACAACAAATGACCTACAAAAATACAACCAAACACATTTGGATTGTCTTGATACTTTACGAGAATGATTTTTGGGTCTGTTGGGACATGTAAGTTTCAAGCCCCCCTCAATTCGAGGCACGGTGTGGCCAATACTACTCAAAGGGTCTCTCTTTTATTTAAAATAGACAGATTTTTAAGTGAAAACAAATTCTAACCTACGTAAATCTGACCAAATGCATTAAGATTGTGTTGATCATTTTTGAGAATGATCCATGAGTCCTTTGTGACATGAAAAAGTCATCATTTCCTCAATCTGAGGCACGGTGTGGCCGGTACAACTCAAAGGGTCTCTCTTTTGCTTAAAATTTACATATTTTTAAGTGAAAACAAAAACCAACCTACAAAAATTCAACCGAACACATTAATATTGTCTTTATCCTTTAGGATAATGAGCCATGGGTCCTTTGTTATGTTCACGAGTCATCCGTGCCTCAATCTGTGGCATGGTGTGGCCGGTACCACTCATAGGGTCTCACTTTTGTTTAAAACGGACAAATTTTTAAGTTAAAACAACAACTGACCTACAAAAATCTGACCAAACGCATTATTATTATCTTGATCATTTATGATAACAATCTATGGGTCTTTGGTGACATGTAAGAGTCAACCCAACCTCAATCCGCGGAACGGTGTGGCCGGTACCACTCAAAGGGTCTCTCATTTGTTTAAAACGGACATATTTTAATGTGAAAACAACAACTGACCTACAGAAATCTAACCAAATGCATTAGGATTGTCTTGATCCTTTATGAGAACAATACATGGGTCCTTTGTGACATGAAAGAGTATCTTAACCTCAATCCAAGGAACAGTGTGGCCGGTACCACATGAAGGGTCTCTCTTCTGTTTAAATTGGACAGAGTTTTAAGTGAAAACAACAACTGACCTACAGAAATCAAACCAAATGCATTCGGATTGTGTTGTTCCTTTAAGATAATGATTCACGGGTGTGTTGGAGACATTTATGAGTCATCCCTGCCTCAATACGAGGCAAGGTGTGGCCAGTACCACTCAAAGGGGCTCTCTTCTGTTTAAAATGGACAAATTTTTAAGTGAAAACAACAACTGACAAACGTAAATTCGACCAAACGAATTTGGATTATCCTGATATTTTAGGAGAAAGATCCACATGTCCTTTGTTACCTGTAAGAGTATTCTCTGACTCAATCCAAGGAATGGTGTGGCCGTTACCACTCAAAGGGTCTCTCTTCTATTTAAATTGGACACAATTTTAAGTGAAAACAACAACTGACCTACAAAAATCTGACCAAATGCATTCAGATTGTCTTGATCCTTTATGAGAATGATCCACAAGTGCGTTGGGGATGTGAAAAAGTCAACCTTGACTCAATCCGAGGCACGGTGTGGCCAGTACCACTCAAATAGTCTCTCTACTGTTTAAAATTGATAGATTTTTAAGTTAAAACAATAACTGACCTATGGAAATTCGACCAAACGCATTCGGATTGTGTTGATCCTTATTGAGAACGATCCACGGGTCCTTTTTGATGTGTAAAAGTCATCCATGCCTCAATACGCGGCTTGGTGTGGCTGGTACCACTCAAAGGGTCTCTCTTTTGCTTCAAATGGACATATTTCTATGTGAAAACAACAACTGACCTATAGAAATTCGACCAAACACATTCAGATTGTCTTGATCCTTTAGGAAAACGATCCACCGCTCTTTTTTGATGTGAATGAGTCATCCCCACCTTAATCTGAGGCACGGTGTGGCCGGTACCACTCAATGGGTCGCACTTTTGTTTAAAATGGACAAATTTTTAAGTGAAAACAACAACTGACATACGAAAATTTGACCATATAAATTCGTATTGGCTTGATCCTTTAGGAGAATGATCCATGGGTCATTTTTGACATGTAAGAGTCAACCTCGCCTCAATCGGAGGCACTGTGTGACCGATACCACTCAAAGGGTCTCTCTTTTGTTTAAAATGTACTGATTTTTAAGTGAAAACAACAACTGACCTACGATAATCTGACCAAATTCCTTTGGATTGTCTTTATCCTTTAGTATAATTATCCATGACTCCTTTTTGATGTCCAAGATTCATCATCGCCTCAATATAAGGCACGGTGTGGCCAGTACCACTCAAAGGGTCTCACTTTTATTTAAGTTGGACAAATTTTTAAATAAAAACAACAACTAACCTATGGAAATCTGACCAAACTCATTCATGTTGTCTTGATCCTTTATGAGAAAGATCCACGTGTCCTTTGTGACGTGAATGAGTCACCCCTTCCTCAATACGAGTCACGGTGTGGTCGGTACCACTCAAAGGGTATATCTTCTTTTTAAATTGGACATATTTTTTAAGTTAAAACAACAACTGACCTATGGAAATCCGACCATACACATTCATATTATGTTGATCCGTTAAGAGAATGATCCAATGGTGTGATGGGTACATGCACGAGTCATCCTAGACTCAATCTGAGGCACGTTGTGGCCGATATTACTCAAATGGTCTCTCTTCTGTTTAAAATTGATAGATTTTTAAGTGAAAACAACAACTGACCTATGGAAATTTGACCAAACGCATTCGGATTGTCTTGATAATTTCAGAGAATGATCCACGGGTCCTTTGTGACATGAAAGATTCATCCTCGACCCAATTAGAGGCACTGTGTGGCTGGTACTATCCAAAGGGTATCTCTTCTTTTTAAATTGGACACAATTTTAAGTGAAAACAACAAAATACCTACAAAAATCAAACCAAACTCATTTTGATGGTATTGATCCTTTAAAATAACAACCCACAGGTGTGTTGGGGACATGCACGAGTCAACCCTGCCTCAATCTGAGGCACGGTGTGGCCGGTACCATTCAAAGGGTCTCTCTTCTGTTTAAAATGGAGAGATTTTTAAGTGAAAACAGCAACTGACCTATGGAAATTCAACCAAATGCATTTGTATTAACTTTTTCTTTTAGTAGAATGATCCATGGGTCCTTTGTGACATGTAAGAGTAACCCTCTCCTTAATCCAAGGCCCGGTGTGGTCGGTACCACTCAAAGGGTCTCTCTTTAGTTTAAATTGGACACAGTTTTAGGTGGAAACAACAACTGACCTACTCAAATCTGAAAAACGCATTTTTATTATCTTGATTCTTTATGAGAACGATCCATGGGTCCTTTGTGACATGTAAGAGTCAACCCCACCTCATTATGAGGCACGGTGCGGCCGGTACCACTCAAAGGGTATCTCTTCTGTTTAAATTAGACACAATTTTAAGTGAAAACAACAACTGACCTATGAAAATATGACCAAATGCATTAGGATTGTCTTGATCCTTTATGAGAATGATCCATAGGTCCTTTGAGACGTGTAAGAGTCATCCCCGCCTCAATCGGTGGCACAGTATGGCCGGTACCACTCAAAGGTTCTCTCTTCTGTTTAAATTGGACACAATTTTATGTGAAAACAACTACTGACCTACAAAAATCTGACCAAACGCATTCATATCGTTTTGATACATTATGATAACGATCCAAGGGTCCTTTTTGATGTGTAAGATTCATCCACGCCTCAATCCGAGGCATGGTGTGGCCGGTAACACTCAAAGGGTCTCTCTTTTGTTTAAAATGGACAGATTTTTAAGTGAAAACAACAACTGACCTACGGAAATCCAACCAAATGCATTCAGATTGTCTTGATCCTTTTATGAGAACGATCCACATGTCCTTTTTGACCTGAAAGATTCATCTTCGCCTCAATATGAGTCACGGTGTGGCTGGTACCACTCAAAGGGTCTCTCTTTTGTTTAAAATGGACAGATTTTTAAGTGAAAATAACCACTGACATATGGAAATCCGACCAAATGCATTCCGATTGTCTTGATACTTTATGAGAATGATCCACAGTTCCTCTGTGACGTGAACGAGTCATCCCCACCTCAATCCGAGGCATGGTGTGGCCGGTACCACTCAAAGGGTCTCTCTTCTGGTTAAATTGGACAGATTTTTAAGTGAAAACAACAAAAAACCTATGGAAATCCGACCAAAAAAAATAATATTGTGTTGATCCTATAAAAGAACGATCCAAGGGTGCATTGGTGATGTTCATGAGTCATCCCCACATCAATCCAAGGCACGGTGTGGCCGGTACCACTCAAAGGGTCTCTCTTCTGTTTAAAATGGACCGATTTTTATGTGAAAACAATAACTAACCTACAGAAATCTGACCAAACGCATTTGGATTGTATTGATCCTTTATGAGAATTATCCATGGGTCCTTTTTGATGTGCAAGAGTCATCCCCACATCAATCTGACGCATGTTGTGTCTGGTACCACTCAAGGGGTCTCTCTTCTGTTTAAATTGGACAAATTTTTAAGTGAAAAAAACAATTGACCTATAGAAATCTAACCAAAAGCATTCATAATGTGTTGATACTTTAATAGAACGATCCAAGTGTGCATTGGGGAAGTGAACGAGTCATCCCCACCTCAATCTAAGTCATGGTGTGGCCGATACCACTAAAAGGGTCTCTCTTCTGTTTAAAATGGATAGATTTTTATGTGAAAACAACAACTAACCTATGAAAATCCAACCAAACTCATTAATATTTACTTGATCCTCTATGAGAATGATACGTGGGTCCTTTTTGACATGCACAATTTATATACACCTCAATTCAAGGCACGGTGTGGCCGGTACCACGCCAAGGGTCTCTCTTCTGTTTAAAATGGACAGATTTTTAAGTGAAAACAACAATTGACCTACATAAATATGACCAAACGCATTTGGATTGTCTTGATCCTTTATTAGAATGATCAACATGTCCTTTTTTATATGAAAGATTCATCCCCGCCTCAATCTGAGTCATGGTGTGGCCAATACCACTCAAAGGGTCTCTCTTCTTTTTAAATTGGACAGATTTTTAAGTGAAGATAACAACTGAGCTACGAAAATACGATGAAACGGTTAACCTTATAACCATTCCCAAATATGACAATCTATAAAATTAGATGGAAGTTCATAAACTCATCTAAAACTACTGCCCCATATATCACAAATTATATATTGGTTGTCACATTACAATCATGTGAATAACCTCATCATATATTCTTTTGAAACATGGAAATAACATAAATTACTATAAATAATTTTGGAAAACATGAAAGATTGTGTATTACAATGGATACTTGATATATTACTTAAATCCAAGAATTTGGAAACACCATATATAGTGAAATGGGAATCTTTTCAACAAATAGATAATCAGATCCATGGTAATCATTGTTATCATATTTACCTTATCCACATCAATAATCACATTATCCAAGTTAAAAAATTTTTTCCCAACATCTTTAATGTTGTATGGGTATACTGGGTGTAATTAGATTAATATTTATGTGTTAATTTTATATGGGTATACTTATTGAGATTCTGAATTATTTGCAGGTGTTGTTTGGGTGTGTTGCGGCATAATTTTTTTTACAGCAAATAGGGCTTTTATCAGAGCTTTTTTAGTGCTGATAAAAGAATCCTTTATTAGTGCTTAAAAAGCATAGATAAAATAAACATTTATCAGATCTCTTTTAGTGCTGATAAATTCTCCCTATATCAGAGCTCTTTTAGAACTGATAATGTCTTCCTTTATCAGTGCTCTTTTAGCAATGATAAATTTTCCTTTTATCAGTGCTTTTTTAGTGCTGATAAATCCCGTTTTGAGTGCTGAAAAAGCCCATTTTTTGTAGTAGTGAATGTAATTCTTAATTATTCATAATTACTACTCCTATTATATATTTTTATGTTAAAAACCTATGTACCTATTTCAATTCTTCATTATTTTATGCAGAAATTTATGTCTTCTAATGTTACCTTTAAAATTTCTCTTGATAAGAAAGCCCAATTGAAGGGAGCATCCAAATTTCATAAAAAAGTTCATGTACCATTCAATATAATTATTATGCCAAAAATATTTTTATAAAATAACAAATTTTTTCATGAAAACAAATCTTGGTTCATTTTTTTGTTTTATTGATAAAATATTCATCTTTCATCTATAATGTTTCTTTAATATTTCCCGTCAATGTGCACTAAATTAGCTCATCTCTAAATTTCCTAAAACACTATTTTAATATGTATTCACTTAAGTTTTACTTATTTTATCATAATATATTCCCATATTACATTATTAATGAACATTAATTATTTAAAACTATTATTTTAGTGATACATTTATGATAATCCCATTTATAATACCTTTTGACATGAATATGATACCCATTCCATTTTGTTCGTAACCCATTTGATTATTCCATTTGTTTTTTATTTATGTGGAATACATATGAATGAAATTTTTTTGAAGGACGTTCCATGATATTAAACCATTGAATTGGGTAATTTGACATCTTATTGGGATAGAGTGTAAATTTGGCTCCTTTATGTGGATTTTTTAACCATGTGTAATAGTCTTAGCAGTTTTCTTCACTCATGATTGTTTAATGTTGTATGTTGTTTCAATATTCCAATTATTCTAGGATTACATGATCCCATGATCCAAATATTTTTCCTCTTTCTATTTATTCATGTTCTTTTCCTTTTTATGTCATCATGTTATGCCATCTAACTCATGTGATTTCTTTATTACAATGATTTTTTCCCTTAATGGGACTTTTAGCTCATCCCAGTTGTTCATGTAGTTATCGTATATATATGAAATAGCTCAAAGTAATTTTTAATATCATTATAAATATTAAATAAAAGATTTTTTTTATTTTGGTTCCATTTTGTCTAATTATGTATCTAATCTTCTAAAGAAACTAGAATTTAAAATCCTTGGGTTTTAATTTTTTGTTAATTATGCCTAAAATCATATAATAATATGTTCTAATGGATAGGGTCACTATAGTAATAAAATAAAAAACACATTTAAAAAATGAAAGCAACTCGAATTAATTCTAAATTAATTTTTGGTGCACTTAACATATGTACACAATGTTTACCAAAGGGAAACACAGTATGTACTCTTATGTTAACGGGCGAAAAACATCATAATATCCAGATGAGTTATTTGAATTTTTTTCATTCATAAAATTAATCAATTTGATTACAGTTATGATAATTATGAAAAATAAGAGATGATCTCATGATTCTTATTAATTAATTATTAAATTAGTAGGAAAAAAAACTAGTACTGTGGAAATCAATCAACGATATTAAAATAATTATAAATAAATATGTAACTATCTCAAATTTCACTTTTATGTTTTGGCATAGTGGAAGAGAAAGATATGGTTTGAAAATGCATCATTTTTCATAACCGATGACTAATCCAATATTTAAACAATGATAAATTTCATTATCATTAGAAATGAATCAAAAAATAATTGATGATTGAACATTAGAACCAAGATGTAGGATCATCACTATTATTTATAATTTTTTTAAAAAAATTAAATAACTACCATGTAATGAATTATTTCTAAATTTATGTATATGACAGTGAATCTATTTCATATGATCATAATTTAATATGAATCAAGATTATATTTCTTCCAAAAATGATCCACACATGTTCCATGATCAAATCACCATCACAAGATTCTCCTTCTGCTATCATTGAAAATACAGATGATAATATCATTCTCATTAATCACCTTGATAATATATTCAAGGAAGGGTTATCATAGATCTACCTATACTTGATAGAGGTGGAAGAGGAGTATTAATCTCTATTTTGATAGATTTCTTATAGACGGAGATCTCTAGGGATTTGTGAGAATTCACTCTCGTTGTTCTTATGGATAAAAAATAATAATTTTCCTCCCAAAATAAATAATATAATTGCTTATATATACCTATAGGGTCGGAAAATAATAATTTCACAAGATCCCTTATTATTATTACTGATTATTTCATATCCCCATGTTTATAATTTTAACAGTATTATTATTTCATCAAACGTACAAAAACATACAATTAAGGAAAATATTAATTAATAAAATAATGGTTAATATATATTATTTATCACTAGAACAATATTATATATATATATATATGTTACCTATTCCACTCACAAAAAGTTTTATTGAACAACTGGTGATAGAATATATTCTATTAAGAAATCATAAATAATTATAAAACTATGTGTGGTAATACGATAGCAAACGGACCAGCCCTATGAAGGTAAAGTATTGATATTCTGACATATGATGGGAGGAGTTGTTCCAAGTTTTATTGTCTAGCTGATTCCATCTATGTCCTATGGGTTATGAGATTGTCTCTAATCTTTCAAGCCTTTTAAGGGTTCCACCACACCCATTTGAAAGGTGTATTATGAAAATAATAAGAAAGGAAGGCCTTCGGGCCATTCTGAAATTATCAAAAGTAATATTTCTGATGAGTTTAGAATAATATCATGTGTGGATGATTTAAGGAGAAATTAAAAGGTTGTTATGGATTAAGGAGTTTATTATATATTGATAAAAACATATGTTTGTTGAAAAAGAAATGGATTTTATTAGTTAATGTTACATCCTAAATCACAAAAATTCTAAACATAAAAGGCCTTGGGAATGTATATTTTTAAATATTTTCACGTATTCATGTAATTATGATGGCAACACCCCATGGGTGTCATTTTTTTGAGAATATCAAATCACTAATACACCTGATCCAATTAAAATAAAAAAATTTCATATAGTTTTTCTTCTATTTATTGGATTTTTAAACCCAAAATATCTCAATTTTTAGGGTACTTATCACATATTTATATTATAAGTTCATTTTTTATATAATTTTGAAATAAAAAAATCTTTAACTATTTTATTTATCTGTAAAATTCATATAGAAATGAGTAAATTGAATCTTTGGTATTTTATGTTATCCGGGGTTGATTAATTATATAATTTCAAGTGATTTAAGAGGATTCAAATCAATACCAAGGAGTATGAATTACTACTAAGTAATTGATTTACTTCTGGTATAAAAATTTGTAATGGAGATCACCATAAGGCATTGAGGTTGAACCTGATGTTTTTCCTAGAAATCCATAAGTCTTTGAGGCTGAAGGTTGGTCTTTCGATCTGATTGAACATATGTTCGTTCAAGTGTATTTTTTTTATAGATCAAAATATATAATAGTATGTCTTAGTTATTTAAACCCTAAACTGTTGGCATCATCATCAGTCATTATCTAAGGCATTAATATACATAATCAAAAAGTTTTATTGATCATAGTGATTTTTAGTAGATTACGATATCATTCAAAAACAACTCAAATTTTGCTAAAGGATGGACAATTCATGGGATTTTACAGTACATATTAGAGTGATTTGGATTCCATTCCATCCCTCATGTGTATGTTGTCAGATAGATATTCACATGATGGATATTTCTCAAGGAGTAAAGTATGAAAGCTATAGATTTCTAGGTGGACTAGATCTTGGTGCATAATTTTGTGAGTACTAAGAGGATAAAATTTGAATGTTAAAAAGGATGATACTTTTTCGTTTTGAAAAAATAAATATTAATGATGGAACCATGAATCTATAAGATAGTAAGATGTCACACTGTTATAATAGGATAGACTTTTTCATGGAATGCTCGGGCGATCAACTAGAATTTTACAACTGCATTTATTTTTTCATTTTAACATCTTATTTAGTTTCATAATTACATGTTCATCAAACTTATTCATTATATCTAAATGAATACATGGGTATCATTCTGAGTTATTGACGATTTTATGAATCTCCATTATGATTCTTGAGTCTTTTCACTTATTTGAATAAAACACTTTTCTGTTTGGATGATTTAGATTATCAAGGGATTTTTTAATATTTGACTATTATTTTATTTAGGGGTTTGAAATATTCTATTATTAATATATTGTTTTATAATAAATAAATTTCCTCTTCATGGTTAATTTTCCTTGATTGGTCATGATGTATTAGGTGATGAGTTTCTATAAATTTATTGCACCTGTTTAGGGGTAGTGAATAATTCTCGAAATTTCTAGGATCACTAATGACTGAATGGGTTTTTCTATAAAATTTACGAAGTTAATTACTGAAATTCACACACATGGTAGGGGCTGTTAACCAAGAATTAATCATTTTTATGTCAATCTCCCAGATATCCTTCCACCTATGGGGTTTAAAAAAATCAATTGAGGTATCTTGAACAAATAATTTAACCAATGACTGAATTAAATCCAATTCAAGAATATAAAAACATTTCAAATATAAAATCAATTACAAACATAGTCACTATTATTATCATATAATATAAAATCATTATTTAATTTTTTTTCAAGATAATACACCCAAATAAATGACCCCATTTTTCTAAAGTGAAAAATAATTTCTCTGTACACTTCACTCTATGAGAATCCTTGGTAAACCGCTATTATTAAATATAACATAGTAAATAAATAGATTTTCACAACCAATTACAACATGTGTTCAAAAAATGGAATAATTTCTTGGGAGGTAGTTCCATAAAGAAACTAATTTTAACATTGATGTACATTAAAATACAATAAACCTATTATTGAGATAGATATATAAATTATATGAGATTTTTATTGATTATGAGATATGATTTTCTATTCATTGAGGAAATTAATATTCTAGAGTCATGTGAAACCTCTAGTGTTCCATCTATGAATTTCATCAAGGCTATAAATCATAACTAAACCCTTAGAGACCTATGTGTACCTCAATTTTTTATTCATCAAAAACAAATTTTTGTGACTAGATCGTGAAATGAATTTGAAATATAAATTGGATTGATACATGTGTTTCCCCTGTTTCGTGGTCTTATAAGTAAGGACCCCAATAGAAAAATACTATAATTTAATAATGTCTTCTTTTAATGGGTCAGACCTTCCAAGTGTGTTACATTGTAGATTCCTAGGATCCAGAGATGTTTAAGGAGTATTATTGGAGGAATTGGTCGAGATGATGCTGAAATTATATTACAGAGGTAGTTCATAGAATGGATATATATTCATGATGGTAATGACCTTTTATTTATATCCTTAAGGGTCATTTGTGGATTTAATATTATAATGGATACTTTTTTAGAAGATTTGATGATATTTTGATGGGTGTAGTTCATGATGCCAGAGAAGGGTTTATGATGTGAATGTATATTAGATTGTGGTGCCATGAAGTTCAATGGGTTATCAACATAGGTTTAATTCAATCATTCCATGGCATTAATGGAAGTTCCACAACATGAAATGGATTTTCATAGTGTGAATGGGTGTTTTCCATGAACTTTTTTTTAAATTTGGGATCCAACCAAAATTTCCCTTTTTCATTGTTTTTTCTCAAACCCTAATTGGCAAGGGGTGCCTATTTTAGAGCTTTTGGAAGCCCCTTTTCCAAACCTTTTATATGTGGTTCCTGAGATAAATACACCATCATTCTGGGTTGCTGGTTCCTCCTTGAGTGATTCGAGATTGAAAACCATGTTCCTTATTCTTGGATCTTGTGAAGTGTTTATTAACAAAATATTTGAGGTATGAGATTTCAAGATATATTTTCTGCATTCTATTGAATTTACTTATTGTTGTTTTCTACAATTATATATTTGTTCTTCCACTTTTGTGATGATTTACATTATTCATTGAGTTTATTTATTTATAGGGAATGAAAAAATTATATGTAGAACATAATAGAATAATTAAATAAATCATAAATTATTACAAAAAGGTAGTTAGGGGTAGTGGATAGTGGTAATTTGGAAACTTGAGTTGTTTTCAATATTATTATGTAATTATTCTTGATCTTTTTTTATTTATTGTTCCCTTGAAATAATGGTGAACATGTTATGGATTTAATAATGAATGAGGAATGAGAAGTGGGGTTAAATGATTAGATTCTGATAAACTATTTTTAAATTGTAGATGAATGATATAAATAATACGGCATGATTAAATATGATTAATAGTGAATGAATTGTAACCTTAATTCAATTAGGTTAAAAAAAATTGTAATATATGGGGATATTAAATATGTATATTCCTGTATTGGGTTTTTGGCCAACCTATAATTTTTTTAAAAAATTTAAAAAAATAGTAAATAGATTTTGAGAGCCAAATGAAATAAAGGAATGATGAGGTTATGATAGTTAAAATGAGTTTTTGGATATGAACTATACATTTATGAAATGAATGGATTGTGGGATGGAATTAAATAAATCATTGGAATAGTGTATGGGGATTACATTATGGGAATATTAACACATCTATGATCATAACAAGTTGGGTAAATAGTAATTTGGGGAGAATAACATGGTGTATAACTATAAGATTATTGTTTGTATGGATTATCATTATGAAAAATGGTTGTTATATCAATGACATAATTGTTTTAAAGCCTGTTTCTTGATAAATTGTTGTTTTTTATTGTTAATTATAGATGTGGTATTGGTAGATGATATTGTATGTTTTGGAGGACCTAACAGAGTTTTGGTTCCAACAGGTCCTATAGGGTATTGAGTGATAACATATGTTCTATAAGACCCTATGCGATATTAAATATGACATGACCTATTGGGTATTTTGTGGTATAATATATACTATCTGACCCCATGGGGTATTGAGTGGTACTATAGATACTGGAAGATCCTCTAGTTTATTGACTGCTACACTTTATACTAACTGACCTTATGACGTATTGGATCTGCAAGACCGTACAGGTTGTTGAGTGGTACTTTATGTACAAGAAGATCATATACGGTATTGGATCTTACAGTCCTATACTGATTATATTGTGGAACATGATTTATTCTCCAACCATATGGGGTATTGGTTTCATCAAACCCTATGAGGTATATACATATGATATTGGTGCACCATTAAACCCAACTGGGTATTGAGTGATGCTCAATGTACTAGAAGACCCTTTGGGTAATGATTGGAACATGATGTACTATCATACCCTATAATGTATTGGTATAATATTTTATGAAATGAAAAACCCTAAGAATTTTTTATGAGATGATATATGGTAGTATATGAAAATATTTTTTGGGGATTCATAGAGGAATAGAAGAAATCAATTGCAATTCTAGGTTCTAATATATAATTGGTAGTGGTATTTGGTAGTTGATTGATATGCATGGTGGGGATCAAACAACAAAGGAGAAGGTCACATGGTTGATTTCCATCAGGATACCATTACTATACCAACTTATGTTTGGAAAGGTTAAATGTGGTAATTACATGTGATAATGTAATTATAGAATCAATTTGGTTATTGGGTAAGTTATTCCCTACTTATATTTTTGGATTATGATTTATTACCATACACATCCTATTTCTACTGTTGATTAGGTTTTGATTATTTTTGTTCCATATTATCAATCATGTATACGTTAAACATTTATTGCACATAGATGGTGATCTATTTTGGAGAATGATCTTACTATGTTCTCCAAAAGTGATCATACCATCACAACATTATTTTTGTTTGTAGGATATATCACAAGATTCAAATCTATTTTTCAAGTTGATTAGATAGAGTGGTTTATTATTTTTGATATTGTAGTTTCTGCATTCATGTATTGTCATAATGATTTAAATTATACATGTTAGCGTCAATTTTATCATGGGATAGTTTGTATTGTTTTATATCAATGTGATGAAGTTTTTTGGATTATATTTATCCTACACTCTAATAATACTTATATTATTGAATTAAATGGCTCCCATTCATGTGATTTATATACCCTTTGGTTCTATTTTCCAACCCATAGCCTATTGGAGAAGGGTTTTAGGGGAAATTACCTTTATATCTTGATTTTTCACCCTAGAGGGGTGCCTTGGGGGGAGGGGGTTGTAATAGAGTGGTATCAAATGTGACGTTTGGAGGCTAGTGTAAATTTTAGATTAAAACAAATTTGATGATTTCATGGGATTGGTTGGGAGTTATTGAAACTAGATACTAACATGTGATTTAGGCAAAGAGGACTAACTAATTCACATATATTTTCGGTCCCCTTGTGATCTTCTACAAGGAATTTTATAACCAACTGAAATTATTTAAGGTATTAGTCAACATTGTAGGGTATAAATTTTAGTGAGGTACATTTATTACATTAAATGATACATCAAAATTCTCATCGCAAATATAATATGTTCTTCATGATTAATCTTATATTATTGATTACCATTCCTATAACACCCATAAATTATAATATATGATTACATATAAATAAGTCAATGTGTTAGACAGCATGCTCTACAAGAAACACCAAACTAAAATAACCACTATATTTTTAGTCCTATAAATAATATATAATGAATTAGTTGTGATGAATAAGAGTGTACACATTCTGAAATATTTATATAAAATAAAATAAAATCTACTTTTATTATAACTAAAATTCGATTGTTATAACTAAAATGACTAATACAATCATTTTATACATAGAAATATATTTTTATAAATATTTAATTTCTAGGTGATATGAATTTATATTACAATAATCATTTATTTAATTATGATAAAAATTAATTCATATGAATAACTGTTTAGCACAAATTTAATTAGTAAAAAAATAAATATGAATAGGAATGGTTAATATTCGTAAAAACTATATTTACTTTAAAATAAGATATCATTATAACCCACCATTTTAATTAAAAGTTATATTTCTAAAACATTTAATTTGAATTTAAAAAATTTAAAATGATTTTGGATTCATCATATTAGTATATTCTTATTTTAAATATTTAATTTTTGTCTAAAAGAATGATTTCTATGCCAATAGTGAAATATACAATTTTTACAAATAATAGGAATTTTATAACATTTTTAGAATATAAGAATGGAATTGAAATTCATTAAACATTTTTATAATACCATATATGTATTTTTAATTTAAATTTATAATTTTAAACAATTTGGATTTAATTTGAAAATCCATATTCTTTATTTTAGAACAGAAGTAATATTTTCTCGAAAATTGGTTTCATTACATTAAACATTTAAAATTTAAAATTATTTTTATAACATTTTTAAAACGAGTAAAATTAAATGGATTTATAATATATAATTGGTTAATCTAAATTATATAATAAGAAAACTTCATTTTCAGCATAAATATTACATTGCCATTTTTAAAAACTAGTTACTACAGTAAAAGCTAAAATAATAAATTTAATTATCATATGGGTAACCTAATTCTAAGATGATAGAAACATTTATATAATTGAGTTTATGAGTTTTTTAATAATATTATATATTTCTAACACCATTATTTATCAAATTATTAGCCACTTGGATAGTTTAACTTGTGCTAACATTTTATTTAGTTGAAATATTTACCAAACTTTCATTCTCTCCACTTATAAATGGGGCCACTCACCACCCCTTAAAGGAACACATAAAAATTATATTTCTTCCTAAAAAAATCCTATTACATGTAATTTAAAAAATCAATCTCTTAATATTCTATTAATAATATATTATCTTTTTACAACCATTTCCATGGGATCTTCAAAGTAAATCTCAAAGTGCTCTACATGAGTAATCATTTTTACTTAACTTCTTCCGTTTCTATTTTTATTTTGAAATTATAATATTTAAGTTCTTATGTAATTAAAATTTAATTAGTTATATATTACATTTTTTTTATTATATGTTAATAATCTTTATTCACATTTTCCCTTTCATGTTGAGGAAAATAATGTTCTCATTGGGGTTTTGTGAAGACTATATTCTTGATGACGCAATGTGTGTAATTTTTCCAAACCAACCAAAAAATATTTTATAAAAGGAAATTTTCATAAGTAAGTATTAAATAATACAAATCAATAACCATATTACTCCTTCCTCATGTTCAATGAATATTAAATAATCATCTATTTGTACATGCAAACTATCATCATCGTGGAATTATTGATTTCCATTTTTATTTTCGTCAAAACCTTATATGGATAGTAATGAGGCTATTATTAAATAATAAATATGATTATTATGATATCATGTACTCAATGGTTACCAAACTGAATAACCTGTTAATGGTATGATCAATAAAAAAATTCATTAATTCAAACGTTTAAAATTAGCGAACTAAGAGGAATCAGTTCTGTTCTTTCCAAGTAATGAATATATAAATTTAATTTTTTTATATATTTATAATTTAAATATATAAAAAATAAAAACAAAATAAGATCATTATTCTTTTATTATTATTATTTTAATACTAAAACACCTTATAATCGTCCATTAATTATGGTATGTTCCTATTTGTGGAATTTTAACCACCTATGTGAACAATAATATGAATATATTATTGGATCATTAGATCTTTTCTAAATAGATTGTGACGTATTTACTTACAAGAGGGGTGAATTATTGTTTTTAAACATAGTATAAAATAATTTATCTAAACCAACCCTAAACCTATTTTCGTAACAAATATTCGACTCAACCCTTATTCTGATTGAATAAGTCATAGAATCATAATCAAATTCAATACAATTGAATCATAGTGTAAAACTATTGGAATCACTAATCATCTATGTAATCATAATTTTTTCATCATAAATATTTTATTATAGATAAAACAAATTGAATATAAATGTTACAATTATGTTTCACTTTCTATTATATATATAGAAGAATAGCTACTTTTAAGTATAAAAGTAATACAATATTAAACCAGAGAAACAAATATTTTTGAGATATTAAAAATATAACTATTTTTACCTTAATATAAAGGTAGTCTATAACCTAGTCTAATGGTTTCCACTATTTTATACTTAAAATAATATCTATATTTCCATACCAATGAAATCACTCAATAAAATGATTGGAATGGATCTATCTTCATATCCCCTGAATCCCTAGATAAGATGATCAAATTTACTCTCATTGTTTATCCTTGACAGATCATGATTTAATGGATCAAATTCCCTTTCTTCATATCCCTATAATCCATTGATTAATCAAAATATCATACACAGATTACAATGAAAATTTATTGCATGTAGAGAAAATGACGTGGTTTCCTTGGAAATTCAAAACACTAAAACAAATGCAAATACTATGAACCAGATGTTCACTCTTGGAAATCATCAAACATCTCTAAAAATTAAAATTTTCCAACATAATCAACATCTAAAAACAATTTGAATTACATGGTATTTATATTCATCCTTCCAACAGTCATATTTCTCTGAGTCTGTTGCAGTGACTTGGATACCTGGAACTTTAATGGCTCTATTATATCTGATTGTTTGAATTCACATTGGTTAACACCATTATAGTGTTAAATATATTCCATTATAATAGAAATAAATCTTTAATATATTGATGGTAAACATTAGTTATTCTATTGGAGTTTATTAATACTTTCATTACGGTATTCCTTATCATTATTATTTTTATGTTTTTCGGTACCATTATTAGTTAGATTGTCATGAATTTTTTAGTATGATATATATGAAAAATATATATCTCCAGGTTATGATAATTATGTCTTAAATTTTTTGGAAAATTTCCCAATGTGATAATCATAATAAATAAATATAATTTTATATTAATTATATTTATGAATTTATTCTAAGTTAGGTAAAACATATTTCTTCCTATAAAAACATACTAAATCACAATGGATATAACAATTTTAATAAACATGTTATTTAGGAATGATTTTTTGAATTCCAAAACAATATTTATGGGAAATTAATAATTATAAATTTTTTTCTCAAAAATCACTCTATTTTTTGATAGCACAACCCCCACCAACTTAAATCAAAATTTTAGATTGAAAAAATCAAAGTATCTATGTTCTTTTAAGAATAGATTATTCAGAGTCAATCAATAAATTTTGAACTCCTCCTGGGTTTATAATTCTACTAAATATGATGGTTAGTTCAATGTTTAATATGATGAACACCCCCTTAGGATATTATCTCCCCCTAAGTATCATATTATTCCTCTTAAATAATTATTTATCCATTTTTAAATTAAACATATTTTTTATAAAATATATCTCCCACTTTCTTATAAATAACATTATTTGGGAGATAACTCCACCATTAATATTATTTTCTCCCCCTTAGTGAGAAAATGAACACATTCATATCCATTGTAATCATAAACTATGAAATATTTATATTATTTTCCCTAACACACCATGTTTGTGTAGAACCAAATATATCTTTATGAACCAAATGTAATAAATTAGAAGTAGAGACTTCACTAATATATTTAAAATAATACCAATGTTGCTTACTGTATTGACAAGCATTATAGCCTTTTGAATTATCAAACCATAGTTTTGGTAAAACCATAAAAATTCATTTCTTAATAAATTTTTAAATTTGTTTATGTTTACAATGTCCTATACTTCTATTCCATAACCAATATTGATATTCCATTTCACTAAGGTAAGGTATGTCTTTAATCCTAAGGTCTTATAAGTTTTTTGTGTAACCATTCTCAGGATCATGTTTAGAAAGAATATATTCAACATCAGAATTGTATAAAAAACTTGTATAAATTTTAGATTTAACAAGGTAAAATTCATCACATAATTGGATTATGAATATACGTATTTCTTTATAACATTAAAAAAAACATTTGAAATTAAATATTTACAAAGAATAAAAAATTTACATATTCTTATAATCTCCCCATGAGAATTATTTTTTAAGATATATTTTCAACCATTAATTTTGATAACCTTTTTAGAAAAAAAAACATTTACTAGTCATATTCCTCAAACATCCACTATCCATGTACATTGTATTATTTTATTTTGTATATTCTTTATTTTCATGAAAAAAATTACTTTTGGAAACCAAACCTTCTTAGTTTCAGTATTGTAATAAAACAAAACATTAGGAATACCAATTTTTTTGGAAATGTAAGTTTTATTAAATACAAGTGATTAATATTTATTTAAGGATAACTATTTCTTCTAATGTACAACTATTTTACATTTGGTACAAAAAGGATCACATTTTGGAACAAATTAATTTCTACTAGAAACATGGTTTTTATATGTAAAACTCATTCTGGAACATGTACCATTGGGAAAAAATTTCTACATACTATCAAAATTTTATTTAATAGTGGTAATTTTTGATAAAACATTATTCAAAGAAGAAATTTAATAATTTAGTTTAATCACTAAATTCCCATCCACATTTATAATAGTATTTGAAACATGTTTATAAAAAATATTTTTCAATATATTTTTCTCAAAAAATGATTTTTTAAAATCATTTTATTTTGATTATTTTTCATAATTAGTCATATTAAGATCATTAGAATGATCTGATATTTGTTTTGTTAAAACATTTTTCCCTGAATCATCCTTAGATAATTTTGATATATATAATTATCATGCTTTTTACAAATCATACAGTTTTTTTTTCCAAAAGTTTATAAATTGGGGAAAATTCATCATATGAATTTAAAGTATATCCTTCACTATATTGGGATTATTATTCATCAAATGATATATATTTTTTCCCACTTGGTTAGTAATCACTTAAAGACATTTTAGTAAGGTTTTCATATGTGTGTACCTTATCCATGAAAAATTGATTTATAATTAGAACATAAGAATAAAGATCTTTGTTCCTCTATCTTGAACAATAATACATATATGTATATTTAAAAGAATCACCTCCAATTTCATACTAATATTTAGCAGCTTTTAGAACATTATTTCCCTTTGATTTAAATTACATTTTGGCATTTCTTTATGAATTATTTTCTTTTCTATCTATCCTCTTCATTTTGGGATATCTGGTCTAATATTTATATATTTATTTCATTAGTAATATATAACATAATCTTTATTATAACATATATCATTATGACTATACTTATGAAAATTTTAGAAATCATAGATGCTGGCAATATTTTTCATCTTTATGGAATTATTTTCTAATTCATTATTATAATGTTTAGAAGTACTTGAATCCGATTAAACAACTACATTCTTCTTCCTTGGGTATTTTACAAATTTTCACTCAAACTGAACATTAGGAGTTGAGGATGATATTGTTGAAAAGGGAACACCACCATTTTTTTATATATCATAACATTATATTAGTCTACCTTTATAGTTCAAAATATTTCTAATGAGATCAACCATGGTAATACTAATATTATTTCGTTTCTCATCCATTTTTGTTATATTTGATTCCCGTTAATTGGGAATTATATGAATTTTATTCACGAAAATAATTTCATCATTGAGTCCTTTCACACCAATATCTTATAAACTATTTTTACTTTTCACTAATATTTGGTGCATCTTTACAACTGATTCACCAACAATAATTTTAAAGTGTTGATAATATTCTATTCACATATATTTTTTTGTCTCAACATCATTGGCAGTACCAATATGTGTAACTTCCTATTCATTATAGGTACTGTTTATTTCTTCACAAGAAGATATATGACCATAAAATATTCTTCTCATCAAACAAAAAGAAGTACGTATAACTCTATAATTAGACTAACATTCATGTTTCTCTTGATGGGTGAAATTTGTAACACCATTATCAGTAACTTTATAATCATTATTCAACATGAAATAATTATCAACTCTATAGTTAATAACAAAATACATCATTCTATATCTTGAGTAATCCTAACCATCACCATAGAAGATAGGTGGTCTATTAGGTTTGAGATTTTATATGGATCCAACATTAAGACTTTCCATCTTATAAAAATATACAAATATTATTTTTTCATAGATACACATTAGTGTAACAAATTTTTATTAATAGGAAATTTATATCAAGACATTAAAAACATGGAATAATGAAGAATGTCAAAGCATCCTAAAGAATTTGATAAATGTAATACATAGAGGATGCCAATTTTTTTTATTGTTAGAACTTCTATTAATATCTTGTGAATCCAATACTTATAAGAGATGGTGGATTTTAGGTTTGAAACATTGTTTAAATGAATTAAACTAACCAAACCCTAAACCTATTCTAGTAAAAAAGTATCAGAATCTGCCCTCAATCTGATTGACTAAGTCAGAGAATCATAATTAGATTCAATACTATTAAATGAGAGTGTAAAATATCAGAATCACTAGGGATCAAATTAATCCTATTTTTTATCATAAATAATTTATTACGGATAAAAAAAAGCATAGAATGGAGAATGATATGTTTGAAATTCTGTTATGTGTGCAATAGAATAGCTCCTTTTATGTAACAAGTAATACAAGAAAAAAATAATAACATTCAAGATATTCAAAAGGAAAATATTTTAACCTAATGAGAAAGGTAGTATATAACACAGAATAATGGTTTCCATATATTTATACATAGTGTATTTTTTTGTTTCCTTACCAAGGAAATCCCTCGATATGATGATCAGTGTTTATCTATCTTCATATCCTTCGAATTTCAAAATATGATGATCTAATTAACTATGTCTACCTGGCATTAGTATCCCTTGATTTGATGGATCATATTCTCTATCTTCCTATCCCTATAATTCCTCAATAATTTTGATGATCGGAATTATATTAAAATTGAAAAGTACATAAGGATATAACCTGACTAGGGTTACATTGAATTTTAAAATAATAAATCAATTACAAAGACTAAGAAGAGTATTTTAACTGTTGTAAATCGTCAAATCTCTCACAAAATGAGAAATATTAAACTAAATAAATATCCCCAAACTCATAGAATAACCTAGTAATTATAAATATCCATAAAACATTAATATTTCTCCATTTTGTTACAATTACATGGAAACCTAACACTTTAACAGCTTTATTATAACTAATTTTCTAACATCAAATGTGTTAACACCATTAAAATGCTAAAAATTTTCCATTACATTAGAAATATATATTCTCTATATTTATCATATAGTATAGTAATTAAATTGGAAATTATTAAGTTTTTAATTATTATATTTATTATGGGGATTAATCTAATGTTTATCAATACCATTATCAGTATGATTGTAAATACTTTTTTAGAATGGTAGGCATGAAAAATATGCTTATATTCTAGTCTTGATAAAGATTAGTCTTATTTATCAAACACATTCTCAATCTGATAACAATAATTAAAAATGTTAAGTTTATATTTGATAAATTTAAAAATTTATTCTAAGTAATAAAAAAAATATTTTTTTTATATAAAAACATTCTAATAATTCATTGAACAAAAAAATTTAGTACACATGTTATTTAAGAATTATTTTGTGATTTCCAAAACAAAAGGTAAGAAAATGTAAGAAGTATAACTTATGACTCAACGTATATATCATAGATGACGGTAAGAACTAAATTAATTCTATATTATGATATAAATATGTAAAAAATGATTCTTACGGTTCTTTTATGGTTATATCATCATTTTACTCATGAATAAATAAAACAGCTTTCAGTCATTAAGAATCACTGAAACGTGATCATCGTCAATTTAGTCATCATTGATTGTAGAAAAAACTACCATGGAATGAAATTATACCATTATAAATATCAGGTGAAATCTATTTTAATTTATTTCATTATCTTGTAATGATGAAACATGTAACAATAATGAACACCAACACCAATTTTATGAAACTAGTTCAAAGAGATAATGATTACTTACCCTCGATGTTGAAAATATGTAAACAATAACTATTATATATATATATAATAAATATAAATGAAGATTATAAATGCCTATAGATATGAACAAATATATTAGTAATATAGTTTACGAACATAATTTTATTATTCAGGATAGCTGATGCAAGTATATAATGAAACTGGACCAAGGTAGGGGTTTTCGTCTGAAATTCATGTATTTTAGACATGTTTGGTATAATGAACCTAATTTCATTAATATGTTGTATATACTTCTTATTTGAGATATGATATCAAGAATTATATTTTAATTATATTATTTTATGTTCAATTACTAGTTCGACATTCAAGAGGTTCTAATTTTTGTTTTACTGAACCCATAGGGGTTTTCTTAGTCAAAAAATTAATTATTTTAGACAAGTTACATGTTAGGCACCATGTTTCCTTGGTATGTGGTTCTGTTAATTTACTATCCCTTGTTTAAGACCTTTTTATTTATACTGGGTTTTTAAATTAAGTGGAAACATTAATTTTTTATTGGTGTATGAGCTAGTTATTGAATCTATGTTCAAAATGGTGTTCTTAAGATTTGGGAGTTTTAAATCGGTATTTTTTGAAGTGGATTGAGGCCTGATGGGTACCATAGGTTATAGGATAATTATTGGGATATTTTGGG
This sequence comes from Viscum album, assembly GCA_963277665.1. Lineage (NCBI taxonomy): Eukaryota > Viridiplantae > Streptophyta > Magnoliopsida > Santalales > Viscaceae > Viscum > Viscum album. Next base: position 1,897,898,201 of record OY728121.1, on the reverse strand, counting down.
ATTTCAATTTCAATTTTTTGGGAAAAAACCTAAGGTGCACAATTAGTTACAACCATGCCCCTTAGTTTTGTGGCATGTTTTGGAAAGTAATGTGGTTAGTTTAATGTGTGTGAGATTAAGGGGAAATAATGAACTCATCTACATAGGGGTTCACTGATGAAGATAATTCAAAGATAATTACATGAAAATTATGTGTTCTAATGATGAGGGGTAAATGTTTAGGGCTGTAATGACATCATGATGGAAATTTTTTAAAATAAAACTATGCTACCAAATTGCGAAGCCATTAAAAATGTGATGTTTTATCTTGTTTACCTTACAGTATTTGAACTTAAACCCTATAATTTTTTATGTAACTCAACTCAGAAACCTCCCATTGGTAATTTATCTCCTAATATTCTATTTAGTTGGTCCTATATTATTCTTGTTCATTATATCCATCGTTTATTGCGGAAAAGTTCCAATGGTAAGGCAATGGTTCACTCTCCTCTTTCTACTGGCTAGTAATATTTGGTTGTACCAATTAGGGAATGATTAAATATTCCACTATAGAATGATAGAATAACTCTTGGGTAAAGTGGAATCATTTTTTAGCTTAAGGAAATCCCAATACTATTAGTTCATGTCGTCACCGACCATTTTAGTAGAGGTGTGTATCTGTGTAGGTTTTTATGGGTTTTTTATTTTAATTAATTTTCTTGTTTTATGGGTTCAGTTTCGATATATAGTATTTTTTCTCACGTGGGTTATCTAACACTACTATCTGACCCTAGAGGATTGTGTGGATTTTTTTGTTTTTGTGGGAGTACATGATGAGTGAATTTTCATTTATTAAAAAATAAAATAAGTTGGTTAATTTTTATATGTTTATAATTAATTATAATTAGATTATAATTGGTTAACATTGTTTTTTTGTATGAAATATGGTCATGTTTTATTAATCATTGGTCATTTTATTTAGATTATTGTGAGGGTCTGGTTTCCGTAGTAGGAATTAAATGAAAAAATTCATTAAAAATGTTTATGCTCATTCTAAATTGACCCATGGTCTTATCATATTTTTTTTATGTTATGTGGGTTATGGTCATGTTAATCTACCAATAATATTCTGATTTTAATTAAATTTTATTCCTAAAAAAGATTTACCTTAGTTATTCCCCTATTTAAATGTAATGATCTTGATAGGGAAAGAGTTTTCATGGGAATGCCATGTTTTATAACTTGACCTTTTTTATAGAAGTATATCTTGTATGTTATCATTAATTAGGAAAAAATGTTGTTATTTTTCCTTCATTTATAGAAATGTTAAAATAGTGAAATGAAATGATAGATTTATGTTGTTATATTAAATAATTATATTTATGAATTAAATGGTTAATACAGAAGGGTAATACCCTTGGGGTGGACACGATATTGTTTGAAATCAACAATTTGGGGTGGAATTCGATTTTATATATAGACACCCACAGTGGTGGGATGGGATGACCTAAATGAGATGCTTATAGTAGTAAGTTTGGATGATATGATGAAGACACCGTTGTGGTGGGTTTAGATGATGTGATGGAGAGACCCATATGGGTGGGTTTAGATGATATGATGGAGATTTCCATACTGGGTAGTTTTAATGATATAAAGAATAATCTATTTGAGGTATGATTATGATACCATTGTGGTTCTCTCCATTATTGAAAAGACACCTAGATGGTGTAGTCTATGTTAACCAAGAAAACAATATATATATTTTTTGTCACATTAAAGAACATACAATAATGTTTTTTTGTGATGTTATGGTTGGAACAGTCATAATGACATACACAGATACACTCTAACACTCGTTGAAATAGGAATGGTCAATCGGGGTCAAGAACCCAAGGAACATTGGTGAAATGAACCAACCTTTGGTGTCCCCAAGAACTTGTTTTTTTCTTTTTATCATTTTATTTTGACTTGTTAAAATTTTATGCTATTTATTTTTATCACATTCACATGAACTAAATTTTTAAAATTATTATGATTAGGGATAACTTGGTGGTCACCTACTGAGTTGTACTCAAACCTTGCTCAGGCTACCATGGCACCTGGGTAACCAAGGAGATAACAAAAGATTTTGGGTATATGTTTTGGACTAGGGTACTAGGATAAATCATTGGAGTTTGGGATCAATCTAATAATAATAACCATCTTCAGGTTTCCTCTAGTTATATCTTGTGGTATCTTATGATATTATTGTAGTCATGTTGTATAATTGTCTTACATGTATGGTATACCTTTCATCTATCACAAAATGTTATTTTCTATTATTATTGGATCTTCTTGCATGTCATTCTTTTATTTCTCTATCTATATGTAATGTTTACATGATAATATTTTAAATTTTTTTACTTTGATAAGAATTTATAGTATATCCACTGTACCACAATAGTCCCAAACTTCTATTTGGTATCCTTTATTGTTTGGGGAGGTGTGCCTAAGGTATTATAGCTATATATTAGTGAACCACTATACAATGGTCTAGGGAGGTGGTACATTACAATGTGGTATCAAAGGATTTTAATTTTATTACACTATATAGGAAATGATAAAAAATAGACTAGGAATGTATCAAGAAAAGGTATTGAACATATTCCCAGTACTAGCCACCCCATATGCAATGTAAGTTCATGTTTCTAGGGATGAGACTATTTTTAATGCAGTTAATTTTTAGTATTGATCTGATTCCACATCGGGTTATGCATATTATTTTTAGGATATTAATATATGGGATTTTGTCTTTTGGGATAGTATATAAAATGAGGGTGTTTTAATACATAATAATTTTCATGTGGGATATATGTCCATGATTACATGGTATTGATAGTTTTCTAGGACCTGCATAAACTGATGCTTTATTAGATGGATTTTGGTTGTGTTTATTGGTAATTTATATTTACCTATGAATTATTAAGAGGAGTTGTTATTTAAAATTTATATAGCCATTTATATTGTTTTCGTATAACTATATGGTGAAATTCTACTTGAAAAACTTTTCAGGAGACTTATAGTTAATAGATTTACATACATTAATTAATGAGATGGTACTGGAAAAATAAAATTACAGTAACATATTATTTGTTTTATTTATATTTTGTGAATGAAACTCTATGTATCCAAAATATTAATGTGAAAGATATTAAATTTATATAATTTAAAATGATGATTATTAGAAAAATTTAACCCTTGGGGTTCAAATTATGGGATAAATTATTCCAGTTTTATAGTGTTTTAGTTATATTAAACATCATGTACAACATATAAAGTGCATTACTCTATAATTTAATCTTGATATTTCATTTAAAAAGTACCTTTTTTTAGAAAAATTATGTTTTTATAAGGACTTATGTGAAAAATGAAAATTACAAACCCGATATTTATATATGTGTATGAGATGGACCAAGTGGTAACTAATGTGGGTCATCTTTTTTGGTGGTTGGGGAAATTAGAGGGTATGAGTTGTGTATTATTTTGTGTAACCTTGAGACCCATAGCGTGTCAAGGGTCAATAGTGGAATTATATTTTATGCCTATGTTGGGAATGGGAAAAATGGGTAAGATTCATAATTTGTGAATGAGACATTGTAGTGGGTGTTTCCCTTCAGCCTAGAGGATGTTTTGTGACCTATGTGGGGATTGGGGTGTTTTATAAGTTATAAAACTCAATGAAATTTAATAACATGGCTGTTGTTTTATCAGTTTGATCATGGTGACATTCGTGGTGACCTGTGATAGAGGTTAGCGCAGTTAGTGAGTGACTTGGGGTATGAGAGACATGGGTTGATGTGTGATCTTATAATATTTGGGAATAAATGGTGCAACATGGCTTGTGGGTGAGATGTGTTTAATTATTTTAGTCTTTTTGGGTGAGAATCTGTGTGCCAATTCTTTGTACTTTAGTTTTTTTGAAGGGGGTGTCATTCAAATGCTTACCCTGGGTTATTTTGGTGTAGATAACTTATCCATGGTGGTCATGAGGGTAGTACTAGTTATTTTTCTAGCCATGTTGATTTTGGAATACACCCTCAAGCGTGCGGTGTATCAGATAAATGAACATAAGGCACCTTTAGAATTATGCTCAGTTGAGAGTGTCTATATAAAAGGTTTTTGGTATGGTTTAAGGTCCCTATATTTTTCAAGGCACTGTGTGTGTTATAAACTTGGTGAAAATGTCTTGAAAGATAATCATTGTTATGGTATGGGGCTTGTGAGATGATTTTCTGTGAGATGTGACTCACTATTATTGTGTCAGATCATTGTTATCAAGATGTGAATGTGACACCACAAGGTTATAAAAAAATAAATTGAAATGCATGAAACTTTTATTTTATAAGATATTTATAACTATCCTTTAAGCATATTTTTCATCTTCTATGTTTTGATTTTCAAAAAATATACATCTACATTTGTGATCTGTAAGTTATTTTCAGTCTAATGGAACAAACTTGATTTTCTAGTGAATAGTAATAGAGACTTAGGAATAGTAATATGAATAACAATATAACCATAATGAATAGTAAATTGTATTATTATTTTATTTTCTTGAGGTTATAAGAGAATGAGATATTGATTAATTTTTAATGTGTAAATAAATGAGTTATAGATTTAAAATTGATATTTTTTAGAAAATTATGATTTTATTTAAAAATTAAATTACTTATATTTAGAAATTTATTTTCAAAAAATGGAGTTAATTTTTTAATTCTAAACATCAAAACCTGGTTAGGGTTATTTTTTGTATTTTTTCTGAAATAATTGAATTTTTGGTGAATTTTAAATATATAGTTTTGAGTTTCATTGTGTTTAATGAAATCATTAATGATGTAATAATGATGTAATAATTCAATCCATCTTTTGAACAGTAAAATAACATATGAGGTGTCCCAAGTTTCCAATATCATGGGAAAATTCCATGAGAAATACCCTGGTTTTTTAAATACCACTAATGAGGTGTACCTTGAAATTAATAAAATATTCCCTCACTTTTTCTATAAATACCAACCCATTCCTTCATTACTATCTCTCCAAATTCATCCTAAATGAATATATGGTCTTTTTACATCCCTATTAGTCATCTCAAGGTGTCCTCAAGCCCCCATTATCCCAACCATTATGTTTTAGGAGTTACATTACAAGGTAAGGGAATCCACCACCATTCTCTTTTTCAAGATTTATTTTTTATGTTATTATTTATAATATCCAATGGATTTTGTTGGGTTATGTCATTATATATCTCCTTATAGACCATCTTATTTAATAATTATTAGATACCCAGTTTCTCTCATAAAAATATTTTATAAAATCTTATGCGACGCTGCTAGCTGCCAAAATTTCGTAAGGGATTTCTCAACATTTTTTTTCAAGATTCAATTATTATATTTTTTATTTTTAGCATACCCTTATTTGAGAGGAATAAATGATCCATAATATTACAAATTCTGGAATTAATCATGTTTTTGGAAGACTCACCATATATTCCTTCTCATCTTCCACTTAGTCAGGAAATTAAAACATCACCCGGGATGTGTTGATTTACCTACATTATTGATGATGTGATTTGAATTTTTTTACGTTCTCTAATAATTTACATGAAAAAAATTTATAGTTGATTTATATTATAATTTCTTTCTTATAAATTAAAAAATATTTGGGAATCTATTTTTACACATTTTATTAATTTATAAAACAAAATGTGTCCTTTACAATCGAAGAACCGCCAAAATAACATAGACAAATATCAATAATGATTTAACATGTAAATAATCCTCATGTGAGAATTCAAAATTATAAAATTTATAATCTATGGGTCTGGAAAAATTTAAAAATCATCAATAATATCCATCATGAACCGGTCATGGAAATAATGAAAAGAACGCACCCAAAACAATGCAAGAAACAAAATAATAACAATAAAAGGGTAAAATGATGAAATGGAATTATCATATAAGATAATATATAGATTAATATGTTTCTGTAAGATTTTAATAAATCACTTTTAATTGATATACATGTGGTTTAAACAATTTTTATGTAAGACAAATCTGAGGTAAGGGAATTCTTATCGTGATTTTCATTCTTTGGGTTAACCTTCAAATTCATATTCTATGTGGTATTAAAATTTTTTATATGATGCAATTTCTTATAATATGTTGAATTATGTGTATTTATTGTTTATAAAAATATTCCATACACACTATTAAGTCTCACTTCAATTATATGTTATTTATAAGGGGCTTTCCTTATAAAACCCTCTTTTAAAATTCTATTTTACAAAATTCAAAAGCAATGATTTTGTGAAATTATTCATGTTGTTTGATTATTTTATGGTTCTTGTGAATTTTTTTTGATTATGAGTGGTACCTGTATATTCATCCAATTCTTTGGGTATTTTTATGTTTGTTGTCATTCGTTTGGGTACTCCATATGTAATAGTTGTGGTTACACAAATTGTAAGGTTACCTTGAGGGTTACAAATTATAATGTAGGCGAGAGGGTTACAAGATTATATATGTAATTCCCCAAGATACTATTATGGTTATATTTATGTTCTTATGTTTTTTGGGGATCTGGTGTAAATATGACGTTTACAAAGTATTTTTATATGGGTTATGAGTCTTTCTTTGAAAAAGACTCCATATTTTACAAGTATTCATGGACTATTATGTTCTTTCATTATTTTTATATTATGTACTGATATTTTTGTTCTTATCCCAATTGTTTTTGTAATTTTCATAGTTTATTAGGATGTTAAATAAAAATATTGAAGCAATGTTAAATGTTTTAAGAAAATTCAATGAAATCATTTTTAAATGAAAAGTTTTATATTTTGGAAGAAATTAATATTGTTTTTTTGGAATCCATCCTGTATTATTGTGTAATGTCATGAATGTGTTATTTCCTATTTCTATAAAACTATATACTTTAAAATATCCTCAATGTTAAATCATGTGATTTATTGAATAAATTCACGATTATGTAATGTATTAAGGTTGGGGCCCTTATAGATGGTATCATATGATTGTTTAGATAACTTTTTGGGTTATGGCGATGTTAATAAAATACCATAATTTATTATTTCTCAACGATTAATTTTAAATGTTAATTTTTTTAAATATTACCATGTTCCTTTGACTAGGATATGTTTTTTCATAATGGTTTTCCACAGAAGAAATAGGGAAGCTGAAGAGTAGAGGCATTGACGGAACGATATCCTTCCAAATCTGCAGCCCAAAATGGTAGGGATTGGATTTGAGATATTTCTGATAGTAATGTCTCACCTAACACAAGAAATAAATATTCTTGGAATACATTCAAGAGAAAAACTAGAGTTAACACAATTTATCTTGATTATAGTGGAACATTTAATTAGACAACACCCTCCTGATTTCAATGGATCATCTGATACCTTCACAGCTGAAAGATGGATTAAATCCCTTTAAGAGATATTAAATGGTATGGGATGTTCATGTAATCAAAATATATGTATTACCATTTATAATTTTGACGGTTAATTTGATCAGTAGTGTCTAGTGGTTAACAATATTAGGGATAGAGAGGATGATGATGCCTTATAGTGGGATGAATTTAAAAGTCTTTTCCTTGATATTTTTCCAAAGGTGGTTCGACCTAGCATGGAGAAGAAAATCATTGAATTGAAGAAAAAGGAGGAGGATTTGGTGGTTGTGTATGAAGATAACATCCCCCGACTGGTGAGGTATGATCCAAAATCTTATGTTGGATATTGATGGAAAAATAAACCACTTTTACTCATTATTAAATCCAAGGTATCAAAGGGAGTTAGCCTCCCATGAATTCAAACGTTATAAAAACTTCTCTAATAAGATGAGAGGGTAGATATGGAGTTTGCTGAGGACAATATACATTTTGATAACAAGTAAAATAAGAGGTCTGTATTTCAAGTAATGGGAAAGAATCAAAAAAAGAAATATTATTGTAAGAAAATCCATTTTCCAATTTTTGAAAACTGTGGAAAGAAGCACCCTAGGGAATGACTTAAAAATACTGGGAAGTGTTTTTTATGTGGTATTCTTGGACATATGGACCAAGATTTTATTGAAAATGATACTAAGACTAATCCTGATAAGAAAATTTTTATGTTTTTTAAATTTTTAGATATGGGTCATTATGAGAATGCCTTCCAAAAGAGAATTCTAAATGATGCAAAGAAGCCATACTATAAGTATAAAGGTGTAGTGACATCCTTAGAAACTACATCAACAGATATCATACCATCCAATGAAGTTGTATCAGGTAATTTTTTTAACATATATTTTTCAAATGTTTTGTTAGATACAGGGTCTACACATTCCATTATTTCTTGGGAATTTTCTGGTAAATTAAAATTATGACCTCAACAAATGAGATAGGGACATATTGTTAAGGAAACTGGGAGAAATATTATTACAAAGATGAATTACAAGAATCATTCCATTGTGGTATGTGGAATGAATTTACCAAAACTCCATTTTTTCATTAGTATATTTTGATGTCATTATTTTACGGTATTGAATTTCTATTTATCTTTCTAAGATTGACATTAGAGCCAGAGAAGCTATTTTTTAGAAGGGGTTTTAGTTTTTGTTGAAGAAAGAGACCATTGAATTGATAACATATCAATAAGCTGAGAAACTATTGAATGATGGAAATGAATGTTATCATTCTCATACTATTTAAAATAAGGGAAATTTTCAGATTAATGATGTGCCATTTGTAATTGAATAGATTGATGTTTTTCGTGATGAGTTACCTGGTGTCATAACTGATCAGGAGGTCGATTCATAATTGAATTAGTTCCTTATTCTATGCCAATTTCAAAACCCCCATATATAATGGATCAAATGGGACTTCTTGAATTGAAAAATCATTTGCAGGATTTTCTTGATAAAGGATTCATTCTTCCAAGCACTTTATCATGTGGTGCCCTATTTTTTCATTATAAAGAAATATGTTTCCATTAGACTTTGCATTGATTATATATCTTTGATAAAATAACAATTAACATGATATATGCTATACCTCATATTCTTGACATGTTTGATCATATCTAGGGAGCTCAAGAGTTTTCTAATATTGAATTGAGATCCGGAAACCATCAGATAAAGGTTAAGGAAGATGACATCCCAAAAACATATATGTGTACTAGATATGGGCATTATGAAATTGTTTTTATTTCATTTGGATTAAATAATTCAACTATTGTATTCATGAAAATTATAAATATAATATTTTATGAGTTCTTGTATAAATTTTTTATTGTGATTATTGATGAAAATTTGGTATCTTCTAATAAAAAAGAGGAGAAAAAACATCTAAGTTTTGTTTTCATAACCTTAATAGAAAAGAAACTACATGGAAAATTCACCAACTATGATTTTTGGTTGTAACCAATTTCTTTTCATGGTCACATTTTAAATAAGTATGGAATAATAGTGGATCCAAATCAAAACTTGTTGATGAATGGACAAGACATTAAAATGTAATAGAGATTCATAGTATTCTTGGATCAGTAGGTTATTACCAACAGTTTCATAAAAACATTTCAAGATTATCTATCCTGATAAAAAATTTAACACAAAAGGGGATAAATTTATTTTAATAGAATAATGTGATGATTTTTTTTCAGGAACTAAAGAAGAGACTGGTGAATACTCATGTTTTGACCTTACCTTCCCAAAATGGTGAATTTTTATCTATAGTGATGCTTCATTGAAGAGACATGAATTTTTTTTTGATTTAGAATGATCAGGTTATTTCTTAGTCTTCATGAAAACTAAAACCTCATGAGTTAAATTATTACACATATGATTTTGAATCGAAAACTATGATTTTTTTCTCTGAAAATTTGGAGGCATATTTTATATGGATCCAAATTTCAAATATATATTAACCATAAATTTTTAAATTATATATTAAATTAGAAGGAATTAAACATGGTGTTGAGATTATGTCTTTAACTGAGAAAGGATTATGATTACATGACCAATTACCACCCAAAAATTGCAAACAAATTGGTGGATTACATTAGTCTAAAACACCATGCATTATTAACAATGTTATGATTGGAACATGATCCATTGATTACTAATTTGAGGACTTTTGGATTAGAAGTGTTTGGTACAAGAAATACATCTATTTTGTTTCAGGTTTTATTGCATTAATCATTATAAGAAATAATTTAGTAAGCGTATAAGGATGACTGTGAGCTACAGAAAAATGAATAATTTGTTAAAATGTGTATGTTTTTATAATTTAACTTTGTTAAAGATTGTGTATTGTGATTTGGAAAAGGTTGTTTATTCCTTTTGATTCCCAATTGAAGAGATATTTTTTGTGTTAAGATCATATTTCTCCATTTTTATTTAATCCTTGATGTATTAAGATTTACAAAGACCTTTTAGAGTATTACTGGTGGGATGGAATGAAAAGAGATATTTTATATTTTACTGTGAAATGTTTGACATGTCCATAGGTTAAAGAAGAGTGGCAGTTACAGAAGGGGATACTTCTACATTTTCTAGTTCCAAATTGAAAATGGGAGAATATATCCATTGAAATCATGGTGGGACTACCTAATACATCTCAATGTAACAATTCGATTTGCGTTATTATTGATCGGTTGGAAAACTATGCCCATTTCCTTTCTATTCGAGATTCAATTTCTTTGGATCATATTTCTCAATTGTAACTAAACGTGATTTTAAGGTCACATTGAGTCCCTCTTTCCATTATATCTAATCGGGATCCTAGGATCGCTTCTATCTTTTGGAAGGGCCTTCAGAAGTTATTAGGCACAAAATTAAATTTTAGTACACCTTTTATCCTCTATCAGATGGGCAGTTAGAATGAATGATTTAGACATTGGAGGATATGCTTCAGGCTTTCTCAATGGACTATTAGGGAAGATCGGATGAGAATCATTCCATAGATGTGTTATTTTATAATAATAGTTTTCACTCCAGAATAAAGTTTGAACCTTTTGATTCATTGTATGGGAAGCGATGTCATACACCTGGATTTTGGGATGATTTCAAGGAAAGGAAGTTGATGGGACTAGAGTTAGTAGAGGAAGTGGTTTAGAAAGTGGAGATGATCCAACAACACATGATGACAACTTATAGTAGATAAAAAATTTATGCAGACAACAAGAGGAAAGAATTTTATTTTCAATTAAGTGATCATATTTTTCTTAGAATATCACCATGGAAAAGTGTTATTAATTTTTGTAAGAAAGGAAAGATAATTCCACGGTTCATCAGACCTTATGAAACTCTATATAATGTTTGACCAGTCACATACTGAGTAGATTTACCTCCTAGCTAATCTCAGTATGCAATGTTTTTCATGTTTCTATGTAGAGAAAGAATTTTTCAGATTCATCTAATGTCTTGATTCTAGAAGCAGTTCAGCTGGAAGAGAACATTTCATATAAAGAGAAACTATTTTATATACTTGATTGAACGGGATATTTATTTAGGAATAAGGTAATCCACCATGTAAAGCTTTAATGGAGAAACCACATGGATGAAGAAGAAAAATGGGAATCTCAAAATTCTATGAGGTAAAGGTACCCTCACTTGTTTAATGAGTAAATAAAATTATGAGGACTCAATTTCAAGAAGGTGGGGATAATGTAACACTACTAGTTTTTAAAAAAAATTAAATTGCATAAAACATTGTTTTATATAGGTATTTAAAACTATCCTTTAAAAATAATTTTGCACCTTCTATTTTATGAATTTTATAAAATGGTAATCTACATTTGGGATCAGAATGTTATTTGGAGTCTAATGGGAACAACTTGAATTTTTAGTGAATAGAAACCTACCCTTATGATTAGTAATATGAATAGTAATATGTCACTATTGAATAGTAACTTGTATTATTATTTTATTTTCATAAGCTTATAACATAATTAGATACTGATTAATATTTTAGGGTGTCTAAAAATGAGTTATATATTTCAAATTGTATTTTATTGAAAAAAATATGATTGAATTTAAAAATTAAATTAATAATAGTTAGATAATAATTTTCAAAAAAACTGAGATCATTTTTTAATTCTACAGGATGAAAAAATTTTAGGGTGAATTTTTGTAATTTTTCTAAAATAGTTGAATTTTTGGTGAATAGTAAAAATACAGTTTTGAGTTTCGGGGTGCTGAATGACATCATTAATGATGTAATAATGATTTAATAACTCTGGTCAACTTGTGTACAGTAATCTAAGATATCAGTTGTCACATGTGGTAAATATGATGAGAAAATACCAAGGTAAAATACCATGGGCAAGCCCATGGTTTTGCAAATACCACTATTGAGGCGTCCCTTGGAAATTAATAAAATATTCCCTCACTTTTGCTATAAATACCAACCCATTACTTAATTAAATTTATTCAAAATTCCACCTCAATAAAGCTCTATTCATTTTACCACCCATTTAGTCCTCCCAAGTTTTCCTCAATCCCCCATGGTCCCAACCATCATGTTTTAGGAGTTACTCCAAAAGGTAAGGGAATCCACCACACTTCTTTTTTTTCAAGATTTCATTTTATGTAATTATTTTTAATTTCCATCGTACAATTTAGGGATATGTAATTCCATATCCCCCTTACTACCCATATTATTTAATAATGATGATATACACATTTTCTATCATAAATATTTTTATGATATTTTAAACGACGCTATTGGTCTGCTAAATTTTCATAATGGATTTCTCAACATTTCTTTTATTTATTGATTCATTTATTTTATTTTTCTTTCCTCACCTCCACTTATAACAGATGAATGAATGATATAGTATCTTAAATATTCTGGATTTCATAATGTTTAAAAAAGGCTCACCATTATATTTTTTCCCCACTTCCACTTCAAGAATTTAAAACACCATATTTGATGTGTTGATTTACTGACATCATGGACGATGTGATTTCAGTTTCTTATACTTCCTTCAATACAGGTCATTACACGTTTTTCATGGTTTAGTATGATTATAATATATGTATTTTAAGTTATATAAGTTTATGAAATCATTTTTTACAAATGTTATTAATTTATAAACCAAAATGACTTCTTTACCATCGATGAATCCCCAAAATGACTTAAACAAATATCAATAATGCTTTAACATATGAATCATCCTCATATCAGAATTCAAAATGATAAATGATATAATTTATGGTTCAGGAAACATGTAAATACCACTCCATTCCAATTTTTTAGTTTCTCATGTAATTGAAAAAAATATCCATCATGAATTGATCATGGAAATCCTATAAAGAACGCACCAAAAAAATGCAAGGAACTAAATAGTAACAATTAAAGGGTGAAATGATGAAATTACGTGATCATATAAGATATTATAAAAATAAATATGTTTTTTTAAGATATTAATAAAACTATTTTAACCATTATACAGGAGTAATAAAAATGATTAAAGTAAGACAATCCTGAGGTAAGGGATTTATTATCCCGATTTCCATTCTTTGGGTTAACCTTCTACTTCATTATATTGTGGTATTAAAATTGTCTGTGTCAGGGTTTTTGTTTATAATATGTTTATTTATGGGAATTTATAGTTTATATACATATTCTATCTAGTCTATTAAGTCTCGCATCAATTATATGATATTTATAAGGGACTCCCAAATTAAAATAATATTTTAAAATTATGTTTTACAAAATTCCAAAGCAACATTTTTATTATATTGTTCATGTTTTATGATTATGTTAGGGTTCTTTGGAATTGCTTATGATTAAAGACGGGACCTATATATCCCTCAAATTCATATTTTATGTGTATGTTGTAGGTTTTTCATATGGTTACTTTAAGTGTTACTATGATGGTTACCCAAACTATAAGGTAGTCGTGAGGGTTACAAATTATATGGTAGATGAGAGGGTTACAAGATTATATAATTAAGGCCCCAAGATACCTTTATGGTTATATTTGTGTTATTATGTTATGTGGGGAAATTTTTTAATTCTAATGTTTTATAAATTTAGTATATATGGGTGACAAGTATGTCTTTTGAAAATGATTTCATACATTACAAGTATTCATGGACTAATGTGTTCTTTCCTTATTTTTATATCTCTTACTAAGATTTTTTAGCCCATTTAAAGTTTTTAATTGATTTTCATATTTTATAATGATGTTGAAGACATAGAAGGAATCCATATAAAGTGTTTGGAGAATTTTCAATGAAATCATCTTTTATTTGAAATTTTTTATATTTTGGAAGAAATGAGTACTATTTTTTGGTATTCTCTCTATATTAATGTGTAATTTCATGAATGTGTTATGTCCCTTTTTTCTAAACCACTAAACATGAAAATATCCTCAATGTGAAAGGATGTTATTTCATGACTAAATTAATGATTATGTAATGTAATAAGGTCGGGTCCTTATAGTGAAGGAGCGGGTCGTCATTATGATTCAATGGAGTTTTGGGAGAAATCATGCTTTGGAGATAAAAAATTTCTTTTATCATGTGTTCAACTAGTATTGGAGCATATTACATAATTCTTAAATGCTTTAGAAACCATGGGTGGAGTTTGTGGATTTGTGTGGTTTTGATGCAAGGCTTTCAATCATTCTAACTAGAGCCATCTTGTAAAAATTGAGATGTTATGATAGGGGAACAAGAACATAAATGAATAAGGTACAATCACATGACTGGTATGGGGTTGAACCTCAGTAGAAGAATTAGACGTTCATGTTCTTAATGAATGTTTAATGAGTCTCATTTGGAATCGATGCTTAGGTGATATCCTGGCTTAACCATTGCGTGATCTTGGAATGGGTAATGTGTTTCCTTATGAATTGATGGTTAGGGGTGACCTTTTTTGTCCTGACTTTTCCATCATGTTCAGGGATGGGTCAAACACAGTCCATAGAGATTAGATATTGGTTTTGTGAGGATATGATAAGGATTCTCTTAAGCTGGGGAGCAAGATTCAAATCATAGTGAATTTTATATAAAGAGTATAATATAGGTTTGGATGGCGTTTGGGCATAGATCTCTACCCCGGGTTGGTCGTGGGGTAGACTTGAGTGATTCATCTTGGTTTTGTATTGATACCCTCTATTAAGCATAAAAGTTTACAAGGATAGTTGAGGGATAAAAAAATTCATAAGAATTTTTTTTAAGGATTTAGTTTATATAACAAGTGTATTTTAGAGTGACATTGGATTTAAGTCAACATGTCAGGGAGTATTGATGAAGCATCAATTGAGGATACTAAGCTTATTGAGGTAGGATGGTCTAAATATGATCGACCAATATTCTTAAAAAATATTAGATGTCGTGACTTGATAACCATGTCAGGCATGTTCTTCTGAATTATACGGGTATGGTTTATCCACATTCCGAGAAATATTTCCTAGAAGACAAAGAATCATTTGTTTTTGTTTGGTAAATTGTAATTTTGGGATAATCATGGACATGTAAGGTGCTAGTGAGTTTCATATTACCTTTCTATAGATGTTTCAAAAATTTCCTTCTTGTATAGTATACTGATGTGAACATTGAAGAAAGGCCTCATGTATTAAAGGGTCTTGGAAGAGAACCACGAGATCTAGAGAAGCTACCATGTGAATGTGGTCTTATGATATCTAGTGGAATTAGATAGTGATGTGTGATTACAGTGGTCTTAGAAACTCATGAGTTCCAACATATTTTTCATGTCATGGTGGGTTTGAATAAAATTAGTGGTGTCATGATACATGAGCTAATGATGTTTTTAGGGGAAGAGATAGTTTTAAGAGGTTTAGACCAACCTAAAAAAACTAAATCATAGTAACCCTACATTGATGAAACCTAGTCTCATGTAGGATATATCAATGTATGATCTATTGATCTCAAAAGAACATAGAGGTGCTACTGAGGGATGAACTATTATAAGGTGGAAATATTGTAAGATCTCGTGTTATATATGTGTTTTCTAAATTAATAAGAATCCATATTTTTTGATTGTTGGAAGGTACAATTAGTTAATCGAGGTTCAAAATGGATTATTGAAAGTATATATTTCATAAAGGGGTGTTTTTGGATGTTTTTTTGATGCTTGAGGGGATCTTCATGTCCATATATATCTTGCAATCTTGGGGTTTGAAATTTTATGTTTAGAGAAAATATCATGGTGCAGAATTAGTTATAATAATATGGATTGTTTTATATAGGAAAATGGTTTGTTTAAACCATGCAGTTTAAGGGGAATACATGTGCCAAGTTGTAGATGGGTCTATCTCTAAAAGGGATTTTTGGTGCGTTGTTAGAAAAAAATGTATGAAAACCATGCATGGTGGATGTTTGGGGTATCACTAAAAAAACAGTTGGTCCATGGTTTGAAAAAACTTTTGACCAATCCATTTACCCCTTAAAATGTGATTTTTAAGAATTTTCCCTTCAAATATTATAATCTAATACCTCTCATTTTCTTCTATCACTTAACATGGCAGCCTCTCATGCATCCTCCTCCTCCTCCCATTCTTCAATTCTTTCCTTCCATTGATTATTAGTAATTGGATCCACCATCACTTGCAAACAAGAGAATGAAGTATGGTTATGGTTCCTTATTCACATTTTTTTCTACCTATTATTATTTTTTTATTCAATTATAGATTGACTGACAATTCTACCAGATAATGATGGAATCTTCTATGTATGAAGAGGCTTCCTTGTTTCTTATCATAATGATGTTTATAGACTACAAACATAGTATTTCACCCATCGTTTAGGTGGACTTATGTCATTACGTGCAGTTTTATTAGGTGTTTACGATTAATTATTTGTCTTGGCTTACAGGTTCAAGTTTGGAAGATACGGTTTTTCCTTGTGAGTGATAAAATGATGGCATGGTTCCATAGAGGATCATTAGAATTTTTGTTGCTGTGTTGAGAGAACCATGTGAGTGATTTTATTTTAACACAAAAATATTATAACATGGTTAGTTATTGTTAGTTTAAAATTAATTATAATTGGATTATAATTGATTAAAATTATTTCTTTGGGTATGATATATGACCATGGTATATTGAAATTTCACATTTGGTTTTGAATGATCCTAACCAAAGAGTTGACTGAATGTGAATTAAATGTACATCTACATTAATATGTTAGGTGGTCCTTCAAAATTTACCCATAGTCTTGTCTTGTATTCCATGAGTGATGTTGGGTGTGGTCATTTTTTTCTTTTATAAATTATAAGTGATTAATTAAAAATGTTTTCATAAGTTATTTACAATGGTTGAAACCCTATATGAATGTGTTGAAAAAGATAAGGATGTTGATTCCATGGGAATTATTTATTTTAGATTTTAACATAATATAAGGAAGTATATGTCATATGTACACTTTAATTGGGAAGAAAGTTGGGAATGTTTTCATTCATGGACATGAAATGTTGAAATGGTGAATTAAAACAATAATTTATTATTTTTATAAAGATTAATTATATTAATTAAGGAAATTTTCAATTTGGAAGGGGCATTCAATTGGAGTTGGACATGAAGTTTAATGATTTACTCTCTTAGGGGTGGAAATTGAATATTTGTAGAGACAACCACAATGGTTGGTTTTAATGATTTGATGGAGACAACTATACTATAGGTTTTGTAAGATGTGATGTAGATTCCTATAGTATTGTTTTTAGTTTTATTCTGACTTCTTCCTTATAGGGAGTTTTATGATACCTTTTTGGCCTATGGATATGTTGATAAAACACTCATATGGTGTTGTCTATGATAATTTTTAAAACTTTATTTGCAGGTCCGTGGTCCATTATGAGATAAACCATAAGGGTGGTTTATGATGTTATTATAGGCATGGTCATCATGACATACTCGGAGACAATATGCCATTGGGTGAAGAAAATATAGTCAATTTGGTTCATGGACCTAATGATAGAAGATTATATGAACTGACCTCGGGTTTCACCCCAAACAAGAGGCTTCAATTACATTTTATCATTTTATTTTATCCAATTAAACTGTTATATTTTTTATAATCAACACATATGTATAAAATATATTCTTAGACATGTATTATTTTTGGACATAATTAGTGATGGCATGTTGAGTTATACTCACATCCTTCTCAGGCCTCTATAGAATATGGGTAACTAGGAAGATGCCACTTGATTTTAGGTACATGTTATGGACTAGTCTACTAGGATGATGCATGGGAATTTTGGATCAGGGCAGGGCTAAGAACCATTTTTGGGTTCCCTCCAGTTCATTCTTTTTCTTACATGGGGTATGTTGTATTCTAATTTTTTGATAATCAATAATGTATGGTATGCATTTAATTTATTACCATGTGATTATTTAGATTATTTTTTGTAATCCATGTTTATCCATTATATATTATATTACCTTGATGATATGTCTTATGGATATTATTTTTGTTTTTTGTGTTTCCCGAATAAGTGGGTATAATCTCTCCATACTACCACCATATTCATGTGCGGCATTTTCATTTCCTTTGATTTACAAGGAGGCACACCTATGTTATTTTAGGGCTTTATCGGTCTAGGAAATGTGTAGTTGTCTAAGGTGGTAGGACATTACACCATGAATGATCTATACACTATTCCTTTTTAATTAATTTTATAAACTATTTCAAATCATATTATTTGATATAAATTTTCTTTTACTCATGTGTTACCCCAGTTATAAGTGTTTTTAGAAAACTAATTTTCATTCATTGAGTTAATATCATTCAATTGAAATTATTTAATATAAATTTTCTATATTATGAATTTTGATTATGTTCTATAATATAATCTAATTATTTACATTTATATCATATAAACCTTATTCATATGTATTAATCTTCAAAGAAAATATTTCCCAAAAGGCATATTTATACTCAATTATAATTCTATGAGGTATAAAGATTCATGTTAAAATTTTCTTTTATATTCATGTGTCCTCCCACCCAAATATTTTATTATATGGTATTTTATAATACTCTTTTGGAAAATGAATTTTTCCAAAAAAATAATTTTTAGTTAATGTTTATACAATTTTATTTTAGAAGAATTATATTTTAAAAATAATAAAATGATTTTTCCTTTAACGTTGATATGTTTTTTATTCCACATTCCATTTCTAAAATATGAATATTATTTATTTTCAAGGATCTATTATTGAACATTATTTTTAAATTATTTGTTTTCAAAAAAAATATCATCACCTTTTCAAATGGTATCATTGAAACAAACCTGTAAATTTGTATATAATGCAAGTTAAAAATATTAATAAAAGATATTATATTTATTTCTTCCATTCATCTTATAGTTTTCAATAGGATTTACGCTAATGGGGTTATACCAAATTGGGTCTATTATTCCAAAATAACAAAACAAAAGAAAAAATACAAAGAAGAAATAAGAGAATATATTCTAGTGTAAAAATATTCATCATAATAGCTACTCACTATAATTATAGTAGAAAATTAGAATAACCCAATTCAACTGCATATCGTTTAGAATTTTATTTATATTTTAAATTAAATATTCTCATGAAAATGCTTCAGAAAATTTTGTTTTTTCATGAAAAAAATGGTAGAAAGTAATTACACTTATCCCATATGTAACACATATAGCGTTAACCCGTAGCACCAATGAATTAAAAAAATGGTTGAAGAATCTCATGTTTAGAAAACTAATATTTATTAGTACATAATTACGGTATGGTAAGGGAAAATATGAACCAAAATAGTGAATTTGTGACTGATGATTATAGCAAAAACTAGGAAATTTTCATGGGATCATCCACAAAATGTTTTCATTATTTACCGCATATGCCTTGATGCCATGTTAAATATTATGTTTTGAAATAAAATAAAAGGATGTATATAAGAGGTTAAAATCGAATTCTCATTCTATACAATAAGAATTGAGCTATTCTAATACACAATATCAATTGAAAAAACTTATGCATATGTAAATTAAAAATAGGTAATGAACCAATTACAAATATATATAATATTTTTAGTACTCTTACAATGTTAAACTACTTGTTATTTCAATTAAAATAGAATTATTATAAGTATATGGTAGAATATTTTGTCTTTATATTTAGTTTTATTAATTTTTCAATGGTTACCATATTTTATCTGCTTCATTAAATATTTACTATTTTAATAGAAG
Organism: Viscum album; assembly: GCA_963277665.1. Taxonomy (NCBI): domain Eukaryota; kingdom Viridiplantae; phylum Streptophyta; class Magnoliopsida; order Santalales; family Viscaceae; genus Viscum; species Viscum album. The sequence goes on along the minus strand of OY728121.1, from coordinate 1,897,877,993 downwards.
AGATAAAGAGACAGAAAAACATAATTATTCTCTTCTAGTAAGGACTAAATTGGTATGAAATTAGTAGATATTGAAGTACATTAAGAAATTTTTTATCATGGATTAACTATACATGCACAAAGTCATATTTTAAGAAACATTTGGGAAGAGTATTTGGTTTTCATAGTTATTATATTTTTTTAGTATTTAAATTGATTCTTATTCTCAAAGTCAACATAAAATGGTACTTATATTATTGTAGGAAACATTATATATAATATCAATAGATGTTATAAATTTTAAGATCATTTAGTAGTTACAAGTATAATATTTCTGGTGATATGGTGGATTTGGTTACTAGAACGAGTGTTCTGGTGCGGAAAATTCATTTTTAAACTAGGGTGTGAGAATGAATTAGTAAAATTCCATGATGTATTGTTATCTTATTCATTATAATTTTATATTATTTATGTAGAAATAATAGATCATAAAAATATAAAAAATATAGGAAAAAAATTAAATACATAAATGTTGTTTTTTTCGTAAAAAAGAATCAAAATACAATAATAGAATTATAATATAACACTTCAGTCATTTTCAATAATGATTTGACAAAAAATTAAATCACATTAAGGAGAGTATTGGGCCATTTGTTGGATGAATCCTTTAAACAAGTGTTAATTATGAATTGTATTTTGGAAAAAAATTTCTATTTTAATTATTAAGAGTGTTTTTAAATATATTTGATTATTTTAATAGATAAAAAATTTAGAAAAATATCAAAAAAATAGAAAATATTTTCTACCACTAAATGCACTCATAATAACTATATTTCTAATTTTTAGGTGGAATTATTAATGAGAAATTAATGTAAATATATAAGTATGAAACCACCATATCATACACCAAATATTTTCATAGTTACTCTAATTAACACTAAATCTTGAGAAATATTCATAACATGAACATTTATATCTATAAATACAAACAAAACAAGGATTTTATGTATGATAATGACATTTTATGAAAAAAGGGAAAAATATATTAAGACATTATTTTAAAAATATTATTTGGAAAAAAATTATTTCAGTTATCACTTAATAAAATTAGTTAATAAAATTATATTGTTTAGGATTAATTTTTTAAAAAATAGACCTATATTATAGAATAAATCCATTAAAACTAGTGGAATACATCATATTATCAAAATCAGATCTGAAAATACATATAAAAAAATTACTTACCATAAGTAAGAATTTTCATGTGAATTAAAAAATTAATTGAGTTTGAAAACAATTATTTGAAAATTCATATAATAAATCACATAGGTTAAGTAATAATTTGTATGAGTATTTATCAATTAGTGTTGTTTGACAATTAATATTTTAGAATAAATTAAATAATACTATATTGTGGATCTATTTAAAAATCCTATATGGAAAAAAATAACTTATCATAAATAATAATTGTTTTTATAATTTCTCAATCAGTGGTGTTTAGAAACAATTATATTCATAACCATTGGAAACAAACAATATTATGGCTATGTTTTATGGAACTTGTTTATAAAATATATTACAGAAATGTTTTATGACACTTATATTCATAATAATATTAAAAATTACTTATTATAACTAGTAAGTGTTATAATAATTTCTCAACTATCAGTTTTTAATAGATCTTTTTTGTAAATGCATATACAAAATCCCTTATAATACTTAATAAGTGTTATTAAAATTTCCCATTTAGTGTTGTTGGAATAATTATAACTCACTTATATTAATTTACAAAAAACAATTAATAATACACTAATGAAATTTTATTTACTAGTTATTTGTAAAAATGAATAATTGATATTTGAATATAATATTAGGAAGGTATAATGATATCAACAATAACATGATTTATAACTCTTAGCATCAATGAAATCAAAACTATTTCCCAAGGAAATAAAAACTAGTCATATATTAATTTATTTTTATTATTTCACTTTTTTCTATATATGGATATAAACATAATCCCAAATTTTTTAAATACATACAAAATATAGAAAATTTCTTGATAAATAAATATTTTAATGATTTTTCAGTATTCGAAATTCAATGAGAATGAAATTAATATGATATTTTGGCATATATTCCAAAAAAATTATAAAAATATAAGTAATATATTATAGGAAAATAAAATTATATTATTCAAATATGGATTACATGAGGTAGTCTTTTTTTAACTATCCTTAAAAAACTATACATGATACATTAATTTTCTTATTGATTCACCCAAAGGGTTTGTGTTGGGTTTGTTGATAATAATTATTGATGTTTGAGGTTTATTGATAATATTTAAAGATCATATTTGTTATGGTGGTTGTATTTGAATAAACAATAGTTATTTTTCATGTATACACTAGGATAATTCTGTTTCTGGAGAAGTGTTTGATAGTAGAAACCCCTCAAGGGTGGAACTTGAAATTCTGCACCAGATAAGATAGTGGCAAAGCTCAAAGGCAACGAGCTGAGTGGGAGGTTTGAGAAGGTGTACAGGTGTGTGTGTGTCTGTGAGGTCTCCTTAGTGAATATGTAGTGCAACTTAGGAAAATGGTACTTATTATCTACTCATATGGGTAGGTATAGTTTATTTTAAGAGAGAACCGACTCCAATTGGACATGACTAGATGGTTGAGGATTGTCTTGGTTAATATTCTGTATAGGAATACGAGTGGCATTCTAATGTGGGAAAAGAAAAATAATTGTCACAGTTAATTAATAAATAAAAATAAATGTGAATTACTAAAATCAATCGCATTCCTCACATAATAGGAAAATTCAGTTGTCGCCCTCTTCCTCTAGCTGAAGATAATCTATCCACAACAAAGGAAGTGAACACCATTCTATCGAAGATCATTCAACACTATAATATCTCATGTAAATATATCCACAGAATTTCACATATAATTTTTACCATGTAGGATGTCTATGAAAATTTATGAAGCCCTCTATTTTTTTTATTGACATGGAATACCTATTATTATTTATGCAAAGAAGATGTTAAAGTACCCACCATGAAATAGTATCAAGGAGTTAGAATTTGTATGAATCAAAATGTATTAAATGTATAAAGGTGGTAGATGAATAATTAATTTTGATTCTTATATAATTATGGTTCTTTAATATGATGTTTTTATATGTAATTCACATTGTATTTTTTCTACATTAGTGTGATTAGTTTATTTACATACATGTGGTATCTCCAACCACCATAGATGAGTTTTGAGTCATGTGAGATGAATATTATGTTATCAAGAAAGTTTATGTGAAGTTAGTTGTCATGAAAATCCCAATAACTTACTTTATCCCCTATAGAAATTGAATATAACATTCCAGGGATTGTCTCCCAAAGAGTTTTCTATTTGAGTTGCAAGACATTAAGTTTTGTTTTGTTTATTTTTGACAGAAGATAAATTTGAGGATTTTATGTAATGATTAAAAAATAATATAAATAATACCTAAGGTTCAATAAAATTAAATGGAAATAAAAAAATGATATAAAATAATATGGGATTCAAATTATAATCAAATCATTAGTTGTGGACATGAATAGTCCTCTCTAACCCTACCCTCTGCCTTGATTAAATATTTTCTCAATTGAATTTCTAAATTCCCTCCACGAAACTCCAGGGGAACACTCAAATTTATATAGATATCATATCAATTCTTCAATATGATTATTTCCCTTCTATATTAGTTATTTAACTACTTTATGACCTTTAAGCAATCAAACCTAATTGAAATCAATATACTCAACAGGAAGACCTCTCCAAAAAGATTTAAATAGTATAATAAATTAATTTACATTATAAAATAAAAAACCATCCAAAAAGTATTTATTAAAATATTTTTAATATTGAAAACAACTGCATTCAATCATAAATAAACAATCAAAATAAATTCAAAAATTGATTTCACAATAAGAATGAAACTCCAAAGAGATTGTTTGTTAGGTTTCATCATCCACAATGACATGGTGATTATCCTCACATCACATGAGAATCCTCTATCTTATCTATTCTAGAATAAATGCAAAAAATCATCATCGGGATCTCAATCTATGACTTTCCCTTTCTCTCCCATTATATCCCCATTGAAATTGGATTTGTTTGGGATTGAATGTAATGTCGTGGGAAAGAGGATCTCTCCTCATTTTATAGGCCATAATATCTCTAATAAGGCTACCAGATGTAACACCCATTAAATGATGTTTTCACATATGGACTCGTTCATGAATGTTGTTCATATAATAGTTATGCATATCCATTAACATGTTCATCTTGATTGAAAATCATACAATGGTGTTATGGCTGATGTACTCCAAATATTTAATTCTATCTATGAGATTGATTGTATTCCACTACTTCCTATATCCATGCCATAATGACCTCAACACAGGATGGATTATTCATTTTACACTTGATAAATTTTTGTTCCATATTTCCTTTCACGTCCCTCCAGAAAATTTCAAATATTTTTACTCATTTTTAGAATATATGAAATAATTATCCAATGGAACGATTTCTATCATATCATACATTTCATAATGCACATGTTTGAACCACATAAATGACTACTTAATGGTATAATTGGGACTTGAAACTCATCAAGGACGCATATACATGCATCCTTTTCCATATCCATCTAGGATAAAGGAATTTTTACATGTTAATCCAAATTTACGGATCAATTTCTACTGTGGGTCCACTCTACTGGATAGAACAAATTTTCACAAAAAATGATTTTTTAGGGTTCCAGATGTTCAAATTAAGAATTTTCCTTGTTGAAAAATATGTATCCCAAAAATATAAAAATTCTAAAAGAATAATCACATGATTTTGATCCATTATTTTAGAGCTATATAAAAAATACGATATTGATTAAAAATAGTTAAAAATTCCAAAATAAGTAATTTTTTTATTTATATTAAAAATATCCCTAATATCCAAAAAAATCCAATTCAACTAAAAAATTCAAACATATGGGTTTTAAATAGGTTAATTAAATTATAAAAATAGTGTAAATATTATATCTATCAATTCTCTCACACATATAACTTGAACTCATGTACAAGTGAGCAATAATAAATTTCCAATGAAAATTCAAAACATGTTAATGAACATATTAAGATCAAAATTAAGGATTTAATCTTTTCATGCCTCTTTAATACATTCAATTCCAAATTATTCATTCATTTTATTCATTATGTTACCAATTAATTCATTCATCTATGAACATGTGTTCCTACCCACACTTTTTCTCAAATCATGATTTTTATATTGTGAAAAACGTTTTTCATCCAAATAATTTCATCGGTCACCATACGCTTGAAAATATTCTAAATCAACAGCCAATTGAATCAAATAATTTTATCCATAATGAATAATTAAAAAGGGTTTTCTAAGGTTTAGGGTTTTCGTATTTTTAAATGTGAATGATTTTGAGGTTGAAAGATATGGATTGTCTCTTTTACGATGTAAGATAGAATTATTTCTTTATCCACTTAAGAATGATCTTCTCATCTTACATCATGTCATAAATTAATCTCTAAGAAAACTAAAAATTTCATTCTAAGATATCACATAACATATCCATATCGGTATCAATAGGAAAACATTTTATTTACAAAATGTCTGGATTTTTATAGATCTAGATAGGCATAGATTTAGTTTTTTGGGAGATATGTAAAAGCACTGCTCTGAGTAAAGTATTTTTATAAAAAAATATTTTTGGATATTAATTTTCAACCAACATAGAACAAAATTATGTAAAACATAAAAAATTATCTCCCCCACATTTAAAATTTACTAAATTCATGAAATTACATCAAGTTTGGTTTGGAAAGGTAAACTGGCATGTAATGTCGCTATCTAATAGGAAATACATGGCTATTAAGGGATCAAGAAAGATAAAATTTATATGGTAGGACATATTGTAAATGTATTCACATGAAAAGGGTATTTCAATTACAGAAACATTTCCTCAATCATTTTGAACACAACTTATTAAAAGCTCATAGTTTTTTATAGAAAAATGTAATGTTCATGCTAAAAAAATCATTACATGGTTCACTCATGTAGTGAGGTGAATGTGAAAAAGATGAAAACAAGGTTCAGAACCCTCACTGGAAAGTGATTATTAAAACTGGATAGCATTCATGGATTGTAATTTAGAATTCAATGGTCCATCCATGAATTTCCATAATTTGTATTCAGAACAAAGCACATTTAACCAATATTTTGAGTTCAGTTCCATGAATCATGTTGGTTATTTCCATTGAAATAAATATTCCATTCATAAATGATATTATTTTGATGTTCATAATATTTTTTAAAAATTATTGAAATAAAACAAAAAAAAATTAAATAAAAACTAAAAACATACATTTGAAATGAAAACAATCAAAATTAAAAAACAAAGAAAATCCTATACTGCCCAGCATGTTCCTTCCCCACACATATTTTGTGAAATTTTCTCATTGTGAAACAAATTTATACATGAATAAAATTCATTATATTAAATAAAAAATAAAAAATAAGTGATAAGGAAATACAAAACTTGGCTTGAATAGTATTTAGCACCATCAAGATGGATCTCCTCCTATAGAGGATCAAGAAACTTATCTATAAATAGCTTTAACATATTCTCATTTATTATGAATGGTGTAATGTTTTTTGTATCTTTTATCTATATTGAACAAAAAGAAATAAATTAAGTAATAATGAATGGGATAGACCATTTAAAATCACATATACCTGGAAAAAACATCAATTTAGAATCAAATATCAACAATTTGTCTCCTTCCATAATGTTTTTTTTAGAATTATCCCATCATTAATGGAATTTTTTCATTCCATGTAATATAAAGAGATTTTATATGCATTTTTTCTGATCTCCTCTAGCTCTTTCAAACAAACTTTTCATTCTTTTCTAGTAGAAAATAGATTCATGATACAAGTTTTGATAGAATAATAATATTTGAGTTCTAACTTAACCAATATGTGACAAGATTTTCCAAAGAATAATATAAATGGTGAAAGTAAATTTGGTATTTTTAATGATTTCCATTAAGACCATAGTGTTTCATCATGTTAAAAAACTCCAATACTTTTTATTTGGGTGCATAATTTTTTCAGATTCTATTAGATTTCTCTATTCGATAGCTCAACCATTCCATTTTCATGAGGATGATAGTGTGTAGAGACCCAATAATGAACTCCATATTTTTTCAAATTATATTCTAATTTCCTATTACAAAATATGGTACTATGATTCATAATCAGAAACATTGGATGTCTAAACCTTAAAATCAAGTTTCCTTTGATAAATTTGGAAACAATTTTCACATCATCAGTTTTTATGGGAATGTCCTCTTCTCACATAGAGTAATAATAAATATAAACTATGATTTAAATAAATAAAAAATAAATTGGAAATTTCATCCTGAAATCCTTACCACATACATCAAATACATCAAATAACAAAAGTGGTTTTTGTTCTATCTCAATCCTTTTGGAAATGGTCCCTTATAATTGAAAATTTTTATGGGTTCTACAAAATTACAAAGCATCTCAAAAAATAGTGGATAATATAAACCAAAATCAAGAACATTTCATGTAGTTATTTGAGTCCCAAAGTTTCCTCCACAACTCAAAGTGTGACAAAAATGTAGGATGGATTGAAATTCAGAATTTGTAATGCATCTCCTAATAATTGGATCACTACCAACATGTCACAAGTAATGATCACAAAAAATTTAATTAACTAAATCTATATTATGTATATAAATTTATTTCAAGGAAAACTGAATGGGAACTTCATTAGAAGACAAATAATTCATAAGATTAGAAAACCTTGTATTTCCGTTTAACAAGAAAACAACTCCATAACTAGAAAGGTTTCTTTAATTCGTGGACAGTTCATAATTTTTCCATTCAAAATAGATGTTATCCTTCTCAAATGATAATAAAAAAGGTTAAAACTTTCTTCTTTTATCCTTTTTTTCAACATCAATGAAATTTAAAAGTAATATCCTTTACAAATTTATTATCTTTTCATCATTTTTATTCATCAAAAATCAGATAACAGAATTATTGATGAAAAAAATCACCTTGTAGCCTTCTAGGTATCATCTAAAGATGTATAAAGAAAAATAAAACATCTAGAAGTTCCTTCTCAGTTGGTGTGTAGTTTGGTTGGGCCTAATCTAAAGTTTCTAAGTCAAATAAAATCACATGAGATTCATTTTTTAACCATTGAATTAAAAATTCCCCAAAAGAAAATTATATTGCATCAGTCATGATTTCTAAGGGTAAGTCCAATTTTGGTGGTTGAACAATTGGAGGTATTATTAGTTTTTGTTTTAGGTCCAAAATTCCAGTTTACGATTATCATCAAATAAAAATGGGGCATCATTTTTGAGAAATCTATACAATGAGAGTGAAACCTTACTAAAATCCTTTATGAATCACTTATGAAATCCAGGATATTCAAGGAAGGATATAACATCGCTTACTATTTATTATTATGTTAATGAATAAATTACCCCATCTTTGGATTGATCAACTTGAATTCCATCTAGAGACACAACATGACCAAGAAAATTTCCTTTACCAATCATAAAATGGGTTTTTTATAATTTAGAATAATATTCTTATCAATGCATGTTTCAAAAACATGATCCAAACATTTCCAAACATTTTAAAATATTGGTCCATAGAAAGTTATGTCATCTATAAAAACAACCATTAATGTTTCTCTAAATTCAATGAAAATGCTCATCATAAACCTTTTTAATGTTCAAGGAGTATTGAAACTCTAGTGCATCCTCCTATAATCAAAGAATGAAATGGGGTATGTGAAAGTTTTTTTCTCTTGATCCACTGGTGAAATTTGAATATAAAAATAACATGAGAATCCATCAAGAAAACAATAGTGGGTTTTCAAAGCTAGTCTCTCAAGGACTTCATCAAGGAATGGAAATGGGAAGTTGAATATTCTTGTTAACAATTGAGCTTCCAATATTCTATGACCATTATCCATTTTTTTGAAGACTAATAGGGAAAATATCACCAAATTCATTCCTTGAGATTGTAAATCCTCCTTTTTGGGAACAACATATATTGGACTTACCCATTGGCTATCCAAAAAAAGAAAAATAATTCCACCTACCAACAGGGTGGTATCTTCATTCTTGATGTTGAGAAAATATCCCTTAATACATCCTCTCGGTATGTTTTGGGTGTGGTTGTGTTTGTTGAAAAACCCAGATAACTGAAAATGAGACTGTATGGTGTTTTTTGAAGACATTTTTTTAGGGTGGCGTAGTTTCCTAGTGTTTTCCAAATTTTGGGTCCTCAAAATCGGGAATTTGTGTGAATAATGGTTAAAGAAATATTTAATAGAAGAGGAATAAAGAGCCTGGGACATGGATCACATACCATGTTTATGAAGGGTATGTGGTTTTGTTTGAGGAAGTGAGAACGGTACGTGGATGTAGTTCGTGGAACCAAAAACAGTTCACCACTGAGCGACAATACAGTACATGGATGGACTGAAGTCGGTGGAGGAAGTCGATCATGTAAGAGAAAAGACATTACATGGAGAGCATAGGAAAATGGTTCATGGATGGATTGAGCTTCGCTGTGGAATGAGTATTGGTAAGCGATGGGTTGATGATTCGGTAAATCATGGTTTAGCGGATGAAGATGATATCTTTAACTATATAACAATCAGTAAATATACCAATTACTGTGGAGATTGAACATTATAAGGGAATACATTTTTCTCGGAGAATTTGGAAAAGTCCAAAATAGGTTTGCGCTAAAGGTGTTTTTAGGGATTCTTAACTCGCAAAGGATGTCTGGTACGCGGAGGAGGAAGCCCTGTAAGTGGATGGAATTTACTCGATTCATAGGGGAGGAATATCTAGTATGCGAGAGGATAGTTCTGCATATGGTATTTGGGTAGGGAGCTCTAGTATATAGAAGCAATGGAAGTCTGCGAAAAAAGAACAGTTCACATATAGGGGGTGTTTTTCAATGGAGGATCATGAAATAGGTACATGGCAGTGGTATATGATTTTGAAGGTAGAGGAAGTTCGCAGATGAAGGGATGTTCATTGCAGTAGAGACGGTATGCGAAGAAGGTGTATCACATTCCAATCCTGATACATAGTTCGTGGAATAGGCATGTGGTTCACAATTTTCACAAGAAAGCTTGTGAGATCATAAAATTTGTTTGCGAAAGAATTTTCCGTCACCCAGCAGTACCAGGGATGGTGAACTTCATCTATTGGTGAAAAAAGAACTTCAACAGAGAATCTACCTATAGTTTAGGATGCAGGAATTCATGCAAATAATGGGACATACATGTCCATAAAATATGTTTGAACTACAAGTTGTTAAACTATGAAGGGATTATTTTCCCAGAGTAGTGAGCGATGGAAGAGGAAGACAGTGAACCTTTCCACAGTCAGTGAGCTAGAGAAAGATGCATAGGGAGTGACCCTTGGGACTGCAGTGAGCATATCCTAAACCTTGTAAAGTAAGTGATCCTTGGCATAGATGATCTAGCCTAAACATTGTACTCATTATGGTCCATAATCTTTAGTTAATTTATTACATCGGTACATTGACATTGTACACTCCTTGGATGTATCACAGTGAGGGTGAACCTATTAAAAATTGTTGTGTCTTGTCCATGATTTCATATTAGTCTATATATTTACATGGGAGGAAAAGTGAATTGAGTTTTCTCGAACAATGAAACAAGATCCATAAGGATGAATGTTTTACTCTACCATACTCTAATTCACCCCCCCCCCCTCTAAGGTTATTCGACCTAGTAGACATTACAAATAGTTTCATAGGAAATGTTGAAAGTCAGTGGTTCCTTATCATAAGAATAAATTGAGGTGTTTAATCATAAAATAATTCTGATCTTTGATGGAATTAATTTTCAACTATGGAATAATTGAATGCAGTACTACTTCTGATCAGTTGGGAGGAATGTCTTCACAACACCTATGCGTTGATTATCATCTGACATTAATAGTGGTGCTTTATCAGAAGCTGAAATAAGGGAATTGGATACTGATTTTAAAACAATCAATGATTTAGGGGGATCCATATTTAATTCGATTTACACAAAGGTGATTCCCTATAAAAAATTACGTGCAATGTGGTAAAATTTGTTAACATTTTTTAGGGAGATACAAATGTCCATTTTGAAAAGCTAGAGGTTTTTTGGAACTAGTATGAAGTTCTCATAATGAATCCCAATAATACTGTTGATGAATTCTTCGACACGATAATTTTTATCATGGAAGAGATGTGGGGTCTTGGAGAAGTCCTTGATGATATAAATATTGTCAAACAAATCTTGAGGAAACTTCTCCTGCGATTCAATCTGAATGTTTCGGTGTTGGAAGACAAATATCCAATAGATATTACACTAGATAACCTGCATAATACCCTTGTATAATATTAAATGAGTAACGATGAAAAAGGTGTAGTGGAAAAGGGAATGTCAAAGGAAGTGGCATTCAAGGCCATGAAGAATATCTTCGTTGAAAATTGTCTAGAGGAGGACAATATGGATGATGCCATGTCTTTTATATCCTCTAATCTTCAAAGAGGATAAAGAATGTTCAAAGGTAAACTTCCATTTTCAAACTATCTATGTTGAAAGATTGGTCATTTTGCATCAAAGTGACATATGAAATTTGATGATGAAAATGAAGAGAATGACTAAATTTCCCAAAAGAAGTATTCATAAAATGAGAAATGGAGGAGAAGTACTCAGATACATTTCATCAAAGGGATGAATCTTTTTTCATGAGGGGATGACATTTTAGAAGAATCTGAGGTAGAATATTTTGGGGACCACACAGATCATAATGTAGATTCTTTAGTTTCAGTTTCTATAAATTCTTTAATAAGAGAATAATGTGACATTGAAGAAGTATAAATTGAAGGAAGATTTGACCTTTAGTCTTAATTAGAAGATTCCATTAAAGAGATATATATTTTGAGATCCAATACAAAGAATGATAACAAAGTTCTTTGTAAAGCCAAAATCATTATGCAGCAACAAAAAGAATAGAATTTTGAGCTAAATGATGAAATTTAAAAGACGGGGTCTTCAATTCTAGAATCCTCCGAAAAGGTGGTTGAGTACAAACTCAAAATTTAAGAACATAAAATTGATATTGATATTTGAAAAAATCTAGAAAAGATGAAATTGAACATTTTGAACAACTAGAAGACGTTTTAAATCTATGATGAACAACTAAAGATCAAGAGAAATGGATAGGAATGAAGATCAAACAGGAAACTAAGAAGATGATATTTGAAAAGAGTGTTCCATCTGAACAGAAGCACAAATCCACTTTCAATAATAAGTCTAGTATAGGAATTGATCAAAAATAGAAAGCATGTATGGTTCAAGGCATACACCAAGAACCCACTCCATGACTGAATGCTGATTTGTTTACGATCCAGAATCAGAAGACACATAGAACCCAAGGCACAACTAATGGTTCATCATTACCACACAAGAATGTACCTCACATAAGATGCTATTGTTTTGGTAACAATGGACACTCTCAAAATGTATGTTCCAGCACAAAGAGGTACCAAAGGGAACAAGACCAATAGAGGTGGTTGTACAGAGTTTAAAACTACAGGTCATTATTTGAAGGTCATTGTTTTAGGCGTAAAGGTCATGGACATATGGAAAATTGTAGCACATCAACAATGTCGAGGAATGTGTCGAGGAAAACTGAATTTGTTCCTAAGAAGATGCCAGAAGTATCTTAAAGTGAGATGAAAATTTAAAATCGATTTGCATCTCTATAGGTTCATGTTGTCCAGTCATATACTGAGGATGTTCCAGATTATCATTCCATGCCTGTTTGTAATTCAAAGGCTTGATTCAAAAATAAAAGGGTTGCGCAGGCTATGGTTGGAGAAATTGTGTTCAACTCATCTGACCACACCAAGATATGGATAATTGATAGTGGATTCACTTCCCTTATGAGGGGAAATAAGAATCTAGTAATTGGAATTCTATATGATAATTAAGTTATTTTATGATTCATTAATGATGAGGGATTGTTAATTATTGCTTCTAGAAAATCCATGTTTTGAAGAAAATACATGAGGGGAGATGATGCTTGGGTTGTTGAGGGGCTCAGTCACAAGTTTCTTAGTGTTACTCAATTGTGTGACTCAATACATTCCATAAGTTCTTCCAAGAAATTATGTATCATCAAGGAAAAGGATGTGTCTTTTGTTTGAAAGGAAAGCATACAAAAGGTAATCTCTACCTCGTGAGTGGAGAAGAAGATATGTGCTTTCTCTCAAAGGATGAAGAATAGAAGTACTGACATAAGAATCTTGGGCATATAATCCATGGTTCCATGGAATATTTGGTATGATATGATACATCTCTAAATGTCGCTAGATTATCACATGATCATACTCATACGTGTGACTCATTCTAATAGGGGGAGATCATTCGAATGACATATAAGACGAAGGAGAAAAATTCAACGAGACTACTTGAGCTGGTGCATATTGATGTGTGTGGGAAATGTTTTCCAATGGTTATTGATGGGATGAGATATTATGTTCTATTTATTGATGACTATAGAATAATGGAATGGGTTTGAATAATCACCCACCAATATGAAGTGTTGGGTTGCATTACAAGATATCGATGAGAATGTGAAAAGATGCTTGGTTAGAAAATTCGAACGATTAGAATATATAATGTAATAGGGTTCAAAAAAATCCATGTGGATGATTATATTGAAGAACATGGGATAAGGTATAAGTTCCATCAGTAAGGACTCCACAGTATAATGGAGTAGTTGAGAGAATAAATCATATTGTTAACAACATTCCTAGAACAATTCTCATTGAGAAATAACTTCTGGATATATTTTGGAAAGAAACTGTGATGACAACAATATACACATCAAATATAGAATTACTTTTTCCAAAAGAAGAAAAGACTCCATACGAGTTATGGTTTGGAAATAAGCCATCATTAAAGTACTTTCTAATATTCTTATTTAATTGTTTCATTATCAATAAGGAAAAACATTTGAAGTTTGAATATCGTGGGGATGGAGGGATATTTCTTGGCTACTCAAAGAAAATAAAAGACCAAAAATGATTCAATTTGTTGTTGGAATGGATAGTTAAAATTCATGTTCTGACTATAGATAAAAATGAAGATAATATTCAGAAAACAGATGATCAGACTAAGGAGGATAGGGAGGAAGTAATGAGAAGATTAAGAGATGCTCCAGCTCTAGAGATTGATTCAGAAGAATACTCAGATGATGAAATTAAATTAGTTTCATCCCAAAGACAAACAAGAAGAGATGAAATTGATAGGAATAATAGAATTTTTTATCAGACAGCTCCAGTGCAGACAACAAGGATGAATTCTCTACAGCATGCATCATACTTATCACAAGTAGAGCCTAAATTCATTGATGATGTATCTATAAATGGGAATTGGTTTTAGGTAATGAATGAAGAGCTTGACCAAATTATGAACAATCAAATGTGGGAAGTTTTTTTGAGACCAGATGATAAGATTGTCATAGGGGAAAAATAGTTATTTCACAACAAAATGAATGAAGAAGGTGTTGTGATTTGAAACAAAGCAAGTATTCTGTGCAAAGAGTACTCCCAGATAAAGGATATAGATGTCGATGAAACCTTCGCACATGTTTCGAGGTTGGAGACAATTATATTATTCTTGCAAGTAGCTTTGCAAAGAAAGTTTAATGTTTTCCTGATGGATGTGAAGTAAATATTTCTTAATGGAGTTCTGGAACAAGATGTCTACATTGAGAAACTGTATGGTTTTCTCATTCATGGTCATAGGAAAAAAAATTCGGCTCAAGAAGGCATTGCATGGCTTGAAGCAAGCACCAAGACCATGGTATTCAAAGCTTGGTTAGTTTCTAAAGAAGCTCAGTTTTTAACATGGTGGAGTTGAGTAAAATTTGTATTACAATAATGAAAATAGTCAAAGGATGATGGTGTTGGTTTATGTCGAGGACAAAATAATTGGAGGATCAAATGAAACACAATGCATAAAATTTTATGAATTCATGAAAAGTGAGTCTGAAATGTTGATGATTGGAGAGCTAAAAATTTTCCTTGGATAAAAAGTTACACAAAGAAGGAATTTCACTTTGATTTTTCAATATAAATATGCCAAGGAGGATTTGAGATGTTTTGGAATGGATAGTATAAAAGATATAAGAACTCTAGTTGATACCTTATAGAAAATTTCAAAAGATAATGATGGAAAGCCATTTAATATCAGATACTATATAAAAATCATTGATGTATATTGTACCTGACATCGACAAGGCCTGATATTGTCTTTTACACTTTCCAAGAAGCGGGTTTTTAGACAATACCATGGATATCCACTTGATATAAGTAATAATAATTCTTCAGTATATAAAGGGAAAACTGGATTTTGGACTAATGAACAATGAAAAGTCTCATCCAGAGTTATTGGGATATACAGATGCAGATTTGGCCGGTTTAGCAGTTTATAGGAAATCAACGTCTGACGGTGTATTTTATATTAAAGGATTTCATATTTCATGGTTAAGAATGAAACAAGATTTCACTTCATTGTGCAACTGTAGAATCTGAATAAATTGCAGCTACTCAAGCTTGAACTCAAATATTGTGGATGAAGCATAAATATAGAGTTATAGTAATTGAAGTGGAGTCTTTGATCTAAAATCATTGTGATAATTTAAGTTCTATAAATTTGAAAAAAAATTCTTTCCATCACCCAAGGAAAAAGAACATTGAAATCAAATAGCATTTTATAAAGGAGAAGGTGGATCAAGAGCTTATGATGTTGGAGTATCTGCCTACATAATAACAGGGTACAAACATTATGATAATGGACATACCCAAAGAAGAATTTGAAAGGCATTGACTGGCTCTGGGAGTCTAGTCTAATCCCCGCACATGAAAAAGTGTATATGTGGCCTCTCCTCTCCCTGAGGTATGATGTGTTTTTTCTAAATGTGTTGATATGCATTGTTTACCCTATTTAAGACAACCTTGAAGTTCCCTTTGAGTTCTTTGACAAAGGTGGAGAAAATATGACTATTCTAGAGGGAGAAAAGACATGGGGAGAAGCTGTTAAGTGGAGTAGTGAGATAGGGGGAGTGGAATCTGAGCTGAAGATTTTTGGAAGACTTATGTATAAAAGAGATATAAGATAGGGGAGAATTAAATCTTATGATTATATATGTGATAGATCAATGAATATATATCACAACAGGTGAGGATTGTCATAAAATAATATGAATGGTGTTGGATTGGTGTTATAAGGTTTCCAAAACTCAACAATTGGTATCAGTTTGGTATTAAAAATTAGGGATATAAATGAAGTGATTATTTGATGTGTTTTTTATTTTCAATTGATTCTCACACTATGAATTTCTCATGTGTGCTTAGAGTATGTGTTGAGTAAATCCTTGATTATTATCTTAATCGCATGGAGCTAATGGTGGATGAAGTTGGAAAGAGTTTTAATGAGGTATCAAAATGTGAAAGAATTGTTTTAAGAAGAGGTTCCAACAAACCCAAAGTGGGATATTGTTGGAAAAAAACCATCAATATATTATCTTGGTATGTTTTGGGAGTGGTTATGTTTGTTGAAAAATACATATGACCGCAAATGAGAATGGATGGTGTTTTCCAAAGACATGTTTTTAAGGTGGTGCAGTTTCCTAGTTTTTTCCAAATTGTGGGGCCTAAAAATTGGAAATTTGTGTGAATAATGGAGAATGAAATCAGAAACATAA
Source organism: Viscum album (assembly GCA_963277665.1). Classification (NCBI taxonomy): domain Eukaryota; kingdom Viridiplantae; phylum Streptophyta; class Magnoliopsida; order Santalales; family Viscaceae; genus Viscum; species Viscum album. Next base: position 1,897,861,100 of record OY728121.1, on the reverse strand, counting down.
GAGGAATTAGGATCCAAATACATGGATAGCATACCATGTAAAGGAAGGGGATGCGGCCGCATACCAGGAAGTGAGAACTGTATGCAGATGTGGTTTGCAGAACAAAAAATGGTTTGCAGCTGAGCATAAGTGTGGTACGCGGATTGTCTGATGTCAGCAGAGAAATTTGACCATGTATGAGAAAATATGGTATGTTGAACGGAGTAAGAAAATGGTTCACAGATGTCTTGAGTTTCATGGTGGCATGAATATTTGTAACCGGTAGGTTAAAGATTCGGTAAATCCTAGTTTAACATATTAAGAGAATATATTTACCTATATAAGAATCATTAAACCTCCTGATTAATGTGGTGATTGATCATTTTTAGAGAATACATTTTTTCTGGGTTATTCTACAAATTCCTAAGGTGGTTCACACTGACGGTGTTTTCAAGGATTCTTAACCAGCAAAAGAGGTATGATACCCAGAAGAGGAAGCCTAGTACGTGGAAGTAATTGACTCGGTACGTAGAGGAGGAATCTATAGTACTATAGAGGAGAGATTCTCAAGCGGTACATAGTGGAGGAGATCTAGTACATGGAAGCAAAGGCGGTCCGTGAATAGGGAACAGTTCATGTATAGGATGGATTTTGAAAATGAGGTTCACAAAATCGGTACTCAGTAGTAGTATGTGATCATGAAGGCAAAGAAATTTCGCAGACAAAAGGTGGTTCGCGGTAGTAGAGGCAGTACGCAAAGATGTTTTACCACGTACCAAACCTGGTACTCAGTATGCAAAAGATAATGGTGGTCCTTGATTTGCACAAGAAAACTTGTGAGAGCTTCAAATCTGTAACACCCTGACCCCAGAAACCCAAAGTCGGTGCATTATTTTAATACATTGGCATAATTATAAGGAATCAAGTCTTGAAAGACCGATCAGTTTAGTAGTCTTGGAAAATAGATTACATACTTGAATGTTACATTAAACATTAGTAAATAAAACACAACATAAATGATCCTTTGATAATTCCATTAATCCCCTAGTTTAATCCTTCTTATCAATCATAATACACTTCTTGGAATCCTGGGAAAATTAAAACATAGAAAGGGGTGAGCTCAAATGATCATTAAGGATAAAAATATAGTAGAAACTCTCATAAATAAGAATAAACATTTATGCTAATGTATAAAACTAAAACAAAAGCGTTTTAAACATAAACTTCAGAATAATATGGAAAAGATACAATAAAATAATGACATTTACTTATTCATATGTATATTCTACTAGTTGAATAATCACATGCAATATCAATAGTCACTTTCATAATGATGGAATGCATAATTCCAGGCTTCATAACCACATAGTCAATGAGTTGTTCCAAGAATACAAATAAGATTTTGTCAAGGCCTTGTTCCACGACACTGGTTTGTCTAATGAGACCAACCAATGCATCAAGGAGTTGTAGCGGGCTCCACCTGTCACTTACTAAGTCCAATACATTCATCATATGAAATTTCAATATTTTATACATAAACCTTGAATAATATAAAAATAACACATCCACAGTCAAACATATCACAAAACCTTCAATAAAATATAGACGATTTGTATCATAGTAAATCAACTTCAAACAAGTTTAAAATCCATCAAAGGATGTGGACATAGATGAAAATAATTTGTAAAACTGTTTGAGAGAAATATATATTTTTCATGAAAACATTTAAAAGTCACACAATTTAGAAAGCTAGACATTTAAATAAATTTTGTAATGAAATTTTCCCATACCACTTTGAAACTTTTGAATGTAATTTATATTTTAAAAACATTCATGTCCATATAAATAAATCCTTAAAAACCATTTTGAAAAAATGGACATTAATGAGAATGATTTATAAGACTAAATATTTAAAAAAATTAAAATGGAGTTTTAGTAAAAAAAATCCCTTATAAATAATAACTTTGAAAATTATTTTATGAAACATGGACATGGATAATAAATATATCCCAGTAGATACTTAAAAAACAACCTCAGATAATAAAGAGATTGTGAAATTAACCCTTACATTGTACTTTCCTTTATTGGAGGGTATGTTTAACCTACTATATAAAGACCATAGTATGTTATTAATTTATAACAGAACCATATTAATATTTATGATATCATACTTGATTCATTTATGAATTTATACTACCCATTTAATAATAATTTCAATGTTAGGTTAGCATTTCGGGTAATAATCGCATTCTTTATCGTATGTATTTTAACTTGTTATTCATGATCGTATCAATTAGTTAATGATTTAAATACTTCCAGAATATAAAATTTTATTTATATATCATATATATTTAGAATATAATTATTTATAATATATAGATATATGAAATGGAAAACACCGTTTATGGAGATGGTAGGCCAGACGTACGCATAAACTTTTTTTCTGTTTTCATATCGTATTTAATAGAAGTAAGTGAATAAGATATATGTAAGTACATAAATAAATATAAATATATATATATATATCTCCAGTGTCATTATTATGTCATATATTACATAATTATTTTTAATATATATATTTTTAATCATCGATGAATGGTGAACATGGAAATGAATCTAATCACGTCGTGGAGATGGTAATCTGTACGTACGCACGAGCGACAATATCAATTCATTAATGGTGTGGAATTGGAAGGTATATTAATTTTATAGATACATTATCATGTTATTTTCAATATTTATACACATATTAATCATCATTATATCCATCCAAGTAACATAGTGTTGAATAACAAATTACACCACGGCATGGAGACGGTAAACCGTACGTTCGCACGCATGGTGACATTATCATTTATAGGATGGATAGAATAATGAATATGGTTTTTAAAGATTTATAATAACATCACAGTATATATAAGGTACTGGATTTATTATTTTGGTATGGTAATAACAAAGAAAGAGAAAGTTGAAGATGAAAAGAACTTGGAAGAGGGTGGTGAAATCATTACCTCTTTTTCGGGTTCTCCCTTTTTCATTGATCAAAAGGCCTCCATAGGATTACTTTATGACCAAAGTAATGCCTCTAGGATGAAGGTAGGATAGTTGGTAGGATATTTGGGCATGTTTTTCCCTAGGAAAACGACTTTGGATGAGTGAATTTGAGTGAAGGGGAAGTGCCCTTTTATAAGAGGGGTGAGGGGCACCTTAGGAAATGATTGAAATATTATTTTATAATAAAATCATATCTGGTTTATAATGGCTCAAAAATGAATTATTTAAAGGATAAGGTTGATATGGGTCGAAAAACTCTCAAAAATTAGGTTTTTGACAGGTTTAGGTCACCATATTAACCTTAACATTTATAGTTAACTCTTAGTTAAATAGTTTCACATTTACCATGAATCTTTGTATTTTTATATTATATGGTTAATTAATATACTATAAAAATCCAATCGAACCACAATTGGTTCGTTAATGACATATATATTATTATATAAATCGTTTGGATGGTCATTTTACTTTTAGGATTATTATATCAATTAATAATATAATATTTTCTTAAAAAAATTATTTTACGTCAATTTTGACACTATTTGGTATTTGTTTCTTGTTAAAATAATAACAGCATGATTACTTCAAAAGAAATATTAAATCAACTCTAAAATGTCATATTAAACTATAAAATTAGATGAATTCATAATAAGTCTCAAATTACATTTATTTGGGTATTTATAATTCCAGTTATTTTAATCTTTTATTAATAAGGTAATTACTGCATCATCATTGTGTCATAAATAAATTTAATTATATAATGTCTAAAAATTATAAATAGAATACCATTATGTAGGAAATATTTTAATATTTATAATTAATATTTATAGTTGAATTTATCTTATGTATATCAGCATATTAAAAATGTTTTAGTTAGTAAAATATGAATTTAAAACATTTAACTCTTCTTTAAATTAAATAAAAATAAATGTCCTAATGTAATCCAAGATGACCTAAAGGATCATATATTATTCCTATGGTTTTTCTGGTCAAATTACACTTATCCAATAGAATTAGGACATGTGTTAGGGTAATAATAATATCATTTTAACCTTTAATTACCCTATTTACTTTTAACCGTGGTAAATAAAAGTCCAATGTTACTATTCAACAAAATATTTTTATCTTATAGAACCAAATTTTACATAATTATTTCAACCATGTCTCTTGGATTTTTGAAATTCAATTCATTGAAGAGGTAAAATTAAATTTTATGCAAATTTACAAATGCTCCTAGGAGGTGAATAAAAGATGGTAAAAAGTTCAATAAAATTTTTATACATCTAAACTTATTATAAAATGAATCCAATGAATTAAATTTAACTTATATAGGTATTATGTATCTATTTGGACCTAAAATAAATTTAAATAAAATAAATAATTATTTAAATAAAACGTATGTTTTAAATAATAACTCAGTTTTTTTCACTATTAATCAAAAATTGAAAGTTTTCAGAAAAATCCCAAAAATTCACCCTAAGATAATTTTAATATTACGAATTAAAAAATGAATTCTATTTTACAAAATTCAATACATATAAGTTACATTTATTAATTTAAAATTAATTCCTATTTTCATAACTAAAAGGCGTATGTTTAAGAAATAATAACTATCAAATGATTGACACTTGTTTATGTCCAATTTAAAAGTGAAATTACTTAAAATGACGAGAATTGGATTAAATGGTAAAAATATAATCCATTTATACTTCCAAACCATTAAAACTTATAATTTAACAATATAAATTATTTTTATTAAAAAGATGTTTTCAGTTATATTTTAGTATTTTTCACTATTCACCCAAATATGGAAGTTATCTATAAAAACCAAAAAATTTATTAAAACTATATTCATATGTCCTGATTCTAAAGAAGAAGTTTATTTTGTCAAATTTAATATATAAACATTTCAAATATTGGATTTAACAAGGGTTCCCCATTAAACGGTGGTAATAGTGCATTTTTTTGAAAATTGGTTCTTTTATCTAAAAAAATGATTTAATTCATACATTATGTCTAAGAAACTCATTATGTGGATTATAAAATTATAAGGATTATATAAAATTCAAAATTTAGTTAATATTATTAATAACAACTTTTGAACGGCCGGTTTGGTAAGTCATGGTGCGCTTGAACTCGGTGTTGCGTGTAGTGAAAGTTATTGAATTAATTTGAAGAAATAATGTACTATGAAATCTTAGGGTGTTACAAAATCAGTTTTTGAAAGTATTTTTTGGTACCCAGAAGTACCCGGGAAGGTGAAGATCATCTATGGGTGAAAACAGAACTTCAACAGAGAATTTACTTATAGTTGAGGATGCAAGAATTAATGAAAATGATGGGACCTACATTTCCATAAATTGTGTCTGACCTAAAAGTCGATAAATTGTGAGGTGATTTCGTTCCAAGAGTAGTGAGCGAAGGAAGTGAAATACAGTGACCCTTTCCACCATAAGTGAGCCCAAGAAAGTGGAATAGGGAGTGACCCTTGGGAATGCAGTGTGTAGACCCTAATCCTTGTAAAGTCAGTGATCATGGGAATAGAAGATCTTGCCTGAACATTTTACACATTATTGATCATAAGGCATAGTGAATTTGGTACAGCAGCACATTTCTGTTTTATGCTCCTAATACATAGCCCAGTGGGGGTATACCAAGTTAAAATTGTAGTGTCTTGTGAATTATTTCATATAATTTTATATATTTAAATTGGAGGAAGATAGAATTATGTTTTGTGTATCACTGAAATAAGATCCATAAGGAATAAAGTGTTAATCTACCATACCCTGATCCCCCCCCCCCTCTTATGGTATTCAACCTACTGAACCAAACAGTTGAAAAAATCTAAAGTTGTTGGGTTTAATCTCCTTTGAAATTTTCTAATTGGTTTATAATTTTCCTCCGAAAAAATTATATGAATGAACATTGATAAACAGGTTCCTATTAAATTAGATATAGTCCATCCAATGTCATTCTTGTTGGACTTAACAGTTTGTTCTCGGGGAACCTTGACAAATATTTTGACATTATGACAAGAAGTATTTTATTCCAACCATAAAAATAATATTTTAGGTTCTCAGGAATTGGTTTCAACCATCACTCTGGTGGGGTATTTTAATTGATCAATGTACCCTGTTCAGAGGCAAGATTGTTTAGTGAAACACCTGATTTTAATGGGAATTCATAATGGTGATCACATTTCTTGTTCTCAAAAAATTTTCATGAGAAAAATTTAAAACATCTCCATGGATATCATTATCATGTTCTAGGGTTTTCTTAAATTCATCTTCATCAATGGATGGATCAATCATCTCAATATCCCATGACTAATCAAAATCTTCCATTTCAGCCTCTTATTAATCAGATTCAGTAACAAAAAAATTCCGTTCTTTGAAATCAGTAGTTAGTATTTCATCATAGAAAAAATAATGGTATATATCTATGAATAACCAATCAATAATGTTTATTTTGGCAGATGAATAATATTTAACTAGTTGTTTCATGGAATGAAAAATATAAAAATGAACAACATCTCCTTCTAATTCCAGTGAAATTGTTCCTTTGGGGACATTGATGATGGCTTTTGTAATTCTCAAAAATGGCCTCCCAAGAGTGAGAGGTACATGGGTACTAAATGGATTGTCTTCCATATTAAATACATAGAATTCAATAGGAAAAATCATATCTCTCACCCAAACAAGAACATAATCTATAATTCTAATAGGCTTGGTAGTACTTCAGCTAGATACTTGAATGATAATTCAAGAGTGTTTCAATTATCCAACCTGAAGACAAGAGTAGATGGAATTTGGCATAACATTGATGGAGGCCCCTAAATCAATCATTAAATACTTGAATTCGCATTTCCCAATGGTGTAGGGAATGGTAAATATTCCTAGGTCTTTAAATTTGACATTAAAATCATGTTGAATAATGGATGAAAAATTCCACCCTAAATTAAAATTTTCACCTGCTTTTTTCTCCTATTATTGGTGCACATATCATTTAGAAATTTATCATAACATGGAATTCTTTTCACAACATACAAAAATGGTATTTTGACTTGAACATTCTTAAAATTTTCCAAATCCTCCTCATCCAACTCTTTTTCCGCACTTGATTTCAATGGCTGTTCACTCCATGGATAAGGTAGTGTGGTTTGATTGTTTCCAGTCTATTATGTATATTTCATTGATAATCAAAAGCTCCAGACATCCTCTTTCAATCCTTCTTTTTTATTTTAATCAAAATTTTATCTTTTGACTTTGTTTTTCCACTTAATGAAAAATCTGAATTTCTAGCATTTCCATTAGTGGTGGGATTTTTATTAATAGTGTCAGCAACATGATTTAGTTTCTCAGTTTAAGGGTTATTAAAAAATTTACACTCTTATGTTCAATTTCCCTAGCATTTTCATTCCCATTATCACTCATATTCAATAGGGGGTTTGATTGTAATCCACCACTCATTTGATTTTTCAGGAAACATATATGAGAGGAAAGTTGACCCATCTGATCTATCAGGGTATTCATCATGTTCTATTGATTCATTGATGATTATTATTGTTGTCTCATTTACTATTATTTTATCCTCATTTATTCTTCAATTCTTCTCCCAAAAAATATGAGTGTGAGGGATATTATGAAAGTGAGAATTTTATTTCTCATTGAAATATCGTGGTAGATAATTACATGATTTCCCATAGAAGAAGAATCTAGGTTTTTTGGGATGCGTAAATATTTCAATATAGTGGTTCTTCTAGCTTTTATTGAAATTTTTTGGGTTTGAATTGGGCTTTTTGGTTTGATTGAAAGGGATTTCTAGGGAAAAGTACATTTTTGTTCCCTCAAGGATCTTGCAATTATGGTAATTTGACACTAAAATAATTGTTGGAAGAGGAAATTCCACAATGAACATTCATTTGAAATATTGCTTCAGGTTTGTTTTCGGTTGGTGGCTTGTTATAAAACATCATTGACCTCACTTTTTTTGAAATATTAGATAGTTTTCTTGAAGCAATGTTGTTTTTTGTGTATTTTTTGGGAATTTTTTGGAATATTTCATATGAATAAGGCCTCTTATACAAAATTTATGAGAATTTTGGGCCATATTTACAATTAATGTTTGAGATGTAGCTGGGGTTTTTTAACCTAAATCCCAACTTATAGTAGTATCAATCATTCTTCGATCATATAGACACAATACCTCATAAAATTTTTGAATCAAAAGATGGTCACTAATTTGATGGTGGGGGAAACTAAAATAGAGTATTTTGAATTGTTCCCAGTACTCATTTAATGATTCTCTATTAGTTTATATAATTCCACAAATCACTTTTCAAATGGAATTAGTTCTTGTGGTAGGGAAAAAATAAAGCAATTTTTTTTCAGTTCAATCCAATATGTATTCAAAGTTGAATGTGAATTGAAAAACCATTCTTTGGAAACTCTTTCTAATGGAAAAGGAAATCACTACAACATAATTTGATTTTACTAAACACCTTAAGGATTTATGTTGAAAAAAAGATGACTGAATTTATGAAGGTGTTTACATGTATCCTCACCTCGATACCCATTAAATTTTGAGATTTGGTGGATGAAACTAGATTTGATTATAAACCCACTAGCCACATTAGTATATTCCATAATATTTTCCTGTTTTTCATCATATGATGAATGCAATACTTTAAAGGTTCTGTATTCACCTTTTGAATTTCAGTTTCAACCATGTTCCTTCTAATTGTATTATTGGAAAATTCAAAACTTGGGATATGAGGATTTATGGAAACACAAACCCTATAGTGAAATGTTATTCCAATTTTGGAATATAAATGTAACATGTTTGAGTCATAAGATCAGGTCATGAAAAAATATTTACTACTAAATAAACTCAAGAAACCTCCCATGAAATGGAACCAGTTGAAGTGATGTTTTTTTATGAAATCATTAATCCAGAATTTTATCTCATATTGAAATTCAATATATATGTACTTATACTATCTCTCAAGGAGGTTTCAATTTTAGTTACAAGATGATCAATTTTGTTATGTTTATTTTCATAAGAAGTGAAATTTCTGGATTTGATTAAAAATTTAAAAATGGAATATAAATATAAACTATGGTAGAATAAAATTAAAGGTAATGGAAAAAAAATTGATATAGGATAATGTGGGTTTGATATTAGAATCGAAACAGTAGTTTTGGACAGGCTTCAACCTCTCAGACACTCCCCTCTTCATTGTTCCAAAATATTTCTCAATTGAAATAAAAAATTCCCCTCATGGGCCCCCTGTTGAATACTAAAATTTACATAGATATCATATCAATAACATAATATGATTGTTTCCCTCTTATATAAGTGATTTAACATCCTGAAGAATTCTAAAAAATCAAACCTATTTGAAATCATTGTACTCAATGGAATGACCTCAATGAATAAATTTCAACATTTTAATCTATTAGTTTTCATTATAGACTGAAAAACCATTAAAAAAGTTGATGAAAATTATCTAAAATATAAAACAACCACATCCATTAAAAAATATATTCTCAAAATAAATTTAAAACGAGATTACATAATAAGAAGGAAACTCGGAAGAGTGTGTATGTTGGTTGTCTCCATCCACAACCACTAGGTGTATAGCCTCACATCACTTGAGAAAACTCGATATTATCTATTCTAGAATCAATTCATGTAATATGAATTAGGATCACAATACCATCATTTCCCTTCTCTCTCAACAAAATCCCCCTTGTTATTGGATATGTGTTGTATGGAATGGAATACCTTGGGAAAAAGGATATCTCCTCCTTTTGTTTGCTAGAATATATCTTCTAAAGTTACCACATGTTAGACACAACAAATGATAGATTCACATGTGTGCTTCTCCACGAAATTTTTTTATATATTTTTATGTGTCTCCCCTCAAATGTTCATCTTTTTTTTCCACTGGATAAAGGATTTATGGTGGAAATCCAGTGAATATTTATTTTTTTCTAGGTGATTGATGGTATTTCACTTCCTTCAATTCACATGCCATAATGACCTTCCCATTAGTATATTCACATGTTCCACATTTAATAAAATTTTTTCATTTTTTCTATGCTAATACATTAAAAAATATACATTTTTGACACATGTTTCAGATTATATGAATTAATTATGGAATGGAACTGTTTTTCTATAAAGAAACCTTTCGTGTTCGACATGTTTGAATCAAATAAGGAATGCCTTAATGAGATAATTTTGAATTGAATATAGTAAAGTATGATACTCCATGAATCCTATTGAATATAATACTATAATAAATGCATTTTTACACATTAAATTGTTGTTATGACTCAATTAACTATGTGGGATCCACTCTACTAGATAGAAAAAATGTCAATAATGAATGATTTATTTGGGATTCTTGATATCTAAATCAACACATGGACTTGTTAAAAAATATGTTTCCCACTAACATAAGAACCTGAAAAAATAATCACATGTTTTGGATATATTATTAAATAAATATTCCTGAAATAAATATGTGATTAAAAATTGATAAAATCCCAAAATAGAACATTTTTCATTTTTTTCTCAAAATAACTCTAATATCCAAAAATAATCCAATTCAGATCAAAATATTAAACCGGTGGGGTTTAAATAACATAATTAGATGATCCAAATAATTGAAATATTATCTATATGACCATTCATACTTGATTTTTTAAATGTGGAACATTTGGGATAAGATTGAAAATGACAATTAATGAAAGATGATAATTATGGAGCTTTCTAATGGATGTAATCTTAGTCATTCATTTTTTTAAATATAAATGATTTATCATGAAATTGTAACCATGATGTTTCCAAATATCATTTATAATATTATTCCTAACAAATAATTCTGGATTGAATTTATTAGTATTAGGAAGGTTTCAAATTTGAAAAACATAGAAATATCGTAAATAAAATTTAAAGTAGGTTAAACTGTGAAAATAAGGTCTATATTATTTTAAATATGGTAGAATGACTATGATAATCTGATGCACCTATAAGAGTAACAAAATATGGAATGTATGTATGGGGTACACTACTATTATTCTATGGTTTTATATAGTCATTCACAAAAAAGGGGGATAAGATTTTTGTGTATATTGTTATAGCTGACCCAAAAGATAATAGAGGACGTAATAGATGGAAACATTGTAACATTATGTTCATGGATATTAATATAAGTAAAGAGGGTATTTTATATCACACTACATTATCAAAATTTTAAATTAGTTCATCAAGGAATATTTTTAGTCTCTGAATTATTATCTGGAGAGAGTTGTGGAAATAGTTTGTGGGAAGACACATGCCCAACTCTCAGTCCTGAGGAGATGAGTCCATCTAGTTTGAAGAAAATAAAGTGTTTCTTATTGAATTTTAATGCTAATTAAATTGAGTCTAGAGATTCAAAACAGTCAGGTTTTACCATATTGATGATATAGAGACTTTCAGGTCATTAAACTAATTAGATCCCTAAAATATTTAGTGTGTTGAGTGTAGAATAGAGCTTAACCCTATATCAAAATTTCACCATTATAAATCATTGAAGTATGAATGCCAGTAGTATTGCTTCCTAGAAAAACAAAATATCATTGTTTTGTTCTCTTTGTATTAGAAATTTTGGTTGAAACCAGTATAACCCCAATTTTTTGTGAATATTACTCTCTGTATATGTTCAGGGTGTGTGATTTGAATTCTATTAATAAGATAATAGGTGTAACAATTTTTTTCTTCTATCAAATGAATAAGATCAATTTTTTTAGGTGGGACAATTCCTAAATTGGTCAAACACCTGATTCATCCCCCCCCCCCCACAGAGTGTCTAGGGTCCTAAGAAGTGGTGATAGATCAGAAATATTGTTAGATTATTTTACCTTACATATCTAGTTTTTTATGTTATTGTTGATTATAAAATATAACTAATTTCCAATGGATGATCCTCTATTTGATGTAAATATATAAATTAAATGGAATAAGTAATTTATTTGAAAAATGAAATACACATTGGTATCCATTGTCATGTATTGACATATTTGATATTATTTAGAAGTAAACTAGGAAGGGTGTATGGAAACTATCTAAGAAACATAGAGATTGATGAATTTTTTAAACAAGACATAAATGAATCTCTATGAGAAGTAATATAGAATGATATATCTAATTACATGTTTTATAAAAACATGAAGAATAAATTGGAAGATACCAATGAAAATAAATCTATGATAAAATAAAGAAGTCTAGTTAGATTATGTGATATTCATAAATATGTTATTCATGAGGAGAATTCAACTGAATTAGAATTCTATTTTTCTAAAATCCAAAGAAAGAAGATCAAGAAAACAATATAAAAGACATTATGAGAAATCTAGAATAAAAATCCCTTCACATATCAGATTCTACCTTTCTAAGAGATATTCCTTTTAAATTTTTGGGTGCTGAATTTTTATCATCTAAATATGTTGATGATGGAGGAACCAATTGTTTTGCTAAATCTAAATATTGTTGCCACAACCAAAAAAAGTTAATTCAGGACCCAAATAATGAAGTTCACTTCTTTTTGGATAATGGTGAGAAAAATTGTTATCTCATAATATATTTTGAGGAAAATATAGTATGTTGACGAAGACATGGATTCAATGAAAACTATTACAAAAATGATCATGAATATAATGGTTTTAAGTGATATAATGTAGGAACCTGTTCTAGTGGTGATATAAAACAAGGAAAAAAATAACAATAATGAATACAAAAATTATGTTATTTAATAGTATGGATAGAAAATGAAGATAATTAATTCTGAAAATAACTAAAATATTGATAAATAAGATGTCCAAATAAAGGTGTTTCTATTTAAATTTAATGAACATAAAGATGAGTTATATGTTGTGAGGAGAATGTCTATAACTGAACAGCCTCATGGGGGAACATCTGCTGATGAAAAATAATAATAATCTTGATAATAGAAAGAAGGTAAACCAAATCTACTAGAACTTGTGTATCTTATACTCATAATAGAATAAGAATGATATGATATTTTTGGATAGAATAAACATATTATGGGTTTTTTATAGAAGCAAGAAGTTAAAGAAATCCAGACATGATGCAATCAAGTCTCAATCAAGGAATTTATATTCATGGTGAAGTGTTAATAAGGAATGTTACAACTATAATAACATTGGATTTATTACATTATAGTATAAATACTAAAGAATAGAATAATGAAGTTGAAATTTCACATTCCATTAATTAGAGAACATGAATGGGAGGTAGATAAAACCAGTTCACCCAGAACCAGATCTTGTATGATGGCCAATAATAAAGTAATAAAGAATATAGTTATTAAAAAAGTGTATCTAGTGGATTTTTCATAATATCTATTGAGGAATTATATATTGAATCCCAAAAAATTAAGTTCCAGTTAATAATAGGTTCATGATATTAGGGAATAGAGTCAAATATGTACATAAAAGATTGATTCAGGATTCAAAAGATATGTGTAATCAACATCCATCATAAAATGAAGGTAAGATTACCTTAATAATAAATAATAAGAAAGAAATGGATCTCATACTAATAAATGAATAATTAAAGAGTAATTCTTATGTGGGTTCAATTATATAGCAAACAAGAAAGAACAAAAATATATTGGAGTAGAAATTTCATAGAGAAATATGCCTATAATTAATTTCAAGAAAGATTTATTGATGGAAGAATCTTGAACTAGTGGTATAAGTCTCACTTTTACAGAGTAATATAAGTCAATATTTCTAATGGATTATAAAGAAATCATTCAAATTGATGTTATTAGAATTTTTATTATGAAACAAAAACACCACTACAGTGATTTGGAATAAAGGTTTGGTACACAAATACTAAACACAATCCACACCTTCAGAAGTATGGTGGCACCCCTATCCCTTTTAGACATTATCTACAATCTATTAAATTGAGTGGTGTAGTGATTAGAACATGGGGCTGGGTTGCAACTTTATCAAATAGTGTGGTGTGGTGTGGTATAGAGGAGAATGTCTGGGTCTAATAACTATTATGTAATTTATTGTAAATGTTATTAGAATGTTTTTTGTCTATTAAATAAAATTATGTTGGAGTTAATATTGTGACATTAAATAATAGAGGTTTTGGGGAGTAATGGGGATATTCTAATTGTTTTTAGTGGCTTATAAAACTCAGAGGGTTTGGAATCAGCCTCTTGGAACTATGTATCTTGGAGGAGTCATTTTAATCCTTCTACTTCTAACTACACCTTTATTCTTATACTTTATTCTATATTCATGTACAAAATCATTGATGGATATATAAAAATATTTTTTTCAATATTTGTATTTTAGATACTGATAATTTTATTATTTCATATAGAGAATTCAGAGAAAGATAAAATCATTATTGATGCAAAAGAACTCTAGACATTGATCAACATGTAGAGGACTCGGAAGTGTCAGTATCTAATTCATATAGTTTTGTTGAAGAATTAATTGTTATATGATATCCATGATGATTGAATTAGTTTTTTACACACACAACTGAAAAAATCGACACATTAAAAAGTTGACATAGCTATGGAGTCCATTTTTCAGTGGTACTAGATAAGAAGATTTGAATCATATGTAGCTGTTTTTGTAGAGGAGTCACTATAATAGAGATAAGTAATTTATTCAACCATGTAATGACAATAAAGGATGAACCAATGAAATAAAATTCTACAGAAAGTGCATAATCAAGTGTATGTATTGGGCTGGATGAATATTGTATGACGAAATATCAAACACTGACATGATAGAAAAGAGTTTCAATTATTCTATAATGAATTAATGATTAAATGAAAGATCTATGGGTTTAATTAGCCAAACTGTCTTGGTAAATTGAGTTCTTGAACAAATGATATCGGAGTATTCTAAAGATGATCCAAAGTCTTGGATGATAAGAATAGAGGCATATTTTTTATCTAAAAAACACTTAGAAATTAATGTTATATATTGAAGAGTTAATTATGAATAGAATGAAATGGGTTTGGAATTTTTTTTATTGGAAGTGAATAATAACGGGCCTTCCTAGTTGAAATATAATGAATCATTGATTGAGATATTTGGAGGTGTAGTGGAAGATGAAATTGTGGCTTTGAATACTAAAACTAGGGATGAACATGAAACTATAAATGAATCACAAACTATGAAAGATGTGGCATATTCCAACCCTGTATAGATATAGAGATAAAAGTTATAAGTGGTTTTTCGACTAGTAGAGGTCCCTGTTTAACTAAATATTTATGCACATCAATCTATTCCATCAGAAATATAGTTTGACATGAAAAATAAAGATATAAAGATGATTAATATATCTAATTACGGTTTTCAATATTATTTCCTATAAACATGAATTTATAAAATTATTTTTATGTATCCTATAGTTTCCAAAGGAATTCAGTCCTAATTAAGTTTCACCACAAGCTCCTCTAGAGTATATAGTCTAATTAAATACTTTCAAATATACAAAAACTATTGTTGTTGATGTCAAATACTATGAAAAATAAATCTATATATACACATCCCAATGTGGTGGAAGGATATAGTAATGGAAGACCATCTCAGAAGAATACATTATCTTTCTTTAAATGTATGTGTGTCAAAAATGTATAGGCATAATACTAAAGGGATGGTATATGTGATCAAGAACAAAGAACCGAAAAGAGATTCATTATAATCCAAAAAATATATACGAGAAGGTGATGTTCATTATACTCTCTATCTATAAGAGGTTCTAAAATTAATTCAATCTATAGGGAAATATGTATAAATTTTTTAACAATTGGTTTTTGTATAATTTAAAGAACAATTTCATATTTATTTAGCTTAGATGACTACATTTGAGGTTATGGAGTGTGGATGAAAATTATCTAAGATTCCATATACATATTTTTTTTGAGGTGGTAATTTAATCACTGAATAGATGAATTTGAATATCTATATTAATCATATGGGTGTCCAAGGAAGTGATTCACAACATGCTATTCTAGTTTCAATGCATTTAAGAAAAACTTTTCCGAACCATCATATTATGATGAGATCTTGTAAGAATCATATAGTATATTCCACATTGGGGATTATATTTTGAAAATAACTGAGTGAATACATTTTAAAAATCTATAATATTTTAAGATACAAAGTTCTTTATAATGAAAATAAGAAAAATATTATAGAATGTTTCTCTTCGAATTCCCCAAATTTCAAAATTTTTGTAATAATTATGAAGTTTTTGGTAAGGAAAATGTCCAATATCAACATGGATGTTCTAGTTTATCTAGTAATTATAAAGTTCATACCCCTTGATTTTTTCTAGAAATTTTTTAAGTATGATCATGTTCCTTTATAGAAAATTGTCAAACTACCTAAAATTATGATACAATGTTCGATTTAATTGTTATCTTGTTATCCTTTTTATCTTAAAAACACTACTGGAGGTACATGTTTGGTTGCAAGACATCTTTACATATTGATGAGAACATGGAAATGGTGTCCACATGAGTGAATACTAGGGTGGTTGTTAGAGTTATGTAAGAATATTGTGTAAGAAGTCAATTATAAGAAGATGGTAGATCCTCTAAAATTGGTGATAAATAACAATGCTTCCCACATTATGCTATGAATGGATGGGATACTAGAATATTTCCTTGAATTTGGATTCTATTTGATGAATTTTTTTCATTTACTAGTATTTTTTTGAAGAAGAATATGAATAGAATATGGAAATATTGTCAAAATTGGCCATTGAGGTGGTTAGTTTTTCTGATGTTCAAAAGTAAAAGACATAAATTCAACATGAACTTTAAAATTTGTGACATGTTGTTAGTGTAATGAATTTTATTTTCCATGTAATATTTTTTAATGTTGTATGTATTATTTTCAAGACCAAACACTGAGACGGAATACGATTTCCAGGCCTGGTGATCCCAGAAAAAATGATTCAAATATATATAAATATATTAAATAGTACATCCATGAGGTTTTTCTAAAAAAATGGAATAAATTATAATAGTAGGATCATGTAAGAAATATTATGGAACCAATGATCTCATAATGTTGGTTTTACACTAAGCATGACATAACCCTGGTCGGCATTAGCCATTTGTGGAAAAGTCATCAGGGGCATAGAAATGAATAAATTAATTAAATATTTCGTTTTATTAATATAATGATGTAGGGACCTAAAGTTTCTTTTAAATTAATGATTATAGAAAAGTTTTAGGGTTATGAACTAACCCTGCAAATCATTGGAGTGCCTTTGGAGAGCATGAAATGAGATTTAATTGGCAGATGATGACTAGATCGAGAATCAATGATCGGTGTGAGATGGAATCGAAGGATCTAACCAATGACTATTAATCCACATCAATATTTTTTAGTGAATGGTCCAAATCAAGGTATTAAATTGGTTTGATTTTATTTCTTTCCCATTTTTACATTTTTATTAAGAACCCAAATAAATCAAAAAATATATACAGATCCACAGATTATCCGTACATTGGGATGGGTTAGATTATACAGGTTTCAAAAGAATTTATATGTGATTACTAATTGATTAATTATCATTCTAAGGAAAATGAATCGAGATCAACAAAAAAATCAAACAAGGACTGTTCCTCTTCATTTTTCATTTTCTTTTCTCCCCTAATTCTTATATCATAATGGGTGTTCTTTGTTTGGACATTGGTTCAACATATCCCGATCTATCGATCATTACACACCAGTTTCATGGAACAAAAATATGATATTGTAGATCCATGATCGCCATGTATTGATGGTGGAGTGATGATGGAAGTGGTAAATAATAAAATAGATTTGGATTCACAATTATGAATTCTTTGTTGTTCTTCAGATCCCATGGAAGAAAGATTTGTAGATATAATTTCGGAATGGATTTGATGATGATATAACATTTTCATTGATGATGAGTCTTGGATGAGATTTGATCTTCGATTTCATTGAATGAAGTTCACCGGATCGAAGACCGTAGGCATGGATATGGAATCTGCTTCCAAATATATAATGATGGAAAGATTCATGTTACACGGTGTATATGTCAGTTATACACGGCATGTATAGCCCCCTATTTGGTGTATATGGTTTCAATGAAATTTAAGTATCACATAGTGTGTGACCCTGTCACATTGTGTATGGTCTCTCCTCAGATACTTGGTTTGTACTGTAGAGGGAACATGGACACGGGTTAGAATACATGGGTTGGAGAATAATGTGTACTTTCATACACATACATGGGCTAGATGAGTACATGTGATAATCCATGTACGTGCACATGGGTATAGTACATGGGAAGCTGACATGCCATGTACTATACTACACAGAAATAGATTGAGACATGGTCTCTTTACATTGGTAGGACCTGGGGTTAAGGGACACTACATGTGAACCCTACTACACACCATGTACTGTATTAAAAATTCCTTGGAGATTTTTTCCTCTCAATCATTGAATTTTTTTGGTTGGGTGAGTTCCCTTATCCTTTCACTATATGTTAGTATGGTGTTTCCTCCTACACATATGAAAGTTAACCCTTCATTTGAACTTCATAGATAGAGTTTTTGGAATCCCATCATGAGGTCTAAAGTGAGATCCTCTATTCATATTCATTCCCTAGGTGGAGTACATGGAATCTTCATGACCAAAACTACATGAGTGTATATCCTCTACTTAGCGGGTTAACTCATGTGGAGTTGTTGGTATCTCCCTGGGGCCTTGTGTTTGATCCACATGTGTGTATCATATCACATCATAAATTCAATTTTTTACTTCTAATATCAAGGTCCAACAAGCCATTACCTCTTAGATGGACTTCATCAGTGTTATCGGAATTGGGTGTTTGTTCTCAAAGATGAGTGATTTGTAAAATCATAAAGCTAGAATCTGCGGTTGGTTGTTAGGGTTTGGACTTACCTTTAGAGTGTGTTTCATTATATATTATATCTAGTTATCCTTGTTATATGTGTTGTAGATATATAAATATGATGATCTGACTATGCTTCCTTTTTTTAATTATTTTTGGTTTTAGGGTTTCCTACTAGATATTATTATACTCACCCCTACATGGTATTTTCCCACACATGTCATTCCATTATTAGATGATCAACCTTTTGATAGAGTCATTGACAAACCAGGACCAGATGGTTCTTATTGAGATCAGACAGACCGAGGTGTGTCCCTATGGTTCTTTGACAGTAACCCCTTTACATTCATGTTGGAAATTTTTTTAGAATTTTTGGTGGGCTTGTATTTGGACTTTTTTACATACATTTAATTCATGTTGAACTCTAGTTGTTGGATATAGATGTATTCATGAATGGTCGTTCATTTGTTTTTACATTTCATCATTTTATTGGCCTAGATTATATGGGATGGGTTGTGATAGTTTCACATGGATGACTTATATTAATGTTTTTTTTTCATTTTATTTCCATTCTTTCTTTGTTAATGGTGTTTCCCATACATTTTGGTGGAAATAGTGGGTTTTCAATGTTTGGGCCAAACTGCGAGCCAAATTCTCGATTTAAAAATAAAATTTTTTTCTTTTATTAATCCATAATTTTTCAAAATAAAAATCAACCATTAAAATACTTACTTTTCCTCCCCTTAACTATTAACACCACCATTTCAATTTGGATCCTTTAGGAATCCATAATTTTAGTGTATTTGGGTTTTTAGTTAAGGAGTTGGGCCAGCATGGATGACCATTTTCGGTTTGCTTAAAATATTTTATTTAATATTATATTAAATTTCATCTTTTTTAGTGATTCCACCTCTTACCCAATCCAGTTTAACCTAGGCCTATCCCCATTCACATATCCCCTTATTTGGAGCTCATTTACCTTGCTGTTTAGGTTGAAACATCTGATTATTTAACATTTCATCCAGATTTAAAAAGGT
The DNA here is from genome assembly GCA_963277665.1 of Viscum album. Taxonomy (NCBI): domain Eukaryota; kingdom Viridiplantae; phylum Streptophyta; class Magnoliopsida; order Santalales; family Viscaceae; genus Viscum; species Viscum album. The sequence continues at coordinate 1,897,841,076 of OY728121.1, read as the reverse complement.
AATTTGATTCCTTCATTACTAATTCATTTTTCACTATTTCGCCCCATTTATGTTATCAATTAACCTTGTATTCCTTTTTCCAACCTCAATTTCATTTTTCAATGTTTTAAAATTCATCTACTAGGGTATTTGAGGCGATTTCTTCAAGATCCCTCTTGTAAGTGGGTCTCCTTCATTCTTCATTCATTTCTATTAGAGATTTATTCAATGCGCTTGGGGTTTCATCCATTATCCTTGAAGTACAAATTTACCAGATGGTAGGGTTTTGAACCATGGGTTTAACCTTCGGTTTTCTTGGTCCAATATTCTGTTCTTGGGCTTCATCTATCCTCCTTGAGGTGCGGCGGGGGTGCTTTTGAGTTTTTTCATAAAGGATTCAAGGTTTTAATTAAATTGGTAGGTGATTCCATTGTATGTAAATTTTTGTGACATATCTTTATGTTTTTATGGTATTTTCATTTTTATTTCATTTTATTGTTTCTGATAAAAAAGGTTTTAGTGGTATTCCTAATCCAAATGAATATATGGTGTCACTTTTTTGTGAAATTGGGTGTTTTAAAAATATGTCTTTCATTTCATCACCTAGAGAAAACCTATAATTTTTTATATGATTTTATTGAAATGTATTAGGAATGAAAATATTGTTTTTAATGTCTATCTCCATTGGTGGTTGTTGAAAAAAAAATTATTTTAATTGTGTTTGTGAAACAAATAAATTTTTAGGTTCCATGTTTGTGAAAAATGGATGTTTTGCAATGTTATCACTTCTTAAATTATATGGGGCCTCCCTGATATTGACTTTTTGGTTTCATTTGACGTTTTTGGACTGAAAATTTTGTTTTTGTAGCTTAAAGTGTGAAAATGGAGTGCAAAGTGGTGGTTTCAAGGTGTTTTAAGAACAAAAAAAGAAAACATTTTTAGATGTTGTTTATTAAAAATACAAATGCATGGTTTTGTTTTTTAAGTGGTATAATGTGATTATAGGTACTGTACTATATTTCAGTGACCAGTAGTGGTGTTTTTACATGAAAAATGATGTTTATAGTTTGCTAAAATTGATTGATCACCAAAGTGGAAGTCGAGGTACCTAGGTTGGAAGATATGTACCAGTATAGCTAGTGAACCAGATGGGTGTTGTCCCTATTTCACTAATAAAATGGATAATTACAAATATAAATAAACTATATTAATTATAATGGGGCCCACTAGGTTATTTGTTTTTCCCTATATGTTTTTCGTGCATGAGAATGGATTTTTCTATTGTTACTTTTCACCGAGGTACGAGGTGCATATGGCCCGAGACTATCTAGTTGCATAGGGGTGTTCCTGGTTTTGGTTCTCATTGGATTTGTCATATTTATGCATGTATTAGTATGTGATTAGATTTAATTTACAATATAAACATTTCTTACTTAATTGTTTTAAAATTATCATATTTTTAGTTTAAAAAATATTTTCAATTGAAAGTTTCCCTACATTGAATTCATCGTTGTTTTCTTTACATAGTAAAACTGTATGATTTTCACATTGTATTGCATACCCATTGAAATATTTGGTTGGTATACTACTAGTATTTTTCTGAAACCATACTTACACACCTTTTGTGTAAGTATAATTCATTATGTTTGACTCAAGTACAGGAAAAACATCGGGCGAAGGCTGTTCCAGTTGTTTGTCCCCTCCTGGTGCGGTGTCGTGGACGTGGATCGGGGGTGATGACCCCTTATAGTGTGGAGATTTAGTGGCGGTCTTCTACTGTTTTTTTCCAATCATGGTTGTACCACTTTTACTTTGATCGAAACCATGTATTCAGTTCTGGTTTTGTATAGACTTATTTGGCATGAAAATTTCTTATTCTTATTATTGATTGTTTTTAATGTTTTTTTCTTTCATACTTGAGTAAATCATTCCAAAAACGAATATATTGATACATGAAAGCTTGTTCCATGACTTGGGGATAGGGACCACCCTTCATGCCTTGTCATGGTATGGATTTGGGGCCGGTATGAGTGGAAACCATATCTGGTTCTTGACAAAATGGTATCAAAGGTAGGTTAATATTTTTGGGTTATCTTCTTATTGTGGGATGAGATGTGATAGATTGGATATAGGACTTTCAGGTCATGTGTTTTGTTTCAGGAGTAGGGTTCCTGGCCCACACCTCTCATGGTAGACCATGAGTCACTAGGGGACGTTGGAATTGACTAATTCACTTCACTTCCAGATGAGACGTGTGGGCTGCAGACCACTCATGGACATCGGGCGGGGGTGGACTAATTGTTTCATTTATTATCATGATGTGTTTAGATAATTTATATTTGATTTATTTTATTATAATTTTCATAATTTGGGTATTGAAAATCATTTTTGTGACTATTGCATTTTGTAGCAACATGCCTCCCCAGAAAGCTCTCATGCTCCCACGGGATGAAGCCAAAGAGAGTTCTCCCACACCAATTCATCAGAGCCTAGTCGAGGCTATGGTATGGGATATATAGTATATTTTACAAAGACAAGTTCCACTTTAATCCCCTGTTAGAGGGGATGAGACTAGTCTTATAAAGGACAAGGTCTATGAGTTCCTGAAAAATAAGCCTCCCACCTTCGGAGGCAACATAGCACCCCCAGAAGAAGTTTAATGGTTTGAGGAGATCGAGAACATGTTCAAGTTTCTATATATACATGAGGAGATTAGGATGATGTGTTCATCTTTTCTATTGGAGGGTCCTAGTCATAGGTTCTTGGAATCGTTTCTTTAGACTTGGAAGAATGAGAAGATGTGATGGGGAGATTCCAAGGTTATCATCAATGAGCAATACTGCCCCGAGGACTTGGCTTATTACAGGTCCCATGAGTTCATGGATCTTGTTCTGAGGAATATTTTTTCCATGGTGTATTCCAACCGTTTCACTATGTTGGATCGTTATGCCCCTGAAATCATCTCCAATGATCAAGCGAAGTCCCAAAGGTTTGAGAAAATCTTATGACTAGAGATAAACTCTCAGGTGTTCTTGTTTAGGATGAAGACCTATGCTGAGGTAGATGACCGAGTGTGCATGGAGGATATTGACTGGTAGGGTAGGGCTGGTTTTATTGTAACATTATTTGTAATTTGTGGTGGTAGCTCTTCAGATAAAAAAAGGAAATGATAGGAATAGGTGAAGAAAGGAGGTGGAAATTCAGTCCACTCCTCCAGGCAGTTTTCATCTGCAATTTCTGATGTGAGATCAATCATGTTCCAACAGTGTGGGAAGCCAAGGCCCATCCTACTATAATTCCCTCTTCCTCCAATGATTTTTTACCAACATAGAGGTATGTGGAATTTTAAGCACTTATGCGGGGCAGAAAGTCCACTTCCGAGTGGGGTAGGTTCAGTGGCTTCAAGAGGAGTGTCAGCCCAGTTCGAGCCATCTTGGACTGGTGGATCATAATTAAAAGGTTGTGGTGGTAGTTCTAGGACATATGTTGGGTAGATATAGTTGATGGAACATCCATCAACTATCGTTCATCCTTAGGCAGAGACCAGACACCTCCATGCAATGGATCAGGCACCATAAGGATTAGAGGTTGGACCGTCAATAGTCTGAGGTACCATTTTGATCGCATCTTATATAGCATATGATCTTTTGGAAATTGGTGACTATTTTTCATTCATTTCTACTGGTTTTTTGAAAATCTGAATTTTCCAATTGATTTTTTGTATTTTGAGATGGATTTGGTTATGACGCTGGGAAATAAGGATCAGGGTCTTAGATGCCCATCGTGTGCTCTCTCCATGTGAGGGGTTGAGTTGGAGTGGGACCTTTTGGTCTTAGATATGGATCTTTTGGATTTGATACTTGGAATTGATTGGATAGTACACATACAAGAACATATTGATTACTACAGGCGGTGAGTGAGTTTCACAGCACCATATGGGAGACGTTAGGTTTTTCGTGGAGAATAGGATCCTCGGTCGGGTCGCGCAGGACCTCAAATTTCAGATTTGGGAAGCATTGTCTTCCAGTTATTGTCGCTCGCACAAGAGGAAGATGGAACTTCCTCTAAAGTTTCACCAACTCATGTAGTGAATGAGTTTCTGGATGTATTCTCAGATGTTTTTTCAGGTTTTATCATGGAGAAATATTTGGAGTTCTCAAATGAACTGGTGCCCGGAACTAAACTAATATATCTTTCCTCATATCGCATGGCCCCTTCCGAGGTGAGGGATTTAAATATACAATTATAAGACTTCTAATCTCAAGGATTCATTCTCCTGAACATCTCTTCTTGGGCCCCTCTTGTGTTGTTCATGAAAAAGGTTGGTGGATCCCTCCAGTTCTGCATTGACTACCAGAAGCTGAATAAGGTAACAATTAAGAACAAAAACCCTTTGACCAGAATAGATTATTTGTTCGATCAGTTGAAGGTGGAAAAGTGTTTTTCAAAAATAGATTTGGGTTTGGGATACCATTATCTCAGGGTGAGTGAGTTAGATATCTCGAAGACAGCCTTCCGAAGCAGGTAAGACCACATTGAGTATTTGTTCATTCCCTTAATATTGACAAATGATCTAGCGGTCTTTATGAAACTCATGAAAAAAGTGTTGCATCTATATCTTGATTCCATTTTTTATTGTTCGTGGATGACATTCTAGTATACTATGGCTCTAAGGAGGAACACAAACATCACTTGAGGATCATCTTAAGAAAATTGCAGGATCACCGCCTCTATAAAAAGTTTTCAAAGTGCACATTCTAGATCAGGGATTTGATGTTTTGGGGGTATCTGATCTCAGAGCAGGGGGTTTTAGGGGACCTAGGTATGATCGGTGCAGACATTTCATGGGAAAAACCAATGAATGTGTTTTATATTAGAAGTTTACTTGGACTACCTGATTATTATAGGTGGTTCGTCGGGGATTTCTCTCAGCTTTCTTCATCGATGATCGTGCTCACCCAGAAAGGGGTGAAGTTTTTATGGGACCGAAATGTCAGGAATCGTTCAAGGATCTTAAGAGGTAGTGGACTACCTCCCCGACACTGATTTTTCCTAAGGCTGGGAAGGGGTATGTGGTCTATTAAGATATTCAGGTATGGGTGTTAGGTGCGTACTTATGAAGGATGATCACGCGGTGGCATATGGCTATCACCAACTCAGGCCACATGAAAATAATTACCCAACCCATGAATTGGAGTTGGAAGTGGTGATGTATGCTTTAAAGACATGGTGTCACTATCTCTTTTAGGAGAAGTGTGGGGTCTACTCTAATCACAAAATCATGGCCTATATCTTCTTGTAGAAGGACCTAAACTTGAGGCATCATCGTGGGATTGAGTACTTGTAGGGGTTCAACTTCAACATTGACTACACCCCAACCAAGGGTAATATTGTGGCCGATGCCTTGAGAATAATAGTTCCAGCATAGGCATTAAAAAATCCCAGTGATGAGTGGACTTTGATGGGAATCTTTTCATAGATTCATGTGGATACTATGTAACATAGTGGAGGTGCGTTCTTGGGGAGTGTTTTGGTGACTCCTACACTATTTGAGTTGATTCAGTAAAAATGGAATAGTAATGAGATTTTTTAGAAGTCCATGTAGATTCTTCATGGAGGGGAGACATCCACTGATTGGTCATCGTCTCCCGAGGGCATCTTCTGCTTCAAGGGCCACTCAGTAGTGTCATAGTCTCTCCAGAAGGTGGTGATTAAGGATAACAACCAGTCTTAGTGGGCGGTCTATCTGGGTTCCACAAAGACGTATTATGATGTTTTACAATTGTTCTAGTGGCTTGGTCTATGACAGGACATAGAGGACTTTTTTTCGAGGTGCAACACATGCTAGTTGGTGAAATCAGAACATAAGAGACCCTCTAATTTGCTACATCCATTACCCATTCCTACTTAGAAGTGGGACACGGTTTACATGGACTTAATTGGTGGCTTGCCTCATACACCTAGGGTTATGAATTCGATTTGGGTGGTGATTGATCGTCTGACCAAATCAGCCCAATTCATTCCAATCAGAGATACAACTAAAGTTGAAGAGTTGGTTAGTTTGTATCATCAGGAGGAGGTGAGACTCTATGGAATCCCATCAGAAACAATCTAATATAGAGACTCTTGTTTCAATTTTCTTGGATATGGGAAGTCATTCAGAAGGCCTTGGGGTCACATATTAATATGACCACGACATACCACCCTTAGACGAATGGTCAGATAGAGCGGGAAAATCAGATTTGGGAGGACATTCTTTATTCATGTGTCTTGGACTTTGCAGGTTCTTAGGATAGCCATTTCTATTGGTTGAGTTTTATAATAATAATCATTTCTAATCGTTGGTTCTAATGGCTCTTTTGGAGGTTCTCTATGGTTGGCCTTGTTGGTCCCCCATGAGTACGGCTGAGTTAGGTGAGACATCACTGTTCGGGCCGAGTCTGGTGTAGGAGACATCTGAAAAGGTCCAATTGATCAGGAAACGTTTATTGACATATTACAGTCTTCATAAATCATATGTTTACTGAAGGAATCAAAACATGTAGTTTTCTATGGGTGACAGGGTATTCGTGAACGTGGCCCCTCATCTGGGCCACCGTCGATTGGGAAAACAAGGGACGATTACTCCATGGAATTTTGGGCCTTTTTATATCATCGAGCATATTGGAAAGATGGAATACAGTTTGGATTTACCTTCCCAGTTGACATCCATTCATGACTTCTTCCATGTCTCGAGTTAATGAAATATAACCTGGATTTGTCCCACGTGCTGAGTTGGGAAGAACAAAAGATAGAGCATGACATGTCAGTTTTTGAGCATCCAGTGCAAATAATAGACTCCCAAGAGAAGGTAATTCAGGGACTATCTATTCCACTATTCTGGGTTCTTTAACAGGATGGAAATGATACACGTGAGACATGGCTGCGAAAGTCATGGGTTGAGGAGGAGTATCGATTCCTGTTTTCTGATAAAGCGTCAAGTTGAATTTCCAAGACCAAAATTTTTCATGGTGGGGAGAATTGAAACCATCATGACTTATATTAAAGGTATTTTTCATTTATTTTCAATTCATGCTTTGTTTTGGGATTTTACCATTCATTTTGGTGTAAATGGTGTGTTTTCAAAATTTTTGACAAACCGTTAGCTCAATATAAGATTTAAAAATAAATTTGGTTTCATTTATAACTCCTAAATTTTTAATCCTTTTTTATCCATTACAATTAAAACTTGTCCTCCCATAACCTATTAACACCACCATGTCAATTTGGAGGCTTTATAAATCAATAATAATGGTGTATTCGTGTTTATATTTAAATATTTGGGCCTGCCTAGAAGCCCATTTCCAGATTAAAAATATTTTTTATTTAATATCATATTCAATTTTAATGATTTTTCGGTGATTCCACCTCTCACCCGAGGCCATTAAACCTAGGTGCGCCACCATTTGATTATACCCCTCTTTGGAGCTCATTTTCCTCATGGTTTAGGTTGAAACATCTGAAGTGTTCACATTTCTTCAAGATTTAAAATGGTAATTTTATTCCTTCATAACTCCTTAATTGTTTAATCTTTTCCACCCATTTAATTTCTTAATTGACCTTCTCTTCCTTTTTCCAACCTCAATTTCATTTTTGGTTGTTTCATAATTCATCAACTACTGTATTTAGGGCGATTTCTTAAAGATCTATCATGTAAGTGGGTCTCCTTCATTATTCTTTCATTTTTCTTAGGGTTTCATTCAATGTGCTTGGGGTTTATTCCCATATTTTGGAAGTCCCAAATGACCAAACGGTAGGGTTTCGAACCTAGGGATTAACCTTGTATTTTATTTGTATATTATTCAGTTTTTAGTCTTGATCTACCCTCCTCAAGGTTTGATGGTGGTGCGTTTGAGTTTTCTCACAAAGGATTCAAGGTTTTCATTACTTTGGTAGGTGATTCCATTGTGTGTCAAATTTTGTGACATAGTATGCTATGATTATAAAATTTTCATGTTTTTTGAATTTGAATGTTTCTGTGAAAATTTGTTTTCGTGGTATTTATAATGAAAATGAATTATTGGTGTCACTTTTAAGTTAAATTGGGTGTTTTACAAAGAATTCTTTCATTGATTCACTTGGGGATACTCTATAATTTCATAGTTTATTTTATTGTAATTTATTAGGGATGAAAATATATTTTTGATTTTCTATCTCTTTTTTTTTTGTGAAAATATTTTTTAATGGTGTTTGTGTAACACAACAATTCTTAGGTGCCATGTTTGTGGAAAATGGGGGTTTTATAATGTTATCACTTATTAAATTATATGGGGATACCCTAAGATTGATTTTATGGTTTCATTGAATGTTTATGGACTTCCATTTTTGTTTTGGTCACTTAAACTATCGACATGGCATGAAAAGTGGGGGTTTCCAGGAGTTTTGGGCACAAAACAAGACAAGATTTTGAGAAGTTGTTTATTAAAAATCAAAATGATTTGTTGTGTGTTTTATGTGGTATAAATTGTGTGTAGCTAATGTAATATTTTTATGTGACCAGTAGTGGTGTTTTTATATTCAAAGGGATGTTTGTTTCTTACTGATATTGTTTGAGCATAAAAGGGGATGCTCGGGTACCAAGGTGGCCGGATATGTACTAGTACAGCTAGTGAACCGGATCAGTGTTGTCATTGTTTCATAAAGAAAATGGATAACGTCAACTCTAAATAAACTATATGTATGATTATGGGGGACCAATAGGTTATGGTAAAGTTCCCTAATAGTTTCTTATGCATGAGAATGGATTTTATATGGATACTTTTCACCAAGGTATGAGGTGCATAGGGCCCGAGAATATATAGTTCCATAGGGGTGTTCCCAGTTTTGGTGCTCATTGGATTTGTTTTATTTACCCCTGCATTAGGTTTTTCATGGATTCAATTTACAGTAGCTAACATTTCTTATTTAATTGTGTTAACATTATGAAATCTTTAGTTGAAAAACTATTTTCAACTAAAATTTGAACTACTTAGAATTTATCATCGTTTTATTTACATAGTAAAACTCCATGATTTTCACTTTGTATTTAATACCCATTGGAATATTGGGGTGATATCATAATGGGATTAGGTTAAAACCCTACTTACACCCTTTGGGTGTAAGTATACTTCATTATGTTTGACTCATGTAAAGGCAAAACCTTGGGTGAAGGAGGTTCGGGTAATTAGTCCCCTCTTCGTGACGTGTCATGGAGGTGGCTCGGCAGTGTTGACACCTTGTCGCGTGGAGTCTTAGTGGCTGTTTACTACTATTTTTTTCATTCATGTTTTTTCCTCTTGTAATGTGATTAAAATGATGTACTCAGTTCTTGTTTTTTAAGACTTATTTGGCATGAAAATTTTTAAGTATTATTATTGATTGTTTTTATTGTTTTATGCTTTCATACTAGGGTATATCATTCCCAAACATAAGTTATTGATACTCAAGCACTTGTTCTAGACCGTGGGGATAGGTAAAAACCTTCTCCCCTTGTCATGGGCTACATTTGGGGCTATTATTAGAGGAATCCATATTAGGTTTGTGATATATAGTATCGTATCAGAAGATTTGATTCTACCTTAGCATCGAAATATATAAGTATGGATTGGGGGATAATATTAATTGCTTTGATTTTGGATTTCATGTGAGGGACTTGAGTAATGGTGTAGTGACCAATATATCCATACACTAGGACGTTGTTCACCTTCTTTTCATCTCGGTACATGAAAACACATGTTGAAGGTAAATCAATGGTACACGAATCATATTGGAATGGGTTTTGGTTTCCATTTCATTATTGAGTCATCAGTCTAAATACACTCATTGAACATTTTATATCATATTTACATACAGGATGCCTCTTTTATGTATACAACTTGGATTGAAAAACATTATCATGAGGATGATCCTCTTAATGCTGAGGCATCGATTCAGGGACCAGTTTTTGAGGTGATACATAATGGTGGTGTACCAGCTATACCACCACCTATAGACCAGCTAATTGTACTTGAAGTAATGTATGATGTAGTTTGTAAGCTAAGGGAACTTCATGAGTTTCATTGGAAAATTCCCATCCGGTTCTGAGGTGATTCGAAACCATATGCGGCTGAGGATTGGCTTGAGTCGATGACCTATGTTTTTGTGTGGTTAGGAAATGAGTTGGGATTATAGAGGTCCTGGAAGGAATCCTTCTCCATGGATCTGTAGAAAAATGGTGGATCAAAGTGAGCCAATAATTTAATGAGGAAACTATACCATGGTTAGAGTTTGAGATCCACTTCATAGATGAGTTATCTCCAGCTACACTGAGATCTATACACATTTCAGAGCATTTCTAGCTCCAACAGATCAACAAGATAGTAGGTGGGTTTTTATTGAGGTTGGTCAAACTCACCAAGTACGCGATGTATATGGTTCAAGTAATATTATTTATAGATAGAACCATATATATTGGTATATAATGATAAATTTGGGTCAATTTTATCCCCATTAGAATTCCTACATATGATGGGGTTCTAGAGAGAGGTTAGTGGGTTGTGATTTTCTTGTCTGAGAAGATACAACCAATGGTCATTGGGAGCAGGCATATAGGAACAAATACCCTGGGACCAGTGAGCCAACTTCTATCTCAGGGACCTATACATGTGATATATTTCAGGAGAAGGTCATAGGATAGTGTTTGTGTGGTTAAGGGATCACATTATGGTTAGATTCAGTCTAGGGATATGAGGTTCTACTCATGTGAAGGCATGGGACGTCCTACAAGTGATTTTTAGACCAAGTGTATATTTGATAGAGACACCATTGATGGGACACCATGGTAGAGTTTTTATGAAGAGAAATAAGGTTATTAGGGTTGATTATTTTTCAATGGAAATGGGGGAGTATAAGGATTTGGTATACACTTTGAATTTATTCCACCACAACCACATATTGTCCACTCTAGGCTTTGGGATCTGGAGGAAAAGGGCAGGGACAACTATAGGTAGTCGAACACTACAAACCAAGGGGATCTAATAATGATTCTAGGTATGATATATTACTTTTATACCATATCTATGTTACCGATAGACACAAGTACTAGTCATTCATTTCTTACCATGTATCTTGTTCAAGAATTCGATATTCTCACGGAGGCCTTGGCTCGACCCTTGAGCTTGGAGAATCATACTAGAGATGTCTCAATGATCACACATTTATGCCAACATTTAGACCTATCACATAGTGGTGAGAGTTTATGTTGGGATCAAATTATAGCAGTGATTGGGCCTTATGAAATAATCTTTGGATTCGACTATCTACCTAAATTTCATTCCCAGATTGACTATTTTTGGTGGAGTATGGGGTGTTTCTGTAGTGATGGAACCAGTTTTTCATTTATAGGTGAAAAGGAAAACTATGATGTGTAGGATGGACTCATACATAAGAGGGTGTAGCTGATTACTCATCATTGTTCTATAATAACCCTTCATGTATTTTATGTTATGAGTTCCCATTTTCATATTGTGGTTGTGGATTACTAGGAAGTATTCCCTGAAGATGTTCATTGTTCACCTCCCTGTTAAGATATATATTTATGTTTTGATCAACACCCTAGTAAGACACTGATATTCATGCTTGGATATCAGATGGCTCTCATAGATCATCAATAGATGATTATGTATTTTGAGAACTTACAGAGGATGGGATTTGGTAGACCCATTGTTTCACCCTAGGTATCCCTTGTTTTGTTTACAAAGAAGGAGGATGATATATTAAGGTTATATGTGGATTTTTGGAATATGAATTAGGTGACTGTGAAGAACAGGTATCCAGTAACGAGGATCAATGACTTGTTTGATCAGTTGAGAGGTGCACAATGATTCTAAAAGGATTACCACATTTTAGGACATCACCAATTTTGAGTATATGAAGAGGATATACTGAATATATAATCAATATACCTCTATTGTAACTATGGGTACATGGTGATTCCCATTGGCATCATAAATTCATAGTCAATGTTCATGGAACTCATGAAGTGGATCATTAAAACCTATCATAGGTCGGTTCAAGTTAGTATTTATTAACAAAATCATTGTGAACTCTGCATTTGTGGAGGATCACATGAGACACTTGAGGAAAAATCTGAACATAATTTGAGGGAACCAACTTTAAAACAATCACTGAATGTTCTAGTTGTGGATTCCGGCTTTCCATATTATAGGACATGTTATCTTAACAGATGGTGTGGTAGTGGACTCAGCTATGGTCGAAGGAGTGTTATCTTGGGATCCACACAAGAGTGTGACAGAGGTACATAGATTCCATTGATTGGTAGGCCATTCTCGAATATTCATACCTAATTTTTACATGATATTAGCACCCATGATAGCTTTTAATCAAAAGGGGCATCCTTTTATATATACAGATATTTTAATAGTTTGTTTTTCAGTATATAAGGTAGATTTTTTCCCGAACACTCATATTGAGATTGTTGGACAAGGTTTTCGAGTACGTAGTGTTCCATGATATATTAAGAACCAGTATTTGGTTATATTATAATGTAGAGGTTTTTAGTTATTTCAAATTATTCAATTCAGTTGATAGCACATGAGAAAAACTATGTGACCCACAATCTGGAGTTAGCAGTTGTATTCTTCATACAAAATATATGGAAACACTACCTAATCGGTGAGTAGTTTATCAACTATTCCTATCACAAGAGTCTCAAGTATATATTCTCACATATGTATCATAAATTGATATACAGTTTATGGATATAATTACTCCAGGATATTGACATTTAAATTTTCTATACTCATATGAAGTGGATAATGGTTTAATTTACTCTCAGAAATAGATATAGTTCACATTTTCTGAATGTGGTTTCACAAAAATTTATCTCACTGCTGTTATCCTTTGTAGATGGAGATGGAGAACATTACCTCAAGTAAATGGTTATTACCCCTCCACACTTATAGTGTTTTAGGGATGGAACACATTAAGATGATGTTAGTGAGACCATAAATACTCATATATCAACTAGACATGCTCTTGATGGATTTTTTAAAGGTGGAGAGCATGTAGTTATTTTTGGATGACGCACGATGGTACTAGTGACATTGCAAGAGGAGGTTCTATAAGTATATAATACATATCCTTTGCTGGTTTATACATTGGTGTAAAAGATATACTAGGTCCTCCGATATCTTTTTTGGAGGCTTGGGATGAAGAAGAGAGTTGCAGAGTTTGTCTCTTGATGCCTTATTTATCCACAAGTTAAAGATGAACCCAAAATACCACCGGGTTTAGCTGAACCACTTGAGCTTATAGAGTGAAAGTGGGATGGGATATCCATGGACCTCATGATGGGCATACCACATACTTCAAGGGGATATGGTTCCATATGGTGTATCATAGACTGACTTGAAAAGCCGACCCACTTCATATATATTTGGTCATCGTGTACATTAGATATATTAGGACACATCTTCATGCATAAGACAGTCTGACTCCATGGAGTTCAATTAGTGATCATTTCTATATATGATGGTAACATCATATACTGGTTGTGAAATTTACTTCAAGAGGTGTTTGAGACTCAGCTACTGTTGAGAACAATGTTTGACCCCCAAATTGATGGCCAAATAGAGCAGTTCATTTATGTTTTAGGGTATATGATGTGAGATTTCATGTTATAATTTGTCTTCATTTGGGAGGAACACCTACCCCTGGTGTATTTTTCAAACCAAAAAACATATACCATTCAACCATCAGTATGGCACAATTGAAGGCTTTATTCTGGAAACCCTACAAGTCACGACATCTATAGACCGACCCAAAATATTTTTCACTCATGGTCCTAGTGTTACTATTACCAACTATATAGATGGTTAAGATCATCCAAAAGTAGATAATTATTCACATAGCTATCATAAGTCGAATGTTGAGAGACTATGGTGGCCTTTGGAGTTTGAGGAAGGAGACCATGTGTTTCTATGGGTTTCATCATGACGTGGATTATAGATATTTCACTAGGGAAGAAAGTTATCTCAACGATTCATTGGCCCTTTCCAGATACTTCATAATGTTGGTGAGGTGGTGTAACACATATCAATACCTCCAAAGTTAGAATAGGTACACAACTTCTTCCATGTGACGTTGAGGAGGTATGTGTGTGACCCAACACACGTTATCGACTGGGGAGAGATGTACATCGAAGATTGATCTTCCATTGGTGAGTACCTAGTAGAGATCAAGGATTGAGAGGAGATGATCCTTCATGGGTGATCGATTCCATTAGTGTACATCTCATGGCAGCAAGAGAATCTTTAGGGGAGCATATGGGAGTGAGAGGCTCATTTTCTTTCTCAGTACCTATAACTCTTTGTGTAGCCCTTTTTTTGGATTATCAAGACATAATTCCCCAAGTTTGGGAGAATGAATGGTCCCTTATTTTACATGTATTATTTTTGAATATTTTATTGATTATTTTCAAGACTAGGAGAAGAGACAATATGTGATTTAGAGGCCCAGTGAGTCCATAATAAATGTTTGAAATATATTAAATATAACACATGAGTGGTTTTCCTGGAAAAGTGAATTAACATCAAAACATGTGATCAGATAAGAAATATAAGGGTATAGTTGTTTTTAAAATGATGGTTTTACACTAGGTGCGACCTGACCATTATCAGTACAGATCATTTGTCGAATATTCATCACGAATGTAAACATGATTTAAATAATTAAATAAATTATTTAATTAATTTTCTAGTGTAACAACCTAACATTTATTATAAATAAACACTTACGGAAAATTTTAATGATTAGCAACATAATCTTTCAAATCCTTGGAGATCCATTGGATTACAAAGAATGAGATTCTTTTTGGTTATGATGTCCAAATCAATGATCGATGGCCAGTGTGAGACAGAATTTATGCGTCTCACTAATTACTATTACACCAAATCATTCTTTTTCAGTGATTGATCCAAATTAATTTAAGATATTTGTTTGATTTGGTTTATTTCCTTCTTTTGGTTTATATAATGAACATAGATCAATCAATAAAATGATTGATCTTTGGATTGTGCTTATTGTGGGATGGGTTAGATTAATTGGGTTTTGGGATAATTTCATTAAGATTAATGATCTTTCATTTTTCATTGTAATGGAAATGAATCGATATTGACATGAACATAGATCAATGTTCATTCTTCTTGTTTGTTCTTGGTTTTACCCTCCCGATTCTTCATTCATCATGATAATTCTTCCTTTGTTTGGTATTTTAACAAATTGTAATTAATCGATCATCGCACACATATTTCATGGCACAAAAATCCAATATTGTAGACCCAAGATCATCATGACATGATGGTGGTGCAATGTTGGATGTGACGATAAATCAAATGGATTTGGATACATGAGTTTTTTTCTTCTATATTCATCATATCTTAACAACTAATTATGTTTAGACTATTTTCCAAATGGATTAGATGATCAAAACATGATGTTCATCAATGGTGAGGTTTAGACGATACAAGATCTTCGATTTCCCAGCATGGTGGTCTTCAGATCAAAGGCCAGAGGCATGGAGACAAATGTGAATTCCAAATAGGGAATTCCATAAAATTACATGATACAAAGTGTGTAAATTGGATCTATATGTCAAATTTGTTACCCTATATAGATGCTTTGGTTTCAGAAAATGTTATGTATCAATGGGTTTGTTAACCTATCACACACCATGTGGTCTCTCCCCAGTGACTGGGTGTGTACCTCGGAGGGTACAAAAACATGGTATGGAGTGCAAGGATTGGAGCATGTCATGTACTCCCCTAAACAGACATGACCTAGATGAGTTCACATGCTAATTGATGTGTTGGCACATGGGAAGAGTCCCAGAGTAGCTGACATGCTATGAACTCTACTACATGAATATAGATTGAGACAGAGGATATTTACATGGGCATGACCCATGGTCCTGGAAAACAGAATGTGACCCCTACTACACAAAGTGTTCTCTATTATAAATGGCTTGGATACATTATCCTATCCATCATGGAAAAGTTTCATTATGGTGTGTTCCCAATATTCTTCCCTTGAATTTCAGTATGGTATTTCCTCCTACAAACAGGATAGTGATCCCTGAAGAGTGTCTTCTTGAATATAGTAATTGAGATTCATTAGTGAGTCCCAATGTGAGATCCTTTATTCATCTTCATTTCCTAGGTGAACTTATTGGTATCATAATGACCATCCCTACGCAAGCACTATTCCTCTACATAGTGGGTTAACCATGATTGATTTGTTGGTATCACCCCAAGGCATTAGGTGTGATCCTCATCTATTTATCACATATTTTCCGACCTTCAACGTGTACTTCTAATGGTGAGACCTAACGAGTCCTTACCTCTCAGAAGTATTTCATATGTTTTATCAATCATAGGATTGTTTTCTCTTGAATTACTGCTTTTTATAATCATCATGTTGGAATCCTATGATAGTTATTATGGATGTGAATTGCCTTTTGATTGTGTTTCCTTATTTAGTTTATCTTGATATTCTTATTATATTTTTTGATGAAATGTACTTGTGTAGTGAAGGTTGAATTTACTTTGTTATATTCTTTTTAGTTTTAGGGTTTCTTACTGGGTATTTTTATACACACCCCTGAACGGTCTATGCCCACAAATGACTTTTCTTGTGCAGATGATCTTCGTTTTGATAGTGTCCTTAATGGACCAGGACCAAATAGTTATTATTGAGACTGGACAATCCAATGTGTGTTCCTAAGGTACTTTGATATAAATCCCTTTACATTCATGTTGGAATGTTTTGTAGACATTTTGGTGGGCTTTTATTTGTCCTCATTTACTTTCCTTTACTTCTAGATCATACTCTAGTGGTGGGATTTAGATATATGAATTCATGGTTGTTTAGTTGTTTTTATATTTCATCATTGTATATTTTTTGAGATGTCTATGTGTGTAAAGGTGCATAGGCTTAGTGACTACCATGTTAGTTATATTCCACCTCAGTGCTAGTCTCCAGCATCAGATCTATTGTAGCTGGACTTGGGGAGTCAAAACACGGGCCCCACTGGGATGAGTTGTGATAGAGTTGTGTTATAGAATTTGTTTCTATCATTGGAATGAAATCTATGATTCTATTTTGGTGAGATAGTGTTAAGTGTTCCGAGTTCATCTCTCAGTCCAAAGACTCATGTGTTTGTGTGGCAGCTGACATATCCATACATCTGGACTCTGATAACCTATTTTTTAACTCAGTACATGATAACACTTATTTTAGGGGAAAATAGTACATGCAACATATAGGAATGGTTTGTGGTATCCATGATTTTTTTTGAGTTAGATATATGGATATACTCATTGACCCTGATACATATTTATTACTTAGAGGATTCATCAACGACATATATCATCTAGGATTTAGTAGTTTTATCATAAGGATGATTCCCACAGTTATGAGGTGTCGATATAGTGACCAATTCTAGAGGATCAACCTCAGGGTGGTGTACCAGATACACCACCACCTATAGACCAGGTTATGGTACCTATAGTACCATCATATGTGGTGTGTAGTCTAAGTGAACTTCATTAGTTAGTGTGGTAGATACCCCTCAGGTTTCAAGGGGAGCCCGACCTAAGAGTAGGTGACGACTGGAATGATGTAGTAACTCGTGTTTTCTATCTGTTTAGGGCACTAGCAAAGCATATGATGGTCCTAGAAGCACGCCTTCTCTATTTGTCAGTAGTATGATGTTGGGGTTTAGCGATCCAATCCGATGGCAATGTTAGACAACCATGGTAAGAGGATGAATACCTTTTTATAAAGGAGTTCAATCTAACTATTATATAGACTATATACATATAATAACGTATTCTTTTCCAATATGGCTACATGATAGTAGTTATGTATTCATCATGGTTCGCCAATATCTCCATGTACTTGATGGATATGGTTTAAGATCAGTTTTTCAGGGATTGGAACATCGAGGGTGATTTTTTATAGATATTTAGGCCACTGTTATCCCACTATGAAATCCTAGTTAGGTTAGAATGAAATAGAGAGCTTTGGTGGTTGAGAGATTATTGGATGAATAGATAAATGTAGTGGTTGCTGGTAATATGCATATAAGAGCAGAGACCTCTGCAATAGGGATTCTACATTAGTCTTAGGGACCTGTACATGCGATATATTTTAGGAGGTATTATGAAAATGTTTTTCTCTATAATGGCTCAATAGATTGGTCTAATCATCCCAAGGAGAGGTGGTACTGCTCATGTGATGGTAGGGGGAATCATTTACGAAATTGTTGGACCCTCCGTATCGCTGGTTGAGATACCATGGATGGTCCACCAAGGTAGAGGAAACAACAAGAGAATATAGTTTCTAAGGGGTGGGTGTGGAAGGGGAGCTAGAAGAGAAGTAGGGCATGTGATAACTATAGGTGATCAAAGATTATGACCCAATATCTCAAGGAATGATTCGTGGTATAATATGTGTCTTTTCTACCTAAGGTATAGTACTGATAAAAACATGTTAGATTAATTTAATTCTTACAACCTATCTTTTTTGAGAAATATAGATTCTGTTGAAGCTATTAGCTCGAACCTTTCACTTGGAGACTCTTACTGGATATTAATCAGCGATCAGACACTTGTGAAGATGGTGTGTCCTAACTCATGGAGGTGATAGTTTCTGTCAGGATCAATTTGTAGCAGTGATGTGTCCTTACAATTGCATCTTAGGTATGGACTAGAGATCTAAATTTCATGACCATATTTACTATTTTAGAAGCATAATATGGTGTTTCTGTAGTGATGGAACCATTTTTTTCTTTATTTGTGAAAATTATCCAAGGTAGTGCAGGAAGTGATGGAACCATGCACGCAGGGAAAGCCCCAAATAAGTGGGATTTTAAAATCTTACAATGCCATTCAAAATGAACTTGTCGCCGTGGGTGAGGTGATTCATGGTTATTTCCTATGATCTTGTGTGAAGGGCTTTAATCACAAAATGAAACTGTATAATACAATGTTTAGATCTGAAGTCATCGACGATGTCTACTAGTCGTTGGTGATCACTGCTCAATGAAACCAAAGTTTAATTCCTATAGATCATCGACACTCACTTAAAGAAATATGTGGGAGTACTCGTCGTCATAATTCAGGTGATATCATAGAGATACAATGATTCCTCTGGCACTCGGATGACCACCGCATCACATTGGTTCTGATAACTGAGAGAGAGATCCATCTGAGCTCCTTGGATCCAGATACTCTCTATGTAATATGTGAGAGATAGAGTAAGTGAATGATATATGGAAATCCCCTCTCCTCCTCTATTTATTAAGTGAAATTAAATTACCTAAAAATTCCAGCCCAAACCTCGAACAATTAATCACACTATATAAATAATATTTTCACTACTAAACTTAGTTATAAATATTATTTATTATTATTATCACTTAACTATACAAAAAATACACAATAATACTCGACCCATTAACAAGGATTGTACTCCCACAAATATTAAATGAACCATGAATAAATTAATATTCTTTCAAATAATATTTTTCAGGTATTTACATAAAACATGAAAAAAAATTCCATACTCATTATTCATAACTTGAATAACATGAATTTATTTATTTCATTGGAAATCATATTACCTTATACAAATAATGGACCCAAGTGGTGGGCCCCACAATGTTCTTCTTATTCGACTGAATAAGGTAGATTCTCGAATATGCTATTTGTGTGTGATCCTCTAGGCCATTATCTCAATAACAGTGAATATTATTCACATACCAAGAGTGGGATCTAGAAACAAATCATGGCCCATAATGAGATAAGTATTGTCACATCACTGACAACAAACCTACAAACATGAACTATGTGATATAATTTATTTTTCATTAATATATCATTAAGTAGGACACACTCACGTGTCATCATCCTTTAGATTATTTATAGTTTTTTTAACTAGATATATTTACCCTGTACTATCATGGTCATGGTCCTATGATGGTATTGTCATCCTTATCAACATGACCAGATATATATCACTTCCATAACATAGAAGTGACAAATCCTTTCTTGGTCTTTCAACCAATGTCATTCCATCAATGACACACCCAACAAAAACTACCTCTCCATGATTTCAACATCTTGGTTTTCATCATGCATAAAATTAAGTGATCAATTGACATACACTATAAATGTTCTCAAGTCAGGAGACCATTACACGTGATTGTAGATAGGCACATCCAATGAAACCTAAAAAACATGGTGTTCCTATTGTCGGGTATGTCCTCATGATCTCACTACTAGAGATCTCCAAGTGTGAACTTCATGAGAAGATGTCTCAATACATATGAGCCCCTAGAACCTAATAGTCAAACACCTATGTTTCCAATCACTATGATGTTTCTAGACCACAAAACATAAATTTAAGATTAATTTCATAGTACCTAGATGTTCTCATTATAGATTGGGATCTTCTATAACCATTTGATATGAAAATTAAACATTGGACATTTCCATTTCAATTATAGATTATGAAATGTCTACACTATAATGGGAAGATGACATCATTTATAGCTAAAAAAATACAAAATATGGTAATCAAAAGAATTGAATAGTAGGGTCTAAGTGAACCACTATTTCAAAACTCCTACGTGCACTACAGACAACATGCTTACTGAACATGTTAGCTACACACATGATAAAGATCATGTTTCTATTGATTAATGGATTTAGCTACTGGGACCACCACAATTCGACCATGTGGTTATTCTACTATAGAAACCTCATATCCTTGATTAAACTTCTAAAGAGATGGTATCCCCAAGTACATACCTTTTTACCACATTCATAAAATAAAATATTGGCTATTAAGAATATCATAATTGAAATTATGATAATTATTTCCTTACTAGGTGCGATTCCACAAACTGGAACAATTCGTTTCATTTAACCGCTTCTTAATTTCCTCAGAAGATACAACATACTCGATCTTTGTAGGTATGGCTTCTACTGTCTTATATGATCTTGGATCGCTCATAACCTTAGCCTAACTGTGATACTAGATCACATTGATCTATAGAAGACTTTTTTTTATCCTTGAAAACTAGTATCCTTTCTTCTCCGCTTACCATGTACATGTCATTTTGTGACTGTCAAAGTACAAATGATAGTTCTGACTACATCACTTGCAGTTATCCATGATAAAATTGGTATTTTCCTACTATTAAATATATCTTGGAAATATTAGTTATTATACATATCATGGAATATGTGATTGATCCATCTCTTCAATGTATGGATATATCTCATCATGATTATCTCCTCACATGTCTCGAACACGTCAACGTGGAGAGATTATGCCATGTGCCATTGGCCACAATTCATCTCTTGAATTGTTCCAAATTGTATTTTTCAATACAAAGTCACTATATGAATGATTGAATAGGTCCAAGATACCTTTATATCCACCTTAGTAGACCATGTTCCCTAGAACATAGGCTACTAATTTAATTCAATCACTGATGAATAGATTTTTTCCTGGTCTTAGCTAACTTGAAGACTAGTTTATTTTATATATGTTGTGAACATATTATACATGGAAAAACATTGGCTCTCTCACTATCCATTACGAAACACATTTAAATCATTCATTCCAAATGAATAATCTAGGATCGTGTTTCTATCTTAAATCCCAAATTGGATTTCAGTAACATGAATGCTTTATTAGAATATTTTGACGTAATTAACGCTTTCTGGTTACTTTTTATAGACACCATCCATGATTGGTGGTCATGACATCAAATTATTAATATAGTGATCATAGAAATTAGCTATGGCAGGTAAAATTCTAATGGATTCATGCATACTGAATTGGTATAACCAATCGAGTCTAATCGATACCACACTTGTACCATACAGGTATAAACTCATTTAAATACCCGACACAGTATTCAAAATTATAGTCCCCTTTTCTCTTTGATACATGGAATCCATTTAATGTATTTTAATTGAAATTTTAAATCATAGAAAATTTCCATATACTACTCACTTGTAATAAATATTATTCGCAATGAATAAT
This sequence comes from Viscum album, assembly GCA_963277665.1. NCBI lineage: Eukaryota > Viridiplantae > Streptophyta > Magnoliopsida > Santalales > Viscaceae > Viscum > Viscum album. Next base: position 1,897,818,963 of record OY728121.1, on the reverse strand, counting down.
TGATCACTGGCATTGGTGAATACAAAAATCTATACCTTAGTATTATCCTTCCTATGTAATATGTGTCTTTGGAAAATACATTTTCCCACATGGAAAAGTGGAACTAGTTCCTATTCCATCTATTTGTGCGTCTGATGAATTGACTAAGTACAAGTCAAAATCTCTCCCACTATCTCTAATAGATAAGTGCATTATTTTATATATCCTTATTCTATCACATGACTACATATTTTCTATAGTAGGTATTCTTTTAACATCTTTAGAAACTGTTTGGATAATTACAATAGATTCACATTGTGTTTTTTCATGATGCAAGTTTGTTTATGTCCAATAACTAGGCTTCCAAACACATGTCCTTGTGACATAATAGATTTAAATCATAATATTACTATTATGATATCTATTTTTCCTTATAGTAGTCATATGTTTGTGGGATATCACCGTTATTAGCCAAGAATTTCATGAAATATATAAGATGTTGTTGCAGGTTGTAAAACTGATACTCCAGACATTATGAATCTGATGTATAAAATGAGTGTTTAAGGATTACTCCACACAACATTTTATTGGTAATATTTACCATTTAAGACTTTATCATCTATCCTCCTCATTAACATCGATGTCCTGATATGAAAATTTTAATTTGTGTTTAGGAATTACTCCAAGCTACATTATTATGATTGATGAATGCTTGGTCAATATATTATTCAGTATACCAACCCAAATAAACTCATATCTTCTAAACATCCACTTAATTCAGTTTACATTTCCTTAATTACTTAAATGAATCTTATTTAGTATGTATATACCTCGATATTTTCCTTGAAACAGTACATACACACTTGCTAAACTAATTTCAGAAGCATTGGGACATAAAATTATTACTAAAGGATTCTTTGTCCAAACTAAATATGTTATGAATACCATTGGTGTTTAGATGTTCCAATCCTAAATACCATACATGGTATTTTTCCTGACATACACATTTATATTTACTCGACAAAAAAACATCTTGACACAACTGTATATAAGTCTTACTATTTTATTCATCACACATTACCTATGATTCATTTATTATTGAAATAGTGATTGAGTTTTAAATACCAAAAAAATCATTCTAAAGCTTGGAAGAATGTTTCCTTCTATCCAAAGACAAATGAGATTAATGTTTTTGTTTATATCCAATAATAGTTATACATGAATATTTCACATTTAAATTATTAAGTCATGTACATATCACTATTGGCATAGGTATCACCCTTTCTCAGCCACATGGAAGATACACCTAACTTCCAGTAAGGTTTATATACATACATGGTTGCCATATTATAGTACATATATGTCATCGGTAGATTTTATTTAATACAAAAGCAGTAAAACTGAAACATTACAGTTGATGAATATTTTTTAAGATGAAGTGAGAAAATTGCTTCATAAATTCAATTTATGATATTTAATATTCCATTTTTTTTATTTTATAATATGCAATGATAATGTCCTTTTTTAATACACCATTCATTGAAGGACGTTGTGAACATGTCATTTTTATTACTTTCCTATTGGATTTTTCTACTGGTCATTAAATTTATTTGCTTTAAGAATTAAAGATAAATCTATCTTTGAAATTCCTATTCATTTGGAAAACCTTAACTAAGTTCGTAATGATGTGTTTACTCAATACTTGTTCATTTTTTAATATAAAATGAAACTTGAGTATAGGGGTGAAAATGATATAAGAATTGGATTTATTGAAATATCATAACTTTTCATTCAATTTACATAGAAACAATGTAACCTTTACCTATTCTTATCATTGATTTGATTTCTCTATGAAAACATCTCGGATATAAGACTTCATGTTTTTATCATCCATGTCCTTATGTAGAGACCACAACTAACACTGGACGTTGATGAAAGCATAATGACATAACCATCATATGCTACAAACATTAGTCTCCTGTAAGAAATTTATCCCTCTCTTCTTAATGTAATTTAATGTGTGTAGGGGATACTGGCCACTTGAGTTTCCTATATCATTATATTGTATGCACAAACATGTAAAATTCTTGGACACTCGTGTAATTGAGGACACTTAAATTTTCCAATATTTATTATAGTTTAGGCATCAGGTTTAATTTTCCATTTCAGTACAAAAAACAAATTCTAGTATATTAGTACTTTTTCTCTAGATTACTGGGTTAGACATTTTTTTGATTAAATAATTAAAAAATTAAGTTTATCCCACTATTATTATCGAATTATATGAACCCTCTATGCTAGAATCATAATACTCTGTCTCTAGTGAATTATACTATCAAGGATCCCAGTTCCTCCCCTCATAGTCTACATGTTATGGCTACGCCACTACTTGGAGGGTTCAAGGTTGGATTTTGGCAGGACAAACACATGAACTTGTGGTTCCTTGATCTGTTGATTGAATTCACATCTTCTAAAATTAGAACATGATTTACTTAACATGTTCCTATAAAATGGTAGCAAGTTATATATGGAAAATCCTTACTGGATCTTTTCTTAAGTCAACACATCACTTTTATAAGGACTCTCCTGTAGAAAAAGGCACCCACAGCTATGGAATGACAGGCACCCCAAACACCTATTTTTTCTAAATTATAATGGAGCATGGCGGTGATGACGTAAAATATATATTTGGGTTTTATTATTTTTAATGCGATGAATGAAATAATTTTCTTTTTTATAAGCTCATTCCATGTGATGACCCTCATCACTGACTATGAAAGTAACAGAAAACAGCATCATCTCGCACGTTCATTTTATCTTGCATGGATGGTTATTATGATTCTATATGATTTTTAATTAACAAAAAATTCACAAAAATAATAAATCATGCAATAAAAAATGATGACCTGATCATGAGATGGTACTATTGGTTGATTTTTTGAGTGAATAATGAATCAACCCAGACCATAGGGGTAATACATTATGTATCTTGGCTTTCAAATAAAATAGAAATGACTTACCATAAAATTCATTCAACTCCTGTAAGGTGTGTTACCTTTACTTGGCACGAACCGTGTCACTTGTCGTCTCGTTATTACACTACATTACATGCACGCAGGTGTGGGGTTATCGGGGTATGAAAATACAACTCTGTGAATGGGAATACAGGCCCTTATACATATAACGAATTTGAGATGACACAGTTATTGTAATTAAATAAATTAAATAAACTATTACAAAACCATTACAATAATTGTGTAAATAAAGTAAATAAATAATCAATCACTAGACAAGCATTGGTTGACCTCCAACTCATTATCAGCATGCGCATTAACTCGCATAAATAAACTAAATGCCAAATTAAAAATAAACTTTCTTTAAATAAATTTTAGGGAATATAATTCAATTAAAAACATCAATCTAATTTTCAGTTCAATATTTTAATATCCTTTGGTAATGATTAATTTATTGAATAATTAATCTAAAATTAAATTAATTATTTAATTTAATTTAATCACCAAAAAATATTAATTTACGCTGCATTAAATATTTACCCAAATTAATAATACATAATTAATTTACTTATCAACTATAATTAAATTAATAATTTTAATTTAATTTTGATAAAATTATTTTTCCTAGCCCCCAAAAACACAGAGCAGGGCCTGTGCGGGTTGGGTTAGACTCGCACAGGTCCATATCATGTTGTGTTATCACACACAGAGGTAATATGGGTTGGGTAGTTCCACACACACCAATTCTTGTCTAGGCAAACCCGAGTAGACCTAGTTCAAGTTGGATCTAGTCTAACCCACTCGACAGAAGGGTTACCTCAAGGTCTGGTGATATAATTTTTTATTCATTTTTTAAGAAATATTTTTTAAAAAAACAGTTAGGGAAAAAAATTCAAAATGCACCTCAATGGCGGAATCATGGATGCCACCTTTCCACTACTGGTGCGGATCAGTGACGTTGAAAAGGCAGCACAGTGGGTGCCGCCTTTAGCCCGACGACATTGCGAAAGGTGGCTCTCGCAGTGCCGCCTTTGCCTCCGCGCCCTTTAAGTGTACAGTGCCCCCACCCTTCTCCTCACATCCAAACACACATTACCTCTCAATTTCTCTCTTGTTCAGTGGAGTGTTGTTGTTTAAAAGGTTTGAAAAGATTTTAGAGGTATGGTTTTTAATTTAATTTTTTTTATTTTATAGAATTGTTTTTAGTTAAATATTTTTATAAATTTAATGTATTTTATTTATTTTAATTGTTTATAGTAAAATATTTTAATTCTTTAGTAGTTTAGTTAGTTTTAAATTTTTTTTTTTGTTTATTAGATTGTTTAATGAGTTATATTTAGGAATTATAATTATCATTAGTATAAATTAATTTAGGATCCTTTTAATGAAATTTTGGTAGAATAAAGACTATGTTATCTAAGAAATAAAATCCTTGTCTGGATACAAACAAGTGAATGTAGATCTGTCACAGATGTACCTAGGGGTAAAACCCTAAAACACCAATTTGTGCTAGACTCGAACGGGAACCGGTGCACGACAACGGGCCTTGCTGCATTCTAGTTTGAAACTCCCAGAATATATGCTTAAGATATGCATATTTATTTATAAAATACTAAAATATCTATGAATAGAAATTATAAATTGATAATTTAGTAATGATATTGATAGTTATTATTTGGAATGATTAATTAAAAATTAATTAATAGATAACATAGAGTTAAAAATAAAACTACAGTTCAAATGATTATCAATAACATGGAGTTAAAAAATAACATAGTTAAGAAACAACAAGTGAAAAAATAAATATCATGGACTTAAAATATAAATAACATCGAGTTAAAATATAAATAACATCGAGTGAAAGTGAAAAAATAAATAACATGGAGTTAAAATATAAATAACATGGAGTTAAAATATAAATAACATGGAGATAAAATATAAATAACATGAAGTTAAACTATAAATAACATTGAGTTAAAATATAAATAACATTGTGTTAAAATATAAATAACATAGAGTTAAAATATAAATAACATATAGTTAAAAAATAAATAACAGCATGTTTCGAGATTGTTCATTTTCTTCAAGTGAATTCAATATCAAAATTTCAGAAATCTCGTGTGACAATGGGTTTTCTGAAATTTTGATATCCAATTCAATGCAAGAAAAACTAGAAGCCCGAAACAAGCTGTTATTTATTTTTTAACTCTATGTTATTTATATTTTAACTCACTAATTAGAATTTGTAATAAGAAATATCCTAGTGTAGGATATAATATCTTTTAAAATTTAAGTATTGTAAAGATTGTATAGTTTAGATGTAATAGTTATTATTTAAACATGAGGTAAAATCCAACTTATTTTTAATAAGTAGTTTAATTACAGTTTCAAGGTATAAAATCCAACTTATATTGGTAACCATCATTCTGAATGTCCCTTACATTATCAAAATCTTGATCAAAAAACATTTTTTACGTAGAGAGGAATTTTTGTCTGTGTGCACTGCTATGGGGAGGTTATTCAAACTGAGCAAGGAGCTTCTTATAGTTCACAACCAATAAAAATGGTTAATAAAACTAATTGTGTAACCTTAAGTGACCTTTAAGATAGAATTCATGGCTCATTAAATCTAGGACCCGATCAAAAGATCAAGTCAATGAGTTATAGACATTTGCAGTTCCCGTCAAAATTGTGGTAACTAGCTTGTCCATTGGTTGATGATGCGCAATGGATCCAAACAATTAATTTGTTTTCTCAATTGTAGGATTGTACAATGATGGAGTTATATGTTGATGTTTTTATTGTACAACAACAACATTCAATTGTACAAAGACGTATACATACAAGAGTCGTTGAAGATAGTCCGCCCCATGAAGTTCTGACTATTCCAAATGATGCAGAGAATAACCTACTTGATCACCCAGATATACATGTTAACCCAACATCTGATGAGGAGTTTCGTAATAATGAAACAGATGGTGATATTAGTGCTAAGGGGGAAGGAACAACATAAGTTTCATGAAATTCATTAGTTTTATAGCATGCTCGACCTACAATAAATCATTCACCGCTCTTTTCATCTTGGTCAGAAGTAATGACACGTGTGCCTGAATTTGAAGATAATGTTCTCACACTGGCAACTGAGTTTCCCAGAATTATACGAGATTGGTTCGGTGAGATGGAAAAAGCATTATATGTTGGACGGAATTTTCCAAGTAAACATGCATTAAAAAGTACGCTAAAGTGATTTCACAATGAGAGGCATTGTAGCTATGTAGTTTACAAATCAGCCCATAAAAAATATGGAATATGATGTGAGAAGTTTGGGGATGATTGTAGATTTATATTGAGGGTGATTCCAGACATTTCACTTGGACGTTGGAGACTCTCGAGGATTGAGGCAGCTCATACTTGCGTTCAACCAATCCTGACACAAGATCATACATCATTGGATGTAAAATTTGTTGCATCCATTGTTTTTTAGATGATTGGGACATGTCATGATGTTCCATATCCCTTTCCCAAGAGAGGATACAAAAGACATTTAGTTATAAGATATCCTATAATAAGGCATGGAAGGCGAAACAGAAGGGAATTGTGAAGGTCTATGGTGATTGGGATGAATCATATCAGGTGTTGCCGTAATTTCCAGCTATATTGAGGCATCATAAACTAGTTGTCTTACATCTAGATACAAATGATCATGTGTCTCAAGATAACCGTCTTGATCCATCTCGTGTTAAATTTCATCGGTTGTTCTGGGCATTCCTTCCCTGTATCTCCGCCTTTCGTTTCTACAAAAAGTTTATTCAGATTGATGGAACATTTCTATATGGAAAATACAAGGGAATATTGTTGATTGCAGAAACCCAAGATGGAAACCATTCACCTCTTCTTCTTTCCTTTTACATTATAGAGAAATAAAACTATGAATCATGGAGTTGGTTTTTGGTATGTATAAACACTCATTTCCCCAAAATTCAGGGTGTGTGTTTGATATATGATCGGCATCAGGCTATTAATGAGGCAATTAATGCGGATCCTGATACATTGAGTTACCCAAGTGCACATCATCGGTTCTGCATTAGACACATTGCTTGCAACCTGCATAAAAAATTCCCCCAACGAACTGATGAAGAAGGCAATCACCAGACTTGGTATGCATTCTATTTGTTATTTTTTTGTGTATCAACGTAACGATAAATTCAAAATATGTGTAATATCATCTATTATGTGTAGCATATGTGTCCGATCAATGATGGTTTGAAGAATGTTTCGAAAAAATCCGTCAGGTTAATGAATTATTTTATGATTATATGATGTGAATTCTAAAAGAAAAATCGACATTGGCATTTGATGGGGGGAAGAGGTATGGACACATGACCACCAAAATTGTAGAGTGCATCAATGGTGTCTTCAAAGGGATTCGAAAGCTATGTATAACTACCCAAGTTGAGGAGACATTATTTTATTCCGTGAAGTAATTTGTTGATAGACAAAAACTAGCATCATATGGAATAAATCAGGGGCTCACGTCCAGAAGAAATTTTCAACGAGAGATTGAAAATAATATTGATGAAGCTTTTGGTTATCAAGTCTTCCAATTTCGACGAGAAGACTCTCGATTTGAAGTTCAAGACAAGTCGAACCCCACCACAAAAATTATTGGTGAAAAAATGTTGGTATTACTTGAAACAAGGCAATATCAATGTGGAATCTTTTAGGCATTATTGTTCTCATGCTCACACACCATCAAAACATGTGCCTCTATTAACATATCAGGGTAAGCATATGTTGATCCAATGTACCATATGGACACCATTGCTAAATTTTATGCTTCACCATGGCACCTATTGGTGAGTTTAGTTATTTCCCAATGCCTAAAGGTCAACCGATAGTGGTACCTGATATGAATCGGTTGCATCCCCATGGGATACCGAAGGCCAGCAGGATGTGAAATGAGATGGACTAGCCTCAAGAACAAAGATAGAGTTTGAGATGCACCATATGTCATCAAGAAGGCCATAATTGGAAATGATACCCTAGCATTGTCGAGTCGATTTCACACTCTTATCCACAATGATGTATTATCGTTATTCGTAGATTCTCATATTGTAAATTTTATGTTTTTATCTCTTCTTTTTACCTCGGTTTTCTAACCCCTAGAACTGAAAATCATAACAGTAAACCCATAAACATCTTTTTTATACCGTAATCCTAACAATCTAAACCATAATCCTGAAAATATTTTTCTCAAATCATAAAACTAAACCAGAAAACATTAAAAGAAATCCAAAATCCTAGATACAAAAGGAAAAATGTGAAACCCTAATCTTTAAATCATAAAATTGAAAACATGAATCGTAAACCCATTCATAAAGTTCTAAGGAATAGTGGAGCACCCCATAAATTGAACCCTCTTGCATTGTTAATGAAGTCATAGTGACAAATGAATCTTGATATAGTAATAGAATAACACCCCAAAAGTGAACTCCCTTACAATATCAAAATATGAGCCCTAGAACTTCACCTTCCACATCTATACCCAAGGATCACATTTGAGATATACATAAAATCATTTTTAAAGGGCATTATAACAATCAAAAATAACAAAAAACCCTTTCCTGATATAAAAACATTCTTTGAAAACTAGTTCACACTTCATTTCATAGTTCTTTTAAAACACCCTTCTATCTACCAAAATTAAGGGAAACCATATTTTATCAAAAACTCTTTTCATAAAATAAAAAAAATCATGCCAATTTTTTTATAGAAAAAATTATAAATCATATTGAAATCATGATTCATCCAACATAGATTAGAGACAGATCCATTTATAGGTTGTGAATGATCCATGATGTGAATCCTTGATAATAATTCATTTGTTTATATGCAGATGACTGGAAAAATACTACTCAGTCAGCTGGCTACCCATTTTTCACATGTTTTCATAGTGGGTGGTCCAGATCGATTGACCAGGGTGCGTTGAGTAAACAATTTTCATCACATAGAGCATCCTTCTGCAATTATACCATACTTGCATCGTGTTGGCTTCTATGGTATTGCAGTATCAGATTTTACATTTGTAAACCATTACCTACTAGCTGCAATTGTGGAGAGGTGGGGACTAGAGACACACACATTCCACCTGCCTGAGGGAGAGATGACCATCACCCTCCAGGATGTGGTTGTGCTTCTTGGTCTTCCTATCCAGGGGATACCCGTTATTTGATCCACTTGGGCAGCTTGGCCCGACCTTGCTGTGTGATTATTAGATGTTGACATTTTGCTCAATCGTAGTGATACTGATGGAGAATCGATATCGATGCCTTTTCTGGAGTAACAGATTCCACTTTTAGCTGATGATGCTGACGAGCAAATGGTGATGTGTAATGCACGTGCATATATATTATGACTTATTGGAGGGACCATGTGTACATATCATTCAGGGATTCATATGCACATGATGTATCTACCCCTTATAGAAGATTTTGATCTGGCAGGGACATACATTTGGGGATCCACCTACTTGGAATACACATACAGAGCATTATGCAGGATATCTGACAGGCGGCACACAAGTCTCAGGGGATGCGTGATCCTTATTCAGATGTGGTCATGGGAGCACATCCCTGCATTATGCCCTGATCTTGCTGGTCCGTCGGTCGATATGGTGGTCCTGCATGATGCTCTACATGGAAGCTGGTATGATCACTCATTTATATCAGTTTTTGATGTTACTACAATTTATTGACTTTAATTTCTCATTATTTATCACAATCAATGTTGTATTTTATAGGTGGTGTCAGTGAAACAATTTCAATTCTATTTCGAGACATGATTTGACCATATATCAGCTCAAGTTAAACTTTCTCTTACCCCATCAAGTATGTATATACAATATAAAATTGCTAACAAATTTAATAATAACATCATTTTTTAGTTAACAGTTTTTCTAGCAAGGGAAAAATGTTATTTCCGATTTTATGGGTTCCATACTGGTCTGTTATGGACCAGTTGCCTCTATACTGCACGGTTGGTCTTGATGATGTTACGTTTGTAGTGCCACTCATTCAATCTCAAATTGTTGATTGCAACCAGCCTAATAGAGTCATCCGCCAGTTTCTCTTCACTCAGTAAATTCCATTACCTCCAAGGCAGACAGATCAGCTTCATAGGATGAAGCTGACAGGGAGGCAGGATGACGACCGGTGTCAAGTACATGCTGTATTTCTCGACTGTTGGCACAGATACACAGAGTTTTGTATCCAGGGAGTTCCTACGATGCAGTTCTATCTTTTAGTGTAGCACGAGTATAATCCATGTGATATACTTGAGTCTATATTGTATCTTACCCGAGCCGGTAGAGAGATGCATATGATTGTAAGTCAATTAAATTATATTACTATGTTTATTGAGTTATTTTCTAATTCATTTTTAATCTATTTACATGAGAGTCACAAAGACAGACTTCTTCATATGAGTGATGAGACTGAGGATAGAGTCTTCATCCGGGAAGTCATTCATGCCCAAGAGTTGGAGCGGAGGTCATCAATCCATGCATTTTTCGAGAGCCTCTTCGAGCATTTGGCACAGAGATAGCAGGTTCCTACCACGGAGAAAGATCCTACAGTAGCTGCTGGTGTTGAGGAGCCATGACCATGGCGACGTAGACAGCGCCGACCTGTACGTCAGGCCTCACCTATTCCACAGGCAGAGGTCGGCCCTCTAGTAGTCCAGTCTGAGTCGATGTAGGATCTACCTCAGCCGTTATGGGATCCATCCATTGTGACAGCATATCCTATGTTTTCTCCATTGTGGGGTCTATTTGGAGTGCAACCTTTGGTTCCAGATTCAACGTAGCCTTGGGGTCCAGACCCATCACAGAGTTGGGGTATAGCACCACCATATGATTTGTTCCTCACTGTGATGATTCAATGTTCTTCTACCATCGAGGTGGGAGAAGGATCAGGAGGGCCGTACGAGGTAGAGTTGACATTTTCTCCCACTGACACAGAGGTGGAGGATATGAATGTTGACGTTCCAGCGCCCGATTACCAGCTCTCTCCAGGTCATGAGACTCCCCAAAGTTCTCACCGAAGACATCATATTATTAAACCACCATGTGGGACATGATCTCCTCACCGTAGACATAGACATTGATTGTTTATGTTCATTAATATGTTTTATGTCTATGGAAATGAAAAATTATTTTTTATGAAATTATTTGTGTTAGACCACCATGTGAGACATGATATCCGCATCGTAGACACATACATTGATTTTTTATGTTCATTTATATGTTTTATGTCTATGGAAATGAAAAATAATTTATATTTTTTCAAAACCACCTACTTGAAAGTTAAAATTTTTTAAAGTACGCGCCTTTGAAATACTATAAAATATAAACCATAATACCAATATAAATGAAACCTTAAACATTCATTAAACATATAATCAATTGTTGAAAACACAAATCATTTCATAAAAATTATTTATTAAAAATAATTTATAATCTTTCAAAACAACCTACTTGAAACATAGAAATGTTTCAATTATGTGACTTTGAAAGACTATAAAATATAAAACATAAGACCAATCTAAACAAAACTTTAAACATTCATTAAACATATATAGTCAACCCCGCATCAATAGGATGCACGGTGTCTCTAGTATCACATACATCTATAATCTTTCATGCATAAAAACATGTTATATCTCCTTTCATGAGATAATGAAATCCATTCTTCCACCCTCCATGTCCATATCCATATCAACATATGTCTGCCTAAGGGATTGATGAATGATATGCCACATGAAATTCTCATACATTCCCATTCCTACAAATAACAACCCCTTCAACATCACCATGCATCCAACCATTATAATTTCTTCTACAATTGTCACCCCATTTTCCAAGGCCTAGTTGATCAGATGAAAAGGCCAATGATTCCATATAGCCCATCGAACTCTTTGTCACCAAATATTTATCCTTTATGATCTTCAAAAGGATACTGTAGGACCTCCTTGATCTATCCATTTCAAACACTCGCATACAAGTATACTATAAACATAAAAACCTGAAAATTTGTTGGTTTTTATGTTTATAGTATACTTGTATGTGAGTTTTTGGAATGTATAGATCAATGAGGTCCTATAGTGGCCTTTTAAAGATGATAAATGATAAAGATTCGGTGATGAAGATTTCGATGGGCTATTTAGAATCGTTGGTGATTTCATCTGATCAACTGGGCCTCGGGAAATGGGGTGACAATTGTAGAAAAAATTATAATGGTTGGATGCAAGGTGGTGTTGAAGGGGTTGATATTTGCAGAAATGGGAACCTATGAGTATTTCATGTGGCATATCATTCATCATACCCTTATGCGGCCAGATGTTGATATGGATATGGACATAGCGGGTGGAAGAATGAATTTCATTGTCCCCTGAAAAGAGATATAACATGTTTTCATGCATGAAAGATTATAGATATATGTGATACTAGTCACACTGTGAATCCTATTGATGTAGGGTTTACTCTTATATGTTTAATGAATGTTTAATGTTTCATTTATATTGGTTTTATGTTTTATATTTTATAGTACTTCAAAGTCACGTACTTGAAACATTTCTATGATTTGATTAGGCGGTTTTGAAAGCATATAATTTTTTTTTCATGAACAATTTTTATGAAATGATTTTTGTTTTCAACAATTTCTTATAGGTTTAATTAATGTTTAAATTTTTGTTTATATTGGTCTTGTGTTTTATATTTTATAGTATTTCAATGTCACGTACTTGAAACATTTCTATGTTTAAAGTAGGCGTTTTTGAAAGCTTATAAATTAATTTTCATGAACTATTTTTATGAAATTATTTGTGTTTTCAATAACTTCTTATATGTTTAATAAATTTTTAATGTTTCGTATATATATGTCTTATGGTTTATATTTTATTGTCTTTCAAAGTCACGTACTTGAAACATTTCTAAGTTTCAAGTAGGCGGTTTTGAAAGCTAATAAATTATTTTTCCTGAACAATTTTTATGAAATTATTTGTGTTTTAAAAAATTTCTTATATTTTTAATGAATGTTTAATGTTTCGTTTATATTGGTCTTATGTTTTATATTTTATAGTATTTCAAAGTCACGTACATGAAACATTTTTAAGTTTCAAGTAGGCAGTTTTGAAAGCTTATAAATTATTTTTCATGAACAATTTTTATGAAATTATTTGTGTTTTCAATAATTGCTTATATGTTTAATAAATTTTCTATTCTTTGTCTAAATTGGTATTTCGGTTTATATTTTATGCTATTTCAAAGTAACGTACTTGAAACATTTCTATGTTTTAAGTAGGCGGTTTTTAAAGCTAATAAATAATTTTTCCTGAACAATTTTTTTGAAATGATTTGTGTTTTCAAAAATTTATAATATGTTTAATGAATGTTTAATGTTTTGTTTATTTTGGTCTTATGGTTTATATTTTATAGTATTTCAAATTCACGTACTTGAAACATTTTTAACTTTCAAGTAGGTGGTTTTGAATGCTTATAAATTATTTTTCATGAACAATTTTTATAAAATGATTTGTGTTTACAACAATTAATTATATGTTTAATGAATGTTATATTTTTTGTTTATACTGGTCTTATGGTTTATATATTATTCTCTTTAAAAATCACATACATGAAACATTTTTTACTTTCAAGTAGGCGGTTTTGAAACAAAATTTTAAAAACTAATAATTTTTTTCGTTAGGTGAAAGGCGGCATCCTCCAGAACATTTATTATGAATTATATATATAAATAAATATAAAAACAAAACAAAACATAAAAAAATTTCAACAATTTTTTTTAGGGGAATGGCGGCATCGCGGGTGCCGCCTTTCACCCAAAATGTTAAGGCGGCATCAGCGATGCCCCCTTTATGGTGTATTTTAAAAAAATCGCCCTAATAATTTTTTGATTTTTTTTTTAAAAAATGTATTAAAAAAATTTGGTGAGAAGATCAACTGGAAGGTGTTGGTGTGGTCAGGTGAGGCCCACGGGAGGTCGACAAGGAGGCAGGGGCTCCTGCAAGAATGAAGGGGCTCCAGAAAGACTGTCCGGTCCAGGAAGCTTGGATTGGTCCAAATCCATGAGCAGGGGATAGAATTTCCATAGGAAGTCGGACCTGGGGTAGCTCTACTTGGTATTTTAGAAGTCGGTGGCTAGAGATGTGCCTGGTGCGGGCTTGCTGGATGTGGCTGTGGGGAGGACGTGTTGATCCAGTAGAGGTTGGTTGGCCTGCTCTAGTATATCGGAAGGTAGAGGGAGGAGGGAGGCCAGTCCAGGAAGAGAAGGGTGGAGTTACTAGTGTTCCACGGGCTGGGTAGGGGTGGCGAACATGAGAGGCGAAATGGTGATGAAGGGAGGCTAAACGGGGCAGCTGGATGGAGCTGGAGGCAGCACTCTCTGTCTGGTGACCCATTGTGGGTGGCCCTGGGTGGGGGTCGGTCACCCCCAGTGTAGTGTGACTTAGCTGGAAGGAGGGGCCCACCCCTTTTTTCTCTTTTTTTATCAGAGACTTCCAAAGCAGGTCTCCCACTTTTCTTTTCTTTTTCCAGCTGTCCCCCCCCACTGGGTAACCCCCCCTATTTTTTTTAATTTTTTTTTTACTTTTGACAAAACACACCATCATCCAACAAAAATTCTACCCTTTTAATAAAAACTAGTACTCCACTCGTGAAAATGCATGGGACTATTCAATTTTCTTTCAAATCATCTGGGTCTGCATCCTTCAAAAAAATTGTAATGTCGTTGTAATCAATATAATTTTTAGAATAAAATGATGATAATGAAGTGAATGGGGTGCCCGTTACATGAGTAAATTAAGTGAAGAATAATTGGGATAGAGATGGAACACGATGGAATATAAGTGTTAGAGATAAGAGACATAGATGAATCAAAAGGTGTAGGTGAAGGCGAAGTTGGAGGAAATAGTAGATATTGAGATAAATGGTGAAAGGTATCCTAGGGAGGGTTTCATGGTTTCTATATTTTCAATAGAGTTGATGGGTTTGAGAAGATGTTCTACTAAGGATTAGTAGGAAACATGATTTCATTCAGTTTGGTGTATTTGAAATGTAATATAGTTTGGAGTTCATATTTTTAACCTATCATCATCATAAATAAATTTCACTTTATGATGAAAATATTATAACAAATCCATTATTTAATTTCATAAGAAATTGTAACATTATATATTGTTGGGAAAAAAGCCCTCAAGTTAACATTGCAGTATTTTTGGGTTGATTGTGTTTGTTGACAAAGCAGGTTTTCATGGATATTTTTCGAGTTCCCAAGAAGTTGTTGACAATCCTTGTTGACAAAGAATGATGTCAAAGGAAAAGGACGATCTGGAGGCGGTACAAAAGAGCAGTACAAGGTGGCGTCGTTTCCCAGTGTCTGCCAAATTTTTGGGGTCCAAAATTTGGAGTTTGGTGAGCATCGCGAAAATAGGATTTCCATGAAGAGAATTTTTTAATATGGAAAAGGAATGAATTTCGTGAAGACAGGATGCATGGTTTGGAAATCGCGAAGACCAGAAGAATGGAGGCGGTGATGCTTCGCGATTACGTCAAGCTCCGTGAACGGAAGAGGCTGAAGCACATCGCGGCGGGGAAGGGATTTGCGAGGGAGCTTCGTGGCGAAGGCGCGAAGGAATGTTGGGCTTTGCGAGGGAGCTTCGCGGCGAAGTCGCGAAGGTAAGTTGACGGTGATTCTTCGCGACTACGTCAAGCTCCGTGAACGGAAAATTGCCGTGGTGCTTCACAATTTGGACAGAATTCTGGAAGAAATTTTGGAGCTTCGCGATTTGAGATGATGTGGCGTTGACTTCGCGCGGAAGGGACGAGGGTCGGTGGAATCGCCTATAAATAGAGGCCGACCCCTTCGAGCGAATGAGAGAGCATTCTCATATAAGATCATTTGCTCTTGATTTGTGAAGGTGGTTCGCGAAGCCAGCGTGCTTCGCGAAAGAGGGGCTTCGCAGCGGCTATTGTAGCTCCGCGAAACCTACGAGCTCCACATTGGCTTACTTAGGTTCACGAGGGTTGTTGCTTTGCGACGGCTTGAGCATCGCGAGAGTGCTTCACGAGGGTGCTTCGCGAGTGAGCTTCACGAAAAGGCAGGAGCTTCGCGAAGTCTTTTTGAGCTTTGCGAAATTGGGAGCTTCGCGAAGTAGGGTTCTTTGCGAAGGTGTTTCCAAAGGTAGTTTCCCATTGGTCAGAGGAAAAGTGCTATTCATCAGTGGATGAAAGTTGGACATCAAAAAAGCATCTATCAATAGTAGAAGATGCATTATTTCATGCAAATGAAGAGACCTACAGGTCTATAAACTGTGAGTGGATTCCTTCCAAGAGCAGTGATCTTAGGAAGAGGAAGAAGGTGATCCTCTCCACCGGCAGTGATCCAGAGAGAGAGAGACAGGGAGTGACCCTTGGGAAAGCAGTGAGCTGACCCTAAATTTGTAAAGGAAGTGAGCCTGGGCATAGAAGTGATCTAACCCGAACCTTGTAATCCACAGCTAGTAAAGATTAGTGGAATTTGGTACGACCTGCAACCTGTCGGCGTATGCTCCTTGGACGTAGCCCTTAGCGGTGAACCAAGTAAAATTGTTGTGTCATGCGCTTGCTTTACCTTCTGTTTATATTGTGTAGAAAGAAAGAGAGAGAAGAGTGTTTTTCTTAATAGCAAAACAAGATCAGAACGAGCATTAATTTTTAATTAGTCATACACTGATTCACCCCCCCTCTCAGGGTATTCAGCCTAGTGGACCTAACAAGTGGTATCAGAGCCAAGGTTGAAAGTTGTTCTTTTCTCAATGGAGGTAACCAATCATAAAGGGATTCCGATCTTCGACGGATATAATTTTCAGGTATGGAAGAATCGGATGCAACACTATTTCTAATCCAAGGGAATGGATGTGTTTTCAGCAGCTATGCATGGTATCACAGCTGATATTAATAGTGGTGCTTTATCAGAAGCTGATCATAGAGAGTTGGATGCTGATTCCAAAGCAATCAATGCCTTAGGGGGAGCCCTTTCCAATCCCATCTACACGAAGGTAATGTCATGAAAAACGTCACATGCCATGTGGGAAAATCTTTCTAATATATATAAAGGGGACACAAAAGTCAGAGAGGCAAATCTGCAGGTGTTGTGGAACAAATATGAAGATCTGAAAATGAACCCGAATGAGTCTGTTGACGCATTCTTTGACAGGGTAAACATTGTTGTGGAAGATATGCGAGGTCTTGGAGAAGTCATTGAAGACATAAAGATTGTAAAGTGCATCTTGAGGAAACTTCCACCTCGGTTCAATCCGAAAGTATCAGTACTAGAAGATAAAGATCCAAAAGAGCTGACATTGGACAATTTGCACAGTACCTTGGTTGCATATGAAATGAGGAACAATGATAATGAGGCTGTGGAAAAGGGGAAGTCTAAAGAGGTGGAATTTAAGGCCATGAAGAAGCTCACCATTGAAGATTCTAATGAAGAAGAAGAGACAGATGAGGTGATGTCATTCCTTTCTTCAAATTTACAAAGAGGAAGAGGAAAGTTTAAAGGTAAACTTCCACTAGCATTCTTTAGATGTGGAAAGGTTAGTCATCTTGCGGAATGATTCCCCAAGAAGTTTCAAGATGATGATGATGATGATGACGTTGAAAATCCCAAAAAGAAGACTTCGGATTTTGTGAAAGGGAAGAAGCAATTCAAGAGAAATTTCTTCAAGAAAAAGAATCTTCTTTCACAAGAATTTGAAAGTTCAGATGAGTCTGAGTATGAAGAAGTTGAGGAAATAGAAAAATGCAGAGATCGTGGGGTAAATACCTTGGTGGAAATTGTTGGTAGTTCTCAAAAGGGAGAAGAAGCTGATGCTAAAGAAGAAGAAGAAATTGAAGGGAGAATTGATATGGAAGCCGAATTGGAAGCAGCTCTTGAAGAGATAGATGTTTGGAGAGACAAAACGAAGAAAGCCAATAAAGTGGTTCGTGATTCCAAACTCTATATGCAACAATAGGATGAAGAAAAGTCTGAGCTGTTAGAAGAAATTGAAAGAATAAAATCCTCAACACCAGAGAGCTCAGAAAATATTGTTGAGTATAAGCTTAAAATTGAGGAACAAAAGAAGGAAATTGATTGTTTGACTAACACAGGAAAGGAGCAGGTTAGACGTATCAAAAAGCTTGAAGAAGAAGTGGTTAGTCTGCGAAAAAAACTTAAGGATCAAGATAAACTCTTGACCCCCAATGTGATATCCGAAAAGCAGGCCATTCAGAAGACAGAGAAGATGAAAGTGAAGCCTAGCAGTTCAGTAGGGAAGAAGCAGCAATTGAGCTCAGATATTAAGGTCGTTTCTGGGCTTATTCAAGAACAAAAATTTGTGACAATTGCAGTCAGACCGCAAGCACTCATCCCAAAAGTGAAGGTTGATTTGGGCACAAAACAGAATTATAATATTCAGAAATATCAAAGGGAAAATCATAGTACTGAAATATCACGAGGGAATGTATCCTACATCAGGTGTTATTGCTGTGGGAAAATGGGACATTCACAGTATGTGTGTTCCATAGCCAAGAGATACAGAATAGAACATGAACAGAGATGGCAGCCAAACAGAGAACGGTTTTCCAGAACACATTTTGAAGGACACTATTTTTGGTGCGGAGGATTTGGACATATGGCTAGGTATTGCACTTCAACCATTCAGAGAAATGTGTCAAAGAAGAATCAAAATGTTCGCAAGCAGCAGATCAATAAACCAACAAGTTAGTTAAAAGTTCAGAACAGATTTGCAGCTCTGCAAGATGAGGGTGGTCCATCATACTCTGAGAAAGAACAGAAGTCTCAATCCTTGCCGAGTGTGAAAGAAAAAGTATGGACCAAGAATAAGAAAAATGAGAAGGTTGTGGTGGCATAGATTGCCCTTATAGCATCAGATCGATATGGTGTTTGGATCCTTGATAGTGGTTGCACATCCCACATGACGGGTAATAAGGATCTTGTTACAGGCATAAAAAATGACAAAGAATGAGTTGTCAAATTTGGAAATGATGAAGGCCTGAAGATTGTTGGCTCCGGGAAAGCCAAGTTTGGGGGAAAAGAGATGAGACGTGCTGATGTCTTGGTAGTAGAGGGTCTCAATCATAACCTACTCAGTGTCAGTCAACTATGTGACTCTGGGAACTCTATCCAATTTACCATGAAGATGTGTGTTGTTAAAGGAAAAGATGGAGCAGTTGTTCTGCAGGGAAAAAGGTCAAAGGGAAATCTCTACCTTGTAGGTGTGGAAGAAGATACTTGTCTTTTATCCAGAGAGGAAGAAAACCAGCTGTGGCATAAGCGACTTGGTCATCTATGCCAACCATATATGGAGGATCTAGTTAAATGTGATGCTGCTAGAGACCTTCCCAAACTATCACGTGATAGCACTCATACGTGTGTTACTTGTCAACAAGGGAAATCATCAGAAAGACATACAGTCCAAAGGAACAGAAATCAACTAGAGTGCTCGAATTGGTGCATGCTGATGTATATGGACCTATCTCACCACGAGCTATAGATGGGCAAAGGTACTATGTTCTTTTCATTGATGAATATAGAAGAATGGACTGGATATTCATCATAACCCATAATACAGAGGTGTTCAGTTGCATAAAGCAGTACAGGAGGGAATCAGAAAAGATGCTTGGGCAGAAAATTCTGAAGTTTCGTACTGATAATGGTACGTAATTTACAAACAGTCAGGTTGAAAACTATCTCGAGAAACATGGGATAAGGCATCAAGTTTCATCAGTAAGAACTCCCCAACAGAATGGAGTAGTTGAAAGGAGAAAGAAGATCATCAAAAACATGGCCAGAACAATGCTTATTGATAAGGGCCTGCCAGAGAAATTTTGGAAGGAAGCAGTTTTGACATCGGTCTATGTTTCAAACAGGTCCCTGTTATGTCCGAAGTAAGGGAAGACTTCGTATGAACTGTGGTACGGAAAGAAGCCAACGTTGAAGAACTTTCGAATATTTAGAAGTAAGTGTTTCATTCTCAACAAAGAACATCATAGGAAGTTTGAGGCATGAGGAGATGAAGGGATATTCATTGGCTATTCCGGGAAAAGAAAAGCGTATAAATGTTTCAACAAAAGGCTGGGAAAAATCGTTGAAAGCAATGATGTCACTATAGTTGAAAATGAGCAGAATACTCAACGATCTAGTGAACAGTTCATGGATGAAAGTGATGATGAGGTAAGCAACCCAGGGGGAGCAGAAGTGGAAAAAGCTGACTCAGAAGAAGATACTGATGATGAAGAGGAAAATGTCAAGTCAGTGTCTGCGAGGAAGCCAAAGAGTCGAGCTGAAATTGATAGGCAGAATATCATTGGTGATCAAACAGCTCCAGTTCAGACTCGAAGAATGAAATCATCACAGCAAGCATCGGTTTTGTCTCAAGTAGAGCCGAAATGTTTTTCTGATGCAGTTGAAGATGAAAACTGGGTTCAGGCCATGAACGAAGAGCTTGATCAGATTGAGAAGAACCAGACATGGGAGATTGTTTCGAGGCTAGCAGACAAGAATGTCATCGGGACTAAATGGGTCTATCGCAACAAGATGAATGAAGATGTCACAGTGATTCGTAACAAAGCACGACTAGTGTGCAAGGGATACTCCCAGATGGAGGGAATAGATGTTGATGAGACATTTGCACCGGTTGCAAGGCTGGAGACAATCAGATTATTTTTTGCCATAGCAGAGCAAAGAAAGTTCAAAGTGTTCCAGATGGATTTCAAATCCGCATTCTTGAATGGGGTTCTGGAAGAAGAGGTGTATATTGAGCAGCCAGATGGTTTTCTCATTCATGAGGATGAGAACAAAGTTTTCAGGCTGAAGAAGGCGCTGTATGGGCTAAAACAAGCACCAAGGGCATGGTACTCAAGGCTTGATCAGTACTTGAAGAAGCTTGGTTTCCAGCGTGGAGGGGTTGACTACAACCTCTATTTCAGCAATGACAGTAATCAAAGGATGATGGTGCTAGTGTATGTCGATGACATAATTTTTGGCGGATCAGATGAAGCTCAGTGCAGACAGTTTTCTGAATTCATGAAAAATGAGTTTGAAATGTCAATGATTGGAGAGCTAACATTTTTCTTTGGTCTACAGGTGACACAAGGAAGGAATGGAACTTTCGTTTCTCAATCCAAATATGCCAAGGAGGTTCTAAGAAGGTTTGGAATGGATAATTCCAAGGAGATGAAGACTCCGGTTGCTACCCGGATAAAATTATCAAAAGATGACGATGGCAAGGAAGTTAATATCACAGAATACAGGCAAATCATTGGAAGTCTGTTGTACTTAACCGCAACAAGGCCTGATATTGTTTTCGCCACATGCCAAGCAGCGAGATATCAGAGTAATCCCAAGGAAAGTCACATGCTTGTAGTGAAAACAATACTTTGGTATATCCAGGGCACGGTGGACTACGACTTGACATACAACGACAAATCTCAGACAGAGTTACTGGGATATACTGATGCAGACTGGGCCGGTTCAGCAGATGATAGAAAATCAACGTCAGGTGGTGCATTCTATCTTGGTGGATTTTTTATTTCTTGGCTAATAAAGAAACAAGATTGAATTTCATTGAGCACCGCAGAAGATGAGTATATTGTGGCCACTCAAGCATGCACACAGTTATTGTGGATGAAGCAGCAGCTTGAAGATATGGGAGTTGAAGTGAAGTCTCCGATCGGAATCCAGTGTGATAACTAAAGTGCTATAAATCTCAGCAAAAATCCCATCCATCACTCAATGACAAAGCACATTGAGATTAAGTATAATTTTATCAAGGAGAAGGTTGAGCAGGGAATCGCGAAGTTGGAGTACGTGCCTACAAAGCTACAAGTTGCAGACATTCTGACAAAGGCCTTACCTAAGGAAGCATTTGAAAGGCATCGACTGGCTCTGGGAGTTCAGTCGATTCCCCGCACTTGAAATAGTGTGGATGTGGGACCCCCCCCCTCTCCCTGAGGTATGATGTGTTTTCCCTAATGTGCTGATATGTGTTCTCTACTATGTTCCAGACTACAAAGGAGCGACCTTTGGGTTCGTTGACAAAGGGGGAGAAAAGTGTTTGTTAAAGGGGGATAAATTGTTGGAGACAGTGCAGAGATTTGATAAATCATAATTGATACGGGGAGAAGCTGATAGGTGGAGCAGCCAGAAAGGGGGAGCATTGAGCAAGGGGGAGATCTTAAAATATGACGATTCTAGATGTGATCGGTCAAAGCATAGAGATCATGACAGCTGAGGATCGTGATAAAAGCAGAATAGTGGTGTTGGAATGGTGATCGACGGTGTCCAGCTATCACCAATAGAATCGCAAGAGGCGAATGGTGGTAACAGCTGGAAGAAGACTCAGTGAGGTATCAAAGTGCAGAAAATCATCCTGAGCAGAGTTGTGAAGAGTTGTCAACAAACCCAAAGGGGGAGATTGTTGGGCAAAAATCCCTCAAGGTAACATTGCAGTATTTTTGGGTTGATTGTGTTTGTTGACAAAGCAGGTTTTCATGGATATTTGTCGAGTTCCCAATAAGTTGTTGAAAATCCTTGTTGACAAATAACGATGACAAAGGAAAAGGACAATCTAGAGGCGGTACAAAAGAGCAGTACAAGGTGGCGTCGTTTCCCAGTGTTTGCCAAATTTTTGGGGTCCAAAATTTGGAGTTTGGTGAGCATCACGAAAATAGGATTTCCATGAAGAGCATTTTTTAATATGGAAAAGGCATGAATTTCACGAAGACAGGATGCATGGTTTGGAAATTGCGAAGACCAGAAGAATGGAGGCGATGATGCTTCGCGATTACATCAAGCTTCGCGAACGGCAGAGGCTGAAGCGCATCGCGGCGGTGAAGGGCTTTGTGAGGGAGCTTCACGGCGAAGGCGCGAAGGAATGTTGGGATTCGCGAGGGAGCTTCGCGACGAAGTCGCAATGGTAAGTTGACGGTGATTACTCGCGCCTACGTCAAGCTCCGCGAACGGAAAATTTCCGTGGTGCTTCGCGATTTGGACAGAATTCTGGCAGAAATTTTGGAGCTTCGCGATTTGAGATGACGTGGCGTAGACTTCGTGTGGAAGGGACGAGGGTCGGTGGAATCACCTATAAATAGAGGCCGACCCCTTCGAGCGAAAGAGAGAGAATTATCATAGAAGATCATTCGCTCTCGATTTGCGAAGGTGGTTCGCGAAGCCAGCATGCTTCTCGAAAGAGGTGCTTCGCGGCGGCTATTGTAGCTCCGCGAAACCTGCGAGCTCCGTGTTGGCTTACTTAGCATCGCGAGAGTCGTTGCTTTGCGACGACATGAGCATCGCGAGAGTGCTTCTAGAGGGTGCTTCGCGAGTGAGCTTTGCGAAAAGGCAGGAGCTTCGCGAAGGATTTTTGAGCTTCGCGAAGTTGGGAGCTTCGCGAAGTAGGGTGCTTTGCGAAGGTGTTTCTAAAGGTAGTTGCCCAGTGGTCAGAGGCAAAGTGCTATTCATCAGTGGATGAAAGTTGGACTTCAACAGAGCATCTATCAACAGTTGAAGATGCATTATTTCATGAAAATGAAGAGACCTAAAGGTCTATAAACTGTGAGTGGATTCCTTCCAAGAGCAGTGAGCTTAGGAAGAGGAAGAAGGTGATCCTCTCCACCGGCAGTGATCCAGAGAGAGAGAGACAGGGAGTGACCCTTGGGAAAGTAGTGATCTGACCCTAAATTTTTAAAGGCAGTGAGCTTGGGAATAGAAGTGATCTAACCCGAACCTTGTAATCCACAGCTAGTGAAGATTAGTGGAATTTGGTACGACCGGAAACCTGTCGGCATATGCTCCTTGGACGTAGCCCTTAGCGGTGAACCAAGTAAAATTATTGTGTCCTGCGGTTGCTTTACCTTCTGTTTATATTGTGTAGCAGGAAAGAGAGAGAAGAGTGTTTTTCTTAACAGCGAAACAAGATCAGAACGGGCATTAATTTTTAATTAGTCATACCCTGATTCACCCCCCTCTCAGGGTATTCAGCCTAGTGGACCTAATATATATATATATATATATATATATATATATATATATGTCGTTATTTCCAGAAGAATACCAAAATAGTCCAATTATAGGATTATTAGTTAGTACTTGAATAATGGTATCATCCATGAAAATAAATCTATACTGTAGAATACATAAATAATTTGGATAACTCATGAGTTCTCCGGAAGTAATTATTATTCATTGGTGAACATTGAACTAGTGATAGTGGAAATATTCTATACTATTTTAATCAATTATCTCTAACCTAGAATCATCTAAAATATCAATGTAATATGAAAAAAATAATTGAATGGTTCATACATATAGAATATTTCACCTAAAAATACCACTCACAATGGATTTGATGATTTTGTATTTAATAAAATATGATGAAAATAATGCCATATTGATGACATCCTTGCTGATTTTAATGGTATTTGAAAAACCAAATTCTCTTGTTGTAGGGCCAGTGTCTGGTTTATATACTTCAACATACATACTGGTTTTTCCAGCTGTAGATCTTCTATAGTTGAGTCTATCAGGGAGAGTATATTGTTGAATTCTTTAACAATATTCTTGGATGTTCATGTCACTGCCAATCCCTCTTCCTCTCCTCTACCATCAATATAAAACTCTATTTATATGCTTTAGCATGATTGATGGTAAACACTTCATTTATATGATTGAGTTGGGTTAATGATAAACACTTTATTTATGAGCTTGAGATAGACTATTGAGATATGAAGCAGAAGAATAGTTGAATAAAACCATGGGAATAGATAACACCTTCTAAAACTACTGAAATTTTAGGTTTTCTCTTTAAGTGGGGTTGATTTTGTGACAAGATAATATTTTCAATGACATTTAATAACACATTATCTTGAAAATGTTTTTGATTACATATAATTTCAGCTGTAACTTCAAAATGAATGTAACAAAATAAACATAATAGATTACAAGATACACTTCTCCATTTCATTTCTATCGAATCATTGAATGAAAATCGAAAATGAAAAGATATAAACTAATAAAACAGTTTCCAGCAACATATGTGATTCACTTAGACGGTGGTTCATTTTAAAGCTTAGAGGAAACTGAAATTCTAGAAGAATGTAATGACTTAGACAAAGGAGGTGTCTTTATGGGCCTCTCCATATTTAAATTATACAATAAGGTGATAGGTTTCAATCCATGACTACAAGAATATGAATTAATTCACTCTCAATGCTTTTCTGATTATCTCGGGTGAAGAGGTCTCCCCATGATTAAATAATCCGAAGAAACTATTCATCCCACAATTCAATTCATTATACATTTTAACAGTAACAATATATTGTACCTAGAGCATGCACAATGGGAAGCCTTGCTAAGGCCCATCATCTAGGGAATTAATAGATGAAGTAGTTCCTTGAAACAATGTCATTCTCGACGAATTTGCCATCTCCATCATCATCTTCACCTTCATTACTACCTCCTAATACATGTCTAGTGAAGAATCCACTACCTCAGCACCCATCACGAAAGCTGAATCTAGGCACATAAATTTCTCAGGATCACCCATTTGTAAAATTACTTTAATAAAAATGACTTAGCTATAATCATTAGTGGGTATTCCACAACTTTTCACTTCTTTAAAAACAACAAAAGCATTGGATAGTTCACCATTGAGTCACAAACCATAAATAACAGCATTATAATAATAACAGTTGACATGAATCCCACTAAACCTCAAATCTGTAATAA
Source organism: Viscum album (assembly GCA_963277665.1). Classification (NCBI taxonomy): domain Eukaryota; kingdom Viridiplantae; phylum Streptophyta; class Magnoliopsida; order Santalales; family Viscaceae; genus Viscum; species Viscum album. Next base: position 1,897,793,129 of record OY728121.1, on the reverse strand, counting down.
GATCCAAAGTAATCTTAGTACGTCTCACACTTTAAAGCCTATCAATATATATTATATATGTTACTACAGTAGGATTCATCTCACTGATTTCCAATTATTTAAAAATATCATTATCTTGTGCAAGATTAATTTCACACTTCCCTTGATGTAGTTTATCATAAAATTTCATCATAATGCAGATGGTTTAAACATTTAGTGACGTTTTAGGTATCATTAATTCATCAAAACCATATTTGATGTATAAATATAAGACTGCAGATTCAATCTAATAAAGAAGAAATATAATCAAGCAAATTTAAGTGTAATTTTGTAGTTTGTTACTAAATATGAACCTGTGTGAAAAAAATATGAATAAATCTGAACCTATTTTATGAAAACATTAACCTATGTGATCAAGTTTGTTTAAACATAATAGAAAGGGGATATAAAATAAGAACAAATAGGAAAAATATGAACATGTATATTAAATTCGGATCAATTATAAAAAAATACACTCTGGAAAATTTTAAGAATAGTTAAATGTTAGAACAAAAAAATACGAACATGTTTGAAAAAATTGATCTGATTGAAAAACATATAAATAAATGATAAAAAAAATATAATCCTACTGAAAATTTTGAATCAATAAAAAACCAAACTCACCATTACAGAAGAACCTAAAAACCTCCACCATGGGATATGCCATGAGTGTTTAGAAGCCTAGATAGACAACACGTACAACCAAAAACATACCTAAATTCATCATATTTTAAGAAAACATAATCTTACATTGCATCTATTCATACCCAATTGTATTCTCACAACTGTATAACATAAATTGGAAATCATATTTGTCTTTTTTCACCAAAACCTACATAAATAACCATCAATGAGAGTATATACATCGATCATTAATCAAAAGTATCTGAAATGAGGCTCAACGAATCTCTTAAAAAATTTCCAGAGCATAGTTATGGAGCAACCAAAACCATCTTCATCCATGTAGAATATATGCATAATGCACAAAAAACTATTTAATGAAAAATTATAAAGATAGTTTTGTCAACATTCAAACTACAATCCCAGAAATTATAGAGAAACAATATAAAACCAACAATCAAAATAGAATCCGAACAGTAGAATATATAAAAATATATTATAGAGATTATATAAGCATTCAAAATAGAATCCGATCAGCAGAATATATATAAATCTGTCACACAGAGTATAAAAACAATCAATGCAGAATATAAAAACAATCAACACAGAATCTAATCTGAACTCATTATGTCAAAATAGAATTATGTAATCGATGCAGGGGTATGCACATGTACCAACAAAAAAAAATATAATAAAAACTGAATCCAATCAGCAGAATGTATAAAAACTTGTTATAGAGAGTACAAAAAGTGAATAGATTCACTGTATTAATGTATGATACTAATCAAATTTTTAGGAAAATAAGGTAGGAAACTGGATGATGAACAATCATATACTATTGACCAAAATATGTAAGGTTTTTTGAAACTGGATTTCAATGTTAGTAATCCAAAAAATTATAATATGAATGAGATGTACTAATCTAAGAAATTCATTAAAACACTGTAACTATTTAATGTGACTTTAAATTAAATTTATTCAAAGTTTTATGAATCTTTATATGAAAACATTAATCTATTTTCCCACAAAAATGATTCACATTACATTATTGGCGGCGGCCTCGGTGGTTTTCTGTGCTCGGATGACCGAACCCGACGTTGTGAGGAGGTCTCTGTGGCCCGCATCTGTGTGGAAGTGGACACTTCATCTCCCCTTCCGGTCAATCTTTCCCTATGAGTGGAGGACTCCTTCTGCTGGGACCAACCCATTTTATACCCGGTTCTCCCAAGGTACTGCTCCCACTACTTGATTCAGGGCCACTCTATGCAGGTTTTTCGTAAGCTTCACCAGGGTGGTCGTCACCAGCATCCTCGGGAGGCCAATAGGGTCGGTGCTAGGGGCTCCTCGGCTCCGGATGTGTCTGTGAACACAGAGGCCCCACCTATTTATACTGAGGCCCCTATGGTGGAAGATCTTCCCCTCGTCTCCTGTGCTAGAGGGGATGCCATTGTGGAGAGAGCAGCGATTGATTCTTATCCATGCTCGACCCTTATGGCGTTGTTACCCCGGAGCCGTGAGATCCCCTCAGCTCTTCTTCTCGGCCCCATGATCCCCTGTCACCGGTTGGCATATGCTTTGAAGATATTGATGGAGGGTCTGGGCTCTATGGATTCCTCTCCTTCAATGAGGCTTCCCTTTCTCGAGGCGCTGGGTCTGCTAGCCGCTCAAGTTTTCCCTACCTCCAAGGGGTGCCTCCTCTTGGATGCCTCTCCCACCAGTTCCTGGACTGAGGTTCCCCTGCCTCCCAATCATCTTGGTAACTTGGTTCTCTCTACTCATAAAGGTGATAATGTCACCCGGACCCCTCTAAGCTTGGTCAGGAGACAGGGCTGGTCGGACTCCCGAGCACTGAATGCTTCTCCCTCATCTCCTCTAGTGATCCCTGTGACCTCTGGGATATGCACAAGATCCAAATCCAGGAAAAGCAAGGAGCGTGTCTCCTCCCACTTCAACAAGGTCAGGATCCCTGGGGCCACTACCAGGGCACTATTGTTCTAATGTTAAGGGCCCTCATTTGGAATGCCTGCGGGCTTGGTGATCCGGTGAAGTCTGATTTTCTTGTCTCTGAGGTTAGAATCCATAAAGTCTCCATTGTTGCTTTTCTTGAACATAATCAGAGCCCTATGAAAATCAACGTCTTTGCTCGCAAACTTAGGATTCATGGCTCCATGCATGCTGATCCTTCCAACCGCCATTTCTGGATTTTTTGGCACAAGAGTATCTCAGTGGTTAGTGTGCAGGCTGATGATCAACAAATCACCGTGAGGGTGTCCCAGCGGAACAGGTGCATTTTTATGACCTTTATCTACGGGAGTTGCGATACCAGAAAGAGGGAATCCTTATGGAATGACCTTCATGCTTTTGACCCTGGAAACCTTCCTTGGATCATCGGGGGTGATTTCAACATTGTTGCTAGCCCTGAGGAGAGGAAAGGCAGAGGCCCTTTTCCAAGGAAGGGTAGCTTGGACTTTGTACAGTTTATGGCTGGGAAAGGGCTCATGGATATGGGTTTTTCAGGTGACCCCTTCACATGGTGTAATAACGAAATGGGTAATCAGCGATCCTGGAGCCGCATTGATCGTTGCCTCGCTAACATGCAAGCCATATCCATGTTTAATGATGCCAAGGTGGACCATTTAGCTCGTGGGATCTCTGATCATTCTCCCCTTCTTTTCTCTCTCTCCACATGACAAGATAATCCTTCCAGGTTCAGATTCTATCAACACTGGATCCCTCACCCTGGTTTTCATTATTTGGTTAGTAGGGCCTGGGAAGATCCTCTCCAGGGTCATCCGTGGATTGTTTTGCATGAGAAACTCAGAAGGTTGAAGAAGGCACTCCGAGTCTGGGCCAGCTCTCTCCCCCCCATTGGAAAGGACCTTGATGAGATTATGGTTGCTGTAAATAATCTTGAAACCAGCCTGGAGGAGCAATGGAATGACCAAATTTTTGAGAATTTAGCTGTGAAGAAGAATGCCCTCTCAGATCTCATCCTTGGGCAGGAAAAAGCTGCAAGGGAAGAATCCAAAATTAAATGGTTAAGGGAGGTGGACAAAAATACTGCCTATTTTCATGCATGCATCAAAGAACGGAAACGCCATCCAAACCCCTCAATTTTGTTGGATAATGGCACCTCCTCGGTGGACCGAGATGTTGTGGGGTCTAGTTCTCATACCTTCTTCTCTGATCTTCTGGCAGGTCCTAACCCATAAATGCCTAATGGATATCTGGGGAGGAATGAGGACATCCTTGATGTTATTCCTAGAGTCGTCTCTTCCTAGTCCAATGACATTCTCAGTGGAATTCCTAAGGAAGCTGAGATTCATGAGGCGATTCTCAACATCAACCCTGAGAGTGCGCCAGGCCCGGATGGGTTCATGGGCTCGTTCTATAGAGGTGCATGGGATTTGATTAAGTAGGATGTTATCACGGCTATTCAGGATTTTTTCAAGGGGGGATCCTACCATGGTTTGCGTCTGCTACGACCCTGGTTCTTATCCCCAAGATCAAGAACCCTTCGTCCCTTCTCCACTTCAGACCAGTGAGTATGTGCAACATGCCTTACAAAATTCTGGCCAGCATCATCAACTCTAGAATTGCGCCTCTTCTCTCGGAATGGGTTTCCCTGGAGCAGCACGATCTTGTGAAGGGCAGGTGCATCCAAGGTTCAATTTCCTTGGCCCAAGACCTCTTTAGGGACCTCGACAAAAAAACACATGGTTCCAACATGGTCATCAAAATTGACATGAACAAGGCATATGATCGGATCAAGTGGAGCTTCATCAACATTGTATTGACAGGTATGGGGTTCTCTCCCAGGTCTACAGATCTTTTCTTCAGGTGCTTTAGTTCCCCATGGCTTGCGGTTTCCTACATGGGTAAAACGCATGGGTTCTTCAAGGCCTCCCGCGGCCTTAGATAGGGGGAACCCTTGTATCCTACCCTCTTCATCCTTTCCCAGGATGTTATGAGCCGGCTCATCAACAAGAGTGTGTTGAATGGTGAGATGTTCCCCTACCACATAAGATTTAGCTCCCTTTTCATTACTCATCTGATGTTTGTGGACGAAACCATAGTTTTCATGAATGCCACCACGAGATCGGTCAGAGGTTTTACCAAGGCCCTGGAGACCTATTGCCAATGGAGTGGGAAAATTGTTAATTCTTCCAAGAGTAACCTCTTCATCTCTAATAAATGTTCAGTGGGACGCGCCTTGTACCTGTGTAATTCCTTTGGCATGTAGAGAGGGCACTTCCCGATGGACTATCTGGGAGCTCCCATTTCCTCAAGAAGGCTTCGGATTAGGGACTTCGACCATGTGGTGAGCAGATTATTGGGTAGAGTGCTCAATTGGAAGAACCAGTTCCTCTCCTTCAGGGGTAGGATTGATTTAGTTAATAGCGTACTGTTAGCTACTCCGGTTCATGTTCTTTCTTCAGTCCACATTCCCAAGGGAGTTATTTCCAGGATCGATAGGATTCTTTCAAACTTCCTTTGGGATGCTCTTCAGGAGGGAAAAAGGCATTGGGATTCTTGGAGAAAAATGGCTCGCCCTGTTCAGCAAGGAGGAATCAATGTTCGGAGCCTTGGTGAAACCATCCATTCCATGCATGCTAAATTTTCTTAGGAGGTCCTCGAGCAACGTTCACTTTGGGGGAAATCCATGGAGGACCAATGGCGCATGGGACTGGGTCGGGGCCCTCACTGTGATACTCCCTTCTGGTTCAGTATCCTCGCTCTTATTCCAGCCATTCAGCCCCTTACCCGCTGGATTGTGGGGAATGGAAACTTATCATTTTGACACCGAAACTGGGCTGGTATTCCCATTGGCTTCGCGGGGTGCCCTGTTATTGATATAATGTTCAAACAAGCGGCCACACAATCATCCTTCATTTCTGCTGTGCTTGATAAGGATCAGAAGGTGCTGTTTGATCTCATCGTTATCACCGATGTGGAGGACATGTGTGTTTTTACTCCATCCAGCTCAGGAACCTTCTCTTCCAAGGACTTTCGCCGTGTCTCAAATATTCTCCCTCCATCAGACGGTTGGAATGAAACCCTATGGTGAAAAATGGTACCAATGAAGTTTAACTTCCTCCTCTGGTGGATCAGGAATAATGCTCTTCCCTCAGAGGCCAATATCAAATGTTGCGGCATCAACTTGGCGTCCAGGTGCTGCTGTTGCAGGAATCACTGGGAAGAATCTGTGGTGCACATTTTCTTTGAGGGTGATTGGGCAAAAGAGGTCTGGCATTATTTCAGCCCATTCACCTCTTTCTCGACTTCTTCCAGAATCGAGGCCTCCTTTCTGGAGTCCTGGTACAGTGCCGTGGGTTCTGCTGGCGCGGAGAAGACAGCCCGCACTCTAGTGCTTCATTCGGCCTGCTGGGGTTTATGGCAAGCTCGGAACAAGATGGTTTTTGAGGGTATCCAATCCTCCGGTAGTTCCACTATTGTGTGTATCAGAAAATTGCTTCTGGATATGGTGAACCTTTTTACTGGATGGCGGGAGGCACCCACCTTGCAGCACCTTCTTCTAAATGTACCAGTGCCTCTTCAGCCAAGTAATACTCCTAGATCCCTTTGGGTGCGGTGGAATCCTCCAGATTGCGGTTTAAAACATAATACTGATGGCTCATGTCGCTTGGGAACCATACGTGGAGGTGGGATTTTTCGGGACTCCAAAGGCGCAATCATTATGGCCTTCTCTGCCTATCTCGGTAGTGGGTCCTCCATCCAGGCAGAGGTCAAGGCCACTCTCACTGGCCTCACCCTTTTCCAACAGGCCAAAATCACTCTCTCTGAGGTGGAGACTGACTCCCTCATTCTGCATAATGCTCTCAAGGGTATAGGTTCAATGCCATGGTCAATATCCTATGTCATTAGAAGGTGTCTAGGCATGCTTCTCAATAATAACACTAAAGTGCTTCACACATGGCGTGAAGGGAACAAAGTGGCGGATCACCTTGCCTCCGTGGCTGAGCCCAACTCCAACATTTACTGCGTCTCGAATGTGGATCTCTTGAAACCAGAGAGTGTGGATCTCATTCCGGAGGATGCCCTTGGGTTACATTATTTCAGATCTCCTTAGGCTTGTGTTTGTCTTTTTCTTGTCCTTGGGGGTGCTTCCCCTCTTTTTTTTATCTCTGAATAAATAAAAAAAATGATGATGATATGACTCTAAAATAAGTGGAGGATTACATCAACATGATTACATGAAACTTAAGAGTGGGGTTTTTTAGTTAGTCCAGGTTACTTGATCATAAATCCTGACATTCATGTATCTCTGTCATCCTTCATGGAATCCAAAATATTAATAACGGGACAATGATACATAAAATTAAGAATCACATATCACCATTTTTTATATTCAAACTCAAATAACATAACTAGTTAACAAATCTAAAAAAAGACAAAACTCATGAACTGCTTCCAAAAACATAAATAATGGACCATATCATGTAAAATTTTTAAATTAGATATGGATAAATTTCCACATACAATGGTGGATGAAAAGAGATGAAGTTCACAGTAGAGTTAAAATTGTAGTCTACATTGTAATTTGAAGTTACCATCATTGGCTCTAGGTGATAATGACATTTGGGATCCACTTAGTGTGCTTCCTATAGATGTTGGTTTAGATGGAATAATATTTTGAAGACATTTCAATCCTTTAAAAGTGTAATTATAGTGATTATTTACTCTTGTATAATGAAAAAAATAGAATAGTTTAAGGTGAACAAAAATGAAATAACACAACTAGTTTTTCATTATTTTCTGAGTTGTGCTTTTTGAAGCCTTACCTCTATACAAGACCATGGTGCTTTCATGTTTGTATTGTTTATATTTTTTTAATATTTTCTAGGAGTTAAACATAATAAGGTTATGAATTACTACAATCAAAGTACATATAATATATCTTCAAAACCCAAATAATATGTGTATTGTGAATGTAATCATTGAAAAATATAAGGACACAAATGAAATATATATTAAATATATACTAATGTAACTCGTAATCAAAAATATGATTGGAATAATATTCTCTTTCCCAACAATATAGAAGACATTGATGCAACAAGGAAATAAATAAAAAACCTACTAAGAATGATTGTTGAAGAAACAATACCTTAGCAGATTAGGGGTAGGATGAAATGGGGCACCATAATAGGAGATGTATACTATTAATCTTTTAGTAAATTGTTTTTAACTGCAGTTAAATCTAGGAGGAAAGTAGGTAGAATACTTAGACGAAATATGGTATACATACCTGCAATGCACTTAATTAGTGGAAGTATTGATAATTAGAAGTATTAAATACATAGCCACCAAAAATTGGTTCAAATTTTTCACGGGATACAATAACCTACAACAATAACTTCAATCCCCTTTAAATAACAGATTCATTAAAAGCATGATGACAGTTTAAAATAATCTCAAACTTACTATATATGAGGCTTTCACCAATGATCCAAAAATTCCTGAAAATACAGTAAAATATTTTTTATAAAAAGAAAATTGTAAAATAATGGAAAGGGTAAAAAACATGATATTAACAAATTAATCTATTTTAATTAAAAATTTAATATAAAAAACTAATTGATAATCCACACAAAACATTAAACTGGTTCAGTTGGTTATATTTTACAACATACCTGTAATATGTGGCGATAGTGGCGAAGGAAGATGGTTGGTGTAAAAAGTATGGCGAGCTTACATAATAGATTGACATGTGATTCATAAGAATAATTGAACAAACCAATAAATAAAAGATTAACAAAATGATGGAAAATTTAAAAGAATAATAAAATGGAAATGGATAGGTACCAGTTGAAGTGTCGACTTTATTCTCAATCATATCACTCAATGTGTTGTATGGAAACTTCTCTAGATACTTTAGGTGGAAATAATCAAGCCCAAAATATCCTCCCCCACATTTTTCAAGGGTATCTCCATCCTAGGCATCACCATGTAAAAATCTAGTCATACCACAATTAGAATTAGATATATAATAAATTTTGATAGAGTGATATGACTCTTAAATAAGTGGAGGAGTACACTAACTGGATTATATGGAATAATATTTTGAATGCATTTTAATCCTGTAAAAGTGAAATTATATAGAATATTTACATATGTAGAATGAAATAAGGACACATAGGAAATCTATAATAAATATACACAAATGAAACTCGTAATCCAAAATATGAATGAAATATGATTCACATACCCAAAAATATAGAAGACTTTGATGAAATGAGAAGATAAATAAAAAAAATCTAAGAATGACAGTTGAAGAAACAATATCGGACAAGATTAGGTGTAGGGTGAAATGGGGAACCATAACAGGAGATGTATACTATTAATTCTTTAGTAAATCGTTTTTAACATAAATTAAATCAGGGAGTACAGTAGGGAGAATACTTGGACAACGTATTGAATTCATACCTTTTATGGAGGTCTCGATGTGTATTGTCTCTGAATTAGGTAATGTTGATGGTAATAGGTTCATGAAGAACTTCTCGGTGTCATCTAGATCGATGTTTTGTAATGTAGAAAATGAAACGGTATGCGGTTGCGGAACCGAAGAACAATACGATGGATGTCACGAGTTAGAAGAGTACTAATTGGAGAGACTGATAATGGTTAGATGAAGAAGAATGTCATCAAGGATTTTTCAATTAAAGAATGAAAATATGGACCAATTGGTTTTTAGAAAAACATGATTGTGATGATAGTTGGGTTTTGGTGAAGGGGTTCATAGATGAAGGATATGTCAGAGGCTATCACAAAGGACTCCTCCATCACCAATAACTAGTATTTGCTTGTAAATGACTGTGAAGATAGAGGGAGGAAAATGACTGGCCTTATGAAGCAAAAAATGAAGAGCCGATTTTCTGATGGAACCCTACAATGTTAGACAACAGAGTAGAAGAAGGTGCTCGAAGCGGAATAAAAGGTTGGAGGAATTGATTTTCATGGGTAACTCGTTAATGGTAGTATATGTGGGAATGGTATGTGGATAAAGAGGAAGAAGTAATCACTGGAAAGGATGGAGATATTGAATCCTATTGAAACCCTAGAAAATCGATAGGATAAGAGCGACTGGGAGGGGGAAGATTTCGAGGGAGCGGAGTAGTGCAGAGGTAAATCCAGATTCAGTTCGATGGAAAATAGGTGGTAGGAATTTAGGTAGGGTATGCGGGTTCGGAGGAATGAGATGTGGGAGTGACACGTTTCTGGAAAAAAACACCCTTCTTGAGTATATACTAGCACACCGCCCATGAAAATGCATGGGACTATTCAATTTTCTTTCAAAACATTTGGGTCTGCGTCATTAAAAAAAATTGTAATGTCGTTGTACTCAATATAATTTGTAGAATAAAATTGTGATAATGAAGTGAATGGGGTGCTCGTGACATGAGAAAATGAAGTGAAGATTAATTGTGATAGAGATGGAACATGATGGAATGGAAGTGTTAGAGATAAGAGGCACAGATGAAAAAAGGAGGAGGTGAATGAGAAGTTGTTGGAAATAGGCGAGATTGCGATAAATGGTGGAAGGCATCCTAGGGAGGGTTTCATGTTTTCTATATTCTGAACGCAGTTGATGGTCTTGAGAAGATGTTCTACTGAGGATTAGTAGGAATCATGATTTCATTCAGCTTCGTGTCTTTGAAAGGTAATATAGTTTGGAGTTCATATTTGTAACCCATGATCATCATAAATAAATTTCACTTTATGGTTAATATATTATAACACACCCTTGATTTAATTTCATAAGAATATGTAACATTATATATATATATGTGTGTGTGTGTGTGTGTGTCATTATGTCATTAATAATACTAAAATATTCCAATTATAGGATTATTAGTTTGTACTGGAATCATGGTATCATCCATGAAAAAAAATCTATACTATAGAATACATAAATAATTTGGATAACTCATGAGTTCTCCAGAAATAATTATGATTCATTGGTGAACATTGAACCAGTGATAGTGGAAATATTCTATACTATTTTAATCAATTCTCTCTAACCTAGAATCATCTAAAATAGCAATGTAATAAGAAAAAAATTATTGGATTTTTTATACATATTGAATATTTTACCTAAAAATACCACTCACAATGGATTTCGTGATTTTATATTCCATAAAATATGATGAAAATTATTCCCTATTAATGACATCCATGATACATTTAATGGTCTTTGAAAAACTACAATCCCTTTTTATAGGTCCAGTGTTTGGTTTATATAATTCTATATAAATACTGGTTTGGTCAGCTGAAGATTTTCTATAGTTGAGTCTATAAGCGAGAGTATGTTGTGGAATTATTTAAAAATATTCTAGGATTTTCATATCATTTCCACTCCCTCTTCCTCTCCTCTCCCCTTAATTTAAAACTCTACTTATAATCATGAGCTATACTGATGGTAAACACTTCATTTATAATCTTGAGTTGGGTTAATGATAAACACTTTATTTATAATCTTGAGATAGCCTATTGAGAAATGGAGGAGAGGAAAAGTTGAAACAAACCATGGGAATAGATAACACCTTTTGAAACTACTTAAATTTTGGATTTTCTCCTTAAGTGGGGTTGATTTTGTGATAAGATAATATTTGAAATGACATTTAATGACACTTTATCTTGAAAATGTTTTTGATGGCATCTATTTTTAGTTGTAACTTCAAAATGACTTCAACAAAATAAACATATTAGAATAAAAGAAACACTTCTCCTTTTCATTTCTATCAAATCATTGAATGAAAACCAGAAATGAAAAGAAATAAACTAATAAGACAATGCTCAGCAACATATGTGATTAATTTAGTGGGTGGATCATTGTAAATCATAAAAGAAACTGAAATTCTAGAAGAATTTAATGTCTTAGACAAAGTAGGTGTCTTTATAGGCTTATGCATATTTAAATTATACAATAAGGTGATAGGTTTCAAGCCATGACTACATGAATCTGCCTTAATGCACTCTCTATGCCTGTCTGATGGTCTCAGGTGAAGTGGTCTCCCCTTGATTAAATAATCTGAAGAAAATATTCATCCCATAATTCAATTCAATATACATTTTAAAAATAACAATATATTGTACCTGGAGCATGCACAATGGGAAGCCTTGCTAAGGTCTGTCATCTGGGGAATTAATAGATGAAGTAGTTCCTTTAAACCATGTCATTCTCGATGAATCAGCCATATATCCATCATCATCTTCACCTTTATTACTGCCTCCCAATACACGTCCAGTGAAGAATCCACTACCTCAACACCCACCACAAAATCTACAACTGAGAACATAAATTTCTCAAGATCACCAATTTGGAAAAATACTTTAATAAAATTGTTTTATCTACAAACATTAGAGGGTATTCCACAACTTTTCACTTCTTTAAAAACAACAAAAACATCGTATAGTTCACCATTGAGTCACAAACCATAAATAACATCATTATATCAATAACAGTTGACATGAATCCCTCTAAACCTCAAATCCCTAATAAGATCCAAAGAAATCTCAGTATGTCCAACACATTAAATCCCATAGATATATATACTATATGTTACTATAGTAGGATTCATCCCATGGATTTCCAATTCATTTAAAATATCATTATCTTGTGGAAGATTAATTTCACACTGCCCTTGATGAAGCTTATAATAAAAGTTCCTCATAATGCCGAAGGTGTAAACATTTGGTGACAGTACATGTATCATTAATTAATCAAAATCATATTTGATTTATAAATACAAGACTATATATTCAAAACAATATTGAATAAATATAATCCGGAATATTAATGTGTAATTTTGTAGTTGGTTACTAAATATGAACAGGTGTGAAAAAATATGAATAAATCTGAACCTATTTTATGAAAACATCAACCTATGTGATCAAGTTTGTTTAAACATAATAGAAAGGGGATATAAAATAAGAACAAATAGGAAAAATATGAACATGTATATGAATTTGGAATCAATTATAAAAAAATGCACTCTGGAAAATTTTAAGAACAGTTAAATGTTAGAACCAAAAAGTACGAACATGTATGAAAAAAATAGATCTGATTGAAAAAAATATGAACAAATGATAAATAAATATGATCCTAATGAAAATTTGGAATCAATAAAAAAACAAAACACACCATTATAGAATAAATTAAACACCTCCACCATGGGATACGGCACGGGTGTTTTGATGCCCAGATAGGCAACACCTACAGCCAAAAACATACCTAAATTCATCATATTTTAAGAAAACATAATCTTACATTGCATCTATTCATACCCAATTGTATTCTCAGAATTATATAACATAAATTGGAAATAATATTTGTCTTTTTTTCACCAAAACATACTTAAATAACCAGCAATGAGAGTATATACAACAATAATTAAACAAAAGTATCTGAAATGAGGCTCAACGAATCTCTTAAAAAATTCCCAGAGCATAGCTATGGAGCAACCCAAACCATCGTCATCCAAGTAGAATCTTTACATAATGCTCAAAAAATTATTTAATGAATATTAAGAATGATAGTTTTTTCAACATTAAAACTACAATACCATAAATTATGGAGAAACAATATAAAAACAATAATCAAAATAGAATCCGAACATTAGAATATATAAAAATCTATTATAGAGAGTATAAAAACATTCAAAACAGAATCCGATCAGCAGAATATATATAAAACTGTTACAGTGAGTATAAAAACAATCAATGAGGAATATAAAAACAATCAATATAGAATCCGATCTGAACTCATTAGGTCAAAATAGAATTATGAAATCGATGCAGGGGTATACACATGTACCAACAGACAACAATATAATAAAAACTGAATCCAATCAGAAGAATGTATAAAAACTTGTTACAGAGAGTATAAAAATTGAATAGATTCACTGTATTAATTTTTGATACTAATAAAAATTGTATGAAAATAAGGTAGGAAAGTGGATGTTGAACAATCACATATTTTTGACTAAAATATGTAAGATTTTTTGAAACTACATGTGAATGTAATTGAACCAAAATATTATAATATGCAACAGATGTACTAATCCATGAAATTCATTAAAACATTGTAACTATTTAATGTGACTTTACATTAAATCTATTCAAAGTTTTATGAATCTTTATATGAAAACATTAATCTATTTTCCCGAAACAGTGATTAACATTAAAATAACTACTTAACCTAAGACACGACTTCGACTCCACATTATGTCAACTGCTTGACATAACCGCAAGTGGTTCTTTTGACATTACATAATCGTATAACGTATTGTCATGATGGGGAAACAATGTTATGATTCATAAAATGTGTTCTTTATATACAGTGGATTCAATATTGAAAAAAAATCACCAATAGTTAATGTATACATGAATTCCATTAAAATACATATAACACTGGAAACACATATGTAGTAGAAACACAACATATTGAATTAACTTTTAGTATAGTAGAGTGATATGACTCTAAAATAAGTGGAGGAGTACATAAACTTGATTATGTGAAACTCAAGAGTGGGGTTTTGTAGTTAGTCTATGTTACTCGATCATAAATCATGACATTAATGAATCTCTGTCATGCTTCATGGAATCCAAAATATTAATAACGGGACAATGATACATAAAATTAAGAATCACATATCACCATTTGTTATATTCCAACGCAAAGAACATAATTAATTTACATATAAAAAAAAGATAAAACTCATGAACTGCTTCCAAAAACATAAATAATGGACCATATCTGTAACGCCCCGACCCCAGCTACCCAGAGTCGGTGCATTATTACATAACATTGGCATGATCACAAGAAAGATCAAATCCCGAAAGACCGATTGGTTTAGTAGCCTTGGAAACACTAGATATAATCATAAAGTTTTACATTACATTTCAAAGTGAAAAACTACTACAACAACAAAGTCTTCATATCCACACTATTAACCCCTCATAATATCCCTGCAAGTCATTCATAAATTACTTCTTCACTACCTGGGGAAAATAAAACATAGAAAAGGGGTGAGCTCAAATGCTCAGTAAGGATAACAATATAGCGGAACATTCAAAATAAGCATAAACATTTAAGGAAATGAATTACTAAAACAAAAGCCTTTTAAATATTAACTTTCAACATGGTATGGCAAAAGTAAAATGAAATAATGCCATTTACTTATTCACATGGATATTCTACTAATCGAATAATCACATGCAATATCAATAACCACTTTCATAATGTTGGAATGCATAATGCCAGACTATCATAACCACATAGCCAAGGCCTCGTGCCAAGACTACAAATAAGATTTTGTCAAGGCCTTGTGCCAAGACACTAGTTTGTCTCATGAGACCTACCGATGCAATTTTTTTTAAGAAGATACTTACGTTAAAAATTGCTAAAATACACTCCAGTGTTTTTCTGAAAACATTATGCAAGCTTCTGAAAACAAAATAACTAATTCTGAGACTGCTCGACTAATTACAGGCCATGATGGGTCCACTCCCAATCCCTTCCTGTCTACCAAACTCGAGAGTCAGGTTTTCTGAAAACATTTTTAAGCTTGCGTTAAATACGTATACATTTGCACTGGATTTTCATATATTTGAGAGAAATATCTCTTTTTTTGAAATCATTTAAAAATAACATAATTATAATAGAAAACCTTTATTTTTAAAATGTTCTTGTAATCTTGTAAGGGATGCTTTGAAGATTTTATAACGGCGGTAAATAGCCGGACCTGCCGTATAAGTTAAAAAAAACATTCTTACCTTAATTCTATCGAAAGGTTAAAAAGGGACCTTGTTTTGAAAACGACATAAAGATTACTTTATAAACCACTTATAAAAGTTAAAAAGGGTATAAATGACTTTAACTATTATTCTAGTAAATAGTAAAAATGTTTTGAAATACATTTTTAAGAAACATGGATGTGGATGATAAAGAGATCCCAGTAGATTATTATATATAAACAACCTCGGATAATGAAGAGATTGTGAAATAACCCTTACCTTGTACTTTTCCTTGGTTGGGGTAGGTTAACCTCCTGTATAATGGTGAAATAATTGTTATTAAATTATACAAGAATCATATATATTAATATGATATCATATATGATCTTTTAACATTGATTTATTAATAATATCTTAGAATTATCATCGTTTCGGGTGTTAACTTACTCATTTTCTTTTATATGTTTTGTTACATAAGCCATGTTTGTTGTATCTTATTCATATCCAGAATGATATCAAGTCCTTAAACATCATTTTTAAATCATAAAATGATAATTATACTTGAATGGATACGATGGAGAATGAATCTCATCGCGTTCGTGGAGACGGTAGTCCGTACGTACGCACGAGCGACAATATCATTCTTTTGATATTAAAATAATATATAAATGGATGGTATATCATATATACAGAATCATTAACATGTTATATTTATTATTTACATGAGTTACACATCATTATTATACCCATCCAAATAATATTATATTGAATAACAATTACACCACGACGTGGAGACGGTAAGCCGTATGTACGCACGTATGGTGACATGTTATTCAAAGGGTGGATAGAATACTAAATATGGTTGTACTATACTTATAATAACATCACAGTATATGTGAGATACTGGAGTTATTATTTTAGAATGGTAAGAACAAAGGAAGAAGAAGTGGAAGAAGAAATGAACTTAGAAAAGGGTGGTGAAATCATTACCTCTTCTTCGGGTTCTTCCTTTTGATTTGATCAAAAGGGCTCCTTAGGTTGGCTTTCTGATCAAACTAAGGCCTCTAGGTTGTAGTGAGGGATGTTGGGAGATTATTTGGGCAGAGTTTGGCCAAACCAAAAGGCTTTGAAGGTGTGAAGAAATGAGAAGGAGGAGTGCCCTTTTATAAGAGGGGTGAGGGGCACCTTTGGAAAAGTTAGAAATATTAATTTATAATAAATTCATATTCGGTTTACAAAGGCTCCAAAGTTGACTATTCAAAGGATGAGGTGGGGATAGGTCGAAAACAACTCATCGAATAGAATTTAGATAGGTTTGGGTACTTATATTAACCTTATCTTTAAGTATTAACTCTAAGTTAATTAGTTTCACTTTTACAATGTCTCTTTGTATTTTTATATTATATGGTTAATAGACTTACCATATACATACAAGCGACCCCCAAGTGGTCCATTAATGATTAACCTATCATAATATAAGTCTCTTGGCCGAACCTTAGATTTTTAGGAATTTAATATCAATTAATAATATAATATTTGTTTTAAGAACTCTTTTATGTCAATTTTGACACTATTCAATAGTTGATTTTTGTGAAACTCATAACAGATTGATTACTTCGAACAAAGTCAATTAAATCAATCCCAATATATCATATTATCCTAGAAAATTAGTTTAATTCATTAAAAGTTTCATATTATATTTATTTGGGTATTTATAATATCAATTATTTTAATTTTTCACTATTATAGTAATTACTGTATCATCATTATGTCATAAATTAAATAAATTATTTAATGTCTAAAAATTATAAATAAAATATCATTATGTAGGAAATCTTTTTATCTTTCTAATGAATATTTATAATCGAAAATCCAACATGTATAACCCTATGTAAAAATTGTTCTTCTAAAAGATGTAAGCTTATGCCATTTTTATTTTTATTTTAACTTTATTAATATAATGTGTCCCTACCACATACAAGTGGCTCCAAGGGGTCCCCAAATTGACCCAAGGATGCTCATGGTCGGGTATGTGTCCACCAATAAGGTTAGGACACGTTTTAGGGTAACTTTGTATTATTATAATATTATTTTTTTTAACCCTTATTTACCAGATTTACCCTTTAACCATGGTAAATAAAATATTTACCGCAGTAATTATTCAAAATGTCTAAAAATAAAAGTTACCTATTTACACAATTTGAACATCCTGATTCCAAATATGGAATCCATTTTCCTAAATTCAAAACACAGAAGTGGCAGAAATTAATTTAAAATTAATTCCCGCTGTCAAAACAAAAAGCGTGTTTTTAAGAGATAATAACTATCAAAAGATTGACACTTGTTTATGTTTGGTTTAATTGTAAAATTATGTCCAATGACCAACATTATATTAAATGGTAAAAATATATTCTAAATATACTTTAAAACTACTAAAATTCATAATTTATCACTATTAATTATTTTGATTAAAAAAGTTGTTTTTAATTAAAATTTAGTAATTTTCACTATTCATCAAAATATGAAAGTTATCCGAAAAGTACCAAAATTTCACCTTAGGCTAAATTCGATATTCCGAGTCCAAAAATGAAGTCCATTTTCAAATATAAAATATATATAATTTCAAAAATTAGGTATTACTATTCACAACGGTTAGTTTAATTAGTTGTGGTGTGTGTTAGAACTCGAGGTTGCGTACAACACAAGCTATCGCATTATTCAAAGGGAAATGTACCGTAGAAGCTTGGGGTGTTACATTCTCCCCTCCTTCAAATAATTGCGTCCTCGCAATTTCTAGGGTATTACTGCATAAAAAGACTCGGGTGGTTCTTCATCATAAGTTCCTCGGGTTCCCACGTTGCCTCTTCCATCTTATGATTCCTCCACAATACTTTTACCAGACGCGTCGTCCGGTTTCTCAGCACTTGTTCTCTCGTATCAAGAATCTTGATGGGCTCTTCGCAATAAGACAGATCGGGTTCCAGTTCTAATTCCTCATAGGTGAGTACATGTGTTGGGTCAGGCATGTATTTTCTCAACAGAGATACGTGGAACACATCGTGAACTTTGGAGAGACTTGGCGGCATTGCCAATCGGTAAGCTACAGCCCCAATTCGTTCTAGAATTTCGAAAGGTCCGATGTACCTGGGACTCAATTTACCTTTCTTACCAAAATGTATGACTCCCTTCCACGGAGATACCTTCAGGAAAACATGATCACCGACTTGAAATTCCAAATCCTTCCTTCGATTATCGGCATAGCTCTTCTGCCTACTTTGAGCTGCTTTAATGTGATTTTGGATTACCTTCACCTTTTCCACCGTTTCCTCCACCAGTTCTGGGCCTACAAGTTTTCTTTCACCAACGTCATCCCAACAGGTTGGTGTACGACATCTCTTTCCGTATAACGCTTCATATGGTGCCATCTGAATACTCGAATGCAAGATATTGTTATAGGAAAATTCTACTAGTGGTAAATATTGATCCCACATACCTTGAAAATCAAGTGAGCAAGATCTCAACATGTCTTCTAAGGTCTGAATAGTCCGTTATGATTGTCCGTCTGTCTGAGGGTGGTAAGCAGTGCTCAAATGAAGTTCAGTATCCAGGGATTTCTGAATACTTTTCCAAAACCTTGAAGTAAAACGGGGATCACGATCAGAAACAATCGATAGGGGTACTCCATGAAGTCTCACAACTTCATTAATGTATAGTCTTGCTAGACGTTCCAGGGGTAGATCTTCTCTTATAGCAAGAAAATGTGCTGACTTGGTAAGACGATCAACAATAACCCATATTGTATCGTTCCTTCTAGGAGTCTTTGGTAGCCCCATGACAAAGTCCATTGTAATATTGTCCCATTTCCACTCTGGTATGGGAAGAGGTTGCATGACTCCTCTAGGCTGTTGCCTTCCAGCTTTCACTTGTTGACAAACCATACATCTTGACACAAAATCAGCAATCTCCCTCTTCATGTTGTCCCACCAAAAATGTTCCTTCAAATCTCTATACATTTTGGTGCTCCCAGGGTGTATAGAGAAATTGGAACTATGAGCATCATCCAGCAATTCCCTTTTTAGATCAGGTATATTGGGAACACAAAGTCTCTTCTCGAATTTCAAAATTCCACCTTCATACGCAAAGTCTCTCAATCTCCCATCATTCACAGCTTTAATCTTCTTTTGGAATTCTTCATCATCAGTCTGAGAACTCTTAATCCTTTCTAGTAAAGATGGTTTGGCAACCATTTGAAAAAGCATTGATGTTTCACCTTCCCTGGTTATTCCCATGTCCATCTTCACTAGCTCCATGAAAATTGGATCCCTTTCAATTCTCATATTGTTCAAAACTCCATGGTCTTTTCTACTCAAAGCATCTGCCACCTTGTTTTCCTTCCCTGGGTGGTAGTGTATCGTGCAATCATAATCCTTGAGTAATTCAAGCCATCTCCTTTGCCTCATGTTGAGTTCTTTTTGTGAGAAAATATACTTCAAACTCTTGTGATCAGTATAAATCTCACATTTTTCACCATAGAGGTAGTGCCTCCATATCTTCAAAGCAAAGATCACAGCTGCTAACTCAAGATCATGAGTAGGATAGTTTTGTTCATGAATTTTCAACTGTCGTGATGCATAGGCAATAACTCTATCATTCTGCATAAGGACACAACCAAGTCCTTTCTTCGATGCATCACTATAAATAACGAACCCATCATTCCCCGATGGTAGAGTCAATATAGGAGCATTGACTAATCTTCTCTTTAGTTCTTCGAAACATTCTTCACACTCTTTTGTCCAAACAAATTTAACCCCTTTACGTGTGAGCTTTGTTAATGGGTTAGCCAATCGGGCAAAATTCTGGACGAAACGTCGATAATAACCTGCCAAGCCAATAAAACTACGTACCTCAGTTATACTCGTAGGTGCTGGCCATTCTTGGATTGCCTTGGTCTTAGAAGGATCAACAGAGATTCCATCTTTTGAGACAATATGGCCAAGAAAAGAAATCTCCTGAAGCCAGAATTCACACTTGCTAAACTTTCCATATAATTCATGCCTCCTCAGAGTCTTCAAGATAATGCGCAAGTGATTTTCATGATCTTCGTAGGTTTTGGAGTATACCAAGATATCATCAATAAATACCACCACAAATTCATCGAGATACTCCTTGAAAACTCTATTCATTAGATCCATGAATACAGAGGGTGCATTAGTCAATCCAAACGGCATTACAGTAAACTCGTAATGCCCGTACCTGGTTCGAAATGCTGTTTTCGGAATGTCTTCCTTCTTCACACACAACTGATGGTATCCAGATCGAAGGTCAATCTTTGAAAAGTATTGAGCTCCATGCAGTTGGTCAAATAAATCATCAATACGAGGTAGGGGATACTTGTTCTTTATCGTTATATCATTGATCTCCCTGTAGTCGATACATAACCTCATAGATCCATCTTTCTTTTTAACAAAAAGAACA
The DNA here is from genome assembly GCA_963277665.1 of Viscum album. Taxonomy (NCBI): domain Eukaryota; kingdom Viridiplantae; phylum Streptophyta; class Magnoliopsida; order Santalales; family Viscaceae; genus Viscum; species Viscum album. Next base: position 1,897,772,255 of record OY728121.1, on the reverse strand, counting down.
GGGGCTCCCCATGGAGAAACACTAGGGCGAATAAATCCCTTATTACTCAATTCCTCTAGTTGTTTCTTTAGTTCTACTAATTCTACAGTAGCCATTCTATAAGGGGTCTTCGATATAGGCCTTGATCCAGGAATCAAATCAATGGAAAACTCTACTTCTCGTTCTGGAGGATGTCCAGGTAAATCTTCCGGAAATACATCTACAAACTCTTTCACAATAGGTACATCCTCTATTTGAACATTCCTTTCCTCACCGACAGTTATTTCATTCTCTTCCTCCCCAATAATTGAATTAAGTTGAGCTACTGGGGGTGGATCTAAATAAGAATTAGGTGGTGACGATTCTGCTCTAAAAATAAGGTGTTCCTTATCATTATCATCAAGAATCGTAACCTCTTTCTTCTTACAATAAATCTTCGCATCATAGTCCGAAAGCCAGTCCATACCGAGGATTATATCAAACTCAATCATAGGTATGACGATGAGATCAGCAGATAAAGAAAATTTATGTGCTCTAATGGGGACTGATTCACAAAACTTTGTTGCAACGATACTTCCCTTAGGAGTTTTAACTGACAACTCCCTTATTAAATCAAATTGGAAATATCTAATTTTCTTAGCAAACTGGGAAGATATGAAACAATGCGATGATCCAGAATCAAATAATGCATTTGCTAAACTTGAGGAAACCATTAAATTACCTGCCACCACGTCTTTCGGAGCTTCTACCTCAGCAGTAGTGATAGCATAAGCCTGGCCTTGATCCCTTGGCCTTTTCTGAGGTAAGTTCTCCTGACGCTTAGGACATGCATTTGCATAATGCCCCATCTCCCTGCAATTGTAGCACTGAATGTTGGTAGCTTCCTTCTTCCCCTTGCAATCATGAGCTTGGTGGCCTTTTTCACCACACTTGTAACAGACTCCCATTCCTTTCAAGCAAGTACCAGGATGTTTCTTCCCACATTTACCACAAGATGGATATTCAACCTTTCCCTTCTTCCCCTTATTTCCATTCCCAGATTGATCAGAAGGTCTCTTCTTCTCTTGCTTTGCTTTAAAGTCATAAGACTTAGAGAATTCTTTTTCGGTCTTGATAGCACATGAGACAATGTCTTCGTACGACGAAAAGGATTGTGAGACTAATGCTCGACGGAGAAATGGTTTTAACCCATCAAAGAAACGATCAATCTTACTTCTTGGGTTGTGAATATAATCTCCAGCATACCTCGCTAACCTTGTAAAGTTAGCCTCATACTTTGTGACATTCTCATCCTCCTTTTGTCTCAGACTCAGAAATTGCCTTTCCATATCTGCTCGATGGTCGCGAGGAAAGTATTTTTCTAAAAACAGATCTTTGAACTCCCTCCATTCGATGTTTGATACTTCATCATCTTCCTTCATGTTTTGAATCAATGACCACCATTGATCAGCATCTCCAGTGAGGCGGTAAACTGCCATGATAACTTTTTCCCTTTCACTGCTCCCCAAAGCCTGAAATATTTTCTCTAGGGAACATATCCATTGCTCAGCTACTAAGGGATTTGTACTCCCATTGAACGTTGGTGGTTGTTGTCTCAGGAATCGATCTAACATTGATCCTCCACGCTGCGGATCAGGGTGCTCCATACGGGTAAGGTTATTATTCATAACCTGAGTAAGTTGTCCCAGTACGGTGATTAGCTGATCAGCACCAGTTGCATCACCAGCCCCACTATAATTATCTTGAGCAGGAGGGAAATCCCTACATGGAGTGAGTGCATTGATACGGTTTCCATTTCTTCCACTAGGCGCCATTTCTAAACAATGGAATAAACTAGATCAGTTTATGAATCAAAATACATAATCCCATACTTATAAAACACTTAACATAAATTGAACTATTTATGGATATAATCCATAATCATAAAAATGTTTTCTTTGAGGAAGTATATACTCATAATCCCTTCAAAATGATTTGTAAAGAAAATGAGAGTTATCCTAAGCATATCCCCCGGGAGTGTCGTAACCAAGAGTGCAGCAAGGCCTGTTGTCGTGCACCAGTTCCCGTTCGAGTCTAGCTCAAAGCGGTGTTTTCGGGTTTTACCCCTAGGTACATCTGTGCCAGAGCCGCCTCTACCTGCTCGTATCCAGACATGGATGTATTGCTCGGAAAACTCACAAAATCTCTACAATACCAAAATTCTAGGAAGTTCTTCTATACTAATCCTCAAAGTTCATCTTAGGTCTACGTGCTCTAATCAGAGTTTATCTAAATCTAGTTTCCAAGGTTTGTACTAAACTTCCTCTGATACCAACTGTAACGCCCCGACCCCAGCTACCGAGAGTCGGTGCATTATTACATAACATTGGCATGATCACAAGAAAGATCAAATCCCGAAAGACCGATTGGTTTAGTAGCCTTGGAAACACTAGATATAATCATAAAGTTTTACATTACATTTCAAAGTGAAAAACTACTACAACAACAAAGTCTTCATATCCACACTATTAACCCCTCATAATATCCCTGCAAGTCATTCATAAATTACTTCTTCACTACCTGGGGAAAATAAAACATAGAAAAGGGGTGAGCTCAAATGCCCAGTAAGGATAACAATATAGCGGAACATTCAAAATAAGCATAAACATTTAAGGCAATGAATTACTAAAACAAAAGCCTTTTAAATATTAACTTTCAACATGGTATGGCAAAAGTAAAATGAAATAATGCCATTTACTTGTTCACATGGATATTCTACTAATCGAATAATCACATGCAATATCAATAACCACTTTCATAATGTTGGAATGCATAATGCCAGACTATCATAACCACATAGCCAAGGCCTCGTGCCAAGACTACAAATAAGATTTTGTCAAGGCCTTGTGCCAAGACACTAGTTTGTCTCATGAGACCTACTGATGCAATTTTTTTTAAGAAGATACTTACGTTAAAAATTGCTAAAATACACTCCAGTGTTTTTCTGAAAACATTATGCAAGATTCTGAAAACAAAATAACTAATTCTGAGACTGCTCGACTAATTACAGGCCATGATGGGTCCACTCCCAATCCCTTCCTGTCTACCAAACTCGAGAGTCAGGTTTTATGAAAACATTTTTAAGCTTGCGTTAAATACGTATACATTTGCACTGGATTTTCATATATTTGAGAGAAATATCTCTTTTTTTGAAATCATTTAAAAATAACATAATTATAATAGAAAACCTTTATTTTTAAAATGTTCTTGTAATCTTGTAAGGGATGCTTTGAAGATTTTATAACGGCGGTAAATAGCCGGACCTGCCGAATAAGTTAAAAAAAACATTCTTACCTTAATTCTGTCGAAAGGTTAAAAAGGGACCTTGTTTTGAAAACGACATAAAGATTACTTTATAAACCACTTATAAAAGTCAAAAAGGGTATAAATGACTTTAACTCATATTCTAGTAAATAGTAAAAATGTTTTGAAATACATTTTTAAGAAACATGGATGTGGATGATAAAGAGATCCCAGTAGATTATTACATATAAACAACCTCGGATAATGAAAAGATTGTGAAATAACCCTTAACTTGTACTTTTCCTTGGTTGGGGTAGGTTAACCTCCTGTATAATGGTGAAATAATTGTTATTAAATTATACAAGAATCATATATATTAATATGATATCATATATGATCTTTTAACATTGATTTATTAATAATATCTTAGAATTATCATCGTTTCGGGTGTTAACTTACTCATTTTCTTTTATATGTTTTGTTACATAAGCCATGTTTGTTGTATCTTATTCATATCCAGAATGATATCAAGTCCTTAAACATCATTTTTAAATCATAAAATGATAATTATACTTGAATGGATACGATGGAGAATGAATCTCATCGCGTTCGTGGAGACGGTAGTCCGTACGTACGCACGAGCGACAATATCATTCTTTTGATATTAAAATAATATATAAATGGATGGTATATCATATATACAGAATCATTAACATGTTATATTTATTATTTACATGAGTTACACATCATTATTATACCCATCCAAATAATATTATATTGAATAACAATTACACCACGACGTGGAGACGGTAAGCCGTACGTACGCACGTATGGTGACATGTTATTCAAAGGGTGAATAGAATACTAAATATGGTTGTACTATACTTATAATAACATCACAGTATATGTGAGATACTGGAGTTATTATTTTAGAATGGTAAGAACAAAGTAAGAAGAAGTGGAAGAAGAAATGAACTTAGAAAAGGGTGGTGAAATCATTACCTCTTCTTCGGGTTCTTCCTTTTGATTTGATCAAAAGGGCTCCTTAGGTTGGATTTCTGATCAAACTAAGGCCTCTAGGTTGTAGTGAGGGATGTTGGGAGATTATTTGGGCAGAGTTTGGCCGAACCAAAAGGCTTTGAAGGTGTGAAGAAATGAGGAGGAGGAGTGCCCTTTTATAAGAGGGGTGAGGGGCACCTTTGGAAAAGTTAGAAATATTAATTTATAATAAATTCATATTCGGTTTAAAAAGGATCCAAAGTTTACTATTCAAAGGATGAGGTGGGGATAGGTCGAAAACAACTCATCCAATAGAATTTAGACAGGTTTGGGTACTTATATTAACCTTATCTTTAAGTATTAACTCTAAGTTAATTAGTTTCACTTTTACAATGTCTCTTTGTATTTTTATATTATATGGTTAATAGACTTACCATATACATACAAGCGACCCCCAAGTGGTCCATTAATGATTAACCTATCATAATATAAGTCTCTTGGCCGAACCTTAGATTTTTAGGAATTTAATATCAATTAATAATATAATATTTGTTTTAAGAACTCTTTTATGTCAATTTTGACACTATTCAATAGTTGATTTTTGTGAAACTCATAACAGATTGATTACTTCGAACAAAGTCAATTAAATCAATCCCAATATATCATATTATCCTAGAAAATTAGTTTAATTCATTAAAAGTTTCATATTATATTTATTTGGGTATTTATAATATCAATTATTTTAATTTTTCACTATTATAGTAATTACTGCATCATCATTATGTCATACATTAAATACATAATTTAATGTCTAAAAATTATAAATAAAATATCATTATGTAGGAAATCTTTTTAGCTTTCTAATGAATATTTATAATAGAAAATCCAACATGTATAACCCTATGTAAAAATTGTTCTTCTAAAAGATGTAAGCTTATGCCATTTTTATTTTTATTTTAACTTTATTAATATAATGTGTCCCTACCACATACAAGTGGCTCCAAGGGGTCCCCAAATTGACCCAAGGATGCTCCTGGTCGGGTATGTGTCCACCAATAAGGTTAGGACACGTTTTAGGGTAACTTTGTATTATTATAATATTATTTTTTTTAACCCTTATTTACCGGATTTACCCTTTAACCATGGTAAATAAAATATTTACCGCAGTAATTATTCAAAATGTCTAAAAATAAAAGTTACCTATTTACACAATTTGAACATCCTGATTCCAAATATGGAATCCATTTTCCTAAATTCAAAACACAGAAGTGGCAGAAATTAATTTAAAATTAATTCCCGCTGTCAAAACAAAAAGCGTGTTTTTAAGAGATAATAACTATCAAAAGATTGACACTTGTTTATGTTCGGTTTAATTGTAAAATTATGTCCAATGACCAACATTATATTAAATGGTAAAAATATATTCAAAATATACTTTAAAACTACTAAAATTCATAATTTATCACTATTAATTATTTTGATTAAAAAAGTTGTTTTTAATTAAAATTTAGTAATTTTCACTATTCATCAAAATATGAAAGTTATCCGAAAAGTACCAAAATTTCACCTTAGGCTAAATTCGATATTCCGAGTCCAAAAATGAAGTCCATTTTCAAATATAAAATATATATAATTTCAAAAATTAGGTATTACTATTCACAACGGCTAGTTTAATTAGTTGTGGTGTGTGTTAGAACTCGAGGTTGCGTACAACACACGCTATCGCATTATTCAAAGGGAAACGTACCGTAGAAGCTTGGGGTGTTACAATATCATGTAAAATTTTTAAATTAGATATGGATAAATTTCAGCATACATTGGTGGAGGAAAAGAGATGAAGTTCACAGTAGAGTTAAAATTGTTTTCTACATTGTAAATTGAAGTTAACATCACTGGCTCTAGGTGATAATGACATCTGGGATCCTCTTAGTGTGCTTCCTATAGATGTTGGTTTAGATGGAATAATATTTTGATGAAATTTTAATCATGTAAATGTTAATATTTACAGTAGTAGAATGAAAAAAAAAACAGAACAGTTTAAGGTGAACAAAAATGAAATAACACAACCAGTTTTTCATTATTTTCTGAGTTGTCCTTTTTGAAGCCTTACCTATGTACAAGACAATGGTTCTTACATTTTTGTATTGTTTATATATTTTTTATATTGTCTAGGAGTTGAACATAATAAAATTATGCATTACTACGATCAAAGTACATATAATATATCTTCAAAACCCAAATAATATGTCTATTGTGCATGTAATCATTGACAATTATAAAGACACAAATGAAATATATATTAAATGTATAGTAATGGAACTCGTAAACATAAATATGATTGGAATAAGATTCTCTTACCCAAAAATAAGGAAGACTTTGATGTAATGAGGGAATAAATAAAAACCCTGCTAAGAATGATAGTTGAAGAAACAATACCCAAGTAGATTAGGGGAAGGGTGAAATGGGGAACCATAATAGGAGATGTGTACTGTTAATGCTTCAGTAAATCATTTTTAACTACATTTAAATCTGGGAGGATAGTAGGTAGAATACTTATACGACATAAGGTATACATACCTACAATGAACTCAATTAGAGGAAGTATTGATAATTAGAAGTATTAATCACATAGCAACCAATAATTGGTTCAAATTTTTCAGGGGATACAATAACATGCAACAATAACTAAAATCCACTCTAAATAACAAGTTCATTCAAATCATGATGACAGTTGAAGAAAATATCAAACATTTCATATATGAGGCTTTCACCAAGGATCGAAAAATACCTGAAATTATTTGTTATAAAAAAATGTAAAATAATGGAAAGGATAAAAAACATGATATTTACAAATTATTCTATTTTAATTAAAAATTTAATATACATAACTAATTGATAATCCACTCAAAACATTAAACTAATTCTGTTGGATATTGTTTACAACATACCTGTACTATGTTTCAAAAGTGGTGAAGGAAGAAGGATGGTGTTAAAAGATTGGCGAGCTTACATAATAGATTGACATGTGATTCAGAACAATAATTGAATAAACAAATAAATAAAAATTTAACAACAGAATTGAACATTAAAAATAATAAGAAATGGAAATGTATAGGTACCGGTATAAGTGTTGACCTTATTCTCAATCACATCACTCAATATTTTGTCTGGACACTTCTCTAGCTACTTCAGGTGGCAACAATCAAGAACAAAATATCCTCCCCTTCATTTTTCAATGGTATATCCTTCCAGGGAATCACCATATAAAAATATAGTCATGCCACAATTAGATTTAGATATATAATAATGGTTGATAGAGTTATATGACTTTAAAATTAGTAGAGGAGTACACTGACCTGATTAGATGGAATAATATTTTGAAGAAATTTTAATCCTATAAAAGTGAAATTATAGAGAATATTTAGATATGTTGAATGAAATAAGGAGTCAAATAAAATCTATAATAAATATACACAAATAGAACTTGTAATCCAAAATATTAATGAAATAAGATTCACTTACCCAAAAATATAGAAGGCGTTGATGCAATGAGAAGATGAATAAAAACCCTGCTAAGAATGATAGTTGAAGAAACAATAGTGGAGTAGATTAGGGGTAGGGTGAAATGGGGAACCATAATAGGAGATGTATATTATTAATGCTTCAGTAAATCTTTTTTAACTTAAATTAAATTAGGGAGTAAAATTTGGAGATTACTTGGACAACGTAATGAATACATACCTGTTGTGTAGGTCTCAATGTGTGTTGCCTCTGAATTAGGTATTACTGATGGTAATAGGTTCATGAAGAACTTGTCGGCGTCTTCCACATCAATGGTTGGTGAACTAGAAAATGCAACAGTATGCGGTAGTAGAACCGAAGGACAATACGATGGAAGTCACGAGTTAGAAGAGTACTAATTGGAGAGACTGATAATATGTAGAAAAATGATAAGGTCATTAAGTATTTTTCAATTATAAATGAAAATATGGAGCAATAGTTTTTAGTAAGATACCGATTGCAATGATATCTGGTTTTTGGTGAAGGGGTTCATAGGTGAAGGATATGTCAGAGCCGAGCACGCAAGACTCTTCCATCACCGATAACCGGTATTTTCTCGTAAATGAATGTGAAGACAGAGGGAGGAAAATGACTGGCCTTATGAAGCAACGAATGAAGAGTTGATTTTCCTATGGAACCCTATAATGTCGAACAACATAGTAGAAAAAGTTGATCGAAGCAGAATAAATGGTTGGAGGAATTTGTTTTCATGGGTAACTCATTAACGGTAGTAGACGGGGGAAAGGTATGTGGCTAAAGAGTAAGAAGTAATTGGTGGTGAGGATGGAGATATTGAAATCCTCTTGAAACCCTAGAAAATAGACAGGCTAATAGTGAGTGGGAGAGGGAAGATATCGAGGGATCGGAGTAGTGCATAGGTAAATCGTGATTCGGTTCGATGAAAATTAGGTGGTAGGAATTGAGGTTGGGTATGAGGGTTAGGAGGAATGTGATGTGGGAGTGACACGTGTCCGGAAAAAACCCTTCTAGAGTATATATATAGATATAGATTTCCAAAATTGAATAGATAGGTTTCGAAAAAATAATAATAATAGTATAATATTATAATAACAAAAATATTATAATAATTAAATTATTATTATAATTAAACTATTATTATTATTATTATTTTAAACCTCATTGGAACTAAAATGGAAAAACTACATAGTTATGAAATGGATACATTTATATGTTCTTCATTTTACTTCCTGTAAAACAAATTTAATCTGATTTCAAAACATCGAAAGGCTAGAAAATAGTCATCCAATGTCTGATTTTGATTCTGTCTGTGGTGTTGGAACTGTAACGATGCCCTGTAAATGGTTTAATACAAATTTAATTTGTTTTTTCGGATTAAAATCAACAAACCTCAATTTGATACCACGAGAGGAAACTGGGAATGAAGTGGATGCCCCAAGTAGGGTGGATTTTAAATATTTTTACTAATATTCAACATAAACTAGTAGGTTTTGGAAAATCGATTCCTATTTAATGATCAGGATCTCATGTTAAGGGCTTTAAGTAGAAAATAAAACCGTAATATACCTTGTCTAGATTTGATGTCTTGAATGACATCTAATCACCATTTGTTATCACCGCTCGATGAATCTAAATCCTATTTCATCTAGATCATCCACAAGTGCTTCATGAAATCCATGGGATCACCGGTCGTCGTTATCCATGTGCTAGAATAGAGATACGACAACTACGTCGACACTCCTACAACCACCACATCGCACTTATTGAGATTCCGGAGAGACATCTCCATTCAATCTTCTGGATCCAAGCCTGATTCTCTAATATGTGGGAGAGAGAGGAGAGAGGGGAGAAGTGAACTGTACATGGAAGACTGTTCCCCTCCAATATTTATAGAGTGAAATGAAATTACCTAGAAATGTTAGACCCACCCTTGAACAATTAATCACACTATATAAATAATACATTCACTACTAAACATTGTCACTAATATTATGTATTATTATTATCACTTAACGGTAACTAATATATTACGAAATAACAATCAAGACTTTAACTCAGCTCATTCTCATGCAAATATTAATTGATCATAGAGTATATTAATATTCATTCAAATAATATTTTTATGGTATTTGCTAAAAACTTTTAAATACAATTAATAAATAATTCAATACCCAATATTTATAACTTGAATAATATGAATTTATATATTGCATTGTTGATCATTGAACCTTGGAAAAATCTCGGTCCCTAGTTGTGGGGCCCAGAATTTCTATAATCATATTCAATTGAATAGGAATGATTCTCGAATATGCTATTGTGTGTAACACTCTTGGCACATATCTTGATAGAAGTGAATATCATTCACAGTCTAAGAGAAAAATCTAGGAACCCATTGTGCCCCCTAAAGAGATAAGTATTGTCACAACAGTAAAAACCAACTTATGAACACGAACTGGGTAATATAATATCTTTGTCATTAATATATCAAAAGGTAGGACACACTCACGTTTTATCATCATTTTTATTCTTTATAGTTTTTTGATCCAAATGGATAAATTTACCCTCGACAGCCTTGGACATGGTCTTATAAAGGTTTTAACATCGTTATCAACATGGCCTGAGATATATTACATCCATAACCAGGAAGTGAAAAATCTTTTCTTGACCATTACACCAATGTCATTCCATAAATGATGCACCGAACACAAACTTTGTCACCATTATTTCAACATCATTGTTTTCTCCATGCATCAAAATATATGATCAATTGATATACAGAAGAAATGATCCCATGTCAGGAGACCATTATAAATGATCATAGATAGGAACATCCAATGACACTTGAAACATGTTTTGTTCCTATTGGAGGGTTTGTCCCTAGGATCTCACCACTTGAGATCACCATGTGAAAACTTCAGGAGATGAAGTATCAATGATTATGATCCCCAAACACCTGATAGTCAAACATCTACTATGTCCTATTAGTAAGATGTATCCAGAACATGGAACACAAATTTTAGATTAATGTCATTGTATATAGAGGTTCTCATTATAGCCCATGATCTATTATAACCTATCGATAAGTCAATTAATCTTAGGACATTCCCATTTCAATAGTTGATGCAGAAAATTTTACAATATAATGGTAATATGAGATCATGTATAGCTAACTCTATACACGATATGGAAATAAAAATCACTCAATAGTTTGGTCTAGGGTACCCACTATTTCAACAGGACAGACTCATCCATAAGTGTTTGTATTTGATTATTTATCAGTTTTCTAGGTTGACCCACGGTGTAGTTTATGTTCTGAATTCCTAATTTCATATAGTGGTGGCACAGTACAAGGACATATTCTCTGATGATGTTCCATGTTTATGTCCCCATCGAGATATAGATTTATGTATTGATATAAATTGTGGAATAACCCTGATATATGTGAAATCATATCGAATGGTACCCTTAATGCTTCATGAGATGAGAGTGCATTTAGAAGAATTGTAGAGGAATTTATTTTTCAGAGCTTGTGTTTCACCTTGGGTAGACCCAGTTTTGTTCTTAATGAATGCAGATAAGATATTAAGGTTATTTTTGGTCTACCAGTACTTGAATCAATTGATTGCGATGAAAAAGTATCCACTACAAAGGAGTGATGAACTCTTCGATTAGTTGAGATGGGAAGATGGTTCTCGAAGGTTTGATCCAGTTCAGGCTATCACTAGTTGTTATTATGAGATATATATATAACGAAGATGGAATTTACATTCCATTATGGTCACTATGAGAACATGATGATTCCCTTTGGCATGATGAAGGCACCAACAGTATTCATGGGACTCATAAACTCAATATTTTATCCGTTCTTAGATTGGTTCATGGTAGTCTTCATCAACGATATCCTTATTTACTCAACATCAAATGGGAGAATGCACAGAGCATAAGGATTGTTTTAGATGTAATCAGAGAGAACCATCTCTATGGAAAGATCTTGAAGTTCCATTTTTGGATTCAGATGGTCCAATTTCTAGAACATTTTTTCTTAGAAGATGGTGTGGTAGTGGACCCATCCAAGGTTGAGGCATTGTTCTCTTGGGATCCCCCAAAGAGCATAATAGAGGACCACATCTTCCTTGGATTTTCATGATATTATCATATATTCATACCTTATTTCATTAGGATATCATCACCCATGAGAAAATTGTCTCAAAAAGGGAACCCTTCATGTGGAAATATAATTTCCAAAAGGATTTTCATCAGTTGGGGAAGATCTTGATGAGCGCTCACATCTTCAGATTGACAGAGCAGGCTGTCGAGTACATGGTTTTCGTCGATGCATTAGGAATTAGTCTTGGTTGTGCTCTGATGCAGAAGTAGGAAGTGATTTCATATGGATCACATCAGTAGAGACAACATTAGAATAACTACGTGACCTACAATCTTGAGTTAGCATTAGTAGTCTTCACACCATTAATGTGGTAACACTGCCTGATGGGAGAGTGATTTATCATCTATTTTGATCACTAGAGTGTCAAATATATCTTATCACATAATGATCTTTACTTGATATAGAGTTTATGGATAGATATCATCTAGAAATATGACATTGAAATTATCTATATTCCTGTGAAGGGGAACATGGTAGTAGATACATTTTGAATAGATATATTTTCCAGTTACTGAATGAGGTGTTAGAGAAGGTAGACTCACTACAATTATACTTTGTGGATGGAGAATGATAATATTAAAACCACTTGACGATTTTTACCCCTCCTATATTGCATTAGTACAGGGAGGCACAACTTGGGGATATAGATAATTATACCCAACATAGTCATATATCCACTCGACATGGTCTAGATTGATTTTATAAAGGTGGAGAACATGTTGTTCTTCTCAGTCTATGAGTGATGGTACTAGTGAAATTGAAGGAGGAGGTTCAGAGATACTTTCCAACATCACCTTTAGAGGTATATCCATGGGTTTTAAATGTGTACCAAGACCTGAAATTTCAATTTTGGTTGCCATGGATTAAGAATGAGGTTTCCGATTTGGTCTCTCAATGTCTTATTTATCAGAAAGTGATGGCTTAGAAAAAAATCCTAATGTGTTTAGCTCAACCCCTTCAAGATTTAGAGTCGATGAAGGATGGGATATCAATATAATTCATGATGTTCTTACCACATTCATCTAGTTGACATGATTTCATTTGTATGATCATAGACAAAATCACCAAGTATACCCAATTATTATTTATTTGGGAGTAGATATTTGTAGAGAGAATGGGATGCCTCTTCATGGAAGAGTTAGTCCAAATCCATGGAGTTCCATCGATGATCATTTCTGACCATTATTCTCACCTTAGATTCCTGTTGTGGTAGTGATTTCACGATTAATTTGGGACTCAGTTATACTTGAGCCAAGCGTTTCACCCCTAAACATACTAGACAGAGCAGGCCATTCATGTTCTAGATGAAATTATGCAAGATTTCAGACAATAATTTTGTTGTGGTTGGGATAATCCCCAACCACTGGTGGAGTTCGTATACAATAAATAGATACCATTATACCATCAGTATAAAATTATTTTAGGCTTTGTACTAGTGAAAATGTAGGTATCCAATTTTATGGACTGACCCTAGAGAGTCGGCCCTCATGGGCCGAATGTTAAGGTGACTAATTACCAAGAAATTTCAGATCATCCAAGAGTGGATAAAGACTTCACAGATCTATAATAAGTCCTATTCTTAATGTGGAATGAGTCCTTTGTATTTTGAGGAAGAATATTAGAAGTTTCTATGGTTTTCACCTTGACATGGATTATGGATAATTGTCGGGGGTGGAAAGGTAACTTCAAGATTCATTGGCTCTTTATAGATACTGCGTAATGTTGGAAAAGTTGTATACCAGTTATCTATACCTCCACAGTTAGACCAGGTACATGACTTCTTAAACATTTCATAGGTGAGTACATACGTGTATGACCCAATACAAATTATTGGATGGGGGCAAGCTAGACATCAAGGATAGAGCTACCTTTGCTAAGTACCCGGTTGAGATAAAGGTTCTACACGATTGGATCATTCATAGTTGATCAGATCCTTTATTGTGTGTCTCAAGACAGCATGGGAATCATTAAGGGATCACATGGGAGTGATAGACTCATATTCATGTTTAGTACCCACAACTGATTTTGTAGCCCTTTTTTGGATTTTTAGGACTTAAGGCCCCAGGGTGAGGATAGTGTAATGACTCATATTTTCCATGTATTATTTTTTGATATTGAATGAATTATTTTTTAGACCATGCATTATGACGACATGAGATTATGAGGTCTAGTTAGCCCTGAAACCTTGTTTTAAATATATTAAATGTCTCACCTACACAATTTTCATGTAAATGAGGAATAACATCTTAATGGGTGATCGGATCAAAAATTGAAGTGCAACATTGAGTTCAAAATGTAGGTTTTACCTTAGGTGTGACTTAACCATGGTTGGTGTGGGTCTTTTGTGGAAATTTCACCGCATGCACATAAATAAATAAAATAGTTAAACAAATTATTCTATTAATCCATTGACATTGTGAACTAACATTTCTTTTAAATATTTTCTTATGGAAAATTTGTAGGGTGAAATGCATAACCCTAAAAATCATTGGATATCCTTTGTAGAGAGTTGAATAGGATAACATTAGTGGATTACCACCCGACCATGGATCAATGACCAGTTCATTATGGAATCAATGTATCTCTCCAACAAATACGATTCCGCCATGTTCTTCATCATCTGTTGACCCAAATCGAGGCAAGTAATTTTTTTATTTGGTTTTGTTCCTAATTTTTATTTCTTCGATGAACATGGATAAATAAAAAAATATATCGATCTATACGTCATTTGTATTGAAGGATGGGATGTATTAATTGGGTTCTAGTAGAACTCCATTGTGATTTCAATTTATTCATCTATCGTGCTAATGGTAAAAGTTGATATTGAAATGAACAGATTTAGAGGTTTGTTACTCTTGATTTTTCTTATTCGTTTATACCCAATTCATCAATCATCATGGGGATTCAATATTTGGCATGTGTTTTAACATATCATGATCAATCGATTGGTGCACACCTATTTCATGGAACAAAAATCCATTATTGTTGATCTAGGATTTGTTTGACATGAAGGTGGTGTGATGATTTATTTTCTGATTAATCAGATGTATTTGGATACCCAATTTCAGGTTCTTTAGTTCCCAACAAATAATTACATGTATATCCATTTTCTGAATAGATTTTATGGTCATAACACATTGTACATTGATGGAGAGGCTCGCCTGAGAGGAGATATTTGATTCCCTAGATTTTTGGTCATCAAATTGAAGGCCATAGGTGTAGCGATAGTCATAGTTTCCATATATGTAATTCTACAAAATGACATATTACATGATATTTAAATAAGATCAACATGGCATTTGGGCCCCCTTAGGGGTAGCTAGTGTACCAAATATTGTAATGTATCACATGGCATGTGACCTTATCAGACTATGCATGGTTTCTATCTAGTTTCATGACATGTTCATCAGTGGGTACATGGAAATGGGAAAAAGTAAATGGCTTAGAGAACAATATGTACTCTCTTACACATACAAATCGTGGATGAGAACATGAGCTTATCTATGTACTGGTACATGGTAAGAGTACACTAGTAACTAACATTCCATCAAATCTAATACATATACATAGCATGAGACATGGGATTTTTAAAAAGGTAGTACATGGGGTCAAAGGACACGACATGTGACCCCTAATACATGTCGTTTAATCTATTAAAAATGTATTAGATTTATTTTCCTCTGTATCGTGGACCTGTTTTATTAGGTTTTACTCCATATCCTTTCCCTAATGATTATTATGTTATTTCCTCTTACACCCAGGACAACGATTCATTTAGTAAAACTTATTTGATATAGTCATTTGAATCCCTCTATGAGTCCCAAAGTGAGATCTTCTGTTCATCTTCATTGCATAGGTGGAGTTCTTGGTATCATAGTGGAAAACACTATATGGAACCAATCCTCTACATAGTGGGTTAATCCATATTTTTTTCTCTACATCTCCCCAGGTAATTAGGTTTGATCCTCATATATGTGTCATGTCTCTTCATACCTTTAGTGTGTACTCTTAATGGTGATTCCTAATGAGCCTTTTCCTCTCGAATGGATGTCATCCTCATTATCAGACACATGAGTGTGCTCTCCCAGATGATTGATTTGTTGAGTAATATGTGCTAGAATCAAAGGATGGATACTGGGGTTGTGACTTACCTTTAGACTGTGTCAATTTGAATGTATATCTAGAAATTATTGTTATATATTGTGTAGACATATACCAATGTAGATCTGACTTTAATTCCATTATTGTATGTTTGTGGTATCTGGGTGTCCTACTTTGTATTGTTTTACTCACCCATACATGATATTTTTCAGAATGTGTCATATCTTGTGAAAAAAAGACATTTTTATAGATACCATGATAGTCTAGGACCATAATATTCTTAGTGAGACCAGATAGACCGAGGTGTGTTCCAGTGGTAATTTTATAGAAACCCATTTGCTGTCATGTTGGACTTGTTTCTGGATTATTTGGTGGCCTCATATTTGGCAATGACTACATTCCTTTACTTCATGTTGTACTCTGATTATGGGATTCAGTTGTATGCATGGATTGTAGCTTATTTGTTTTTACATTTCATCATTGTATAGGTTTGGAGATGTGTGTGTGTGCAGGAACTGATTCTAAGGCCTCCCGTGTTAGTGGTATGCCTACTTGAAACTTGTATCTAGCCCCTACCTATTTGACACAGGATTGGGGAATCACAGAATGGGCCCCACTATGACGGGACGTGACATGTAGTACTACTAGTATTATTCAGTTTTTCCACCATTATGACACGGTGGAATTTTAAACTGGCGGCAATGATGGGATCATGGAGATAGAATACAGTTTTTGAAAATATTGTGGGTGGTATTTCATTAGGGAGAAGGTGAGTATCTAATAACATCCAAGTGAGTTTTTTAAATGGAATAATAATTTTTTAGGGTTGTTAGATGACAATAGATTAGGGATGCTACTGTGGAATTAAATAAGTGATGTTATTGTGAGTACGAGGTATGTAAATGATATGTAATTTTTTTCTATAGATCTTGGAACTCAAATGGTTAGGCATCACTATTTTTGAGTGGAATTTCATAGAGGATCCTTATACATCCTCAAATATCCTACCTACTTCTCCATTTATCTAATTTCTTCCATAATTCATGTGTTTATCCATTAATGGTTATAAATAAATTCATGGATTATCAATCTCTCTCCCTTTTGGCTACCTATAATGAAGTATTTAGGGGGATACATGATCCATGGGGAAGTGGTGATAAAAATGTCACAAGTGATAATATCTGTGGAAATATGATATAATCTAATAAATATTCAATATGACATAGATCCTTAATCTACTTATGGATTTTCTATCTATGGATGGTTTTATAAATCCATATTTACATGCTAAAAGGACATATAATTGACATTCAATTCATAAGGATATTCTTCCACGATCATGAACTCAAGAGGGAAACTGTGTATATATGTTAAAATTATTCCAAGCATATTGAATGTATGAATAAAGAATTCATAGATAGAATTTGTTAAAATATGACATGTGAGATTTAATTTTCATATATTTAAAGGGAATAAATAATGAAATTTATTCATTCATGATGTAATATATATGAATTTATAGAAATAATGAAGATACAGTGGATGGAAAGCCTTATGTGGAAGTGAATTAGGTTTTAAAATACAAATATCAGTATTCCCAATGATGTTGGGACTATTTCTGGAAGTCTTCCAATGTGATTTCTAGCCTTATTTGATGAAGGAATATCTTAGAAAATTGAATGGACAACATGATGAAGAAGCTTCATTTTTTAATATTTCATATATATATATTTTACTATACTATGATAGAATTATATGATTAGTTTTTTAGGATACCTTAATAGTGTTTGGAGAAAGAAAGGTATAAAAAAAATTCTCATGAAAATTTATTCATAATTAATAGTGGATTGAAGTTATGATGCTTTGTGGGAGTTGGTTTCAAGAAAATCAAGTCTATTAATCCTCATTAAAAGAAGATAGATGTTGTGTAAACACATAAAGATAATAGAATCAAGTGGAATCACATGTTTGGAATTGACAAGAGGAATAATTTTTTTTACAATTGTTATGTCCCTCACCTATGTGTCATTAATTTTTAAATAAATATTTTGTGGGAATTTTTATAAGATAATTAGGTTATTTTATTAATCAAGTTGTAATTTGTTTTATGAATTACAGTGAAAGTTTTTGAAAACATTGATATTATTAACATTGACACTTGATTCCTACAATTATCTCTAGTCCAGTAGGCTTATGGGATTCGATGAAAAGTATTTAAAAAATTGGTGATTCACATATTAGCATTTCAAAGAAGTAATTTTGCTAAAATATAGAAATGAATTGAATGAATCTAAATGAATCATGATTTTATATGGTTTTTTTGAAATTATAAATGGGTCATGATGTTACATTAAATTATTTAATTCATAATGTTAAGACAAGATGTTGAATTCCCTTTTCAAATTTAGTGTAAGGAGTTTTTCAAGAATTGGAAGTAAAAGATGTTCGTGTTCCCCTTAAGGGAAGTTGTAACAATACCATTTTCACTACATTAATAATAAATGTTAGATGAAAATATAAAGAGAATGAAAATAAAGTGTTTAAAGTATTAATGAAAATAAAAATCTAAAGCGGGATACTAATGCACCTAAATGGTGCGTGTTTGATTTGTTGATAATAAGTGTTAATGTTATAAGTTTAATAACTATATGTGAATATAAACAATATTATATTGGTTGAATATGAATTTAAATGGTTTGGATATTCATGGATATACGTGGAGAAATCATTTTGTGACTAACAATTTGAAAAGTTTTTATCAAAAATAGGGTGTTCAAACGTCTCATGTTTGTCCCCTGAGTAGCATGACTAGACAAGCGAGTGCCAAAGCTCGAAGGTTATAAGACTAGTGGGACGTAGGATAAGAATTCCATGTTCCCATGTGTGTGAGGAAATCCAACTACACTATTCAGTGCATGGTTAGAAAATGGGTCTTTATTTCCACTCCTACAAGATGGTA
The DNA here is from genome assembly GCA_963277665.1 of Viscum album. Taxonomy (NCBI): domain Eukaryota; kingdom Viridiplantae; phylum Streptophyta; class Magnoliopsida; order Santalales; family Viscaceae; genus Viscum; species Viscum album. The sequence goes on along the minus strand of OY728121.1, from coordinate 1,897,753,227 downwards.
TGGTGGTCAATGGGAGGGCATTGCCCCAGTATTACTTGAGTAGCTAGTTTAGGAGTGTCCTGGTTAATATACAATTAGACGATATTGATTAAATTCGAACGTGTAATGAAGAAAATATGTGTAAAAATTCATCCCTAATGGAAAATTTGTGTTTGGTAGTCATGTAAAACACACTCCTTATGGAATCCCGCCTTTTTAATACATAACTTTTCATTACATTTTACATACACTGGATATTTAATGTATAGTGTCTTGGAAATCCAGAACATAATACATGAAAAAAACATAAAAAGTTCATCTAAACCGCTTTTAAGGATTCATCATAGTTTCATCCTATGTACATTTACTGCATCTCATATCCTGGAGATATACATCAAAGGAAATGGTGAGCATAAGGCCCAGTAAGTGTAAATAAAGGAATCAATGTACTTGTCATATCAATAAGAACTTGAATAAAAACATAAAGACATGAGCAATGGAATAATAAGCATATCATAATGAAAATAACTTGGAAAAAAACTTGAATATGTGGATACAACATTTCATTTAGACATTCATGAACATATCACCAAGGTCCATCCCTAAGGTGTCAAAGAATTACCATGGTTATTCACCAAGGTATCGTAAAACTTGTCATATTTAGAAATTAATTCTTTACCCAATGCATTGGAACGATAATTGGGAGCACCCTTAAAATGTATTTACTTTTATGTGTTCCACATAGATCATAATCAAACATTTCATAAATAACCCAAATGGAATCAAAGAAATGGGTTTCATGTCAAAATCGTGTCGTTTAAAAAGGGCTTAAAAATAAGATCATTATGTCATTTATAACCCATGGAAAGGGAGTGAGGGTTATATGTGTGTCAAATCCTGAATAAAATATATCATATTTTTATGTTTATGAAAACCAATGGAAACTAAATAAGTCTGGGTATTCGCATAAATAAACAATAGAATTTTTTTGAGAGAAAGAGATAGAAATTTTGAGACGAAATTTCTACTGCATAACAGCTGTAGAACATGGTTTTAGAAAACATTGAAAAGAGAGGGGACAAGGGTCACACACCCATAAATAACTCATAATACAGTATGGTTACTGAATAAGATCATGTTATGGATATTTGAATGACATACCACATGAAAAATGAAACATGAAAGAAAAGAATAGATGCGATTTCTTTTACGAAAAAATCGGCAGCCTAACAAAGTCACTTAAAAATTCAGAAAACAAATTGATGACAGAAGAGAAGGTCTCTCAATAATTATACATTAAATGGAATGAAATTAGAACATATAATAAAATAACCTCAACATAAAGGGATGGAAATTATAAGACACAACATAAAGGAATTCATGACTTAAAAGAGGAGGGTGAAAGGATCCCTTACCTTGAAGAGTAACTTCGAAAGCATGAAGGTCGGGACCTTGGGAGGCTTGAGGGAACCTTGGGAGCACTCCTTGGGAGGTAAAGAGACCAGAACTTTATTGGGGAGGATTTGGAAATGAAATTAATGATGGAATGGCTTGGTAATTATTGGAGAAGTTAGGGGACAAAGCATTAATTGTCAAGGGACACCTCATCAGTGGTATTGGAAAAATCATGGGCTTGCCCATGGTATTGGCCACTTGGGACACCTCATACCTTATCTTAGTATTCATAAGTAAACTAAAATTATTGCATAATTATTTCATCCGTAATGATGTCATTAAACACTCAAAACTCAAAAACTGTATTTTCACTATTCATCGAAAATTCAACTTTCTCAGAACAATCCCAAAAATGTACCTCAACCAAATATCGATGCTCTGATTTCAAAAATGAACTCCATTTTATGAAAATAATTTTCTAAATAATTTTAATTTAATTTTTAAATAAAAACACTATTCACCAAAAATTCAACTACTTCAGAAAAATCCCATAAATTCACCTTAACCAAATATCGATGCTCGGATTTAAAAAATGAAATCCATTTTATGAAAATAATTTTATAAATAATTTTAATTTAATTTTTAAATAAAAAAACTATTCACCCCAAAAAACTAATACGTAACCAAAAATTTCTGAAACAATTATTTAGCTATTTTATTGAATCGCATTACTTAATCAAGGTGCCTAAATTATATTAATACATTCTTAAGTGAGGTTACTTAATACATTTGATCACATTACTAATCATAAGTGTAAAATCACTATTCATAATTTACTTTTCATCAAAAATTAAGTTGATCTTATTAGACTCTAAATTTCATACTGAATACACCTATAGAAGACCATTTTTTAAAAATCATTACACATTTTTAATTATTTAAGGTTTACATAAATATTTTAAAATATCCTGTTTTCTAGAATTCATCAATAATATGCATACTATATTTATCAGGACATTTGAAAATTCACAAACTACACCATAAGAAGAAATCACAATTTTTATTTATATCAAAGGATTACATAAGGCAGCTAAGGCCTTGTTACATTTCCCCTTATAACATCAGCATAGGACCTAAGTGTACGGTGTGCTAAGGTGATAGAATCCTAGGGAGGCTCGACCAAAATTCCCTGAGTAGTGATTTCTATCAGCTTGAACTTCTCGCAAATGCAATTCGGTTCCAGCTTCACATGATGAAGTTCGGTTTGGGTTTGGTCCATAGAAAATCCCAAAGGTGCTACCTCCTTCCCAAGTTTTGTCATATGGGCTTCGATCGGCCTGGGACTGCTGGATGAGGCCATCAAATCTTGTTTCTATATTAATTAAACAAGATCACATGTATTTATAGACAATAATCACAAAATTTAGTTTCCAATGGTCATATTGACCAATGGTCATATAACAGTCAAAACCCAACAGTCACATTTAAATTATACACATTTTATTAAATGAAATAGTTTTGTTGAGTATAAAATAAAATAACTCACAATGTTAGGAAACAAAATGTATTCAAAATTTTGGATCATTACACTCCTCACCTAAGATGATGATGTATTAGTCATTGTCTTCCTCGAACCAAATAAAATATCACAAATCTGTATGATGTGAACACCACACCAGAATTCCACCAAGTAGATGTCCAGAATGAGGATGTTGAAAAGTCCACCATCCATTCTTTTGATGGTCAATACAATTTTTTCATTATGTTATTTTTACTTATGAATTCCCCCACCATGATTAGACTCCACAATCAATATCCTCTTTAAAATATTACTATGAATGTGTTTTAGTCTTATTTGATGACATACTTGTTCATATAAAGATTGAATGGAGCATCTTGGACATTTAGAACACATGTTTTCCATTCTACAGAGTGACCAGTTCCATGTTAACAATAATAAATGTTTCATTGGCAGACCCAAGGTTCTTTATCTGGGTCATAAAATTACTCATTAGGAAGTTTTCGTGGACCCTCAGAAAATTTTATTTTTTGGACTAGATGATTGCACAAAATTTCAAGGAGGTACATGGGTTCTTAGGCCTATACCAAAATATTTTCAAGAATTATTTTAAATTGGATAAACCACATATGTACCACACAAAGAAGAATAATTTTCACAGTGTTCCAAATGCTCAATCAATATTTGAGGATTTAAAATAATTTTTTGTTATGGATCTTGTGCTATGTTTACCTACATTTTCAAGAAAATTTTCCATAGAGTGTGCTTCTTCTAGACATGGTTTGGGTGTGGTGATCATTTAGGATGTAATAATTATGTCATATTAAGAAAATGCCTTATTTATATCCACACCCAATAAATCATTATATGAATTGGAAATGATGAACCTTGTGCATGTTGTTCATCAGTGGTGGAAGTAAATTTTGGGAATGAAATTCATTTTTTTACTAACCATAAAAGTCTTAATCAATTTTTCATCAGGTAATTGTGTTTATTAAATAACAATTTTGGTATTCCAAATTATTGGGTTATAATTTTGACGTCACTTTTAGATCTTGAAAAAAAAATTGTTGTGAATTCCATTTCAAGGGTGATTGAGTGATGAATTTTAAAAATGTCCCTTTCTGACCCATTCTAGATTGATGTTCCACTAGTATGAGAAAAAAATATCCATGATAAATTCAACCCAGCTTAAAATTGGGATATCAATATTCACTCCCCTATACATGCTATATTTTCATTCAAAATGGGAATTTATTTTTTAAAGAAAGTGTATTTATCTCAAAAAAATCATGGATGAAACCGAAATTACTACATTATTGTAATGCCTTTCCACATGAAGGAAACAGGGACTATTTTAGGTAAAACATAAAAAAAATCTATAGTCTTACCTTTTTAATGAATGGCTCAACATTTTCACAAATTTATCTAGGAATGTGCTACTTGTTAGCATCACAAATACCAAACTCTGAATCCTATGGGTTTACTGTAATGAAACCCATAGAAGAAATACCTATGTAAATTAATTTTAGATTACTCAAATCGTAGGGATAAGAATTGCTCATTGTTTTAGGGACACCTTTAAATGTATGAACAATTTTTACTTTTCAAACGCCTATTTTCATCTAGTTATTTGGTCTATTTTTTCCCTAATAGTAGTTATTATATTACATGGAATATCTTGTTCTATTTTCCATGACCATGATCCAGTATTTATAAATATATTTTGGAAGAATTTTTTTTCATTGTTATAATATTATGGTCATCTATTATTACCATCATCAAATAGATGGATAGACCAAGGATTTCTACTAATGACATGAGTCTTATTTTTGATTTTTTTATTTCGAAATATTTGGGGAGTTCATTTGTTAGAAACCCTAGGCCATATTCTATAACAATAAATACATTCATGTTTCAATTGTAAAATCTACCTTTAATATTTTTATCAGTGAAAACTGCCAACTACTACTCATTATACTAAGGGAGACACTATACATGAGATTTTTTCCAGCACATTGATCAACCATGATGTCACTCTTTACCACTTGAAGATTCATTTTTTGAAAACACAACATTATATGAAGTGGATGGATAACATGAAATGGTGGGATTTTTCTTTTCATCTTGTTTTGATAAATATGTGGTCTTAAAAGTCTACTATTTCATCTACTAATGTTTTTCCTAAACATGATACATGATTTTATAGACCATCCCTAATCCTTTACATTTTGGGGTTTGATTTTCATTGTCTAGATTTTCTGTTTCACACCATGTTTTATCTTGTATTTCATGTCACATGGATTATGTTATCGTTTGGGGACCCCATTCCAAAACATCTCCCAATTAATTTCAGCAAGGATATTCCCGATCATGTTTTTCCTGATTATATACTGGACACATGGGGAAATGGCTATGAAAATTAGTGTCTTTTTTGTGTCATGGGTGTCAAGATGGTGAATAGACCTGGGTTAATGAACAATTATTTTTGGATGAGTTTTAATTTTTCCATATTTGGGACAATGTGGATATTCTAATTGATGGAATTGATATTAGGTTCTCATGAGGGTGTTTCTGTGCGTTTAGAGATAGAGTATTCAAATTAGTCATTAATGACCAATGTTACGAGCAGGTTTAAAACTATTTTAAATGAAGGATTATTTTGTCTTTTGTTTGGGTAGATTATTTATGATGGATTTTTACATCCTTGTGAAGGAATCATGGATTCTATTTTGGATTGAAACAACAGGAGAGTGTGTCTTTCAAGGCTCCTAGAGAGGCAACTAGGTGAGTTAGCATCCTATTCTTGGTTCTCCTTGTATTTTTGTTTATATACCATTCTTTTTAATTCTATTGTAAATATTTTATATACATAAATCATGAATTAAATAATGGGATTGTAATTATTAAAATGAATAGCTTCATTGAAGTAGTATTTTAGACCTATAGCTCAATCAGATTCGAACCAAGAATCTCTCATTGAAATCTCACCACGATATTGAACATGGCATGGTGGTTTGTGAGGATAATATTGAGAATTGATCAATCCCACCCTGAATTGTTTTATTTATATTGTGGACCTATTAATAGTGAAGTGAAGAAGATGTTCTAAGACCCTCTATTCCATAAAATCAAGGAATGAGAATTTTTTAAATACATTTTGTTATTACAATTTTTGAGTTGCATAAAGGATATGTAAAACTAATAGAAGGGTTATTTTGAAATATATAAGGGTATTCATCGGTATTCTATCTATAATATTATTATCCACCGATTAGAAGAATTGAATATAAAACATAGAGGTGGGGGTCATTGGTATTTTTTTAATCATATTTTTTTCATCCAAAAAATGGTGAAAGAGTTTAGTGCATATTGATATATATGACTCATAATATGAATAAAGGATAAATTAAAAGAGAAAAACACTACTACATCATGTTTTTTGAAATAATAACAAGGATTTAGGCTTCAAAAAGGGAACGGTGTTCAGAATGGAATGTTTACCATCTTCGAATGCCTCGAACATGCCTATGCCTTTTCAAATTTTTTCTACGGTTAGATTGCTGGTGGTTTTCCTCTCAATGGCGGTCAACCTCTCTTGGTGGAAGAGAGGCCTTCTCATCCTTCTCCTTTCTTGGTAGCATCTAACTTTCCTTCCCCTCAGGATCTCGATCATAGTCTAAAGGGGTCTCTGTTATATATTTTATTCAAAATAATTATTAAAATAAATCTAGTATTTTTTCAAAATTGAACTGGTGTGTCCCTCACCAGGAGTTGTATTGTTTAGGTTGATCCAATGTGTTCTTTGACCAAAATGGAGAGATCGAACATGTGTGTCCCTCACCAAGTGTTGTCTAATTTCAGTCAAACCAAGGGGTTCTTTGATTGAAATAAAATTTTATAAATATACGATGATGAGATTCCTTATTGGTTCACTAATGTTTCAATCCAATATATTCTCTATACTTCTACCAATAGTGGTTCAGTGAGGGTATCCAAAATTGGTGTATGATATTCCTCAAAATTTGGAGAAATCCTTGAGGGATACTTCAACTGAGAACCCTACACCATCAATGTGGGTTTGGATCAAACCATTTGGGATAGTGAATCCAATTCATGCATCAAGATTCAATTAGTTTTCTCCTTCTTCCTACATATATTCTAACAATTAAAAGGGTTTGAAACCAAAGGCACAATGTAGAATATAAATTCTGAATATCTCAATGTGATGATTGATGACATGGTCATACTTGATCATTTTGAAGGAAACATAGTTCTTCGATGGAAAGAAAAGATCATGTTTATACATACAATATTGATGATTTCTTACATTCTAGAATCGAATCTTCCCCCCATTCTTGGGGATCCCACTTCAAATTTTGTCGGCACACCAGTTGGCATAATTTAAGACAATAACATTCAAGAAATGAGGAATAAATGTGATTATTTTGATTTTTTTGCCAAGGAAATATTCTTAACACATAATCAAACCATCTTTATTACTATTTCAACCAAATGAATACCTATCAAGGCATTTAGGATTCACTCATATTCAAATACAAATCATTTGAAGAGGTTACAAATAAGATTCTTATTTTAGTGTTTCTTAACTACCAGATGGTTGATAACAAGTTAGTATTGTAGCACGTTCATGAGCTTCATGTTTTAGAAAATAATTTTTTCACTTAAAATTAATATACCATAATTTTTTTAAAGAAGTTTAAATAATTGTTAAATTGTGACCTATTTGGAATGATTTTTGTAAATAACTCATCAAAAAGAGTGATGATATTTCCATGGAGGAATCGAAAAACATCTTCGTATTTAAGTATAATCCATGTTGAGATACATGAGTTTGGATTCGTAATTTTATACCGAGGATAATATATTTTAGAGAATGACACAACCAAAATACTCCTTACATGTCATGAAGAAATGACAATAATTCAGGGAAAAAGGATGTCATTCCTAGCATAAAGGATAATGCTTTGTCTGTGGGAGGCATGTTTGTGGGGAAACAGTACTTAAATAATTACATGTATCAACTTTCTATTAATAATATGATTGAATCTACTTCTTACATGACGGAATATTCTAATTTTTGGCATGATCGTATAGCACATGATAATTATAATTCATTAAAATTAATGAAGAAGTCAAAAAGTATTAACTTTAGAAATGATTTTGATAAATGTCAAATAGGTGCAGAAACTAAAATTACTAAGAATCATTTTCATAATGTTGAAAGAAATAATGATATATTATATTTACTGAATTCGTATATTTGTGAATTAAATGGATTATTAAATAGTTGAGTAAAAATATATTTCATTACTTTTTCAAGGACTACAGTAGATATTTACATTTTTATCTTCCTAAAAATGGATCTAGCCTTTAATGTGTTTACGAATTATAAATCATAAGTTGAAAAATAATTAAACAAAAATATTAAAGTATTGCACTCAGATAGATGTGGTTAGTACTTTATGAATTATTTTAATGATATTTGTGAAGAAAATGGTATAATTCACAACATAACATCTCCTTTACAACCTCATCAAAATGGGTTAGCTGAAACAAAAGATTTCTCTTTAATATAAATGGTAAATTTAATGATAAATAAATCTAAATTACCATTAAATTTATGGGGAAAAGCTTTATTGACAGCATGTCATGTTCATAATAGGATTTCTTCATGGAAAACTAATTAATCCACTTTTAAAATTTTCATTGGTAGAAGACCTAATCATTCTTATTTCCTAGTGTGGTGGTGTTTATCTTATCATAGAGTTCCTGATCTTAAAAGAACAATAATTGCTCCTAGATATATTGAAGGTGTTTTTTATGGATATGATGAAATTTTAAAATCATATAGAAGTATGTATTTAGGGGCTAATATAATTATTAAATCAAGGTATGTAGAGTTTATTTAAAATAAATGTTGTAAAGATGATTTGGAGGAAGTTATTCCTAAAATCCCTATCTCATGTACTCTATCTAGTTCGAATACACTAGTATAGAATAATGATTATTCCCGACTTGAACCTAAATGAATTAAAAGACCTTGGAATGAGAAATATCTACATCCATTATAAGGCCCCGACCTTAAAAATTACTTATTATTGAATTAAATGAATAATTCACATAGAGGATCTTTTCAGGTTTAGAGTTTTAGAGAATTAGGATGTAACTATTACATTTCAAAAGATTACAAAGTAGACACTTCTACTATGTTTCCCTAAGATAAAAAAACTCTTAAAAATAAACTTGTATAGTTCCATGTTTTTGGTAGCATGAAGTTTCCTTGTTCCCATCCTTGACCCTATTCCACATTACGTCCCGCGAAAAACATTTCGAAAAAAATTTGGGGTGAGTATAAAAAGCTCAGTAAGGGATACACAAAGAATGAAAACTGTTAGTTATTCAAAACAACATGTAAACCATGAATACATTACCAAAGTAATACTTTTCACCTTTAGGAAGTAGTAAAAACTCTTCACTGAATTAAAGACCATTACTTACCCTTTTGTAACAAAAAGATTACCATAAAACCCATATACAAAACACATAACATATAAATGTAACATGGGACATAAACATACTTAAATGGAATAACAATACGGTCGACTTCAACACATACTTAATGGAATAGCCATACGGCCGACTTTCATACCCAATGCATTGGAGGTTATAACGTAACCACCCATCCTGGTATTCACGGCACCACCCGTCATTTGCTTTATCACGTAACCACCCGTAAAATGTCCAAGTACCATCATTACACATAAAATATTGAAAATATAAACATTTTAATAACAACATTTCATTTGCAATCACAATAAGTAATTCCAAGATGTTGAATTAATCAATCCATTTTCAAAAACCATTTAAAAGAGATTTTTGAATCAAAGTGTCCCATACCACTTTGTAGCTTTTAATAGAATTATAACATTAATATCCATATAAATTAATACTGAAAACCATTTTGAAAACATGGACATTAAAGATAAATATTTAGAATAATGAATCTTTAAAACATTTTAAATGATATTTTTTTTAAAGAGTTTTTAACAAAATGAGAGACTCTTGAATACAAATAATTGCGAAATAACATTTAATCCGAACTTTATAATATCATGAGAATAAAGGGATTCACATTATAATATGTCAAAGGACAGTATACACACCAAATAAGAGTGAGTTAGTGCATAACAACAATGAAGTCTCAATGGAAATGTAAATTGACATAAAATCCATTTTAAAGATGGTATCCTTAAATTAAGGATAAATATATCACATAATTATGTGTGAGATATATAAATACACCCAATATAAGTGGATATTAACTGTGAAACAATCATATTTCATTCACACATAATCTTGGAAAAACAAAACTAATGACATAGATATTTAACTCAATGAAATGAGATTGAGTTATGATTTCCCATACAAGTTCGTAAGCATTTATCAATGAGATGATTATGTGTACAAATACTATATCTACACAAAGGTTTGTGGAAATTAAAACATAGAGATTCCACACATAATCTTGGCATAATTAAATCATGAAGTAGTGGTTTAACCCAAAGAATTGAAAGTGGGTTCAGAAGTTCCCTTATAGAAATCCGATATCCTAACGGCGTCACATTAAAATTCTGAAAATGAGTTGATGAGGGATAAAATGGTATCTCATCACTTAGACATAAAATTTACATAAATAAGGATATAGAAGAACATATCCCAACATAATAGTATGTGAATTAAAAGACATAACAAAAGAAGTCTTTTAAAAAGAGGAGGGTGAATGGTCCCCTTACCGAGTTGGGTAACATTCGAAACATACACCCGATGGAAGAAGGGTCATACAATGAAGATGTAAATACCCATAAATGAAATTATACTACACAAAGTGTATAATAATGGGCATTAAATAAACCACTCAAAGGGAATAGTGGCAAACATAGCATAAATGTCACGAGAAAAAAATGTGAGATGAAAAAATCCCATACGAAAACTTGGCAGCCTAACGGCGCCACTTAAAACTTCCAAAATGGATTTTTAAGATCAAATAGGTTCTCTAATAATATGAAAATATAAAATAAAGTATGAGGAATATAAAATAACATCCACAAACATAAGAAAGATTATCTTAAAAGAAATGTCATAAAAGAGAGTACTTAAAAAGAAAGAGAGATGTTGGATCCCTTACCTCAAGTCTGACTTGTCTTGTTCGTTTCTTTATATTCCTGAATAATAAACTTTGGTAAATTTATAATTTCTTAATGGAATATTTTAAATATTATTATTCATTTCATATCACATATTATAATTTTATAATAATTGGTTAATAATGTGAGTTCATATCAGACGTTTTTGTCGATGTTTGGTACATGAGTCAAAAATGAACTTGTTTGAAAATGATTGTTCATGTAGTTTTAAGTAAATATTCTCCAGAATAGTATTAATTATTTTAATATCATATATATCTAGTACATATTAATTTTATACTACTCCATAAAATTTGGAGATAAAAAGAAAATAAATGCACCGTTCATGGAGACGGTAGGTCGTACGTACGCATGAACTGTACTTTCATTTCTTTGCCATAATAATGGAATTAAAAAAAATAGAGATATATATATAATAATTCCAGTATAATATATATGTTATATAGGTCACATATGTTCATTAATTTCATTATTTATACATTCCATGTATTGCATGAATGAGTCACATCACTTGAGGGGGCGGTAGTCCACACTTCCTCGTATGAAATTATCGCATTTGCACAACATGAAAAGCATAAAAGAATGTTTTAAATATAAAATTCAGAAGAATAAAGAAAACATAAATACCATATATATAAAATATAAAATATATTGATATCATAATGGCCACCATGAAATTTGTTAAGAGAATATTGAACAATCATCGCTTTGTGAGGCAGAAATTCGTCATCCACAGAAACAGTATGTTCTTTAACCATTAGTCAAAGGTGTGTGTTATTGAAGCTCGAATCCTCCTCATAAAAACATCCTAGTATATTTAATATACTGTTTTTTTACAAAATATATAAATAAAAATAGTTTAGGGGGTTGGAGAACAAAATAGACAAAAGAACACTAGGGAAGACATTACCTTTAAAACGGGTAGCTCTTTTTTATTTGAGCTCAAAGGATTCCTTGGGAAGACTTCTGCCCAATGTGAGGCTTCTAGGAGTACGAGAGGTATGTGGAGAGACAAAATGGGCAGGGGTTGGACGTGCCAAAGGCTTCATAGGTGTGGGTAAGGTGGTATAGGTGGGGGCCTTTTATAAGAGAAGAGGAGGGGCACTCTTGGAATGTTATAAAAGGTTACTTTATTATAAATTGCTTTTCGGATTTTAAAGGTCCCAAAATTATATATTTTGAGGATAAGGTGATAATATTTCTAAATCCTCCCATACAATAGGTTTTTGACATGTTTATGTCTTATATTTTACATTATCGTTTCATTTTATTTAAATCGTTAAATAATGAGGTAATCGTTGCATCATCATGGTGTCATAAATAATTTAATTTATTTAATGTCTAAAAATTATAAAAAAAATATCATGATGTAGGAAATCTTTTTATATTTCTAATGAATATTTATAGTAAAAAATATGACTTGTATAACCCCATTTAATTTTTTTTAGTACAACAACTCATGTTTGTTACATTTTTATTTTAACTTTAAATAAAAAGTTATTTATGTCATTTTCCTACCAAAGTGGCTCCATGGGGTCCCCAAGTTGACCCATGGATTGTCTTGGTCCGCCATGACACATCTAATGAGGGTAGGATATGTGTCTAGGTCATTTCATATTATTAAAACTTTATTTTTACCTTAAATTACACTAATTACCTCTAATTGGGATTAAAACTTAAAAGTTACTATTCACCAAAAAAATTATTATAATCCCTTTGAACCACATTTTACTTCCTAATGACAACCATGTATGTCAGATTTTTGAAATTCAAAACACAGAGGTGGTAAAATTTCATTTAAACGAAAAATCAGTTTTTTAAGTACCACTTAGTGGTTTCACTATTCATCAAAAATTGATGTTTTTCAGAAAAATTTAAAAAATTCACCCTAAGCTATATTTGATATTCTGAATTCAAAAATGATGTCCATTTTAAAAAATTCAAAACATATAAGTTTCATTAATTAATTTAATAATTAATTCTCACTGTCAAAACAAATAGCGTGTTTTTATGAAACAAAATGTATCAAAAGATTGACACTAGTTTACGTCCAATTTCATAGTGAAATTAATTCCAATGACCACTATTGGATTAAATGGTAAAAATATATTCTAATTTCACTTTAAAACCAATTCAAAAGATAATCTAATAATATAAAAAATTAGATTAAAAATAGGTTTTGAATTAAAATACAACATTTTTCACTATTCATTAAAAAATGATCTTTATCGGAAAAATACCAAAAATTTACACAAAGTAAATTTTGATGTCCAGATTCTAAAAAAGGATTTTATTTTGTCAAATAGAACATATAAAATTGTCCAAAGTATATTTAAAACAGGTTCTCCATCAAAAGGTTGTTAATCGACCTTTTAAAGAATATTAGAAGATTTATGCTTAAAATTGGATTCATTTGCATTTTACGGCTCTAATATTTATTTGATAAAAGTAAAAATATTTGACAAACATATATAATCATTTTTTAGTTAGTTCCGTTCTTTCCCGACATTACAATGGCTAGGCGTTAACTACCATTTAAAATAATATTATTTTATTACTAGTGTGCAACGTAAGATTTCAAAGAAACTCTTTGTGGCGTATTGGGTACGCTATCGAACATAGCAACCCCTTTAAAGTAAAATTAACATTTTATTCAAAAATAGGGTTAATATAAAAAATTTCATATTCTTTATTTACCTGGGGTGTTACATCATTCCCCCCTTTTGGGAATTGTGTCCTCTCAATTTTAAAATTGGGCTCAGAAACTTCATTGAAAGCCCCACATCGGAAAAGGAGTAAATTAAAATATCACTTTAAAAAAAAGAACGTGAAGTACAAAGGTCACCCGAGTTAACCCATACTAGGATTCCAAGTAGGAAAATATGGATATCGAAGAAAAAACAAAGGGTCATGTTCTGAGGGAGAGTGATAGAAAACATGTTTAGGGGAAAGTTAACCACAAGAAAACCACAAACTTGTGATGAGATAAACGGTATTCGATTCCCCAGTAGGAAAAGTTAACATACAACATTTTTGTTTTAAGTTACTCTGAAATGAGGAATTTATTTTTGAGCTTAACTAAATCATAATGAAACATATTTACTTGTCACATAGACTTTCAACTTTTACTATATTCCTTAATCAAACTCATATTTTCTCCAAAAGACGAGTATTTTGGAAGACTTGTTCGCATTAAGAGTACTATAATAATCATCTTGAGAATCACCTAATCCATAAAAGAGAACTATATATTTACCATGTCATTAGATATCAACCAAAACCAAACCAAAAAGTTTAGTACGAGATCAGATAATGCCCAACAAGGATGTTTTTTTACAAAAATAAAAACTACTCCTAATCTCCAAAATTTGTCAAACAAAACCCAAAGTTCAACAGAGACCATTCAATAAACATATTTCCATAAAATTCATCAAAGTAAACCCAACTAAGATTGTAACCCAAATATTTGAAGGATTTAATCACATAGTCTCCCAAGGTACAAATTAACATTTATCTCCAAGTAACATAAGTTGCTCTTAAATTCTCATACTGAAAAGTAATTAAACTAATCACATATCCTCCATGATAGGTTAATAATTTCCATAGATACCCAAAATCAACTTACTCTTGAATCATAAAATCACCAGACTAAAAAAAGTGTCAAACTAACCAGGGACTTCACGTAGTCCAGTGGTAGGTTACAAATACTAGTCGCACTTTGGTTGTGGGTTCGATTCTCGTTGCTTTGTCCGACGCGACGGGTTTTCACATGTTCTGTGTGTTGTCCTTTTTCCCAAACTATATAATTCTCAAATCATTCCCCAAAAAAAGAGATAAAATCATCAAAAATAACCATAACATAATTTAACCTCAATTTTATCTCATGCCTTTCACTTTCCATCATAACATATAGTAAACCATAATTACCTCAAAAGTAAGGATCATATAAACCCAAATGGTTATTTATAACTATGTCCACAAAAGAACATATAACTATTCCTTGAATAAAATTTTCATATATCAAACATCAGGGTTACACATACTATAAAAAGTCTTCTAATGTAACCCCATCATCAAAAGAGACTTAATACTCTTAATAATTTCACCATAACTCTTGAAGCCCTTATATGTAGACTTCTGACTCATTCAACATTCTTCTTGATCCATTAGCTATGAATTTCCACCTTATTTATTAATACCCAATTCCTTAAATCCAGATACCATGATCTTCAAGATGTTCTCTTTCTCTTTCGGCATGTTGTCGTACTTTCAAAAAGTAAACTTTCACTCCACTTCTATAATTTCACTTTTTGATAGAATTGGAAAAGTTGAGATCTTGAAATCATGTGAAAAAGATACCATAACCCATAAAATTGTTTTAGAAAAGAGTAGGTGTTGGATAGCTCAAAAACTTTTTTTCAGGTGATTTGAATACTCAAGAAGCTATCAAAATCATTCGAACAAGCTTTTCCCATAATGGTGATGATCAAATCATTAGGGAGAGATAAGAATGTTGTGCAAGATATCTTTCCTTCCATCTTGACAATTGATCCTTAATCTCTTGAAAAGAATCAATATGTAAACATGATACGAAAAAAAATATAATAATAATAAAAATAATACTTTATAGATAACATAAAAACTTTTTTATTATTCTAATCCATCAACCTCTTTATATATCCATTGTTCAGGTTTTTTTATCAAATCATCCTATTTTACCATAACCCACCAGATGTTTCCACATATTAATATCCCTCTTTGTTATATGGGATCCTTTACCTACACCCATATAACACCCTAACCTCTAAAGTTATCTAAACCGACTTCTGATACCAACTATAAGGCCCCGGCCGTAAACATTACTTATTATTGAATTAAATGAATAATTCACATAGAGGATCAATTTAGGTTTAGAGTTACGGAGAATTAGGACGTAACTATTACATCTCAAAAGATTACAAAGTAGACACTTCTACTATGTTTCCATCTGATAAAAAAACTCTTAAAAAGAAACTTGTCTAGTTCCATGTTTTAGGTAGCATGACGTTTCCTTGTTCTCATCCTTGACCCTATTCCACATTAAGTCCTGTGAAAAACATTTCGAAAAAAACTTGGGATGAGCATAAAAAGCTCAGTAAGGGATACACAAAGAAGGAAAACCGTTAGTTTTTCAAAACAACATGTAAACCATGAATACTTTACCAAATTAATAATTTTCACCTTTATAAAGTAGTAAAAACACTCCAGTGAATAAAATACCATTACTTACCCTTTTGTAACCAAAATATTACCATAAAACCCATATAAAGAACACATAACATATAAAGGTAACTTGGGACATAAACATACTTAAATGGAATAACCATACGGTCGACTTCCACACATACTTAATGAAATAGCCATACGGCCGACTTCCATACCAATTGCATTGGAGGTTATAACATAACCACTCGTCCTGATATTCACGGAACCACCTGTCATATGGATTATCATGTAACCACCCATAAAATGTCCAAGTACCATCATTACACATAAAATATTGAAAATATAAACATTTTAATAACAACATTTCATTTTCAATCACAATAAGTAATTCCATGATATTGAATTAATCAATCCATTTTCAAAACCAATTTAAAAGATATTTTTTAATCAAAGTGTCCCATACCACTTTGAGGCTTTTAATGGAATTATAAAATTAATATCCATATAAATAAATACTGAAAACCATTTTGAAAACATTGACATTAAAGATAAAGATTTATAATAATGAATCTTTAAAACATTTAAAATGATATTTTTTTTAAAGAGTTTTTAACAAAATGAGAGACTCTTGAATACAAATAATTGAAGAATAAAATTTAATACGAAATTTATAATATCATGGGAATAAAGGGATTCATGTTATAATATGTCAAATTACAGTATACACACCATATAAGAGTGAATTGGTTCATAACAACAATGAAGTCTCAATGGAAATGTAAATTGAGATGAAATCCATTATAAAGATGGTATCCTTAAATTAAGGATAAATCTATCACAAAATTATGTGTGAGAAATATAAATACACCCAATATAATTTGATATTAAGTGTGAAACAATCATAGTTCAGTCACACATAATCTTGGTAAAACAAAACCAATGACATAGATATTTAACTCAATGAAATGAGATTGAGTTATGATCTCCCATACAAGTTTGTAAGAATTTATCAATGACATGATTATGTGTAGACATAGTATATCTACACAAAGGATAGTGTAAATTACAACATAGAGATTACACACAAAATCTTGGCATAATAAAATCATGAATTAGAGGTTTAACCCAAATAATTGAAAGTGTGTAAAGAAGTTCCCTTACAGAAATCTGACAGCCTATTGGCATCACTTTAAAATTCAAAAAATGAGTTGATGAGAGAAAAAATGGTATCTCATCACTTGGACATAACATTTACATAAATAAGGATATATAATAACATATCCCAACATAATAGTATGTGAATTAAAAGACATAACAAAAGAAGTCTTTTAAAAAGAGGAGGGTGAAAGGTCCCATTACCGAGTTGGGTTACATTCGAAACGTACACCCCATGGAAGAAGGGTCATACAATGAATATGTAAATACCCATAAATGAAATTATACTACAATAAGTGTATAATAATGGGAAGTACATACACCACTCAATGGAAATAGTGGAAAGCATAGCATAAATGTCACGGGAATAAAAGTGAGATGAAAAAATCTCTTTCGAAAACTCGGCAGCCTAACGACACCACTTAAAACATCCAAAAATGAATTTTTGAGATCAAATAGGGTCTCTAATAATATGATCATAAAAAGTACCATATGAGTAATATAAAATACCATCCCCAAACATAAGTAAGATGAGATTAAAATAAATGATATAAAAGAGAGTACTTAAAAAGAAAGAGAGAGGTTGGATCCCTTACATCAAGTCTGACTTGTCTTGTTCGTTTCTTTATATTCCTGAATAATAAACATTGGTCAATTTATAATTGATTAAGGAACTCTTTTAAATATTATTATTCAGTTCATATCACATATTATGATTTTATAATAATTGGTTAATAATGTGAGTTCATATCAGACGTTTTTGTCGATGTTTGGTACATGAGTCAAAAATGAACTTGTTTGAAAATGATTGTCCATGTCTTTATAAGTAAATCTTCTCCAGAATAGTATTAATGATTTTAATATCATATATATCCAGAACATATTCATTTTATACTACTCCATAACATTTGGAGATAAAAATAAATTAAATGCACCGTTCATGGAGAGGGTAGGTCTTATGTACGCATGAACGCTACTTTCATTTCTTTGTCATATTAATGGAATTAAAATAATAATTGAGAGATATATATATTTTAATTCCAGTATAATATATATGTTATATAGGTGACATATTTTCATTAATTTAATTTTTTATACATTCCATGTATTGCATGAACGAGTCACATCACTTGAGGGGGCGGTAGTCCACACTTCCTCGTATAAAATTATCGCATTTTCATAACATGAAAAGCATAAAGGCATGTTTTAAATATAAAATTCAAAAGCATAAAGGAAACATAAATACTCTATATAACATATATAAAATATAGTTACATCATAATGGTCCCCATTAAAGGTGTTAAGAGAATATTGAACAATCATCGCTTCGTGAGGCAGAAATTCGACATCCATAGAAATAGTATGTTCCTTATCCATTAGATGACGGTGTGTGTTAGTGTAGCTCAAATCCTCAGAATAACAACATACTAGTATATTTAAGATTTTTTTTTGTCACAAAAGAAATAAATAAAAATATTTTAGGGGGTTGGAGAACAAAATAAAACAAAAGAACACTAGGGAAGACATTACCATTAAAACGGGTAACTCTTTTTGATTTGAGCTCAAAGGCTTCCTTGGGAAGACTTCTGCCCAATGTGAGAATTCTAGGAGTAATAGATGGATGTGAAGAGACAAAATGGGAAGGTTTTGGCCGAGCCAAATGCTTGAGAGGTGTCGGTAAGGTGGTAGAGGTGGGGGCCTTTTATAAGAGGAGAGGAGGGGCACTCTTGGAATGTTTTAAAAGGTTACTTTATTATAAAATGATTTTAGGATTTTAAAGGTCCCAAAATTATATATTTCGAGGATAAGGTGATAAGAGTTCGAAATCCCCCCATACAATAGGTTTCTAACATGTGTAGGTCTTAGATTTTACATTATCTTTTCATTTTATTTAAATTGTTAAATAATGAGGTAATCGCTGCATCATCATGGTGTCATAAATAATTTTATTTATTTAATGTTTAAAAATTATAAAAAACATATCATGATGTAGGAAATCTTTTTATATTTATAATGAATATTTTTAGTCAAAATATGACTTGTATAACACCATTTAACAATTGTTTTAGTAAAACAACTCATGTTGGTGACATTTTTATTTTAACTTTAAATAAAAAGTTATTTAAGTCATTTTCCTACCAAAGTTGCTCCATAGGGTCCTCATGTTGACCCATGGATTGTCTTGGTTGGCCATGACACATCCAATATGGGTACGACATGTGACTAGGTCATTTCATATTATTAAAACATTATTTTTATGTTAAATTACACTAATTACCTCTAATCGTGATTAAAAACATAACGGTTACTATTCACCAAAAAATTATTTTAATCCCATTGAACCACATTTTTCTTCCTAATGACAACCATGTATGTCGGATTTTTGAAATTCAAAACACAGAGGTGGTAAAATTTCATTTAAACGAAAAATCAGTTTTTTAAGTACCACTTAGTGGTTTCACTATTCATCAAAAATTGAAGCTTTTCAGAAAAATACCAAAAATTCACTCTAAGCTATATTTGATATTCTGAATTCAAAAAATATTTCTATTTTACAGAATTCAAAACATATAAGTTTCATTAATTAATTTAATAATTAATTCTCGCTGTCAAAACAAATAGCGTGTTTTTATAAAACAATATGTATTAAAAGATTGACACTAGTTTAAGTCCAATTTCATAGTGAAATTAATTCCAATGGCCACTATTGTATTAAATGGTAAAAATATATTCTAATTTCACTTTAAAACCAATTAAAAAGATAATCTAATCATATAAAAAAATTAAATTAAAAAGAGGTTTTGAATTAAAATACAACATGTTTCACTTTTCATTAAAAAATTAACTTTATCGGAAAAATACCAAAAATTTACACAAAGTAAATTTTGATGTCTATATTCTAAAGAAGGATTTTATTTTGTCAAATAGAACATATAAAATTGTAAAAATTATATTTAAAAAGGGTTCTCCATCAAAAGGCGGTTAATCGACCTTTTAAAGAATATTAGAAGATTTATGCTTAAAATTGGATTCATTTGCATTTTTTTTCTATAACATTTATTGGATAAAAGTAAAAATATTTGACAAACATATATAATCATTTTTTTGTTAGTTCCGTTCTTTCCCGCCATTACAATGGCTAGGCGTTAACTACCATTTAAAATAATATTATTTTATTACTAGTTTGCAACGTAAGATTTCAAAGAAACTATTTGTTGCGTATCGGGTACGGTATCGATCATAGCAACCCCTTTAAAGTAAAATTAAAATTTTATTCACAAATATGGATAAATATAAAAAATGTCATATTCTTTATTTACCAGGGGTGTTACATCCATATTTGTATATATCCTGAGTCCATAATTTTCCTTATTGATGGAGATCAAAATAATCACATTCTAAATAACTATCACATGGAGTTGACTATTGAAGATGACCCAATGACTTATAAAGAGGATATGATGTCGAGATATGTTTCTTTATATAAAAAAGCAATTACTTATGAAATGGATTTCATTTTGCGGAATAATACTTGTGTCATTATGGATTTACTAAGAAGTTCAAATCCTATTCGTAGTAAACGGGGATTTAGGATGAAATACGATTTCAATGGATACATAAAAGCTTCTGAATCTAGAATGTTATCCAATGGTTTTACAAAAAAATGGAAGGGATTGATTATTTTTATACTTATACCCCTGTAGCTCAAATTACTGAAATAAGGATTCCATTTTCATTAGCTTCAATTAATCATTTGTATGTCCATCAAATGATTGTCAAAATTGCTTTTTTAAATTGAGAATTAAATATAGATATTTACCTAGAACTACAAGAAGGGTTTTTCTTTTACTGGGTAATGAAAAAAAAGTTGGTAAACTAGTTAAATATATTTATTATCTTAATCAAGCTCTGGTAAAATGGCATGAGAAATTTGATTCTATTAATTTATCTAATGGGGTTTTCATACTAATGCATATAAATGTGTTTATTCAATTTTTAGAAAAGAATATAGAGTTATTTTGTGTCTATATGTGGATAATATGTTAATTTTTGGAACCAATGTGTTGGGCTAATTGAGACAAATAATTACTTATCATCTATCTTTAAAATGAGGTACCTTAGAATAGTGGATACTATTCTAGGTATACAAGTTAGAAAACATAGTTGGCGTTATTCTTTAATTTAGTATCATTAAATTGAAAAGATTTTAAATAAATTTTATTATCGTGGTTTTAAAGATTCCAATGCTCCATTTCATTCTAGTGTTAAACTTTTTATAAATACGGGTAAAGTTGTAGCACAACATGAGTATGCTAGCATAATTGGTTCTTTAATGTATGTGATGCATTGCACTAGACCTGATATTGATTTTTTAGTATGTAAACTTAATATATATACAAGTAATACTAGTTTGGATCAATGGAGATGTGCAACGAGGATCATTGGGTACTAACGAAATAACAAATATTTATGTCTATACTATAATGATTAGTTGGCTATATTAGAAGGATATAGTGATGCAAGCTGGATTACTAGTATTGGTAATAACCAATCCACTTCAAGATGTTTGTTTTCTCTCGTAGGTTGTGTTGTTTCTTGGACGATAAAGAAACAAATATTTATTTCCCATTCGACCTTGGATTTGGAGTTTATCACCTTAGCGACATGTGGGAAGGAAGCTGAATGGATTAAAAATCTATTATTGGACATTAGATTGTGGTCTAGTTGGACACCTCATATCTCTATCCGTTCTAATACTGAAGCAACATTATCAATGGAATATATATGTGCATGAATAATGGAAATTGTAGACCTATATGTTTGAGACATGATTATGTGAGACAAATGTACAAGTCGGTACCATAATAATTGTTTATGTGCTATCATGTAAAAACCTTGAGGATCCGTTTACAAAATCTCCACTGATAGAGATTATTCATGCAACTAATAAATAGATGGGGTTAAATCCCATAGAATGAATCATTTTAGTAATGGAATCCCAACACTTATTTTAGGTAGATCCTAAAAAATATGTTTATTGGGTAAAAAAAGTTACAAAGATGATTGATGATATTGACAATTATACCCCAAACTTTTGGTGCTAATATCATCTGTTATGTTTAGAGGTTGAGTTACAAACTCATAACAAAATATTAAGATTGAATGATTAATGTGCTCTAATAATGGATTCACATTGTAATATATTTCATATGTAAACTTAGAAGTGGTGTCTATTCTTACCGGAGTTAATTGGTTTACTCCTTAGAGATTTAATCAAAAGGATATAAGCACATGACCATAAAAGTGCTACAAAATGAAATGTTGGATGAAAGTTTTATTATATGTATGATATATCTTGGTTATCTTAAATGTTAACACGATTAATGTTTCGACAACTGGTAAATCTAATAAAACGTTGAGATATTCATACTAAGTAAATGTTTAAATCAAAAGATTCCTTTATAATGTATAATTATTTACTTAATATTTATGAATAATAGTTGGGGATTGTTATATATGATATTCAAAATGATTATTAAAATAAATAGATTATTTTTTAAAAATTAACTGGTGTGTCCTTCACCACGAGTTGTATCATTTCAGTTGAACCAATGTGTTCTTTGACCGAAGCAGTAGGATCGTAATGGCGTTTCTTCGCCAAGAGTTGTATCGTTTTGGTGGAACTGAGGTGTTCTTTGACCAAAATAGAAATTTATAAATAAGTGATAATGGGATATTTTATGGGTTAACGCATTTCTCAATCCATGATATTATCTAGACGTCTCCCAACATTGGTGGATTGGGGGTATTAGAAATTGGTGTCCGATATTCCCCAATACTTGGTGAAATCCTCTAGGGATACTTCTAACGAGAACCTACACCATCAATGTGGTGGTGGATCAAACCCTTTTGGAAAGGGAATCATATTCACACTCAAGGTTCAATCTGTTTTCTCCTTCTACCTACATATTTTCTAACAGTCTTGGCCTTGAGTGGGGCCATCCCAAAAGGATGTTCTTATTCACCCCCTCCCACCCGGCAAGTGAGGTCATTCTCGGAAGTCCTGTTGGCTCCTTCGCGACCCGTCATGGTGGATGGTTCTCCTCTTGTTGTCTTCCTCATGTCTGTGTTTGATGAAGTAGTTGCTCGGCACAAATGGACCCTGGTGGCCCAATTTGGGGTGGATAACCACCCCCTTGCGATGTTTCAATCTTTTGTCAGCTCTTGGGGTATGAAATCACTAGCTCTCATATCCGTGTTGAATCGGAAGGATATCCTTTGTGTGGATACTGGGACTCTTCATCTTCAGAAGACCTCGGCAGCCCGTATCTGTTTAGCTTTGTATCTATCACTTCCCCTACTGGTTCGGCTTCCCCTTCGTGTGGAAGGATCGACTGAATGGTGGAAATCAATAGCTTTCTCTTTCATGCCTCTCTAGTGTTCAAGGTCATTATGTGGCAGTGTGCAGAAAAATTTCTCCACGTCGGTCAGTTCCCTGCAGATCATACAAGGAGTACACAGTAATGAATCGGATGCCTATCTCATCCTCGGAAGGAGCCTCTTTGGATTCACCGGATCCTCTTGTTGAGTCCGTGTCAGGCGCTCTAAAGAACCTGGCTTCTACTACGGAATGAGCCTCCTTAGATTAAGTGGACCCGCCGGCTGTGTCCTCATCGACTGCTCTTGTGGATTTGGCATCCCTTCCACCATCTCTCCCCATACTTTTGAGATGTCTTGGCCCACTATACCTTCTGAGTTTTAGTCATCCCTTGGATCTAGTTTCGTATAACCATATTTCTGAGTCGATCTCGTCTGAATAATGGAATTATGGATCTCCCAGTACCGGTCACCGGTCCTTTTCGCAAGGCCAATCTAAAAGAACCAGTGACATGCTGGTCGAGTCCAAGAATATTTTATGTGCGTTATTGCATGTTCATGAAGATGAGATTCTCTTTCCTTCGTCCCCTTCCCCCATCCTTTGCTCAACTTCTTTTGGCTTTCATCCCTCTGATAAACCAGCTTTCCTTTCTCCCCTACCTCCAGTGGAGTATCCACCAGGGCACGCTCCGGGCTTTCAACATCTTTCTTGTCTTCTCATTATGGTCTCGTCTTGGCAAATCGAGACATCCTTAGATCAGATGACTTCATACTTCATTTGTAATGCATGAGTCTTGGGTGCCCGGGCAAAGATGGACTTTATTTCCAATGAAGTCCGCCGTAAGCGTATTTCGATTGTCGTAGTTTAAGAACTGTACAAAAACTCTTATAAAATTGATAGTTTCACCCATAGGATCGGCCTCCAAACTCCTTGCATAGAGAATCTCTTAATCACCATATACGGTTGTATTGGGACAACTCCATCTCTATCGTTAGAACTGGCTTTTCATATCAACATATTTCTGCTTCTATCAACAAGGGCGCCATCTCCTATCTCTTTTCCTTTAACTGTGCCAACTGTGACACGCCAGCCAGGAACGTGATTTGGTCAAACCTGGAAGTGTGTAATGTGGGATGCTCATCTTGGATACTGGGGGCGACTTGAATACTATCCTAGACATGTTGTAGAAAAAAGATGGCGGTGTTGAATCGTGGAGTGACCGAAAAGACTTCGCTGGCTTTGTGGTAAGGAGCGGGCATGTGGATCTAGGTTTCTATGCACACTAGTTTACATAGTGTAATTAAAAAAGAGACCCCACAGACCCCGGTGCCTATTGGACCATTGTCTCACCAATATCCAATCCATTTCTCAATTCCGGGATGATAGATTTGTTCACATGGTTTGTTCCATTTCAGATCACTCTCCTCTTCACATTTCCCTTGTAGCCCGAAGTCCGGTTGGTGTGCATTTTGTTTTCTCTAGCTGATGGTGCTCGGATCCTGACTATATATTATTGGTCATATCATCCTGGAATAGGACCATTGCAGGTAGTTCGTGAACAAAATTCCACTATAAACATAGACGGCTTTAGGCGGATCTGAAGTCCAGGATTTGAAGCCCCCCACCCCCCACCCCCCCAACATATGACCAGGATGACATCAAAAATGACATTTAACACTTACAGATTTCTCTTGAAAAATGAATGGGATTACACATTCTTCTATAACCTTGTTGTTTTAAGAAATCAATATGATAACGTTTTCCTTTAGCAAGAAATAGTTGAATATGATAATGCTAGAGTCACTTGGATAAAAGTGGGTGAAAAGAATACAGCTTCTTTACAAGCCAGTAACAAGGAATGGAGAAGGGGTTCCAGACCCAATATTCTCAAGGACGATGGCTCCTACTCTAATGACCTAGAGATTGTGGGAGCTCCGGCTAAGTTTTTCTTCAAATCCTTACCGTCTAATGCTAACCCATGCATACATGGTGGGAAACCCGGTGGACAGTCTATTTTATTTGAATGCATTTCTCGAGTGGTGTCCTCTGTAACCAAAATTTTTTTTAAAGATTTTTCCAAACGTCCTAGAAATAAGGGTAGCAATCATCTCGTTGAATCAAGACTGTACCCCCAGTTTTTATGGGTTCCGAGCCTCCTTCTACACTACCTCATGTGATGATGGAATCAATTATGGACTATTTTGATGGGGTTGGGCTCCCTCGAGTGCTTTGTGCTACCACTCCCATTCTTATGCCCAAGGCCAAGGACCCAACCTCGATCAACCAATACAGACCCATTAGCAGGTGCAATGTATCTTACAAGATACTTTCAAATGTTTTCAACAAACACTTGGATCAATACCTACCAGACTGGGTTTCTAGGAATCATCACAGTTTTATCAAAGGGAGGTCGACCCAAGAAGCTATTAGCGTTGCACAAGAAATGATGGAATCTCTTAACACCAAGAATCCTGGTTCTAATGTGGTCATTTGAAATGAAATGGATAAAGCTTATGACTGAATAGAATGGGGGTTCATTCTCAGGTTCATGGATTGCATGGGGTTTTCTCCTTGGGTGAGTGACCTTTTCATTAAGTGTTATTCCTCCCTGTGGATCTCATTTTCCTTGATAGCAAAAAGATGTTGCTTTATCAATTTAGTGCATGCCCATAGGCATGGGGATCATTTTTCACTTTGCCTATTCAATATTATCCAAGACACTTTATGAATATTAATGTCAATAAAGGAGAAAGACGGTTCCATCTATCATTTTAAATGTATGAGGCATTCCATTTGGGTATGTCATATTCTTGTTGCTGACAATGTGATTTTTTTTTAATGGAGGACATCACTCCATAAAGAACATGGGATTAATGTTAGATGAGTACTGCAAGTGGAATAGGGAGACTATTAATAAAAAAGTAGCTTTTTACCCACATACAATTTATGGATGGGCGGATTAATAACATTCATAATTTACTGGGTTTCAATAGGAGGCAGTTCCACGTGGAATATCGTGGTTCCAATATCTCTTTGGGAAGAATCCTCATTTCCAATTTTGAAGGAATTTTCTACAAGATCACAAACCGCATAGCCAACTAGAAGAACATGTTTTTATCTTTTGGTGGAATAATTACCCTAGTCAATTCTGTTCTCACATCTATCCCCATGCACGGGCAATCCGTTCTCACGTTTCAAAAAACTATTGTGAAGAATTTTGTTGTTCTCTTACCACAAAAAAAAGTTTATAGAGAAAGGAAATGGGAGTAAAGTGGTATTTATTTGAGAAAGAACAATGCTTACAAAAACTTATCTCTACACCACTCTCACATGGATCTATCAAAGATCTCTTGGATGGAAGAGCTCCCTTGGTTTGGATTTGATGTTGATGGAATCTCCCCACGAATTCCTTATATAGGAATGGTTGGAGGTGTAAAATATGACACACCTCTCCCACCAATACCCCCACAAACCTTGGACTTCAAACATTGTATCCACCTTCTCCCTTCAAATATGTATCCCCAATAATGGTAGTCCTTTTTTGGTGGGTGTGGTTG
This sequence comes from Viscum album, assembly GCA_963277665.1. Classification (NCBI taxonomy): domain Eukaryota; kingdom Viridiplantae; phylum Streptophyta; class Magnoliopsida; order Santalales; family Viscaceae; genus Viscum; species Viscum album. The sequence continues at coordinate 1,897,725,810 of OY728121.1, read as the reverse complement.
GTGAAACACCCACCAACCATTGAAGCTGCAAAATATTCATTAATTCTTTCCCTACAACTACAATCTTCTGGGTCATCTGCAATGGTCTAGCTTCTTCTGAGTGTCCACATTTTTCAACATATTAATCGGGTTTTCCATTATGTGGATAGTCACAAGTCGTAGTAGTTGTTGATCAATCACATTATGTATTCAATGATATAGAATTTTAATGTGCTTCATCCAAGAATGGTACATGGAGTACTTGTTCAAGTCCCAAGAACGTTGACAATCGAAATGAACCATGTATTCCTTCTAGATGAATCTGAGCTCCTGGAGAGAACACTTTATCCACAACATCTCTTTGACAGTTTCCAATGTAGCAATATACTTTTCATCAGTCGTGGATAAGGAGAAGCACTTTTTCAACCATAACTGCTATGATACAGCTCCTCCTGGCAACGCATAAACGTATCCTAAGGTAAAATTCCTTCAATCCGAATCTCCAGCCATATCTGAATCTATAGAGTCCTTCAAGATTGGTTCTTCTCCCCCATAGCACACACATAACATTGATGTACCTTTCAGATACGTCAAAATCCACCAGACTGCATCCCAATGGTGCTTCCCAAGATTGTATAGTAATCGGCTCACCATTTCCACTGTAGGGGAAATTTCTAGTCACGTACTCACCATAGCGTACGTCAAGCTTCCAACTGTCGAGGAGTATGGTATCATCTCCATTTCCACAATTTCTTCTTTGGACAATTGGAATGATCTCTTGCTCAACATCAAATGGCAAGGAAGCGGAATGCTCACAAGTTTGGCAGTGTCCATGTTGAAACATTCCATAACACATTCCACATACTTCTCCTGAGATAGCACTAAAAATTCATCTTCCTATCACAATTGATTTACATCCCAATAATCTGTTGAGATGCCACCAAGTCATTCATATCAAAAGACATGGATAAATCCTTCTTCAACGTGCTAATCTTCACTGCATCATTCCCAGTGATAAACATTTCATCAACATAATGTAGAAGAGAAAAAAAGTTACCATCCTGAAATCTATGGATATAGACACATTGGTTCGTCTATGTCCTCTAGTAGCCTTAACTCACAATTAATTAGTCGAACATTTTGTACCACAATCTTGGAGCCTATTTCAGTTTGTAGAGGCTCTTCATTAATTTGAAAACAAGCTTTTCTTGCCCAGAAACCTCAAATCCTTCAGGCTTCTTCATATTGACCTCCTCAGAGAGGTCACCATGAGGAAAAGTTGTCTTCACATCCATCTGTTCAGGCTCCATGTCAAAGCTATCCACTGATATGAAAAAGACTCAGATTGAAGCTATCTTCACCAAAGGTGATGAGATCTAATCAAAGTCAACTCCTTTCTTCTAAAGGAATCCCTTGATAACTAACCAAGATTTGCACTTGAACTCCTTTTGGATTTCATTCTTCTTCAATATGAACACCCATTTGTTCATTAGTGTCTTCTTATCTTTGGTTAATTCCTCCAAATTGTACTTTTTTTTCTTCGTCATGGAATCTATCGCATCCTCCATTGCATACAACCACTTGTGTTTTTCAGGATGATACACTGCATCCTGGTATCCTTATGGCTCTCCCACATTAGTTAACAACAAGTAATCTAACTTCAAATATTTTGGTATGGGGATCCTTACATGTGAAAATATTCATACCTATTAAATGTTTGGTTCTGGTGGAACAACATCACATAGCTCCTGTGATGATTATTCAACTTCTTGTGGAGAGGAGTGAGTCTCCCCTGCATAATATCCTCCTCCACTGTCTCCTGGTCTGCTACTGATGAGTCTTCTTACACCTCCTCCACTTCAATGATAGGTGGTGTTGGTATCGGTGTTGAATTATGAACTGTGTCTTATACACCTTCCCTACGATACATTATAGGATTTTGAATGTCCTCAATCATCTGGTTCTCATGGAAAAAATACCTCTACATCTATTCAACTTCTTCTTCTTCAGGTCCCAATGCATGCATTTGAACTCCTCGTCTCCATTACTGATGAAGATTCATGGAGTGGTTCTCTCATCTAGCTTATGGATGAGATCCTTGGATACCAGTGCAAATTCCAACCATCCAAATACTCATAAATGAGAGTAAGAGGGATGTTTACCAGGCCATCTCTTCTATGGAATCTGAAAATTCTATAGGGTTGATGGTAATCTTTTGATAGGTATTATAGAACATGAACAGATTCTACCCAGAATGGATTAGGGAGCTTACCCACACTCATCATGCATATAACCTTCTCCATGATGATTTTTTTCATCGTTTCTGCAACTTTGTTGTTTTTTGTGGTGAGAGGGACCATCCTCTCAGGGCGGTTGATCAGACTCCTACAATAGGCATCAAATTCCATAGATGTGTACCCTCCTTCGTTTTCGGAAAGAAGAAACTCCATCTTTCTTTAGGTTTCATTATCCACCATGTTGTGGAACATATTGAATTTGTCACTACATGGTCCTTCATCTACAAGAAGAACACCCACACCCATCGAGATTCATCAAAAAAAAATATAGAAAATATTTGTTACCTCCCAATGAATCCACTTCTATGGGTCTGCATACATCAGAGTCCACCAGATCCAGTAACTCTAATCAGCATTGTGAAGTATTGTTGAATGAGACTCTATGATGCTTCCCATACAAGTAGTATTTTCAATGATCAAGTGATGCATACTTGACAATACTGATGTAGTTCTTATTCATTATGGTAGGTAACCTTTTATCACTCATGTGGCAAAGCCTTCTATGCCACAGAATGGATGACATTTCTCCTTCCACCGTGTTGAGGTAGTATACACATATATTCACATGAGTTTTGTACAATGTTCAAAATATGTGTCCTCAGGTGATTATGATGGCTCCTTTTGCCATCTTCCAATTTCCATTACTGATTATGTTGTCATAGCCTTGTTGATCAAATGCTATACTTGATAACTGGTTGAGCCGAAGTCTTGGAACATGCTGAACATCCTTCAGGGTGATTGTGTATCCAACGTTCACCATGACATGGATATTACCCATGCCAAAAATCATCACCGAACTGGTATTCCCCGTACTAAATGCTCCAAAGTCACCGGTTTGATAAGCCAAGAAATAATCATGATGAAGAGTGGCGTGGTACAATGATTCAGTATCGACCGACCATTTTGTTTCATGGCCTGATGTATGAATGCAAGTCTCTTCCTCATCTTTGTAGAAAAGAACAACTTCCCTTGTGATAGCCACATGTGAGTCTCCATTTCTTCATTGCTGGTTGTTACATTGACCCTTTTATTGTAGCAACTTTTGGAAGTTCTTCATCAGGTTTCCCTCCATGCCAAAATGGTAGCATTTTTATGTTGGCCTCCTACCATCATTGGACCATCCTTTGTTCTTGATTCAGCCTCTCGTTCCTGCCCCATGACCACCTCCTTGTTGTCTCCCTCACTTCTCCAGAACATGTTCTTACATATGGTTGTAACTTGCATCCTTCCTTCGGGCCTCCTCGATGAACAATGCATCCTTTATCATCACCATGTTATGTTCTCCTCTAAGTGCTGAGTTTCTAAGTGAGATTACAAGTGTATCTCACCTATCAAGAGGTGTGCAGAGTAAGTGGTTCACCTAATGTTCATCGTTTAGTTTCTTACCAGCAACCACAAACTGGTTCACCATGCTTTGGAACTCGCTGGGGTGTTCTGCAATAGAGTTTCCACTCTATAGTGAATGATTCATCAACCACTCCCAAAAGTGGATCTTTTTTGGGTGGTCATTGAGTGGAACGTATTTTACTACGTTTTGCATTGTTTGTACGCATCAGTCTCTTGATCCACATGGTGGTAAATGTTGTGATCGATCCATTGGAAGATTTGACCGATCATCTTCTTGTTCAACTTCTTCCACACTTCTTCCTTGGTGGCATTGGGGATGACTCTCTCATTCTCAATGGGGTCAAAAATTTCCTTACCCTTGAGTAGTTCTTCCATTCGGGCTTCCAAATAGAGTAGTTCTAAGAAGTCAACATGATCTTCCCTCCCATGCGAGATCTCTCCATTAAATTTCAATTTAATTAATATTGGTGCAGAATCCAAAAAAATGGATATCAATGTTGCGTCCAGAATAGTAAAAAAATGGTGGAATTGGCTGCTAGATCATCGAAATCAAATATCGATTGATCAGGATATCATCAAAATAGTATCAACGGCTAAGATCATCGGATGATGTGGCGATGACCTGTCGATGATGTGGCGATAACGTGGCACACTGGAGCAGCTACTGGAAACTTGCTGTAAAAGTCATCGGCGCTAGAATAATACCTTCTTTTCCAGCATGGGGGTATTGTAGCACCCGAGCATTGACCAAACATTGACTGAGATAAGGAAGCTCGTTTTAGCTCTGTTTGAGACACAGTTTGTACCATTGGAACCAGCTCGCCATGAACTTTTAGAATTTTCCTTCAAAACATGATTCTATGAAACTTGTATTTTACGGTCACTCGAAAATTTCTACCGCCCACCACCGTTTCATCAGAACCTCATCTGATACCACTTATTGTGGTTCTTTGACCACGAAAAGAGATAATAGAGAATGAAAATGGATGAAAAATTGGCTTTATTTCACAAAGAATAATGATTATAAAAACTTTCTCTACACCTCTCTCACATAGAGCTCTCATGGATCTCTTGGCTGAAAGAGCTCTCTTGGCACGGATTTGATGTTGACAGAAGCTCCCCAAGGATTCCTTATATAGGCATGGTGGGAGGTGTTAAATTTGACACACCTCTCCCACCAATCCCCCCACCAACCTTGGACATCAAACATGGTGGCCACCATCTCTCTTGACAACTGCAATGGATACCAAAATAATAGTTGTTGCACATGTGAAATATGCATCCCCCAAAATGAAAGTCTTCCTATGGTGGGTGTGGTTGGTGCAACACCCACCAACCATGGCAGTTGGAGAATATTCATCAATGAATATCAAAGGATTCTATCAGCCTTCATTTGAGATTATCTTGGAGACGGCAGGTGCAGATGGGCATTGTGAAAGAGAATGGCTGCCCGAGTGGAATCGGGTGTATCAATTTATGTAGTGTATCTGGTTCTATGAAATGCCTTCAATACAAATTACCTATGTATGTCCTGGAAGGATGGTCTTTGTGGGTTAAATTCATAAGATATAAATATAGTCCTGATCTGAAAACCTGAGAGGAAAGATCCCGACGGCTTGGAAAATGCATTGGAAGCACATTCTCCTTCCCACGCTAAACTCTCAATGGACTGTGGGGCAAGGTGAAATCAACTACGGTTTGATAACTGGGAAGGTGATATCATTTTCTATTGGAGATGTCTAAGTGCAGATTTTTCTTTTTCCAAGGTGAATATTTACCCATCTTTTATGATGGAAACCTTAAATCACCAAAAACGGGTGATTTTTTGTCTCATTTAAATCACATCAGCCAAATATTGCTTCATTCTCACATGCTCCTCGATGGGTATTTTTTCATCCATGTCCTACAGGCCTGTTCTGCAAGGCATCAATGGGAGTCCCACTACTGATGTGTTTTTCTAATGCAAGGACCCATTAAACTCAACTTCCTCAGGTGTTGGATTCACAACCTTTCAATTCCCACGGATGATGTGACTAAAAGAAATGGTATTAATATGAATTCCAAATGTTGGTGTTGCGACATTGGCAATGAACAGTCTTTGAGTCATCTTTTCGTGGATTGTGTGGGGGCTTCAGCAGTGTAGAGAGGCTTCAGGGATTACACAGGCTTTACCGACCACTTATGTGGAGATGTGAATTCATATCTGAACATTTTTCCATGGAGCAAACATAAAATTTCAAGAGCATAATGCAAGGACAACTATTTAATCTGTTGGATGTTGGTTCATTTGGGATGCTAGAAACGAGGCTCATACTGAGGGACGATACAGCTCTCCTCTAGCTATGTAGATCAGAGCCTGGGGACTGGCAGTGGAGCTGGATCTCATGGTGTAGCATTGGGAATCCAGTAATTCACTGGGGCGTTTCATGATAGAATGCCGTATCCTTCCCCCCTTGTCTTCCAGGCAGGGTAGTTGAATCCGCTGGAATACGCCAGCGCATGTACTCAAACTTAAGAGTGATCCACGACTCCCATCAAGGCACTTCCCTCACTCCCTCGTCCATCGAGTATCTCATCTGAAAAGGTCATAGTTGTATGCCTAATTGAACATGCATTCTTCACACCCATCGTGAAGGTAACAAAGTTCTTGATTTCATAGTTGTAAGGGGATCCCCGGATTCCCCCCATTTGGTCCGCATCGGTCTTGGCTCCCTCCCTTCCGTGTGCGTCCACAAGATTAGAGTTGACACGCTTATCTTGCACTGTTTTTGACCGCCGTGAACTTTTTTAAATATTGTATTCCCTATCTTTTAATGAAAAGTTTTTAATGTTGAAACAATAACGCATTAGGAGTTTATCTACTACACTGCCATACGAAGAAAGATGAACGAGTTTGATGAATTACTCCAATCTTGGACTTATTATCTAGAGGGATTTGTTGATAAATTCTCTAGGAATACACATAACCAAACCTCAATTATTAGGATTTGAGTCCATATGGTTTAAGAAGATTATGTGGAGCATATTGATGATATATATACATTTATTCAGAGATAGAGATGCAAACAGTTCATGCTTTGGTATTTTGATGATGGAGAGACCCTCAGGATTGTAATCTGAATGTATCCTTCATAGAAGCAATTCTTGGAGTGGAGAAGTAGGGGTTTCCCAAGATTGGTGATGGACCCATTTGAATAATTATAATATTAATGTGAGTAGTATTTGTTCTATGAGCAGAAACACATCATTGGTGTGTTACACTTGGATTATCACATACAGGTGAACCAAATAAAACCCTAGCGTTCTTATATGATTTCCACTATGAATACATGCATGGTCTGTGATGTGTCAGCAATTTTGAATAAAAAAGGTTGAATGATTGTTCTATCTAACAAGGGAACCCGATCCTAAATAAGAGAGGGGGGAAAGGAATTGCATAAATTGGTTAATGCTCGGATTCACCTGCCCCCTTCAAGGTTTCCTGGTTCCTAATGCTTTTTCTAGACAATTATCATCGATAATTTAAATTTTTCAACACCCTAATTCATCCCCCTCCCCCCTCAAGGTGACCTTGGTCCTATCACAATTACTGGGCAATTCTCTTCGATAAGAACTTCAATAAAAAGGATTCAATATTTCTTATTGACAAGGTGTTTTATATCACATATTTAAGTTATTTTCCTTAGTAATTTAAGTGTAGGTACTTTTTTGGGACATACAAATGGCAATATAATTCTTCAATATTCTTACCTTGAGTGACGTATACTCTAAAGAGGTTTCTATATGTGATGTGAAATACAACCTTATATAGCGTTTGTTTCTAAATGAGCATAATGATTTCATTTTAAAAAGTTTTTACTGACTTGTGGTTTTCAATAGAAATATAGATGTGATTATTTTTTGACAAAATGAAACAAAATTCACATATTTTTCCAAATTGGTTACTAAGGTGATAAGCTTACTAAACACATTGATACCCATTATTTAGCACAATCATGGTATATAATAGGATTAAGAAGAAGGAATGGAGAGAGGCCTTAATAAAAAAATCATTTTATTTATTCAAATAATGATAAAAATATAAAATATAAAATTATCATGAAAGTGAAACAAATGTCCATACATCAAAAAAATTTAAAGTTTGTATGACTACAAATCTCTAATACTGAAATACTCAGGAAACATCTAAATTGATACACTATTATATGCTATGAAATATAATGTTATGTTTAATACGCATGATATATAAATGGTGTAGATCTTTAAAATTACTTCATAATGATTCTACATTAAAAAAAATTGTGAAAAATATATTAATGGGACAACAAATGCATGGACCAAGAGAATAGAGAAATAGGATAAGTGTTACAAAACATAGCCCCAATTTTTTTAAAAAATCCCTTTTTAAATATGATATTTGGTGTATGACTGTATAAAATTAATTATCATGAGTGATAATTGATATAATCAGCTACAATAAATACTTTTAAATGGATCCTTAACTGAAAAGGGATTAAAAATAATGAAATTGAAGATGATAATTTATAACGGTGAAAATGTTAACAAAAAATAATTCCTTTGAAATATAGATTTCATATTTTTGGGGAAAAATCCATCTATGTTCCCTCTCAAAATATTTTGGGTGTAGTTGTGTTTCTTGGTAATGGCATATGACTGCAAATGAGTAAGATTGGTATTTTCCAAAGACAGGTTTTTAAGGTGGCGTAGTTTCCTCGTGTTTGCCAAATTTTTAGGGCTCAAAAATCAAGATATTATGTTTAGAAATGAATAGTTTAATTCATAGGAATGGATGGTGTGAAGAACTTTGAACGAAATTGGAAAAGGAAGAGAAATGTGATGTCCGGGACAAGGATCGCGTACCAGGTCTGGGAATGGTGTGCGGCCGCATACCAAGAAGCTAGAACGGTATGCAGGAGATGTCTAAAAAACAGAAAATAGTTCGTAGAGGAATGAAGTGTGGTACACAGATGGATTGACATTGGCGGAGGAGATCGACCACGTATGAGAAAAAGCAGTACATGGACCGCGTATGAAAAATGGTTCATTGGAAGGCTTGCGGTTCATGGTGGAAGGATGATCGGTATGCGGTGAATACTGGATTGAAGATTTGGTAAATCATAGATTAGTGGATATGGTGGATATCTTTTCCTATATAAGAATTTCTAATCTCATATACTAGAGGAGAGATCCAATATCATTAAATAACAACTTTTGATATGGGAATTCGGCAAGGCCTGAAGGAAGTTCGTGAGGGATAATTCTGTGAAACCTAAAGTGTTTAATGGAGAAGAAATTGCGCCAAAGTTTTTTGCAGAGAATTGTAATCTGAAAAAGATGCAGTATGCGGAAGAAGAAGGTGCAGTACACAGGTGGTTAGTGAAGGCAGTCTGCAAATAGTGATCAGTTCGTGGACAGAGGGTGATTCGCAGAGGCAGACCGTGAACAGAGAACAGTTTGCAGACTGGAGGGGTTTCGCCGAGCCGGTACGTGATAGCAAATGTGGAGGTTGTATATGGGTGAAGGGAGGTTCGCAGAAGCGGAAGCGGAAAACAACGAAGGTGTTCTGCGTACCAACCCTCATACTTAGTATGCGGGAGAAGAAGGTTGTACGCAATTTGCAGAAGGAACCTTGTGAATGCTTCAAATCGATTTGCGAAAGTATTTTATGGTACCAAGCAATAATCAAGAATGTGGACTTTATCTACGGGTGAAAATGAAACTTCAATAGTGCATTTACCTATAGTTGAGGATGTAGGAATTCATGAAAATGAAGCGACCATCATGTCCATTTACTATGTTTGACCCACATGTCTATAAACTATGTGTGGATCCCTTTATCGGAGCCGTGAACACAAGAAGAGGAAGATAATAACCCTTTCCACCGGTAGTGAGCCAGATAAAGAGGCCTATGGAGTTACCCTTCATAATGCATTGAGCAGACCCTAATCCCTGTAAAGGTAGTGAGGCTGGGCATAGAAGATTTAGCCCGAATATTGTACTAATTTTTGGAAGCGAGCCTCAATGAATTTGTAACATCAGCACACCGTTGGTGTATGCTCCTTGAACGTAGCCCAGTGAGGGTGAACTATGTAAAAATTGACGTGTTATGTTCATTATTTTGTATCTATTCATATAATACTATGGAAAGAAGAGAGAATTGAGTTTTGTCTAACAACGAATAAAAATATGAAAGAGAGAAGGATTTAATCTCTCATCCCTTGATACACCACCGCCCCGCCCCCCTCTCAAGATATTCGACCAAGTGGACCTAACAATTGGTATCAAAGGGAAAGGTTAATAGGAAGTGGTTCTCTCTCAATAATAAGAACTGTAAGTGGTCATCCATAAAGGAATTACAATCTTTGACCAAATTAATTTTCAACTATGGAAGAATTAGATGCAGCACTACTTCCGATCAGTAGGGATGGATGTCTTCACAACAACAATGCATGGAATATCAGCTGACATTAATAGTGGTGCATTGTAAAGACCCGAAAAATTTCAAAGAATTTTTTTTCTTATATTATTTGGAATTTTACGAGTCCGCAGTTTCTGACGGCGCCTGATTCTGAGGCCCTGTGTGCCTGGAATCAATTTCTGAAGTTTTGTTCGGGTACATTCAGTAAACGTACGTGCGGGTTTTTCAATATTTTGAAACGGTGCTCGTAATCAAATTCTGAGGGCACCGATGAACTCGTAACGCCAGTATTCGCCTAAGTGGACATTTACTGTAGTTGCGTTTTGTCGTATGCGGTAGTTAAAATTTGGGGATTCATTAAGAAATAAATAAAATTGTTGTGTTACAATTTTATTTAAAAGTTGTTAGTAATATCCTACATGGGGAAGTTATAGGTGGGTCCCACACCCACATAACCTCCCATGAGAGGATTTAGTGTGGTGGGGCCCAAACGATCCCTAACCCCTTCAACTCCCCTCTTTAACTCCCTTTAACCCCTCTCTTAACTCTCCACCTCCCCACATTAATTCTAACTCTCCACCTCCCTCCATTAATTTGGAAAACACCTTTTAATTGATTAATTGATCCACAATTAATTAATTAATGAAGTTGTTTGAATTTTTAAAAATTCTTGTTTGAAAAAAATAATAGCCTTAGCTATTATTTTCTTTTGGCACTCGTTGTGTTGAAAGAATTTTTGGGAGAGCTCCTGAGAAAAGTGTTCTTCTTTCGACGAAGAACACTTCCGACGAAGAACGTCATTCTCTTTCGATGAAGAACACTCCACTATTCGAAGGACGAGTAGCAACTTCATCCTTTCTTCTTTCGTCGACGTCAACGGAATCGACATCGTCATCCACGATGCCCGACTACCGCGACACTTGTCTTCTACTGCTCGACAACGTGCTCCGCTCTTGAAACCGAGGTAGGGGGTTGTTTCAATTTTATTTGTATAAAATTGTTCTCCATTCTTCGTTGAGTTTCTGGATTTTCATTGGCTTTAAGATATTGCCTAACGCAGAGGGCGCTGGCCGAATGAACACGGCCCGATAACCCTCTGTTTTTCTTGATTTTTGATTTGTAACGGGAGGCGGTGGAGAACAGAGGCGGCGATGAACGAAGGCGGCGACCGTGAAACGACCGTATGTAGAAGAACTGCAGCCCGCAACCATGGGCCGCTCTGCCGAAGAAGAACTGGCCGGCTGAAGCCGACCGGGCTGGAGGAACCGCGACACCCCACGGCGCTGCGCTACGGAGAACCACGACCCGTAGAGGGCGGGCCCATCCAGCAGAAGAACCGACCGGCTCGTCGGCCGGCCGGGCAGAAGGAGTCACAGCACCCGCAGTTGCTGCATGGGAGGACCGCATCCCGCCCATGTGGGCCGGTCATGCCGGGAAGACCGGTCGTTTAGATGGAAGGGTGGCGCAGCTCGGCGCCGCCGGTTCGGGAAACCAGAGGGTCGAGCCCTTGCGTGGGCCGGGCTGCCTGCCACGGGCCAGGCCGAGCCCCACCGGGCCGGGCCGTGCATTTTCGGGCTGGGTAGATCCCTTAGCTGGGTCGAACTCGCCGAGCCAGGATGGGTTGACCCGCTAGCCCACCGGGCTTAACGGGCCGGTCCCGTTTTTCTTAAACGCGAATTATTTCGTGACCGTGCGTCCGATCAACGTGACGTCAGCGACACTGGGATCCTTGCGATGATGCAGTCCTTTTGTGATACTCTAAGTGAGTTTTGGACAACAATGGAAAATGGCCGGGTTTGGAAGGAGCATATTTCCAACCGGACCCCTGGAACGGAAAAGCCAATAACTCTCAGACCGGACGTCCGACTGACGCTCCGTCTGTCACATTGGGTTTCTTTTGATGAGAAAGAACTTCGGGGTACATCAACTCTGAACTTCTAGATAGTTGATGTATCGACCACTTGCCTTGATGAGAGGACCCTCCCAGAATCGAGCGTGCTGTGTGGGGGAACCCTCGAGCTGGCTGCAACTGCAACACCAACTGTACTGGAATCCTCCTTGGGTTCAACAGCGATGACAACTGCACTGGAATCCTCAGTGGGTTCGGTAGAGACGACAACTACACTGGAATCCTCTGTGGGTTCGGAAGCGACGAAAACTGTACTGGAATCCTCCGTGGGTTCGGCAGCGATTACAACTGTACTGGAATCCTTCTTGGGTTCGGCAGCGATGATGAATCAGTGACTACATCTGATCATATCTATCTCTATAAAAAATATGTATACCTGTGTGAGATGAGTCTTGACTTTCAATCATTATAATCGATGTGATTGACTTACTTTCTGTGTGGACTGGGTTATGCTTGGGCTCGAGAGTTGGAGCCGAACTGAGATTGATAACTTAGGTATATGTATGGGCATATACCTAAGTAGGGTTCGTTGATACTTCGTGGTTGTATATTTCTTTTGTTGGTATATCCTTTCTGGATTCTCGGAGACCATTGGGGGTTTCAGGGTCCCTACTGAGTATCGTATACTCACCCATACACGGGCTACGCCTGCACTACATTGTGTTGGCTGCAGACGACAGACAACACTGATCGTGGCGGAGACTTGTGGAGCTGGATGGTACCCAGAGGTGGACCACTTGGCGAGACGTACTCGGAGCAGACAGTCAGACCTGAGGTGATGAGGAGGCCATCTGTACCCACCCTTCAGGTGGGATTTCTGGAGGATGACTCAGTGGTTGCTATTTTACTTTACTTGTACTGGTTTTTCAGTTGTTCTGTACATAATGTTGGGCTTGTATTTCCGACCCCTTTCCTTTTAGCACTTGCTTTTGTATTCAGTATTACTTAGTGCTTACTTCTATTGCGCACTCTGTTGTGTTGTTTACTTTAATAAAGACAATGTCTTCCCATTTATCTGGATTTACGACTTTGGTGCTAGTCCCCAGCCCCTGGCCTATGGAAGGAGGGCTTGGGATAGTCACGACACAGGCCCCGAGGATGGGTCATGAAAAATTGGTATCAGAGGAGTCGGTTCTACCGTAGAACTCAGGACTCTAATCATTCTTCTCTGTGAAGAAATAGTGTTAAGAGTATTGAGTGTGGTTTTTAGTTCAGGGTGTCCAGTGTTGGTGCAAAGGCCGACATATCCATACACTAGGACCCTTACCTCTGATTTCTGACTCAGTGCACGAAAACAATGATTGCATGTGTGTTTCCTTTGAAAAGTTTTCTTTATGATTACTTTGTGTCAGCTCACCAGGTATGGACTGGTTATCTACAATTCATGCTCAGATCAACTGTATTAGGCACAATGTGTGGTGTGTCCGCACGGATGGGAGTGGGTTTACCTTCACTGGCGAGAGGGGAGCCTTTGCAGTGCAGGATGGACATACGTAGAGGAGAGGGCAGCTGATCACACATCAGTTGGCTATTATCATCCTTAGAGAAGTTGATGTGCGAAGTCTGAGTTTTCCTGTTGTGGTGGATCAGTATGCAGACGTTTTTCATGACGACGTTTCAGGACTACCTCCTTGCTGAGAGGTAGACTTCTACATTGACCTGTACCCTGGGACAACAACGATATCTACTCCCACATATTTTATGGATCCCGCTGAGCTTCGTGAGATATAGGTACAGTTGGAGGACTTGCAGGGTAAGGGATTTATCTGACCCAGTGTTTCACCATGGGCTTCTCCGATTTTGTTTGCCAAGAAGGCAGATGGGAGCTTGTGACAGTGTGTCGACTATCGTCGCCTAAATCATGTGACCATGAGGAACAAGTATCCACTCCCGAGTATTGTCGACCTCTTTGATTAGCTCAAGGGAGAACGATGGTTCTCAAAGATAGACTTCAAGTTGGGCTATCACCACCTCAGAGTTAGAGACGAGGATGTGCAGAAGATGACCTTCTAGTGTCGGTATGGCCACTATGAGTTCTTGGTTATTCCTTTCGGCATAACCAACGCTCCAGAAGATTTCATGAGTCTCATGAACAGGATCATCCAGCCTTACCTCAATCAGTTTGTTGTAGTCTTCATCGACAACATACCGATTTACTCGACTACTGAGGTGGAGAACGCCTACCACTTGCGGGTTGTACTGGATACACTCCGAGAGCACCATCTTTATGGTATGATATCGAAGTTCCAGTTCTGGATTCGAGAGGTTCACTTCTTGGGACACGTCATCTCGGATACTGGGGTAGTAGTGGATCCAGCAATGATCGAGGCGGTACTTTCTAGGGAGCCACCCAGAAGTGTGACAGAGTTTCGGAGTTTCCTGGGCCTGGCTTGATACTATAGGAGATTTGTGCCAGATTTCTCCACAGTTACCGCACTGCTTCCAGATTTGACAAAGAAGGGGAAACCCTTTGTGTGGTCAGATAGATACTAGCAGAGCTTTTAGGAGCTGAGGCAGAGGATGACCAGTGCACCTATTTTGAGGCTACCAGATGAGGGCGTTGAGTACGTAGTTTACTACGACGCATCAGGGACCGGACTCGGGTGGGTCCTGATGCAGGAGCGAGCAGTGATCGCCTATGGTTCACGGTAGTTGAGATAGCACGAGTAGAACTACACTACCCATGACCTGAAGGTAGCAGCAGTTTTCTTCGCCTTGAAGATGGGGCGACACTATCTGATCGGCGAGCGCTTTACATTCTATTCTGACCACCATAGTCTCAGGTACATTTTCTCGCAGAAGGACCTGATCCTAAGACAACAATGTTGGCTTGAGTACCTAAAGGACTATGACTTCGACATAGTATATACTCCCGGGAAGGGGAATGTTGTAGCAGATGCTCTCAGCAGGAGATCGGGCATTCAGCTGCTAGGAGAGGCGACAAAGCAGCTAGCTGTGTTATAGATATCCTTTGTGGATAGAGATGGAGCAGCCTTTATTCAGTCTCTCATATTCACTCCCCAATTTATTCAGTGAGTTAGAGAGGCACAACATGGGGATGTTGACTGCGAGATGCGACATGCTCAGATATTCTCAGAGTAGGCACTTGATAGATTTTCTGAAGGAGGGGAGCACGTCATCCTCTTTAGGGGACGTACCATGGTACCAGTTTCACTATAGGAGGAGGTACTGAGGGAGTTTCACACTTTCCATCTAGAGGTACATCTAGAACATAATATGATGTATCAGCACCTCAGACGAAAGCCTTGATGGTCGGGTTTGGAAGGAGCATATTTCCAACCGGGCCCCTGGAATGGAATAGCCAATAACTCTCAGACCGGGCGTCCGATTAACGCGCCGTCTGTCACGTTGGGTTTCTTTTGACGAGACGGAACATCAGGATACATCAACTCGGGACTTCGAGATTGTTGATGTATCGACCCCTTGCCTCGAGGAGAAGAACCTCCCAGAATCAAGCGTTCTGTATGCGGGAACCCTAGAGATGGCTACGACTGCAACGATAACTGTACTGGAATCCTCTGTGGGGTCGGCAGCGACGACAACTGTACTGGAATCCTCCGTGGGTTCGGTATAGACGAAAACTGTACTAGAATCCTTAGTGGGTTCGATAGCGATGACAACTGTACTGGAATCCTCCGTGGGTTTGGCAACGACGACAACTGTACTGGAATCCTTCGTGGGTTCAGAAACGATGATGAATCAGTGACTACATCGGATCATCTCTATCTCTATGTGAAAGATATATACCTGTGTGAGATGAGTCTTGAAATTCAATCATTATCATCTATGTGATTGACTTACATCCTGTGTGGACTGGGTTGTGCTTGGGCTCGAGAGTTGGAGCCGAACTGAGATAGATAACTTAGGTATATGTATGGGCATATACCTAAGTAGGGTTCGTTGATACTTCGTTTTTGTATCTTTCCTCTATTGGTATACCCTTTTTATATTTTGGGAGATCTTAGGGGGTCTCGAGGTCCCTACTAAGTATCCTATACTCACCCCTGCATAGGCTACGCCGGCACTACATTTTGTTGGATGCAGACGACAGATAACACTGATCGTGGTGGAGACTTGTGGAGCTGGATGGTACCCGAAAGTGGACCACTTGGCGTGATGTACTTGGAGTGGACAGTCGAACCTGAGGTACCGAGGAGGCCATCTGTACCCACCCTTCAAGTGGGATTTTAGGAGGACGACTCAATGGTTTCTTTTTTTACTTTACTTGTACTAGTTTTTCAGTTGTATTGTACTTACTGTTGTGATTTTATTTCCAGCCCCTTTCCTTTCAACACTTACTTTTGTATTTTGTATTACTCAGTGCTTACTTTTGTTTTATACTCTATTGTGTTGTTTACTTTTATAAATGCAATTCCTTCCCATTTATTGAGATTTATGCCTTTGGTGCTAGTCGCCAGCCCCTGGCCTATGGAAGGCGGGTTTGGGATAGTCACAGCACATGCCCTGAGATCAGGTCGTGACATGATTTATCAGAAGCTGAATGAAGGGAATTGGTTGGTGATGCTAAAAGGATCAATGGTTAAAGGAGAGACCTGTTAAATGATATTTATATAAAGGTGATTTCCTATAAGACATCACATACTACGATGGAAAAATTATTGAACATCTATGAGGGCAACACAAAAGTCTTTGAAGCAAAGCTAGAAGTTCTATGAAACATGTATGAGGATCTCAAAATGAATCCAAATGAAATTGTTGATGCATTCTTAAATTGGGTAAATATTATTGTGATTGAAATGTGGTGTCTTTGAGAAGTTGTTGAAGATATAAATATTGTAAAACGTATCTTGAGGAAACATAAGACATGGTTCAATCTGAATGTTTCAGTGTTGGAAGACAAAGACCCGAAAGATATGACAATGGATAACACACATAGTACCCCTGTAGCATATGAAATGAGAAACAGTGATAACAATGCTGTGAAAAAGGGTAAGTCTAGAGAAGTAGCATTCTGGGCCAGGAAGAATCTCTCTGTTGAAGATAGTACTAAGGAGTAAAAAATGGATGATGTCATTTCATTTCTCTTCTCTAATATACAAATAGGAAAAGTGACGTTTAATGGTAAACTTCAATTTTCATGATTTCAATGTGGAAGTATTGGCACATTGTAGAAAATTGTCCTAAGAAGTATAATAATGAAGATAAAGAAAATGATAAAATTCCCCAAAAAAGAATTCATCAAATAAGAAAGGGAGTATAAGTACTAGGACAATGTTTTTCAAAAATATGAATCTGTTTTCAAAAGAGGATGAAAGATCAGATGAATCTGAGGCGAAAGAGTTGGGGGACTATAAGGATCATAAATTATATGATTTTCTGGAAGTTGTGAGAAATTCATTAACAAGACAAGAATGTGACAATAAAGAAGGATAAATGGAGGGAAGAGATGATTTTTAGGCTGGATTAGAAGCTTCCCTTGAATAGGTAGATATTTTCAGAGCCAAAACAAAGAATTATAACAATGTTGTTCATAATGACAAACTCTATATACTGTAGTTGGGAGAAGAGAACTCTGATATGAATTTTGAAATTGAATAGATGATGTCCTCAATGCATGAAAGCTTAGAAAAATGTGATTGAGTACAAAATAAAAATTGAAGAACAGAAAATAGAAATAAATAGTTTGATTGAAACTAGAACGGATCAAATCAAACATATCAAATAACTAGAAGAGGGAGACATTGGTTTGCAATGAAGAGTTAATGATCAAGACAAACTGTTAACTTATGGTTTGGCATCAGGAAAGAAATGTATAGATGAGATAGAGAAGATAAAATTTAAGCAGAGCGGTCAAACCGAATAGAAGAACAAATCAACTCGGAATGATAAGGCTAGTACGAGGATTGATCTAAAACAAAAATTAGTTATGGATCCTGTTTGACCAAAAGCACATAGTCCAAGATTAAAGATTGATTTCTGTACAATTTTGAATCAGAAGAGTCAGATAACCCAAGGCAAAAAGAGTGGTGCATCATTTCCACATAGGAAGTTATGTGCAATAAGATGATATTGTTGTGGTTTGATGGAAAACTCTCATAATGTATGTTCTATAACAAAGAGGTACCAAAGGGAAGAAGACCAATAGAGGTGGTCGTACAGAGTTCAAAAGTACAGGTCATCATTTTATGGTCATTGTTTCAGGTGTAAAGGACTTGGACATATGGAAGGATATTGCACATCAAAAATGAAGAGAAACATGTTGAGTCTGACTGAATTTGTTCCTAAGAAGCAACCAAATGTATCTTCAAGAGAGTTGAAAACTCTAAATCGATTTTAAGATCAGCAGGTTGAAGAAAGTATGTTATAAATTGAGAGTGATCAATATTATCAATCCATGCTGGAGATGAAGTCAAATACATGGGTCAAAAAAGGGTAGACTAGGAATTGGTTGCCAAAATTGCGTTCAAGGAATCAAATCGCACTGAGATATAGATCATTGACAGTGGATGCACTTCCCATATGATGGGATATTAAGATCTAGTTATTGGAATCATGTATGATAATGATGTTGTCATAATATTTTGAAATGATGATGGATTTAAAATTATTGGCTCAAGAAAATCCAAGTTTGGAGTAAAAGATATAAGGCCAAAAGATGTCATTGTTGTTGAAGGGATTAATCACAACTTTCATAGTGTTAGATAATTTTGTGAATCAGGACATGCCATAAGTTTTTCCAAGAAATTATGTATCATCAATGAAAAGGATGGTGTTGTTGTGTTGCAAGGAAAGGGTAAAATAATGAATCTCTACCTCATGAGTGGAAAAAAGATATGTGCTTTCTGCCCAAGGATGATGAAAAAAAGATATGGCATAAGAGTATTTTCCATATAAGCCAAGAATCCTTGGAAGATATGTTGAAATTTAGTGCATCTCGAAATGTCCCTGGATTATCATGTGATCATACTCATACATGTGACACCTACCAAAAGGGGAAGATCATTCGAAAGACATATATGAAAAAAGAGGAAAACTCAAAAATATTACCTAAGGTGGTGCATATTGATGTGTGTGGGACCATTTCCCCAAGGGCCATTGATGAGAGGAAAAATTATGTTCTGTTCATTGATGACTATACCCGAATGGAATGGGGTTCAATAATCACCCACAAATCTGGAATGCTCAGTTGTATTACAAGATATCGATGGGATTGTAAAATATTTCTTGGTCACAAAATCTGGACGATTTAGACAGATAATGTAAAAAAATTCACAAACAGCCATGTAGATGATTATCTAGAGAAACATGGTATAAGGCATCATGTTTCAGTGGTAAGAAGTGCAAAACAGAATGGAATCTTTTAGAGATGAAATCGAATTGTAAACAACATGGCTAGAAAAATGATCATTGAGAAGGATCTTCCAATGATTTTTTGGAAAGAGGCAGTGATGATAGCAGTATACACATCAAATAGATCTTTATTATGCCAAAAAGAAGCGAAGACTCTATATGAGCTATGATATGGAATGAATCCATATATGAAATACCTTCGAGTTTTTAGAAATAAGTGTTTAACTTTCCTTAAAGAGAATCGTAGTATGTTTCAATATCATGGATATTATGGAATATTTATTGGCTACTCAATGAAAATAAAAGAATATAAATGATTCATTAAGAGGCTATGAATGATAATTGAATGTTAGGATGTGACTATAGTGAATAATAAACAGAATTTTCAACAAATTCGAGACCAGAAATAAGAGGACAATGATGAAGGGATGATTAGGTCAGGAGATGCTCCATCTACATAGGCTGATTTAGAAGTAGAATTAGATGATGAGAACAAATTAGAGTCTTCCTAGAGACCAGCTAAAAGAGGTGAAATTGATAGGTAGAACATAAGTAGTGATCAGACAACACCAGTGGAGATAATGATGATGAATTCCCCAAATAAAGAATCATACTTATCACAAGTTGAGCCTAAATTATTTAATGAAGTATTTGGATATTAGAATTGGATTTATGAAATGAATCAAGAGCTTGACCGAGTTGAGAAGAATCAGACCTGAGAAATTGTTTCAAGCCCAGAAGATAAGAATGTCATAGGAGTCAAATGGGACTTTCACAACAAAATGAATGAAAATTCAGTTTTGATTTGAAACAAATCAAGAAATGTGTGAAAAGGGTACTCCCAGATAGAGGGTATAGATGTCGATTAAAAATTTTGACCTATTGTAAGGATAGAGACAATAATATTATTCATATCCCTAAAAGTGAAAAGAAAGATAAATTTTTTAATAGATGGATTTCAAGTTATCATTTCAGAATGGGGTTATAGAAGAAGATGTCTAAATTGAGAAACTATATGGTTTTCTTATTCTTGAAGATATGATCATAGTCCATTGGAAGAAGAAGGATTTATATCATTTGAAGCCATCACCAAGAGCATGGTAATCGAGGCGTGATAAATTTCTAATGATGCTTGGGTTTCAGTGTTGTGGAGTTGATTACAAGTTTTATTTCAACAATGAAAATAGTAAAAGGATGATGGTGTCGGATTTTGTAGATGACATAATATTTGGTGGATCAGATGAAGCCCAATATAGACAGTTTTATGAAAACATGAAAAGCATGTTTGAAATTTCAATGACTGGTGAGCTGAAGTTTTTATTTGGATTAAAAGTGCTGCAAGGAAGGAATGTAACATTTTTTCCAAATCTAAATATTTCATGGAGGTTTTATGAAGGTTCATAATGGATATTTCCAAGGAGATTACAAATCTGTTTTCTTTCTGATTGAAACTGTCGGGGATGATGAAGGCAAGACAGTTAATACCACAAAATATAGGAAAATAAATGGAAGTATGTTGTACCTGATAGCAATAGGGATTGATATAGTATTTTCCATATGCCAAGTAGCAAGGTATCAATGAAAACCCAAGGAGAGACCCATGATTGTAGTAAAAGTAATTCATTGGTATATCAAGGGATTAATGGATTTTGGCCCAATGTATAATGACAAATATCAGCCTGAGTTATTGGGATATACAGATGAAGATAGGGACGGTTTAGTAGATGATAAGAAATCAACCTCAAGAGGTACCTTTTATCTTGGAGGGTTGTGTATTTATTGGTTGAGCAGGAAAAAAGATTTTATTCCATTGAGCACTATAGAAGATAAATATATTGCAGCTACTCAAGCTTCCACGTAGATATTGTGGATAAAGAAGCAACTTGAAGGTATGAGAAATGAAGAAAAATCTCCAATTATAATCAATTGTTATTATTCAAGTGCTATAAATCTTATCAAAAATCTATTCCATCATACATAGACAAAGTACATTGACATAAAATATCATTTTATCAAGGAGAAGGTGGAGTAAGGGCTTGTGAAGTAAGAGTATGTTCCTACTGAGTAACAGTTTTGCAATCATTCTTGACAAATTCCATACCCGAGAAGCATTTTAAAGGAATTGAATGGATCTTGGAGTCCAGTAGACATCCCAAACTTAAAAAAGTTTGTATGGGTGACCCCCACTCTAAGAGGTATGATATGTCTTTCCCTAATGTGATGATATTTGATCATTACCTTATTGTAGACAAACTTGAAGTGCCCTTTCAGTTCGTTTACAAAGGGGGGTAAAGATTGTATATTCTAGTGTGAGAAAAGACATGGGGAGAATCTGTTAAGTGGAGTAGCGAGGTAGGGGGAGTTGAATTTGAGCTGAAGTTGTTTGGAGGAGCTATAAGATTAGGGGGTATTAAATCTGATGATGCTATAACTGATCAATCAAATATTACATATCACTAAATCCATGGATCATGACCAAAGAAGATGATTGGATTCAAGAGCCGGTGTCAGAAATGAAGTGATTCATTTATGAACTTTTCACTATTCTCTTAATGGCTATCTTAATCTCATGAAGAAAATGGGGTTTGATGATAGATGGAATTTTAAAAATATATCCAAATGAAGAGAATTGTTATGAGAAGAGTTTTCAACAAACCCAAAAGGGGAGAGTGTTGGGAAAAATCCCTCAATGTTCTCTCTCGGTAGGTTTTTTATGTGGTTGTATTTTTTGACAAATCCAGATGACTGAAAATGAGTACGGTTTGTATTTTCCAAAGAAATGTTTTTAAGGTGGCACATTTTCATACAATTTTCCAAATTTTTGGACCTCAAAATCAGTAATTTATTTTTGGAAATGTATGGTATTATTCATTTTATAATGAATGTGGGATGAACGGAAAACAAAATCATAAAAGGAAGAGAAACTAGGAGCTCATGACATGGATTGCGTACCATGTCTGGGAAGTGTACTCGACAGCATATCAGGCCGTAAGAACGGTACACAGGAGAGGTCCGTGAAACTGAAAATGGTTCGCAGAAAAAGGAATGAAGTTACATGGATGGTTTGACATTGGAAGAGGATATCAACAACATGGGTGAAAAGGTAGTACATAGACCGCATATGAAAAATTGTTTACATGAAAGATTACAGTTCACGGTGGAAGGAGGATCTATATGCGGTGAAGGTTGGATTAATGATCTGGTAAATCATAGATTAGAAGATATTTCTTATTTCATTGACTATATAAGAATTGATAATCCCACTGATCAGAGGAGAGATCACATATCAATAGAGAACATCTTTTTGATTTGGGAATTTGGTAATGTCTGAAGGAAGTTCGCGAGGCTTAATTCTATGAAATCAAAAGTGGTTCGTGCAGAATAAATTCTGTCGATGGTTTTTATGGAAAAATATAATCCTAAAATGATGTAGTACATGGAGGAAGAAGGTGTTCTACCCAGGTAGTTAGTGAAGGAAGTCCATGAATAGAGAACAGTTTGCAGACATGGGGGGTTTCGTAGAGGAAGTACATGATAGAAAAGGCAGAGGTGGTCTATGGTTGAAGGAAGGTTTGCGGAAGTGGAAGCAATACCTACAGGAGTTGTTCTGCATACAAAACCCGACACTCAATACCATGGAGAAGAAGGTGGTTAAATTTTTTCAAAAGAAGCTTGTGAAATCATCTAATCAATTTGCGAAAGTATTTTCCGGTACCTAGCAGTACTCAGGAAGGTGGACTTGATCTACATGTGAAAAAAGGAACATCAACAGGAATCTACCAATAGTCGAGGATGCATGAATTCCTGAAAATTAATGGACCTACGTGTCCATAAACTATGTTGATCATACAAGTAGGTAAACTTTGTGTGGATTCCTTTCCAAGACTAACGAGTTCAAGAAGAGGAAGATGATAACCCTTTCAACTAGAAGTTAGCCATTGGAAGTGGCATATGTAGTGGCCATTGGGAATGTAGTGAGAAGACCCTAAAACTTGTAAAGGCAGCGAGCCTGGTCATTGATGATCTAGATCAAATGTTGTACACATTATTGGAAGTGAGCCTTTGTGAATTTGGTAAATTGGAACAACAATGGTGTATGTTCTATAGACATAGCCCAGTGATGGTGAACTCATTAAAAATTGACGTGTTCTGTGCATGATTTCATATCAATCCATTTACTAATATGTGAGAAAGAAAGAATTGAGTTTTTTTATCAGTGAAACAAGATCTGAAATGGAGAAATATTTACTCTTTCATACCCTGATTCACCACCCCCTTTCAGGTTATACAACCTAGTAGATATAACAATTCGTATTAGAGGGAAAGGATGAATGATAGTGGTTCTCTCTAATGAAGAATAAATGGATGTGTTTAATAATAAATTAATTATTAACATTGAAAGAAGTAATTTTATACTATGGAAGAATCTGATAAAACATTACTTACTATTGGAAGGGATGGATGTATTCATAGCAGCTATGAATTGAATATTAGTTGACATTAATAGTGGTGATTTATCAGAATTTGAATGAAGGGAATTGGATGCTAATGCTAAAGAGATCAACTCCTTTTGGGGAGCCATGTAAAATTTAATTTATATGAAGGTGATTTCCCATAAAACATCTCATGCTATGTGTAAAAAACTATTGAACATCTATGAGGGCGAAGAAAAGTCTGAGAAGAAAAAATGAAGGTTCTATCGAACATGTATGAGGATTTCTGAATTAATCCCAATCAGACTATTGATTTATTATTTGATAGGATAAATATAATTTTGGAATATATGAAAGGTCTTGTAGAAGTCATTAAATATATGAAGATTATAAAACGTATCTTGGGGAATCTTCCACTGTGGTTCAATCCAAAATCATTAGTGTTGGAAGACAAAGACATGAAAGTGATGACATTGGACAACCAACACAGAACCCTTTTAGCATATGTAATGATAAACGATGATAATGATTCAGAAGAAAAGAAGAAGTATAAATAATTGGCATTGAAGGCCATGATGAATCTCTTTGTTGAAGATAGTCCTGGGAAGGACCAAATGGATGATGTCATGTCATTTCTCCCATCCAATCTGCAAAGGGTAAAAGGGAAATTCAAAGGTAAACCACCATTTTCATAATTTTGGTGAGGAAATATTGGTCACTTTGCAGCAAAGTGTCCTAAGGTGTTTTATGATGAAAATGAAGAAAATGATGAAATTTCCCAAAATAAGTATCCATCAAATGAGAAATGGAGGATAAGTACTATGAAAAAGATATTCAAAAAGAAGAATCTACTTTCAAAAGAAGATGAAAGATCAAAATAATTTGAGGTAAAATAGTTATAGGATTGTAAGGATCATAAAATAGATGTTTTGGTGGTAGTTGTTGAAAATTATTTGACTAGATAAGAAAGTGAAAATGAATATGGATAAATTGAAGGATGGGTTGATTTTCAGGTTGAATTAGAAGTTTCCCTTGAAGAGGTATATATTTTGAGAGCCAAAACAAAGAAATATTAAAATGTTGTTTGTGATTCCAAACTCTATATGAAGTAGTAGGAAGAAGGGAAATTTGAGTTATATTTTGAAATTGAAATTCTAAGGCCATCAATCCAAGAAATCTTCAAAAATCGGATTTCATACATAATTAAAATCAAAGAACAAAAAATTGAATTTGATTGTTTGATTGAAACTAGAATGGATCCAATCAAACATATCATAGAACTAGAAGTGTTATTCATTGGACTATGTCAAAGAGTTAACAATTTGGAGAAATAGTTATCTCTATGATCAACATATGGAATGATGTGTATACAGGAAATAGAGAAGATGAAATTTGTGAAGAGCGGTCCAACATAATATAAGTACAAATAAGCTCTAAATGATAAAGATGGTACAGGGATTGTTCTAAAAAAGATAACAATTATGGTTCATGTTAGACCAAAAGCACTCACTCCACGATTGAATATTGATTTGGGTACAATGTAGAATCAGAAATCATTGAGAACCTGAGACAAAACTAGTGGTGCATCATTACCACATTGGAATGTACATCACATAAGATTCTATTGTTGCTGTAAGATGCGAGACTCTAAAAATGTATGTTCCATCAAAAAGTGGTACCAAAGGGAATAAGACCACCAGATGTGGTCCTAAATATCCCAAAATTATAGGTCATCATTTTATTTTTATTTTTTAGTTGTAAAGGACTTGGACATATTGCAAGATATTGCACATCAACAATGTAGTGAAATGTACCGAGGCAGACAGAATTTGTCCCTAAGAATCCGAAAAATGTATCTTCAAGTTAGTTGAAAATTCAAAATCTATTTTCAGCTCTACAGGATGATGTCAGTACATTATATACTGAGAAATATTAATATTATCAAAATGGGCAGAGTAGGTAGTGGTTGCAGAAATTGCGTTCAAGGAATCAAATCAGAGTGGAATTTAGATCATTGACAGGGTATGCACATCCCATATGATGAGAAATAAGGATCCAATGACTGTAATTATGTACAGTAAATAATGTCTCGATGATTTGGAAATTATGGGGGCTTGAAAATTATTGGTTCAGGAAAATCCATGTTTGGTGGAAAAGACATAAGACTAGAAGATGTCTTGGTTGTTGAGGGGATTAGTCAAAACATTCTTAATGGTAGTAAATTTTGTGAATCTGGACATGTGATAAGTTTTTCCAAGAAATTATGCTTCTTCAATGAAAATGATGGTGCTGTTCTGTTTCAAGGAAATCATACAAAAGGTAATCTCTACCTCATGAGTGGAGATGATGATATGTGATTTCTATCCAGGGATGAATAAAACAAGTCATGGAATAATCCTCTTGGAAATATAAGCCATGCATCATGGAAGATCTGGTGAAATGTGATGAAGCTTGAAATCTCCCTAGATTATAACATGAGAGTACTCATACATGTGATGCCTTCCAACATTGGAAGATCATTCAAAATATATATATGAAAAAGGAGGAAAAGTCAACAAGATTAACTGAGTTGGTGCATAAAAATGTGTGTGGGCCAATCTCAACAAGGTCCATTAATAAGAGGAAATATTATGATCTCTTCATTTATTACAATAAAATAATGGCATGGGATTCAATAATCACCCACAAATATGAAGTGTTCAGTTGCATATGATATTGATGGGAATGTAAAAAGATGCTTGGTCAGAAAATCCAGAAAATTTAAACAGATAATGGAAAAAAGTTCAAATATATCCAAGTGAAGTATTACCTCTAGAAACATTGGATAAGGCATCATGTTTCAGTGGTAATAACTCCACAGTACAATGGAGTAGTTGAAAGAAGAAATATAATTGTGAAGAAAATGGCTAGAACAATGCTCAATGAGAAATATAATCTATAGAAGTTTCTGAAAGAGGTAGTGATGAAAATAGTATACACATAAAATAGAGCCTTATTGTGCCCAAATGAAGATAATACTCTATATGAACAATTGTATGGAAAGAATCCATCATTGGATTACATTCAAGTTTTTATATGTATGTGTTTCATTCTCAAAAAAGAGAAACAAAGGGTATTTTAATCTCGGGGAGATAAAGGAATATTACATGGATACTCAAAGAAGTGAAAAGAATATAAATTCTTCAATATGTGGGGAGGAATGACAGTTGAAAGTCATGATGTGACTATAGTAAAGAATGTACAAAATCTTCAGCAAATACATGACCCGAATCATGAGGACAATGATGAAGAGATTAGAAGGATAAGAGATGATCCAAATCCAGAGGCTGATTTATAAGAAGACTCAGATGATGAGAATAAATATGAGTCTTCCTAGAGAATAGTGAGAGGAGCTGAAATTGATTGGCAGAACATAATTGGTGATTAGACAACAGTAGTCCAGAAAAAGAGGATGAAGTCTCTACAACAAGAATCATAATTATAACAAGTTGACCCTAAATGATTTGATGAAGTATTTGGAGAAGAGAATTGGGTTCATGCAATGAATGAAGAGCTTGAAAAAATTGAGAAGAATCAGATAAGAGAAATTGTTTCTAGGTTAGAAGACAAGAATTTCATAGGGACAATATGGGGTTTTCGCAACAAAATTAATGAAAATGGTGTTTTGATTCAAAAAAAAGAATGATTGTGAGAAAAGAGAACTCCCAGATAGAGGGTATACATGTTGATGAAACATTTTCACTTGTTGTAATGCTAGAGACAATCAGATAATTCCTAGCCATAGCAGTCCAAAGAAATTTTAATATTTTCTAGATGGATGTCAAGTCATAATTTCTAAATATATTTATAAAAGAATATGTCTACATTGATAATCTGGATGTTTTTCTCATTCATGAAGATGAGATCATAGTATTTTAGTTGGATAATGATTTATATGATTTGAATGAATCCCCAAGAGCATGGTATTCGTGGCATGATTAATTTCTAAATAATCATGGGGTTTATCAGGGTGGAGTTGATTACAATTTGTATTTAAAGAATGAAAATAGTCAATTGATTATTCTACGTTTTTATGTCGATGACATAATCTTTGGTGGATCAGATGAAGTACAATGCAGACAGTTTTTTGAATACGTGAAAAAGAGTTTGAAATGTCGATGATTGGTGAGCCATTATTTTTACTTGGCTTACAAGTCATATAAATAAATAATATAACTTTTGTTTCTCAATATAAATATGAAAATGAGGTTTTAAGAATGATTTTAAAGGATAATTAAAAGAGACAAAAACTCTGAATGCTTCTCAGATGAAACTGTTACAATATGAGGAATTTAAAACAGTTAATACCATAGAATATAGAAAAATCATTGGATGTCTGTTGTACTAGACAGTGACCATGCAAGATATAGTATTTTTCACATTCTAAGTAGAAAAGTATCAAATAAATAATAAAAAATATAAACATGATTTTAGTAAAAAAATCTTCAGTATATTAAGGGACATTGGATTTTGGCCTAATGTATAATGAAAAATCATAGCGAGAATGATTGGGATATATGGATGCAGATTTGGCTGGGTCAACATATGATAGTAATTCAACATCATGAGTTGACTATTATCTTGGAGGGATTTTTATTTCTTTGTTGAGAAGGATACATGATTTCATTTCATTGATCACCAGAGAAGGTTAATATATTGCGAATACTCAAGCTTGTATGAAACTATTGGGGATGCACCAGTAACTTGAAGATATGGGAAATGATCTAAAATATCCAATTGGAATCCATTGTGATAATTCAAGTGCTATAAATCATAGAAAAAAATCTAGTAAATAATTCAAGGACAAAGCACATTGAAATCAAATATCATTTTATCAAGGAGAAGGTGAAGCAAGGACTTGGGATGTTAGAGTATGTTCCAGTAAAACAAAAGGTTGCAGATATTTTGAAAATGGCCTTACCCAAAGAAGAATTTGAATGGCATCGACTAGCTGTTGGATTACATTAAAATTCCCATAGATGAAAAAGTGTGGATGTGGGACCCCCTCCCCCTGAGTTTTGATATGTCTTTCTCAAATCTGCTGATATGTGTTCTTTACCCTCTTACATACAACCTTGATGAACCCTTCATGTTCCTCGAAAAGAGGGAGAATTTGTTACTATTCTAGTGGAAGAAAAGACATAGGGAGAAGCTGTTATGTGGAGCAGTGAAATAGGGGGTGTTGAAGCTGAGCATAATCTTTTTGGTGGATCTATAAGATTAGAAGCATTAAATCTGATGATTCTATAAGTGATTGATCAAAGATTACATATCATTACTGTTGATGTTCGTGATAAAATCATGTGATTGGTTTCAAGATCCGGTTTCATAAATGAATTGATTCATTTATGATGTTTTCATTATACTCCTGATCTCTATCTTAATCTCGTGAATAAAAATGATGGTTGATGATGGAAGAAGTTTTATAGATGAATCAAATTGTACAGAATTATTATTAGAAGAGTTTTCAACAATCCAATAGAGGAATATTGGTGGAAAAAATCCCTCCTGGTGCCCTCTCAGTATGTTTTGGGTGTGGATTAATTTGATGAAAAATCCAGATGACTACAAATAATTATGGTTGGTATTTTCTAAATATTGGGTTTTAAGGTGGAATTGTTTCTATGTGTTTTCCAAATTTTTGGGCCTCAAAATTAGGAATTTGTGTTTGGAAATGTATGGTTTTATTCATCTAAAGAGAATGTGTGAAGAACGACGAACTAAATCAGAAAAAGAAGAGAAATGTGGAGTCTAGGAGATCGATCATGTACCATTTCCGGGAAGGGTACACGATTGCGTACCAGGCAGTGAGAACGTTATGCGAGAGAGGTCCGTGAAACTGAAAATGGATCACGGATGAAGACAGTGTAGTATGAAGATGCCTTGAACTTAGTGGAGGAGATCAAATGTGTAGGATAAAGGTAGTGCATGGACAACATATGAATAATGGTTTGCAAAAAGGCTTGATGTTCGTGGTGGAAGGAGGATCGGAATGCGTTGAAGGTAAGATTTAAGGTTTCGTAAATCATAGATTAACGAATATTGGGGATATATTTCCCTATATAAAAATTTATAATCCCACTGATTATAGAGGAGATCTAATATCATTAGAGAACATCTTTTTGATCTAGTAATTTGGAAAAGTCTAATGGATGTTTGCGATGAATAATTCTGTGAAAGCTAAAGTGTTTTGCATGGAAGAAATTATTCCCATGGTTTTTGTGGAGAATATCAATTTGAAAAGGATGTGTTATGTAGAAGAAGAAGGAATGGTATGATGGTGGTTATAGAAGGAAGTTTCTGAATAGAGAAATGTTTACAGACAAATGGTGATTCATAGAGGCAGTCCACAAATATAGAATAGTTTGCAAATAAGAGGTGGTTTGCAGAATAAGTACACAATAGCAAAGGCTGAGGTTGTCCGTGGATGAATGGATGGTCACAAAAGTTAAAGTGGTGTGTGAAAGAGGAGTTCCACATACCAAAACTAGTAACCATTACTCTAGATAATAAGGTGGTTCAAAATTTGCAAAAGGAGGATTGTGAATGCTTCAAATAAGTTAGAGAAAGTATATTCAGGTACTTATTAGTACTCGAGAAGGTGGAATTCATATATGGGTGAAAAAGGAACTTCAACAGAGCATCTACATATAGTTAAGTATACAAGAATTCATGAAAATGAAGGTACCTAAATCTTAATAACTAGTGTTTGACCAACATGTTGATAAAGTGTGAGTGGATTCCATTCCAAGACCAGTGAGCACCGGAAGAGGAAGACGATGACCCTTTCTAGCTACAGTGAGCCACTAAAAGTGGCATAGGGAGTAATCCTTGGGAATTTAGCGTGAAAAGCCTAAACCTAGTAATGGAAGTGAAACTGGGCATAGAAGATCTATCTCGAATGTTGTACTCAATATTGGTAGTGATCCTTAGTGAATTTGGTACATCGGCACACTGCTGATGTATGCTCTTTGTACATAGCCTAGTGAGGGTGAACCAAGTAAAAATTGATGAATGATTTCATATCTATTCATATTATTCTATGGGAAGAAAATAGAATTTAGGTTTTTCAAACAAAGAAATGTGACCTAAAAGGGAAAAAGATTTAATCTTTCCTACCCTGACTCACCAACTTCTCAGGGTATTTGACCCGGCGGACCTAACACATGTTGTATGGGAAAAACATCAATAAACTACTAAGATCAAATATTGTATTAATATAAGAATTCATCACTTTGGTAGGGGCATGAAAACAATTTTGAATCTCATTGAATAGATTTTTTACAATAAACTTGTCACAACCCGTCCTTGGGGCCCATGTCGTGACTACCCCAAGCCCGCCTTCCATAGGCCAGGGGCTGGCGACTAGCACCAAAGGTGTAAATCCTGAAAAAAGGGAAGGCATTTCCTTTATAAAGTAAATAATCACCACATAGTAATCAAGCTGAAGTAAACATTAATTAAACTGAGTACCACTGTAAGTGCTGGAAAGTAAATGGGCCAGAATACAAACCCAACTGAAGTAAAGTACAACTGAAAAAAAAGCACAGCAACTAAAAATTAAAGTAGCAACGCCGAGCCGTCCACTGGAAATCCCACCTGAAGGGTGGGTACAGATATCCTCCTCAGCTCATCGGGTCCAGCCGTCCGCTCCGTGTATGTCCCGCCCAGTGGTCCACCTCCAGGTACCGAATTACTCCACAAGCCTCAACCATGATCAGCGCTGTCTGTCATCTATATCCAACACAATGTAGTGCGGGCATAGCCCATTCATGGGTGAGTATACGCTACTCAGTAGGGACCCCGAGACCCTCGAAGGTCTCCCAGAATCCACAAAGGATAATACATAAAGGAAAGATACAATCACGAAGTAACAACCAACTCTATTTAGGTATATGCCCATACATATACCTAAGTCATCAATCCCAGTTCGGCTCCAACATCTGAGCCCAAGATCGTTCTATTCCACACAACATAGTACAATCCAATCCACACAGGATAACACAACCCAATACACATAGGAAAGTAAGTCAATAATATCGAAGATAATGATTGAAAGTCAAGACTCATCTCACATAGGTAAACTTCTTCGTAAGATGATAGAAATGATCAGATGTAGCCATTGATTCATCTAAGCTATCGGACCCACGTAGGATACAAGACCAGATAATATGTCGGTCCCACAAAGGATACAAGACCAGCTACTCTACCAGAACCATGTAGGATACAAGTACACAGTCAAATATAGCCAGACCCACGTAGGATACAAGAATAGTAGTCATGTATTGCTGGACCCACAAAGGATACAAGAATAGTAGTCATCGCCGTCAAACCCACGGAGGAATCTAGTACAGTCGTCGTCATTGCCGAACCCACGAAGGATTTCAGTACAGTCTTCATCGTCGTCGCAGTCGTAGCCAGCTCTAGGGTTCTCGCACACAGCATGCTTGATTCTGGGAGGGTCCGCTCCACGAGCCAAGGGGGGGGGTCGATACATCAACTGACATGTAGTCTGGATTTGATGTACCCGAATGTTCCGTCTCAACAAAAGGAACTCAACGTGACAGACGACGCCTCAATCGGACACCCGCTCTGAGAGTTATTAGTTTTATCGTTCCAGGGCCCGGTTGGTTTTTAAGTCAAAACCAACCTGGCCATACTCCAACTGCATCCAAACCCCAAGCAGAGTAAGCCAAAAGGTCGTCTCATAGAGAGGAATCCAACATAGTCGATGAAACATCAATCAGACGTCCGGAACTCAAGTTATAAGCGTTTCTGCTCCGAAGGCCCAGTTTGTTTTGTGTTCAAACCAACCCGGTCGTACCCAAAGTTCTCCGAAACCTTGAGTGTAATACAATGAAATGACCATCTCGATCCAAGGATCGCATCGCAACTTAAGGTGCATCAATCGAAGGTCCATATCCCAAGTTATGGGGAAAATGACTGAAAACAGTCCAAAGAGGGGGGGTCTGGGCCCGGCCCGGCCCGAACCAACACCCCTGGGTCGGACCGAACCGGTCGACCCGACCCAGGTCTGGGTCTGGACTGGTTTAGTGTAGCCCGGCCCGGTGCGGGGTTCCATCCCAGCGCGGGCGGTCCGGTCCGGGCACCCGCATGCTGAGCGGACGTGGAAGGGGGGAGTCGCCACCCCCTTAGAACCAAACGGCAGACCCGCGTGGGGTACGCCCTGCTGCGCTAACCGGGTGTTCAAACCCCCTATTTTTCTGGATTTGGACGGCCGTAATGGCTGGCCAGTTATGCCCCGCGGGACCAGCCTGTCCCGCCTCCTGAGCGCCGGTGACCGGCAGTTCCGGCCGCCCTCCTGTACTCCGTCATGGACCGCCCCGGCCATGGCCCTCCATGGTTCTCCGGCGCGGCGCGACGTCGCCCCACCCCTCCTCCGTGGCCTGACTCCGGCCGTGGCTTCTTTCACCCTCAACGGGGCAGCGCGACGGTGCCACACTCCTTCGCCGCATGATATTCCTCGTCCTCGCGCGGTGCTGTTGCACCCCACCGCCTTCGTCCCAAACCGCAACGGTGAAAATCAACAAAGGGGGAGGAGGATCGACCGTGTTCGTGAGGACCGACCTCCTCCCGTTAAAATGATGACAGGAGGCCCAATTAAGATAAAAAAACTTCGACAAAGCAAATCACAAATTTAATCCATTAAATTTGAACTTAAAACCCCTACCTTGAAGTTATCGTACAAAGATCGTCGCTGGAAAATGGCGTCGTGAGGGTGGTTTGATGACGACGTTGGTGAGCATCCAAGAAGAGGATGTCATCTCACACCACCTGTAGAGAAGGGAGAGAACGGAAAGTTGTCACTCTTTGGTGTCCTGGAATTCTTCGCGTTCTTCAACGAGGAAGAAGATGTTCTTCAAGACTGCAAGAGTTCTATCCTCTATTCCGCACAACGAATCAACCCACAATAAAATAATACCTTGTCTTATTTATTCACACACACACATGCCAACATTAATTTGAAATTCAAAAGATCTCATTAAATTAATTAACTTAATTGAAGTGTGTTTAACAATCAAATTAATTGCGAGAGTTGACATGTCATAAAGGGGGAAGAGGGTGTGTTACACAATTAATTTCTAGAGGGGTGTTTAACGGGGTGTTGGGAAAATTGAAGCAGGTGGGGGATCATGTGGGCCCCACCCCAACTTCCTCACATCTTCCTTTCCCATAACACTTAAACCATCTGTAGTGCAATAAAAATTTAATTATATAACAACTATATTTTTATTCATCACATTTTTAACAACTCCTCCTGAGAAAACGCACCATCGGAAAAGGTGTTCCTAAGTAATTACCTGCACTGCGGTTTCATCGGTGCCCTTGGATTTCGATTCTGAGCACCAGTTCAAAAGTTAGGAAAACCCGCTCATTCGTTCACTGAATGTACCCGAGCTAAACTTCAGAAATTGATTCCGGGCACACCGGGCCTCAAAATCAGGTGCCGTCAGAAACTGAATACTCGTAAAATCCCAAAGAAATTAAGAAAAAAATTTCCATGAAATTTACGGGTCTTTACATTACTCCCACATTAGGGCTTTACGTCCCCGTAAAGATACATAAAAAACTTGGGGAACAAATGAGGGTACTAAGCACGAATCTGAGCCTCCCACTCCCAAGTGCTCTCTTGGAGGTTCCCATACTGCCACCTGATGTGCACTAGAGGAATTGACCACCCACATAGGACGCGCTCATGTCGATCCTTGATCTCTACCGGGACCTCCGCAAAAGATGCCCCATCATCAATGTCCATCTCCCCATGGTCGATGATATGCATCGGGTCATGCATGTATCTCCTCAGCTGAGATACGTGGAATACTTCGTGCACCTAGTGCAACTGAGGTGGTACATCTAGGCGATAATCCACCTCACCTATCCTGCTGAGAACCTTGAATGGTCCGATGAAGCACAGAGACAACTTGCCGCCCTGGCCAAATCTCCGTAATCCACGTCGAGGTGAGACCCGCAAGAAGACGTGATCGCCATCCTCGAAATCTAGTGGTCTCCACCTCCAGTCAGCAAAAGACTTCTGTGGGCTCTGAGTTGTCCTCATCCGCTCCTGTATGGCCTGGACCTTCTCTGTCATGGCCTAGACCATATCTGGTCCCACAAGTGCTGACTCTCCAGGGTCTATCCAGTACAGAGGTGATCTTCAAGGTCTGCCATACAATGCCTCGTATGGTGCCATCCCGATGGTGGAGTGGTCGCTGTTGTTGTACACAAACTCCACCAAGGGTAGGTGATCCTCCCAGCTGCGACCAAAGTCGAGGACACATGCACGGAGCATGTCCTCGAGAGTCTGAATGGTCCTCTCCGTCTGACCATCTGTCTGAGGGTGAAAGGCGGTGCTCAGACGTAGCTGCGTCCTAAATGCCTCCTGCAACCCCTTATAAAGGTGGGAAGTAAAGCGAGCGTCTCGATCAGAGACGATAGATGATGGCACACCATGTAGCCATATGATCTTCGGAACTTAGAGGCGTCCCAAGCTCCCCACTGTGCCCTGATCTCTGATAGGTAAGAAGTGTGTCGACTTGGTGAGTTGGTCGACAATCACCCAAATGGAGTCGTGACCTCTAGAAGTACGTGGAAGAAAAGTCACGAAATCCATAGATATCTCATCCCACATCTACTCCAGGACCCCCAAGGGCTGTAACGATCTAGCTGGTACCTGGTGCTCCGCCTGATGGACTGGTCCGCCTGGACCCCTGTGACATCCGTCGACTTCTACCTGCAGAAGACTTAGCTACGTGTCGCCCTACGGTAGGTCTTGATGCTGGTGTAGGATCAGCAAGAAATCTCTCTATAAGAAGGGCTCGGTCCAGTACTCCTGCCTGCATCAGAATGTTGAGGGAGATCATTGATGCCCTGATCTCATGCCTCAGTCCCTG
Source organism: Viscum album (assembly GCA_963277665.1). Classification (NCBI taxonomy): domain Eukaryota; kingdom Viridiplantae; phylum Streptophyta; class Magnoliopsida; order Santalales; family Viscaceae; genus Viscum; species Viscum album. The sequence continues at coordinate 1,897,690,123 of OY728121.1, read as the reverse complement.
CTCGAAGGTCCGGACCCAGAAGAATGGGTCCCATACCATGTTTGTCAAATAACGCACGATATCGGTAAATCTCACCCAGTACTAGGCTACCGTCATGCTGCCCTGCCACAGCTATAGTAGCTCCTGAATGCGCACTGCACAGAGGGTTTTTGGGAAGAACTATGAGCAAAAGAGGCTCTCGAAGTCTGACCAAAGGAGGGATGCCTCATCGTGCACTTGGAGCATCAGGATCCACCATCTGTCTGCTTCCGCGTGTAATAGGCTCGCTGAAAGGATCACCATGATGTCAGCTGGTGTCCCCACTAACCTGAAAACTCAAACTACGGCCTCCAGCCAATCATCGGCTACCTGAGGGTCCATCTCCCCGCAGAACCTCGGCGGTCTGTGACGCTGAAACTCGTGCAGTGCACTAAGGAAACGTGAAATCTAAGTGTTTGGGGCTGGTGGCATCGGTGGCTCGGCAGGTAGAGGTACCGCCGGTGCCTCCGCTGTAAAAGGGCCCTGCACCGAGGCCTCGTAGCTCAGTGGGTTGTCATCTCGTACAAAGCTCTAAACCATAGATGGATGCCTTCGTCGGGCCATCCTGAAAAGAAACAGGTTCCCCACGGGCAATACAATATACCTGGTGAGCTGACACAAAGTAATCACAAATAAAACATTGAAACACACATGCAATCAGTGTTTTCATGCACTGAGTCGAAAATCAGAAGTCAGGGTCCTGTTGTATGGATACGTTGGCCACCGCACCAACACTGGACTCCCTGGAATGATAACCACACTCAATACCCTTAACACTATTGCTTCACATAGAAGAAGGATCAGAGTCCTAAGCTCTGCGGTAGAACCAAACTCCTCTGATACCAATTTGTCACGAACCGTCCTCATGGCCCGTGCCGTGACTACCCCAAGCCCGCCATCCATAGACCAGGGGCTGGCGACTAGCACCAAAGGCATAAATCTAGAAAAAAGGGAAGGCATTTCCTTTATAAATAAACAAACACCACAGAGTAAGTAAGCTGAAGTAAACACTAAGTAAACTGAGTACAACTGTAAGTGCTGGAAAGTAAATGGGCCAGAATACAAACCCAACTGAAGTAAAGTACAACTAAAATGAAAGTAGAAGAACTTTAAAGTAAAGCAGCAATGCCGAGCTTTCCACTGGAAATCCCACCTGAAGGGTGGGTACAGATAGCCTCCTCAGCTACTCGGGTCCAGCCGTCCGCTCCGTGTACGTCCCGCCCAGTGGTCCACCTCCAGGTACCGACTTGATCCACAAGCCTCAACCACGATTAGCGCTGTCCATCGTCTGCATCTAACACAATGTAGTGCGGGCATATCCCATGCAAGGGTGAGTATACACTACTCAGTAGGGACCCCGAGACCCCCGAAGGTCTCCCAGAATCCACAAAGGATAATCCATAAAGGAAAGATGAAATCACGAAGTAACAACCAGCTTTACTTAGATATATGCCCATACATATACCTAAGTCATCAATCCCAGTTAATCTCCAACATCCGAGCCCAAGTTCATTGTAGTCCACACAAGATAGCACAATCCAATCCACACAGGATAACACAACCCAATCCACATAGGAAAGCAAGTCAATCATATCAAAGATAATGATTGAAAGTCAAGACTCAACCCACATAGGTACACTTCTTCGTAAGATGATAGAGATGATCAGATGTAGCCACTGATTCATCTAATCTGTCGGACCCACGTAGGATAAGAGACCAGCTAAGTTGTCGGACCCACAAAGAATACAAGACGAGCTACTCTACCGAACCCACGTAGGATACAAGTACAGAGTCAAATACTTCCAGACCCACGTAGGATACAAGAACAGTAGTCACGTACTGCCGAACCCACAAAGGATACAAGAATAGTAGTCATCACCATCGAATCCATGGAGGATTCCAGTACGGTCGTCGTCACTGCCGAACCCACAGAGGATTTCAGTACAGTCGTCATCGTCGTCGCAGTCGCAGCCAGCTCTGGGGTTCCCGCACATGACTTGCTCGATTCTGGGAGGGTCCGCTCCATGAACCAAGGGGGGTCAATACATCAACTGACATGTAGTCCAGAGTTGATGGACCCCAAAGTTCCGTCTCGACAAATGGAACTCAACGTGACAGACGACGCGCCAGTCGGACGACCAGTCTGAGAGTTATTGGCTTTATCGTTCGAGGGGCCCGGTTGGTTTTTAAGTCAAAACCAACTTGACCGTACTCCAAATGCGTCCAAAATTCGAGTAGTATAATCCAAAAGGTCTTTATCACTAATAGGAATACAAAAAAGTTGACGACATGTCAATCAGACCTCCAGAGCTCAAGTTATAAGCGTTTCCGCACCGAAGGCCCGATTGGTTTCGTGTTCAAACCAACCCGGTCGTACCCAAAGTTATCTGAAACCTTGAGTGTAATATACCAAAACTATTGTCTTGATCCAAGGATTGCATTGAAAATGACGGTACGCCAATCAAAGATCCTTAGCCCATGTTATGAGAAAATGACTGAAAATAGTCCGAAGAGGGTGGTCTGGGCCCAGCCCGGCCCGGCCCAACCCCGCTGGGTCGGTCCGAACCGGGTTGACCCGACCCGGGTCTGGGTCCGGCCCGGTTGTGCATAGCCCGGCCCAGTTGGTGCGGCCCGGTCCAGCCGGTGCAGCACGGCTCGACGCCGGGGTCCGGCCCAGCGCGGGCGGCCCGACACGGCGTGGGCTGTCCGGCCCAGCCCGGTTCGGCCCGGTCCGGGTGCCCGCGTGCTGAGCGAACACAGAAGGGGGGAGAAACCACCCCCTTCAAACCGAACAGAGGACCCGTGGGTGGTCCGCCCTACTGTGCTGACTGGGGGTTCAAACCCCCGGTTTTTCCGGATCTGGCCGGCCGTTACGGCCGACCAGTTGTGCTGCGCGGGACCAGCCGGTCTTGCCTCCTAAGCACCGGCGGCCAGCGGTTCCGGCCGTCCTCCCCTGCTCCATCACAACCAAAGGCCGCGGCCCTCCATGGTTCTCTGGCGAAGTGCGACGACACTACGCCCCTCCGCCGCGGCCCGACTCCAGCCGCGACTTCTTTCACCCTCAACGGCGCGACGCGACGACGCCACACTCCTTCGCCATGTGATATTCCTCGTTCCCGCATGGTACCACTGCACTTCACTACATTCGTCCCAAACCGCAATGGTGAACATCAACAAAGGGGGAGGAGGATCGGCCGTGCTCCTGCGGTCTGACCACCTCTCGTAAAAATGATAACAGGCAGCCCAACTAACATAAAACAACTTCGACAAAGAAAAGCACAAATTTAATCCATTAAATTTGAACTTAAAACCCCCACCTTGAAGTTTCCATACAAAAATCATCACCGGAAAACGGCGTCGCGAGGGTGGTTTGATGATGGCGTTGGTGAGCGTCCAAGAAGAGGATGTCGTCTCACACCGACTACAGAGAAGGGAGAGATCGGCACGTTGTCTCTCCTTGGTGTTCCGGTGTTCTTCGCGTTCTTCAACGAGGAAGAAGATGTTCTTCAAGACTGCAAGAGTTCTCTCCTCTATTCCACACAACGAATCAACCAACAACAAAATAAGACCTTGTCTTATTTTATTCACACACACACATGCCAACATTAATTTGAAATTCAAAAGATCTCATTCATTTAATTAACATAATTGACGTGCGTTTAACAATCAAATTAATTGCGAGAGATGACATGTCATAAAGAGGGGAAGAGGGTGTGTTACACAATTAATTTCTAGAGCGGTGTTTAACGGGGTGTTGGGAAAATTGAAGGAGGTGGGGGATCGTGTGGGACCCACCCCAACTTCCTCACATCTTCCTTTCCCATAACACTTAAACCATCAACAGTGCAATAAAAATATAATTGTATAACAACTATATTTTTATTCTTCACATTTTTAACAACTCCTAATGAGCAAATGCACCAACAGAAAAGGTGTTACTAAGCAATTACCGGTGCTGTTGTTTCATCAGTGCCCTCAAATTTTGATTCCAAGCACTAGTTCAATAGTTAAGAAAACCTGATCATTTGTTCACTAAACGTACCTGATCTAATCTTCAGAAATTGATTCCGGGCACACCGGGCCTCAGAATCAGGTGTCGTCCGAAAATGCGTACTCATAAAATCCCAAAGAAATTATGAAAAAAATTTCCTTGAAATTTACGGGTATTTACAAAACTGGTTTCTATATCCCATTTACAAAATCGATGCCATCTTATTTTACATTTTTCAGAAATGTTAGTGGTTTTCCTCCCATAATAATAATTGTTATTGTCCAAAATTATTTATCACTGGCTTTAAGATCCTTTTATCCCCATTGTGACTAAAGAATTATTTTAATATGGAATGACGATCCATGCATAGAAGACTAAAAAAAATTATAAAACAACTAAGTTGTAGTGAAGGAAGATAATAACTACAGATATGGATTACCTTCTTCCTAGGGAAAATTATGAAGGGAATGTATAGTGGAGGATGATACAAGAATTATCATATTGAGGATTATTGAAAGATGAATAAGGGGTGACAAACTTGGGAATTTATGGGAAGTGGGGTGTTGAACCGGATATTCGAACTATTTTTGAGGATGGAGAGAGGACTCACAAAACTAGATTAAATTGGGTTTGTTACTAAATGGAGAGAATAGTGATGATCTGCATTTTTATATTAAAATAATTTATAAATTTAATGCCCTGACCCTAGATTCCCATTGCTAGTAAATTATTTTAATACATTGGCATGATTAAAAGGAATCAAATATTGAAGGACCGATCAGTTTAGTAGTCTTGGAAAATAGATTACATACATGAAAATTACATTACAATTCAAAACATAAAATGAAACATAGATAAAACATTGAAAAATCCATTATTCTCCTAGACTAACACGACATATCAGTCATAATACACTTCTTGGAATCCTATGAAAATAAAACATAAGAAACGGGTGAGATTAGATGCTCGGTAAGGGTAACCATACAACAGATTATATTGTTAATGAAATGTCATTTACCTTAAGAAAATATATATATCTAAAACACAATACCATTAAACATAATCTTGATCAATATATGGAAAAAATAAAAAATACCACATCAAATAATCATCCACTGGTATTATACTAGTCATATAATCGCATAGAATATTCATAACTAATATCATAATAAGGGAATGAATAATTCTAGACATATACAAAATCAAGACATATCCTCAAGATAGCTACTATCTTGATCTATCCCCATGGCAGTTTAATTCTATAAAACATGTCTAATTTGTGCCAAGATCTATCCTCTTGACAATCTAAAACTGCTTAGAAATGAAACACGAAGGGTTTGTAACTGACTAATTTTTCCTCATGAGACCTACCAATGTATCTAGGGGCTATAGAGAGCCTCACCTGTCACTTACTAAGTCTAATATATTCCTCATATGAAAAGGGTGAATCATAACATAAACATTCATATTAAAAATATCATTCAAAATGTTAATTTTTTAAACATAAACCATGAATGATATCAAAATAGAACATCCATAGTCAAACATATCCCAAATCCTTCAACACAATATGGAAGATTATGTCATTCTAAATCAACCTCAATTAAGAATAAAATCCAATAAACGATGTTGGCATAGATGAAAATAATCTTAAAAAATAATTATTACTCATTGAAAGAAATATCTCATTTTACTTTGAAACCATTTAAAAACATGTGAAATTATAAAAGAAACCATTTTTAAAAATATTATACTTATAATTTTGTAATAAAATATTCAAAATGATAATGATTCATAAAAATGGAAAATAGTTTCTTGCACCATATAAGTTAAAAAATCATTATTTCCTTGAATTTTTGAAAAAGGGTATAAAGTATCTCATTTGGAAAACGATGAAAATATTATTTTCAATAAGTTATAAAATTTTTTAACATGGTTAAAAATGACTTTATAAAATTGTTGATAATATCTTCAATTTAATTTTAAGAATCATGAACATGGATGATAAGGATGTCCCTTTAGATACTTATGTATAAGCAATCTCATATAACAAAGAGATTGTAAAATTAACCCTTACCTTGTAGCTAACATTAGGTGAGTGTGTGTTAACCTTCTGTATATTGGATAAAGTATATTATTAAATTATTCCAGAACTATATACCTATTTTTGATATCATATATGACCCTATTTTATTACTTAATTAATAAAATTTTGGTATTTCCATTCTTTTGTGTGTGAACTGCTTCATTTTTTTATTCATGTTTTGTAGTGTAAGTCATATTTATTATTAATAAGATATATTTTATTCATATTAATAATTATTTAATGTTCATAAATATAATATTTACTCATCAAATGAATTTTTTAATTATTCTTGAATGTTTAACCTGGGGAACGAATATCATCGTGTCATAGAGACGGTTGGCCGTATGTTCACACGAGTGACGATATCATTCTCTTGATTGATAAATGGTATGTAATTGGATGGTATAGTAATTATAAAGAATAATTATCAAGTGATATTCATTATTTAAATCCATTATAATCATAATTTCACCTAACCAAATAATACAGTGTTAAATAACAAATTACTCCACAATGTGGAGACTGTAAGTCGTACACACGTACACATAGTGATATTGTTTTTCATAGGATGGGTAAAAGAAAAACTATGGTTTTCCCATAATCATAATAACATCAATTTATATTCATGATACTTGATTTATTACTTTGTTATGGAAACAACATAGATTGAGGAAATAGAATATGAAATGAAATTGAATTGAATTGGTAAAGCAATTATCTCTTCTTCGTTGGACTTCCTTTGGATCTCCACTTATGGACACCAGGGATAGTATTTTTGGAAAACCAGGGCCTACTTATGTTAACTAAGGATGTTTATAGGATAATTTGGTAGGGTTTGGTTGAGCTAGAAGGCTCATGGAAGTGTGAGGAAGTTTGGAAGGATATTCCTTTTTATAAGAGAGGGGAGGGGAAGTTTAGGAATCTCTAAAAATATTAAAATATAATAAGACTATTCAAGATCATAATAATAAAAAATATACCATAAATGAAAATTATAATACATGTTCGACCATATCTTATCCACTAGTTATTAATTATCATTTTTGTGTTCTTTAGACAATTTAATAATAAATTAATTCAATAAAATATTTTTATTTCCAAATTTAACACTATTCATATATTTTGACAAATAATATAGTAAAAAAGTGGGAATTCTAATATAATACATTAAAACATCTATAATATATCTTATAGATCTACAAAATTTTGTATATGCATTTAATAATAAAAAATATAACAAAATTAATATTATTAAAATCATTTATTATATTTTTATGTTAATTGAATAAATATTGTTTTAGAATTGAACATACTTTTATGGTAATTATATAAATTTTAAAAAATCATAATTTATTTATATAATGAAAGTAATTTCATTTATATCAAAATAAACATTTAGATTCATTGATAGATTGATTTTGGCCCTATGTGGACATTAAAATACAAGATAGTGATATTTTTAACTATCTTTGATTTATTTTCGTGTAAAAGATTCCTTTAAACAACTCAATATCAATCATAATGTGATAAGGATTGAATAATATTGATCCAATAATTTTTTTGGACATGTTATTTTCTTAAACCCTATAACTTTGATTTACCCATTATTAATTTCTATAACTTTTACCAAGGCAACATGTATTTTTATTACTAATGATTACTATCATCATTATAAAACACAAAAGGAGCAATAAATGGACCATTGGTAACATATTTAACATCATACTAGTTATTTGTATGATGTTTATATTATTATTAATTTTATATAATTTAATAAAATATTATTTATTTAAAAATGTTAATAGTGTCAATCTTGATACTATTCATTAGTTGTCCTTTTAAAAATATCATAACATAAGGATATGTTTGAACAGACTCCTTTAAACCATAAATAAAAAGTCAAATTCATCCATAAAATTATTGGATGACATTAATTCACTAAAATTTATTTATTTTAATTTTTTTTAATAACATTTATTTGATATTTCAATTAATAAAATAATTTTGGTGTCACTATTGGGTCATCATTAATGAAAATTATTTAATATATAAAAATGATAAATAAATTTATATGATATATTAAATACTATTATATTTATAGAGACTCCCTATAATTTGTTTTATCTTTTAGTAAACCCTAAATGAAAATTAATATACTTATATGTGTGAAGTTTTTTATATTAATTAATTTTTGTTATATTCATGTCATATTAATGGGAATGTGGCCATGAAGTGATTACATTTCAAACAATAGATGAAACGGGATGAATTTATTCATACAATAATAGTTTTATAGGTTTTAATATAATTTTAGGATATTATTCTTACATTTAATTACCAGATATACCATTAACCATGGTAAAAAAATAATTACTAAAGTTACTATTCATAATGCCCAAAAATAGAAGTATACCATTAACATAATTTAGACGCAAAAATTTCAAATATAGGATCCATTTTTGATGATTAAAAAAATATAAATTTCAGTAATTAATCTAAAATTAATTTCCATTGAAATAGTGAAGAAACATGTTTTTTAAAAGTAAAAAACATCAAAATATTGACATGTGTTTATGTACCATTTTAATATGAAATTAATTCTAATGAACATAATTAAATTAATGTTAAAAAAATAATATAATTATGCTTTAAAACCAACTAAATCGATAATTTAACAATATAAATATATTAGATGAAAAAGATGTTTTGAATTAAAATTCTGTATTTTTAACTATTATTTAAAATATGATTGTTATTAGGGAAAAAAATTGGTCCAAAATAATTTTTTATGTCCCATTTCTAAAAAAGAGGTTTATTTATTCAAATTTAACATCTAAAAGTGTCAAATATTGTATTTAAAAATAGTTCTCCATTAAAAGGATATAAACTGCATCTTTTTTTTGAAAAACGCTTCTTTTATTTAAAAAATAGAATTTGTTATTATATCTTGTCTATAAAAAACAATAGATGAATATGAAAATTATATTGAATACATAAAATTCAAACTATGGTTAATACTTTTCATAACCGCTCTTTAAACGGACAGCCGTGGTGTGCTCGAACTGAATGTTGCATGTAGTGAATGCTATTTGAATTATTTAAAAAGAAGCACATTATAGAAGCTTGTGGTGTTATATTATACCCTCCTTCAATAAATTTCATCATATCAATTTAAACTCGGGATTGAAAACGTGGGGTTTAAAAATTCAAAATAGCACTGATGAAACCCCGCATTGAAAATGGATTAATGAGACGACCATTTTCAAATAAATAAATCGACATACAAAGGTCACTAGAGATAACGAATACTAGGGTTCCATGTAGGAAAACTTGGACATAAAAGAAATTTCGAAAATCATGTTTGGATAGAGAGTGATATAGAACATTATTAGGAGAACGTTAACAACCCGAAAGCTATAAAACTATGATGATCCAAGGGACCATTTTATTCATCACAAAATAAAGTTCTCGGAATTTTTTTGGGTTTTATGATCCTTTCCATAGTGTTGAAGAATTAATTTACTTCATGGAATAAGAACACAAGGAATCACACTTAATTGATATTTACAGATTCATCCTTTAAATAATTTCCACAGAAAACTCATATTTCTCTCCAAAAGATAATAAAATACAAAAATATTCATTATATCATAGTCATATAGGGTTATAAAAATGAACTTATACTTCATCTTTCATTCCATTTAAATAAAAAACTATGATGTATAAACCAGGACATGACGTCAGATAGTGGTAGGCGATGCACCCCTGTCTCCCTTTGGTTGAGGGTTCATGTCTCACAACCTTGCCATACGTGATGGGTTGTTGCCCAACCTGTGGGTTGTCTTTTCCATAAAACTATGTTATTATAACATTTCAAAAATTACACAAAAATGATATATACTTAAAAAATACAATCTAATGTCCAATATAATCCATTGCAACCTTTAAGCTTATCCAAAATACATATGTCCAAACTCACAGGAAAAAAAATCATAATTATCTTAAATAAAATAATATAGATCTTTTTGGTGTCACATAACAAAAATATGAATACCTTCATCATTTATTCTCATAAAACATGGAAATACATAGAATTAACATAAAACCCTATTTGAATACTCTAATTATTCCTTACTCTTTACGTAAAACATAGAATATTGGATATACTCCAGAAATCCAAAAATGTTGTATACTCTAATAGTGATTGAGTAAAAAAAACTATTAATTAGTGCCAAGGTAGTTAATAATATCCAATATTAATTATCCAAATCAATTATCACTTTATTAAAACTTCATTATCTCAATATCAGAATCATATTACGGATTATCTTTCCCTCAACAAAATATTTTCCAAAATGTTTAACTTAAACCCGTCTCATATTACTTGGTACCATAAACTCTCAAATCATTAAGGATATAGTATTTTGTTACAATCATTATATATCTCATGAATCTTATAACCATATAATTATTAATGCAATAATTCTTGAATCCAAATAAAAAAAACCATAATCATTCCACTTCACACTAAAACCATTAACTACGATTCAACATCTTATTCCTCAATACCTCATTCATATCATTTCTCTTTTGTAGATTCTTCGTTATCAATGGTATAGCCTTTACTTGTACAACCTTTTTGACTCTAACCATTGACTAAAACACAATGCACAAAGTGAGAAGCACTAGTCACATTGATAATGTCATGAAGTGTAATTTATAGGATTTCTAAATGATGTCATCTTCTTCTCAATACATATGTCCATATGACTAACCAATTTTATACAATACCAAATATAAAGGATGATTTTCTATACTTAAACATATCCTCAAATTCACTCATAGGGTTATTTTTTATAATCATTGATTTATAAATCTAATTTTTATGTTTTTTTCTAAAATTCCTCTAATACCAACTGTAATTCCCTGACCCCTTAAGCCCTGATCTGGTGTATTATTTTAACACATTGGCATGATTACAAGGAATCAAATACCGAAGGACCAATATGTTTATCAATCTGGGAAAATAGATTACATACATTAACATTACATTACAATTAAAAACATAAAATTCAACATAGATTATTCTTTGAGAATGTCATTATTCTCCTAGATTAACCCTACATATCAGTCATAATACACTTCATAGAATATTTGAAAAATAAAATATAAGAAATGGGTGATCTCAGATGCTCATTAAGGTTAAAAATACAATAGAATATATTATGAATAAAAAATTATCACCCCTAAGGCAAGATGTATAACTAAATCACAATCCCTTTAAATATAATCTTGATCTAAATATGGAAAAAATAAATAATTCCATATGAAATAAGCATCCATGGATATTCTACTAGTAAAATAATCATATGGAATATTCTTAAATAATATCATAATGAGGTAATGAATAATTCCATACATCTATACTGTCATGATATATCCTCAAGATAGATACTATAATGATCTATCCTCATTATAGTGTAAGTATGTGGGTAAAAATCTTTCTGATTTGTGTCAAGATCTATCCTCCTGATAATCTAAATCTCTGGGAAAAAATTGAAAAGGATTTTTTGCCAACTAATTTCGTCTCATGAGACCTTCCAATGAATCTATGGGCTATATTAGGCCTTGAGCATCACTTACTAAGTTCAATACATTCCTCATATGAAAAGGGTGAAACATAACATATAAATTTGTATTAAAACTAGCATATGAAATGTTAATCCTTTAACCCTAAACAATGAATGATATCAAAATAAAACATCCATAAATATATCAAAAAACCATAAATACAATATGGAAGATTTTATCATACTAAATAAACCCCAATAATATAGAAAAAAAGGATGTAGACATAGATGAAAATAATCTAACAAAATCATTAATACAATTTGAAAGAAATATCTCATTTTACGTTGAAACCATTTAAAAGAATGTGAAATTATAAATGAAAACTAATTTTTAAATATTCTTATTTGATTTTAGGTAATGCATCAAAATTTTAAAGAACCATAATTGCAGAAAATAGTCTTTTGAACCGTATATGTTAAAAAAATATATGTTTTCCTTAAATTTTTCGAAAAGGATACAAAGTATCTCATTTTGAAAAAGATAGAAGGATTCATTTCAAAAAATTCGGTAAGAATTCAAACATGTGTAAAAATAACTTTAAAAAGTTTTTGAGAATATTTTGAATTAAATTTTAAGAAATATGGACATGGATGATAAGGATTTCCCCATAGATACTTACGTATTGACAATCTCAAATAATAAAGAGATTATGAAATTAACCCTTATATTGTACTTTTAGTTAGTAGAGGGTGTGTTAACCACCATTATTGTGGTTAAATTGTGTTATTAAATTAAAATATAACCATATACATATTTATGATATCATAAATGACCCTATTTTATCATTTAGTTAAAAATATTTCACTCTTACCATAGTTTTGTGTGTTGATTGCTTCATTTTTCCAAGATTGTTTTATCATGTAAGTCATGTTTATTATGTTTATGATATATTTTATTTATATCTATAATGATATTAAGATCATTAATATTATATTTACTCATCAAATTAATTTTATAATAATTATTGAATGGTTATCTTGGGGAGAAAATATCACCGTGTTGAGGAAATAGTGGGCTGTACGTACGCACGAGCGATGGTATCATTACCTTGATGGTTAAATGGTATTTAATTAGATTCTATATTAATTATAAAGAATAGTTATCATGTTATATTCATTATTTAAATCCATTTTAGTCATCATTATACCCATCCAAATAAGGTAGTGTTGAATAAAAAATTACACCACAACAAGGAGACGATAAGTCGTACGTACACACATATGGTGATATTATTTGTCACAGGGTGGGTAAAAGTAAAAATATGGTAATACCATAATCATAATAAAATTTAAGTAGATTTATGATAATTTATTTATTAACTTCTTTATGGAAAAAACATAGAATGAGGATGTAGAATAAGAAAAGAAATTGAATTGAATTGGTAAAGCAATTATCTCTTCCAAATTGGACTTCCTTTGAATCTCCTCTTATTGACACTAGGGATGGTCTTTTTGTAAACCTAGGACCTCAATGAGATAATTAATTATGTTTATAAGAGATTTGATAATGGTTTGGTCAAGCTATTAGGCTCATGGAGGTGTGAGGAAGTCTGGGGAATATTGAAATCTATAAGTTAGGGGAGGGGCACTTTAGGAAAACACTCAAAATAATAAAATATAATAATACTATTCTGGATTTAAATAATTAAAAATAGCTTATAAATGAAAATTATAATACATGTTCTACCATATCTTATCCCCTTGTAATTATTTAACATTTTTCTGTTTTTTAAACAATTTAATAATGAATTAAATCAATAAGATATTATTATTGAAAAATTTAATACTATTTATCAAATTTGACTTACAATATAGTAAAATAGAGTGGTAATTCAAATATAATACATTAAAAAATCTGTAATATATCATATATATATATATATATAATTTTTTAGACACATTAAATAATCAAAAATTTAATAAAATTAATATTATTAAAATTATTAGTTGTATTTTTATGTTAATTGAATAAATGTTATTTTAGAATAGATATAAAATTTATGGTAATTATATAAATTCTAAAAATTAAAAATAAATTTATATAATGAATATAATTTCATTTATATCAATTTAGTCATTTATATTTTTTTATAGCATGATTTTGTACATATGTGGACATTAAAATACAGGATAATGGTACTTTGTAACTATCTTTGAAATATTTTCAAGAACAGGTGTCCATTAAACAATTCAAAATCGATCATAATGGGATAGGGATTGAATCATATTCAAACAATTATTATTTTTGGAAATGTTGTTGTTTTATTTTAATCCTTATAATTTTCATTTACCCTTAATTAATTCCTTTAACTCTTACTAGGGAAACATATCTTTTTATTACCAAGGGTTAATGTAGTCACTCTAAAATGAAAAAGGATCCATAAATGGAACACTGGTGATATATATAACTTCATAAAAATTATTTGGATGAATTTTCTATTCTTATGAATTTTATATAATTTAATAAAATATTATTTATTTTAAAATATCAATAGTGTCAATTTTGACGCTATTCATTAGTTGACTTCTAAAAAATACCATAACATAAGGATATCATAAAAAAATACTTGAAACCATCAATAAAATTATAAATTCACACATAATATTAGTGAATGACATTAATTCACCTAAATATATTTATTTTAATATTTTTAATATCATTTATGTGATATTTCTATTAATAAAATAATTTATGTGCCATTATTGTATCATCATTAATGATAATTATTTAATCCCTAAAAATTATAAAAAAATTAAATGATATAGGTAATTATATTATATTTCTAAATACTAGATATAATTTATTTTATCACCTGTTAATCCCTATATTAAAATTAACATACTTATAGAAAATGAGAGTGTGATATTTTGTCACATTCATTGTGTTTTGTTATATTCATGTCGTACTCATGGGTATGTAGACATTAAGTGATTATATTTTAAACCATATATGATAAGGGTTTAATTTATTCACTAAATAGATATTTTATAGGAGTTAAGGTAATTTTAAAAAATTATTTTTAAATTTAATTACCTTATTTACATTTAACCATGACAATACAAATAATTACTAATGTTACTATTCATAATACCCAAATATTAAGTATTCAATTAGTATAATTTGTAAATACCGACTCAAAATATGGAATCCATTTTTAAATATTTAAAACATATATGTTTCATTAATTATGTTAAAATTTATTCCCATTGACATAACGAGAAAACATGTTATTAAAAGTAAATATCATCAAAATATTGTCATGTGTTCATATCCAATTTTATTGTGAAAATATTTCCAATAACCTGAATTATATTAAAGGATAAAATCATAATCTAATTATATGTTAAAAAAAATAAATATAAAATATTACAATACAAATATGTTAGATGATAAATTAGTTTTGAATTTAAATGAAGAATTTTCACTATTCAATAAAATATGAATGTTATTATAAAAACACCATAAAATTTCCCAATTTTTTTTATGTCTCGCTTCGATGGAAGAAGTTTATTTTGAAAATTTTAACATATAAAGTATCAAATATTTTATTTAAAAAGGGTTATCTATTAAGTGGAAGTAAAACTGCATTTTTTCTGAAAAGTACTTCTTTTACTCAAAAAATTAAATTTGATATTATATCATGTATAAGAAACACATGGGATGTATATTAAAATTATATGGAATATATAAAATAAAAAATGTGGTTAATATTATTAGTAACCATTCTTCAAATGTATTATCATTGTGTGATCGAACTCTATGTTGCGTCTAGTGCAAGCTATTTGAATTATTTGAAAAGAAGTGTATCATGGAAGTTTGGGGTGTTACAATAAAAATTAGTTGTGGTAATACAGATGAATTATTAATCCCAATAAACCCTTCACATGTCTCACCCATCCATATTATTTAACCATTGGAACATATCATTTGTATTCTATATATATGGATATGTCTTAATGATATGGGTGAACTTTTGGGCTAAAAATTTGGTTACATATACTTTGTTTCTCCCTCATCTATTTCTATGTTAATTATTCATAATCCTCATATGAACACTATACACATGTTTCTTTAAGGAAATTCATCATCTTTGATTGATCATTTATTCCCTCGGTTGATTTTCCTCATGGTTTCAATCGGTGATTGATTAATCTCACAATAAATTTATTCATTTAAAATAGTTTGACTTAAATAACCTCTATATTGGTCATAAAGAAATAAAAAAAATATTTATGTCAATAATATTAAATGAATTATGAATATAAAATAATATTAATTATTATATTTGTAATAACAAATAAATAATTAAATTTATAACAAATATAACACATGAACAATAATTATTAAGAATTAAAAATGATATATGTAAATTTACCATATAACATTAAATCTCAATTAGAAATTTCCATAAAAATATATAATGTTATTTTGTAAAAATTTAATAACACATATATATTTAATATCACAGTATATATTTATATATATATAGAAGAAATGAGTGGAGTATTAGAAAAAAAATTTAAAACTTGTGATTATACATATATATTTATAATGTTTTTGAAAATTTAATACCTACTATTTACTTTACAAATTATTTTAATATAACTTATTTAAAAAAATCTACAACCTTAATAATGAAGATAAACTAAAATTGAAAAAACATGTGTATGAATGCATGTATCCCAACTTGAATATTGAACTAAGACCACATTTTTATAGTCATAGATGAAAAAATCAAGGTCATAGGGTATTTTTTTGGCATCGATAGAGTTAAATTGTTGCTATATACAAGACTAAATGCATGGATATTTGAAACTTAGGTTGTAGATGGAGGCAAGAAACATCATGTTTGTTGGGAAAGGGTCGATGTGGTTGATTGAATAATCAGGGTTATATCCATAGTATCTGGAAAACTATGATGGAAGAGAGTGCCTATTTCCATGTTTTTAAAAATATGTGGAAATATCTCATACACAGAATACCTATGACCATAAATTTTGTAAAAATGCCAAAATATTCCATACACATAACTTCAATGGACATTATTTTGATAAAATTTGCTGGTAGATAGGTCATATTTTTATAATTTTGGAGAACTATAGAAATATTCAACACACAGAACACCCACGATCATGGTTTTTTAAAATCGTGATGGTAGAGAGGAACTATGGCCATGGTTTCCCTAGACAATGGATATAGGTTTTGGGCCACAACAACATTAATTTTTTTTAATGATTAATAATAATAATTGTAATTATTCATATATTTATATATATATATATGTATAGACTAATACATATAGTGAGTTCCATGTCAATGCTAATGTCATATGTTGACTTTAAAAGAGGTCTTGGTCTCAAAACATGCCTAATTTTTATTTTTATTTTTGCAATGAGATTTAAATACTTATCAAATTGAGGAAATGGATTTTTTTCGACCAACATAATTGATGGAAGTAGCCTACGAAAATAGTTTATAATCATGGACATAGGTTGGAAACTTATTACAGTGACCTAAATAGCCACAATTTCTAAAACTATGATAGTAGGGTAAATTTCAAGTTGTGTATATATGCATTAAATATATTCAATGTAAATTATATCATCCATGACCTAGTTCACCCTCACATGATTGAGCTAGGTTGGGAACCAGACCTCATGCATGCCTCCTCATATGCGAGAGTTTGATGACTATTAGTAAATGTGTAAGAAACATATTTTCAAGACTATACCCTCTACTACAAAGTAGAAATAATAGTTGAAATAATTTTAAAAAAATAAATCATGCATGAAATCATAATAATTTGAAAAACTGAAAAACCAAATAATAATAAACAATGTGTAATGTGAGTATTAATGTAACTAAATGATGTACTGAAATCCATAAAAGTAAAATACATAAAAGAATCAATAAAATACTCTAAAATATGGATTCCAAACCCCATGTGGGTCCCATAAATATACTCCGATGTCTGTAGTATGAAATCAATCAAAAAAGTTTCCTTTTACCTTATCCTAACTCGAATCCATGAAATCTCTTTGGGTACCAAATGATTCATAAATTGTGTGTGAGTATAACTTAGTTGGCTGACACCCATTGTGTCTCAAAAATCCATTCTAAATAAAAAATGGATGAAATTATATGATAAATAAATATATTAAATCATAAATTAATATGGAACATCAGATACACCTATCTTACTTAAAGCTCTGGGTTGACACCCTAGGATAACCAAATATTCATTGGCAATATTCCATATACCTCTATCAAGTAGTTGATCCTCCTCTTTAATTATTGATCACCCATGTCATTGGATTATTCTCTTATATAGAATGTATCACCCCTAACTTATAACAATTAATCAATAAAAATTTGGATCTATGAGCATTACCTATACTCGAATATTTTACATGTTCCCATGGGGCAAAAATATATTGGGGAAAATGTAACAATCTCATACTGGGATCCATGAAATTTACCCATCCTAAAGTAACATACAAGATATTATGGTGCACTTCTAAAACAAAGTAAAATAAATTATATCATACTAAGACTCATGAAAATTACTATTACTGGAGTCAATTATGATATCTTAGGCTAAAATACTATACAAATGGGAATGAAATAATATCATGTGCTGTATTCTCCTACGTTAGAGGAAATCATCAGAACCATGTATCATGAGAGAGTGGACCAATCCCTAGATAATCATGTTAGAAATATAATTTACAAAAAATCAAAGCACATCAATTTCATTTGGTGGATTCTCCTTCCTAGGATAAGTAACTAAATGTATGAATCATGCAACCAGACATTAACATGTTTTCAATTTATCACAATTCATATTAGTAAATTCATCAAACTATCAATTAATAATCCATTTATTCACAATTAGTTGACTCTCCTACCTAGGATTAATACTTGATACTGCATCATGCCAATTTACTGTTTATCACAATGAACAAGTTATAAAAAATTAATGTTATCAATAATTGAATTTCATCATAAGTTTAAGGGTAGGGTCACCTCTATTGTGGCTACTAGCCCAGTCTCAATACCAATTAACATGATAGGATCTATGTGATGATTATGAATAAATATTGTATAAAGGTTGTGAATTACCCATTTAGGTAGGTCCGGTGAATGACGTGCTCATGTGATCAGATGTATTGAAAATACAATAGGAATTGAAATAGACCTGGGGGATTTGTTCTAGACAACCCACCTCAAAGAATAGAATATATAAAAATATATAAAAATTTCATAATAAAATATTATAATATGCATAATATATATAATATATATACTTATTTTGTATGTATAATTATTTTTTAATAAATATCATTTTACAAATAATTATGATAAATCGATGATTGAATTATATAATAATATTATTATACATATAGAAATATATACACATGAAAATTGAGTGAATAATAAATAATTGAATAAAATAAATATATAAATGAATAGTAGCGTGGGTATTATGGTCTACCAAAACGTTTGGATTCTCTTGTTTGGGGTCCCAACCAAAGACGATATTAATCCTTTGATTGTTAGAGTGGGTATTCATGTGGAAACTCTAATTTAGGGTGAGTAATTTTTTTCTTCTAATTTTCAATAATATATGATATAATAACATTAATAAATTTAATATATATATATATAAAATAAAAATTTAATACTAATAAAAAATTATACATGTCAACTAGTTGGCATGTTATATCGTAATTGATGAAACATTATTAAACCCTAGATATTTTTATTCCTCATAAAATCATATTTTTTTAAAAAGATGTATTGTTACTAAATAATGGATATATATATATATAATAATTTTTTTATAATATACGCATCATTACTAATTTATTTATTTTAATGAAATTTTTTACTCATATGATATTATTTAGTAGTGGTAGCTAATAATATTAGATTCATTTGTTTGTTAAACAAGTGTTAATATCTATATGATATGATAAAAAAAAATTCATGTGGTACAAATACAATATATAATAAAAAACAAAACCGAGTATTAATAAATCAGTTTTCAGCAAGTTAATTATATCATGTTGGAACCAATTGACACAATTCAGGTAGTTTCCCAAAATTTAATGAATGTATAATAAAACCACAAAAATGTAAAGAAAATAAAGATAGATAAAAGTAAAAAACTCTCAACATATCTCTCTTGAATTGGTGTTGATCCAATGATACCAAAATTTCAAATCCACTCAAGGATTCTCAAATTCCATTATTGCACTAGAGCGCTGCTTCTTGCCAAAACCTGTTTTCCTATGAACCGTGCTGCAATAAGGTTCAGTTGAAGAAAAATACAGCTATCAGGGGTCTGATGGAGGCTCCTAATCAGTGGGGGATATATCCTTTATGGAAATTTACATAAGCACAAAATCTATTGGAAGTAATCCATTATATTAGGATTATAAATGGATACATTTGATGGTGTTTCCATTATTTGGGATGGGGTATGAATTTGATTGAGATCCAAGAAAGGAGGTTTCATGTTCCAATTATGTCATCAAGGGTTGAGGGGTTGCTGGTGACTATACCGTTAGAATATGTATTGGATATTTTTTCATGGGTCTCTATTGGGTGATGGATATCACTAAATGATTCCCCTAATCATAATCATTATTCCATTTAAATGTCATTATCAATGTTTTGAAAATGAGAATCCCAGGGCATGAAGATTGGGTTGGTTATAATATAGTCTATTATGATTATAATAGGTTCTATTACTAGTTTATTTATCAATATTGATGGGGTGTGTGTTGAGATTCTATTTATTCAACAATTTCTTTAATTTATTTAATTTCTTTTTTGATTATGTTTCTCACAAAAACCCACATTTATGTTACTAATAATGTTTTGTTTTAGTTAATTTCTTGAAAATGTTATTCATTATAACATTCATTTAATAATTATTTGTATTATTTAATCCATGGTAATATTTTTGTTTATGTATTATGATCATGTTTTAAAGTATTCAAGAAACAATTTTTATACCCTATTTTTATTGGAATAATGTAATGTTTCAGAACCCTATTTTTGGACGAAATTGTATGGATCATATAACATACATTTTTGGAAAAGTATAAATAAAAAACCCTATGTTTGGAAGAAACCATACATTTTAGGACTAAACATATGGTTCATCAATCATAATTTTTTCAACATTCAATAATTTTAACCCTACGTTTTTCATTTTTCATTACGTGATGAAACCATAACTTTTAGTGGTCAATAATGGAGTTTTAAATTTAATATATTATCCACATTTTCTATAATGGTCTCACCATGAGTAATGATATATTTAAAATTGGTTACAATTTATTCAAAGGCTTGTGTACTCAATGGATTAAAATTGTTCATATTTCTAATGGAAAATAAAACTCGATTTTAAAAAATAGACAATTTTAATCCAAATATTTGTGATTTATTATATGGTTTTTAAAGATGGTTTGACCAAGATATGTTCAACTATTATTATAAATATAGATATATTCATTTTATAAATACATTATAAGATATTCATAGGAAATAAACAACTCAGATCTTGTAAAATAATAGCATGTCATTACCATCAGAGCTACAATTTCGAGGCCATATTTTTCTGATCTATCTGAATGGAATACTTCTATATCTATCACTACTACTATATAATATTGTTAAATCTTATTCTATAAGTTCAAAAATGTTTTTTTAGAGTTGCAATTTTGAGACATATAAGTTTATTAATTTGTCTTCTGTTTTATATATTGCTGATTAAAGAAAGAATGTGAAAATATTAATGATTTTTTCTACTACTATTCATTATTGAAGATCAATACATCTGTCAATTACATGATACAACTATGATTGATACTTTTTTTTCAATCAAATCACTCTCTATTGGCATGTTGGAGTATCAACTACATGAACTCATTGATAGTGGTGAAGGAGTATCAACATATAAAATTAATAATTGGACATAAAGTTCACTCTAAAATAACCATAAGCCCTTATAAAATCCTTATTGTAAAGGTATCAACTTATTTTACTCAGTTTTGGATGTCCCTAGTGAAAGGAATTACTAGTAAAAATAACCACGGTCATGGAGATAGAATTTTTGTAGTTCACCAGGGGAACATTATTCCCAGAACCTCTATATATCCCTATTTTCATTTCATTATTTATTTATAATATTCACTCATATTTAAGAGAGAATAAATGATATGATACATATTGTTAATATTATATTGAATCTGTTGGACGATTTTTATGATTAAAAATTCATCCCCTCTTGTTTCTAAATCATAATCGAACTAACCTATATAATGGAATCAAACGAAGCAATCTATTGGCATATTTCTATTGTTTCAAATCCATGAATATCCTATTGATTCTATTTTGATACCATCAAGTAGTATCAATATAAGTTCTCTATTGATATATATCTATTTTTTTAATTCCTTGTAAATTTTTATGTTTCAATATGATACTAACATATAATATCAAAGGTTGTCCTCATTTCCTAAATCCCTTTATTATTCTATATGATACTACAAAGTGTATCATAATCTTAGACTCTTGTGAAATAGAAAAGGTATATTTCGTCTCTCACAATCTAGAGTTAAAAAATTAAACCAAGAAGAATCTTGAAATGGCTGATCTCAAAGATGGTATGTAGATGATCTTAGATCCTTAAATTAACGTTGATAACTATAGATACTGGAAATATCACATCATTATTTATTTGGAAAATCATATAATAGAAGTTTCTTTAATGGTTGTAATGTTATATGATATTACGAGTGATGATCTATAGAAATGGGTTGATAATTACGAAAAATAATTTCATATTAATTTGAAATTTTTGAATGTTATTTTTTGTAGATTAGGGAATGGAATGTTTGATAGAGATTCATAATTTTATACTTCATGTGATATGTGGTGGACTATTTCTATTGCACTTGGAGGAAACAAAAATAAATTACAAAGATAATTTCTAATACTTTAATAATTAATGAGGATGAAATTATCACTATAATGATTGGGATATTCATAGAAATTATCAATAATATTATTCCTTTGGGAGATCCAATTAAGAAATAAGATTAAGAGTCAATTGTATTTCAATTATTACCGCCTTTTTGGATTAGAATATCTTCTAATATATATAAATCCAAACTAGTTAACAAATTTAAAATTATTGAATTGATTAGAACCGTGATGATGTATAAAGATGATCTAGAGGCCAAAGATGAAAATCATATCAAATATGAAGAGTCCCCTCTCAAAATCACAATGGATAAATCATCTAATTCGAGTCATTCAGATTCAAATTATGAATTATCAAATCTTTTAATTTTTTTTTGAAAAACTATAAATCAATAGTAAGAAATATATTGAATAGGGTAGATGAAATGAATGAAAATAGAAAGGTCGTACAAAGTTTAATAACCTTTTACTTAATGATGAAAATAAATATGACTATAATTGAAATGGAAATTAAATTATAAAGGTTACTTGTACTGACTCATTAGGTTCAAATGATGAATATTTTAGAATATCTGAGGTTGAACATAAAAGTATATTGATAAGTGTTATTACTCATACTATTTTTGTATAATCATCTAACTCTAAAAAAAACTAATTCTTAAAAACATTTTTATATCATGTTAAAGAAGTATTTATTTATGATTCAATAAAATATTGAATCATTAAAGAAATATCATAGAAAGATGAAAAAAATATTGTGATTCTACTGCAATAAAAAATGAATGTTTGTCAAAAACGTTAAATATTAAAAATATAATTCTTACAGAATTTCTTATGATTTAAATGAAACTAAAATTGAGGAATTATTAGTTGATGTAGATACTTTAAAACAAATCCTTTTGTTTTCTAATCAAAAAGAAAAAATTATTTATATCCAATTACTGTTAAATGTAAAAATCATAAATGATAACTATTTACTGGTAGTAATGTTGAAAGAACAAAATTTTATAGGAATTATTTTATTCCTTGTTAAAATAGAAAATTAATTTCAAAAATTAATTTTTTTTCATTATATTATTAATGGATATAATGAAAATGTCCATTTCATCAAAAAATCCAAAAAAATTAGGTGTCAATTATTTTTAAAATAATTATTTAACTTGAATATTATAATATCTACAAAAAATAAACTGAATTGGTTACCCAAAAAATATTTTTGAAATACTATTGGGCCTAAAAGCATATGGCTAACAAAAGTAAGCTGTATTACATTTTTTTGTATGAATACAGCACTGAACTGCATCAATAAATCATTATTTATTAATATGAATAGTATAATGAAATCATGATCATAACAATTGTATGGTCAACTCTGAAGTTGTTTGTTATCAAGAAATCCTTATAATTGGATGTAATAATCCAATATGTATTTCATTACTAGTATTACATATATATATATTGTTACTACATAATATGTTTTATAATGGGGGAGAGATATTTTATACTTATGAGTTAATTCCTTCATCACACTTCAATTTAAACTAATATAAAATAGTCAATTTAATTACATGATTTAATTTCAAGAAATAAATATTATATAAAGAATGTTTTATAATATATTTGTTTAAAATCCAAAATTTAGAATATTTATCAATAATTTAATTATAAAAATAGGTTTATGGATAACTACATCCTATATTTAATATTTTTAAACTATTACTGTCATTAAAAATTTTCATGTTCTTTGAAATTTTATTCATTTGTGAATCTTTTCATATTGAATAGTTTTTATGTAAAATTTCATTTCAAAATTTAAAATATAAAATGTTTATTCTATATTTTTAAAATTAAAAATTGAAGCATCATCTGCATATTTTAAGAAAAAACGTATATTTTCTTACTCTTTAAAATCCTAGAGTCTTATTCTAAAAGTTCTTTAACGTATTTATTATTCTTTATTGAAATATTGTGTTTAAATATTTTTGAAATCAATTTGAGAAAAATTAAGCTTTCCAGAACATCATGATAATTAATAATTCACACTCAAAAGTAAATAAAATGTAATTTTTATTCTAATATATTTAGTGTAAAATCATTTTCTTATGTGAAATTTTTTATTGAAAAACCATATGAAAATTATAAGGGACAACATGGTTATGAAAAAACATATGTTTCATCATCTCAAATGATTAAATGTGAAATGTATTCAGAATAAGTTATATTTAATTTTAATACATTGAATAAAGAACTTGTAAAGTTGCATGATAATCTAAATGAATATAGAAAGTCATATAAATATCCATAAGAAGTCTCGGTTTCAAAAATATTTTTTGATACATTATGAAGGGTTTATATGAATGTGAAAGAATGCTCGATTTAAAATAAATACAATGAAGTTTTTAATACAGAAATGATAAGATGGTTGGATTTGATCTTATGTGAATATATGACAGAGATGGATCTTAGTGAAGAAAAATATTTTCTGGTCAAAATGTTTTCATCCTGTTCTTCATATCAAAGATCTAAAGATTTCCAAAACTGTATATAATTAAAACCAAATGTTTTAATAGAATTTTGGTGAACAATTTTTAGGTTTTGAAATTTAGGATGATCCATCAAATCCTTCTTAACACCCAAAAATTTATTTAATCCTATAGATTAATTAATTTCCATATCTTGTATATTTTTTGTTTATATAATACAATTAAAATAACATGTTATATATTTTTTTAATTTAATTTAATTTTTAAAAATATTTAATGCAAATTGTTATATTAGGTGTAAAAATATGACTTTTACTATTTTTATTCATTACATGTGGTAAATAAGTTTATTTATATATGTAATAAATTATTATATTAATATATTATAGTGTTATTCTCACTAATGAAATTTGAAAAAGTTTTTTTCAATAAAATTACTTAATTTAATGAAATTATTTTAGAATTATTCTATGTTATGGTGGGGGTTATTTTTAAAAATTTATTAATATGGAATAAATTAAATAATTCAATACATTAATTACAAACCCTTATTATTCATTAAATAATATTTTACATATTTTAATTTTTCTTTGATTAAATACTTTTATTTTTTATAAATCATGAATTTAGGAGGTGTTTGTATTGATATATATATTGAGAATAGTTTTTTCCAAAAAAAAGATTCTTATAAAAAAATAGTGGAGGGATTTATATGATAAATTTATATTTGAAATGTATATAAGAAATTTATTTAAGAAATGTATGTGAACAATTTATATCAATGAGGGGAAAGATGGGAAGTGTTCCTATAATTTATTTATTTACATATAGAAATTTCTAAAAATTATGTTAATTTTTATATTTATTTTATGGGTTTTTTCATAATTAAAGAGGTGGAGATTATTTAGCATGCGTTGATGGAAAAATTTGATTAATTTATTTTTTTATGCATAAAAATAGTCACATATATGATTCTAATTAAAATTCATTTTTTTGAATTTCAATAAAATGATATTCATTAAAATATTTATTATAGAAGTGTTCACATGTCATTATGCTATGGAAAAATATTTTTTCGTTTATTCTTGATGGGTTTGAAAGTATTCTAGAAATATTTTTGAAACCTTACATTTGTAAGCAAAAATTATTGTATGGGAAAACTATGTCTGGAAGAAATTGTTTGAATCATATACCCAATGCTATTGGAAAATTATACATCAATAATCCTACATTTAGAATAAACCCAACATTTGAGGAATAAACGTAAGGTTTATCAACCCTACTTTCATAAACAAACATAATTTTCAAGAATACTTCGTAAATTTTTAATGACATGATGTAACCATATGTTTTACCAGTCAATGATAAAGTTTAAAATTTAAGATATCTCTTTAAGAGACCTCTTTAATGTTGTGTACGACAGATTCAAATGAACGTACTCAACGAATTAAATTCATTCATATTTCTAATTGATGTTAGGAATCTATGGAATAATATGAAGTATTTGAATTAAAATATTTCAGATTTCCTATGTTGTATTTATGGAATTAGTTTTTTCTTAGAGCTGCTTGATCGTCAGTATATATACTAAGATATTCATTTCCTAAATATATTATAATGTTTTCATAGAAAATAAAAATGTATGTGCTTTTAAAATAATAGAGTTTCATTAGCTTCAAATCTACACATTGGTGAAATACATGTTTGGATCTATATGATTTACTATGAACTAATAATATCATCATTACTATATATTATTGTTATATATTATTTTACACGTGTAAAAAATAATTTTTCAGAGATAAAATGTGCAGAAATACATGTTTATTCATCTATCTGGTGTTTTCTCCATCGCTGTTTTAGGAAATCCTATAAAAATATTAAATAATGTTTTTTATTTTATTGTACATTATTTATGATCAACCTAGAAGTTATTTACATGCTCTAACAATGAGAGAAACAAGTTTTCTCAATCAAATAAATCTCCATTGATTTATTGAAGTATCAGATTCTCAAAATATGTCAAAATGGTGAAGTAGTATTATATTCTAGAACTATGATTTGGATTTGTGGTTTCTTTTAAAATAAACAAAAAGCCTTGTAAAAGCCTTATAGTAAAGTTATCAACTACATATACCCAGTTTTGGATGTCCCTAGTATAAGGACATACTATTTAAAATCACCAAACTCGAGGAGAGATTGTTGGGGCAGTAGATAATTGGATTTTCCCTCAAAACCACTATATATCATTTTGTTCTTTTAATTATTTATTTACACTTATCCCTCATATTTAAGATAGAAGGAAAGATACACTTCATATAAAAGAAGATTATTTTGAATCTGTTCAATGGTTTCTAAGAATCACAATTTTCCCCCTTTTATGTCTTCAAAATAATCAAACCAATTTAAAAATTAGCATCAAAGGAAGATTACTAATTTCATATTTTTCTTATTTTTTATCATTGAATGTTATTTTGTTTCTATTTCATTTCAAATATGTTGTATCAAAGGAAGGGATCTATTGATATATTTCTCTTTTTGGAAATGCATGAAAATTATTCTAATTCTATGTGATACTATGAAGAAATATCAAAGATTTTGATACATTTTTAAATGTTTGGATTATTCTATTCAATACTCTCATCTTCATCAAAATCATGGACTTATATTCATTATAAAAATGCAATTTTATCTCTTATAATCCGGAGATTGAATTTTCAATGAATAAAAATATTGAAATGGATGGTCTCAAAGATGGTATGTCGATGATATATGCATCCTACTATAATGGTTATAACTATGGATGATGGAAATATCACATGATTATTTATTTTCAAACTCATGGAATATGAGTTTTTTTAAACAATTTTAACTCCTTTGAAATTACTAAAAAATATTTCAAGAAATGGGATGATGATAATGAAATATAATATTATGTTAATTATATATAAATGAATTTTATTGTCTATGTTTTAGGTAATGAGGATTTTAATTGATTTTCTTAATCTGATACTCTATATGAGATGTGTTAAACTTTTTATGTTTCATATAATGGAGACAAAAATATCAGATAACAGAGATAAAATTCTAAAAAGTCAATGTTTGATACATTTAGAATGCATTAAGATGAAAATATCACTCAGTTTAATGTGAGATTAATAGAAATTGTTAATAATGTTTCTACTTTGGGAGATCAAGTTAATCAATAAAATAGTGTGTTAAAAGTAAATAAATTCTTACCCTCTAAGTGGGATTTAATATCCATAGTTATTCATCAATTTACAAAAATTATA
The DNA here is from genome assembly GCA_963277665.1 of Viscum album. Lineage (NCBI taxonomy): Eukaryota > Viridiplantae > Streptophyta > Magnoliopsida > Santalales > Viscaceae > Viscum > Viscum album. The sequence continues at coordinate 1,897,661,623 of OY728121.1, read as the reverse complement.
TAACTTAATATGAATGAAATGATTAGTACCTTGATGATGTATGAACCTAGGATATAGGAAAAAGAATAATATCATATAAATTATGAATAATCCAGTCTCAAAATTACAATGGATGAATCAAATCATTTGGTTCATTTATATACATACAAATATTTCTCTAATCTTTTAAAAAGGTTTAAAAAAATAGGAAACCAAAAGGAATAATGGTATTAAAGAGAGTAGATGAAGTGAATGAAAAGAAAATGGTCAAACAATGTTTAACATTTCTTTATATAAAGATCAATGGAAATCTTTCTATAAAATAAAATGTATGAAAATTTTGAACGCTACTTGGATTTATTCTTCTGGGTTCAAATGATGAATCCTCTACAAGCTCCAAGTCTAAACATAAAAATCCATTGGTATGTCTTACGACTCAAACTAATGTGGTACAATATTCATACTCTGAAAACAATAATTTTGAAAAACATTCTTATAATTAGTAAAATAATTATTTCTTTACTCTTTAAGGTATGTCGGATTATTTGATGAAATATAAAAGAAAACATGGAAAGTATTTCAATTCTATTTCAAATGATAATGAATGTTTGTCAAAAAAATTACTATTTATTGTTTAATTCTTTCCAAATATTCTATGATCATCATGATAATAAAAAAAAGAAATTATCTATTGAATTTGATAAATTAAAAACATTATAGTATACTTATTAGTGAAGGAAATAATTTAAATCAAATTCATGGTAAATATAAAAATAAAACTAAAAAACATGGTATATATAATAATCGTGAAAGAATAAAATTATATAGGAATTATTTTTTTATAGTTCCAATTGAAAAAACATGTAAACTTTTAAATGTTATTATTGTTGTATTAATGAACATTATACAAATGACTATTACTTTATAAAACCTCAAAATTATTGTCAAAAAAATGATTATTGTTTAAATGAATTATTTAACTTTAATAGTAGAATATCTATAAAAAAATAATTGGATTTGGGTACCAAAAACCACAGTTGTTAATGATTCTAGACCTAAAAGAATATAGGTACAAAAAGGCACATATATTAGTTTTTTGTACGAATACACTACTGAACTGCATAATTAATTCATTTAGTGTTCATATGAGTAGAATGACGAAAATATTGATCTTAACAGAGGAATGATAAACGCAGAAGTAGTTCATTATCAAATAATCCTTATATCTGGAATCAATAATTTAGGAAATATTTCATTTCTATTTTTAGATATATTTGGTTATTAAATTAATTGTTTTATATATAGTGAGAGAGATCTTTTTATACATAAGATTTAAATCCTTCCTCACTCTTTGAATTATAATTTTAAAATTTAATCTATATGATTGCATAAGTGAATTACTTAAAAATAAAAATTCTATAAACATTGTAGTAGTAAATTTTTATTGAAAAAAAAACGATCTATATAAGAAATAGTAATCAATTAATTATAAAAGTGGTTTTATTAAAAACTATATTATTTTTTAATCTAATTAACCAATAGATTTATTTTAAAAAAAATCATGTTCTTATTTATTTTTTATTTTTGCATAACTTTTCTTACAAAATATTTTTTTTCGGTAAAATTTATTTTCAAAATTTAAAATATGAAATATTAATTTAATATTTTCTGCTTGAGAAATTCATTCATCATCTACAAATTAGAGATTAAAATTTATCCTCTTCCTCTTTAAAACAATTTATTCATATTCCAAAAACTACTTAATCTATTTATTCTTCCGCTTCGAAATATTTTGTATAAGAAAATTCTGAAATAATTTTGAGAAAAATGAAGCATTCAAGAACATCAAGTCAATAAAAAATACTTTATTAAAATGAAACTAAATGAAATCCATATTATGATCTGTTTATAGAAAATTCAACTTCATATGTTATGGATGTTTCTGAAAAATATTATGAAAAAGATATGGAATCTCATGGTTATAAAGAACCATTTGTTTTGTAGTCTCATATGATTATTTGTTGAATTTCTTTTAATGAACAATTTTTATGTTAAAAAATTTAATGATGAAATAGTGAAGATTCCTGATGATATAAACATATCTAGAAAGTCGTATGAAGTGTTAAAAAATGTTAGTTTCAAAAATAGATTTTTGATACATTATAAATGGAGTATCTAACTGTAAAAGAATGTTTAATTTAAAAATCATAGAATGAAGTTTTTAAAATATATATGATAAGATAAATCAATTTAATTGGAAGTGAATTTGTTACTAATATGGAACTTGTTGAAATAAGGGGTTTTCTGCTATAATATCTTTCATACCCATCATTGAATTAATGTTATGATACATTCAAAATAGAATAAAATAAATATCAAAATTTTTAATAGATTTAATTGAAAAGGATTGATGTTTGGAATGTATGGATGATCCATCAATTCATTCCTAACAACATGAATTTTATTTATACCTGTATATTATCTATATTAAATATAATATATTTTTTAAAATAATATAATTAATAAAAAAATGTGTTATAAACTTTCTCATAATATCTTTTTATGTCTTATATGATTTCCTCTAAATATTTATTTTACATGTAAACATATAATCAATTTTTGTCTATTTTGAATTCATCACATGTGTTAAATTAACATATTATTTTATGTAATACATAATTCTATTAATATATTACAATGTTCTTCCCACTTATTACATGTGAAAAAAACCCGTCAAAATATTTAATTTCATGAATATATTCTACAATTATACAATGTCTTTTGGTGAGTAATTTTTGAAAACTTATTATTAATTAATGAACTAAACAATATAATGCATTCATTACAAATAATTATTATTCAATAAATAATATTTTACATGTTTTTTGGGATCCATTATTTGATATATTAATTTTTTTAAAGAAATACAAATTTAGGGGGAGTTTTTCTTAATGTACATATTTAGAATTTAATTTTCCAAAAAACAAGAATTTTTAACATCAATAAAAGTGGGAGAAAATTATATTAGAACCCTTTTTAAGAAATATATATGAAAATTTTATATTAAATGTGATAGAGTTGAGAAGATTGATTATAATTTACTTATTTACTTGTGAAAATTTCTAAAAAATATATTCTTTTTATATTTATATTTTAGGATTTATGATCATCAAAAAGGGGAGATTGTTGAGAATGTGTTGATTAAATAATTTCAATAATTAAATATTTATTTTAATTCTCCAAAACACCCACATTCAAGATACCAATAAATATTGTTTTATGTGAATTTATGGAAAATGATATTCATTAAAATATTTAATCTATAAGTGTTCATAATTAATTAATCCATTTAAAAATATTTATTTAAGTATTGTGGATGTGTTTTAATGTATTATAGAAATAATATTCTTAACCTACTTTTCAAAGTGTTATATAGGGTTTTGGAACACTTTTTTAGAATAAAATATATATATATATATCATAAAAAAAATGGTGTTTGAAAAGTATGTTTCAACGACCCTTCATTTAGAAAAAACCTTACATTTTAGGAATAAATATATGGTTCATAAACACTACTTGTGTAAATGACTATTTGTTTTCAACCCTACTATGGGAATTTTTTTTACGTGAAGGAATTCTACATTTTACTAGACAATAAATAAGTTTTAAATTTATTATATTATCTATGTTTTCTACAATGGCCATGCCAGGAGTAAATATATCTTCAAATGTATTTGAGACTGATTCAAAGGTTGTACTGAACGGATTAAAATTGTTCATATTTATATGGGAAGTTATAACTCATTCTAAACAATTTTAAAGATTTTAATTCAAATATTTATGATTTATTATGAGGAATTTCTAGAGCTACATTGATTTGAAGCTATTTGACCATCAGTATTAATATTTATATATTAATATTCTAAATATATAATAATATATTACTAGTATAGAAACGATTTGTTCATGTAAAATACTGGTGTTTCATTTCCTTTAGATATACTCTTTGTATACATACATGTTCTTCTCTTTCTGATAGACATTCTAATATTTCTATCACTATTGATATATCGTATTGTTATATCTTCTTCAGAATATTTGAATTTTTTTTAGAGTTACAGATTGGAAAAATAGATTTTTATTCACCTTTTTGGTGTTTTCCCTATCCCCATTTGAATAAACCTATTCAAATATTAATGATTTTTACACTCCTATGAATTATTAAAGATTAAAACATCTGTCATTTTCATACTGTAATTGTGAGTGATTTTTTTTAAAATCAAATCAGTGTCTATTGATTTATTGGAATATCAACTACTCAAATTATATCATGGTGGTGAAGGAGTATTAGTTTCTCAGATGAGGATTTTGATTTTAGATTCCCATTAAATGAACCACAAGGCCTTGTAAAATCATTATTTCAAAGGTACCAACATCTTGTACTAAGTTGTGAATGTCCACAGTAAAAGGAAATACTAGTTAGAATCACCAAGCCCATGGATATTTCATTGGTGGAGTGGCCTAGGGAATCATTGTTCCCTTAACCACTATATGTCATTGTGTTCTTTTCTTTACTTATTTTTTTTCTCACTCATATTTATGAAGGAAGGAATTATATTCTATATATAAATTGGTATATTTTGAGTATTATAGAAGGTTTTTAATATTCACAATTTACCCCCACCCATCTTGTGTATTCATGATAATCAAATCGAACTAATAGTGTGAGTTAGTTAGAGGTCTCGGAATGGTGGTGTCATATTTCATTAAAGACATCCCCTCCAGCTGTGGGGATATTGTTTGTTAATAAAGTATATACATGGATGCCATGGGTGGATCATTCCTAAGATAAGGGGATATATTGAAGGGGTTATTCGTATATTTTCTCAGATAAATATTTTTTGTGGGAGAATTGAACTATGTACGATGAAGTCCCTAGAGATATATATGAAATTCATATATAGAATAAGGCTCTATTATCAACATGATTATCATTTTTAAAGAGAATCACCCACACCATGACATAAATCATATTATAGTCATCCTCATTGGAAACATAACCATTTTTGGGACATGGTGAATTTTAAAAGAGAATGAAATATACATTAAGCTCCTGGTAGCCACTTTCATAACATATATACTTACACATTTGGAAACATTATCACCCTCATTTATTTTAAACATAGTAATCGAATTATTATTTTTTAATTAATGGTCACTAATACATATTTTTGTAAGGGTATTTTTCAAATTGAAAGGTCCTAAATTTTTAATTCACAGTCTCAATATATGTATATAGAGGGTTTTTAGACATCCAATATGTTTTGTATGTTTTCCACTATTTATGAAAATAGTTTTATATGTACATTATAAATATATAGCTCATAAAATTATTTATGGAAATCAATTTTCATATATGAGTATTTTAATTTTTCTTATATGATATATATGATAGTTGTAAGAAATAATTTTCATATATACAATGTTTTTTTGAATAACTATTATTTATTTATTATATTTCTTTGTTAATTTGAGTTGTGAAATGCTTTACCAATAAAAGAAATCACTTCTATCCAAACAACAAAATAAAAACAAAATAAAATATTTCTGCCAGTAGTTTCATCTGACTAATAAAAAAACTACATAAGTCACATTGTAAACATTATCTAATAAATATAATGTTACCTCATACATAAAATTTATATTGCAACAATAAACTCATACTCTTTCATGACACCATAAATAGGGACCTCTACTAGATCAGTAATAAAGTGAGAAAATGACCCCCAAAAAATTCTTCCAATGGCCCTCAATATTAAAACTAGAGCCAAGGGTATAAAAACACATTTTTAGGTGTTTCCATAAATAACCATAGGAATAAAATATAGAAACAACTAGTAAAACCCATAGAAAAAATTTGAAATAACCCTTATCGCATAATTTATCTCAAGAGATAAAAATAAAACAATCCAAAATTAATTTCCAATAAAAATCGAAAAGAAACAACTCCAAAGAAATTATGACAAGTATGATGGTAATGTCCAACTTGATCCCTAAATTTTTTAATTTTATTCATGTAATTTTCAAAATTAAATGGTAATTTTGTTTTTTAAATTTGATTTGATGTAATTGTTGAAACATAAATTCAATATATATTTTTTAGGATTCCTCTCTCTACCACTAAGGATGGATTTATCCTTACATGATGGATGTTAAGACCCTTACATAGGGGGATCTGTTACCCTTTTGTGGGGAGGGATCAACTAGATGATCTTTTCACTTAGAGACACAATGTGTTCCAATTTATTTTTGATAGTTTTTTTAAGATGAATTATAGATATCTATATGATGTGTTGATTATAGTTTTTCATAATAAATATTCTCCACAATATTAACCCCTCCAAAGGGATCATCGTTTCTAGTTGTGTACTATTCTATCTTATGAAGCATCACTTTGTTATGGGAGATTGACACGGGACAACCCCTCACTAGAATGAGGTTTCTAAAATAATCTAGGGGAGGATGACATGAATATCATTATCAGATTGTCTTGTGTCATGAACTAGCCTAAATACCCTAGTAAGATGATACTCAAGATAGTCCTGACATTAAGCAAATAATGTTCATTATCCCCATGGGTAAGGGATGGGAACTGACATCAATAATAAGTCAAAAGGAATGATTTCCCCACAGCTAAAATGAATCAATATAGAACGACATTAAATAAATAAATACGTAGGTGGTATTCTAAACACTCCTCGAGGAGAAATGTGCCATGATAAAGAAGAAATAAATCCTAAAGTGATACATAATCCAAAAGATGACATAATATCATTCAATACAAACTCTAAAATTTATCATGTAACATGTTGAACATATCTCCATTGATCACCATCATCACTTGAGGTACCCCAATTCATGCACATCATACACATCCATGTGAAATTCTCCCTTTTCCCAAACCAAGCATAGTAATATCTAGAAGCACCCTATGGTGAAGGTATGTTGTTACAAAAAGGTCAATGTAAAATTTCACCAATTTTTTCACAAATAGTTCTAATAAGTATAAACCATAATATCCTTTAATTTTTTAATAACAAGGCATGGAATAAAATATCCACATTTTTACTCTAACATGATTTTAATGAATGAATATACATGTATATAAAAATAGGACTAAATAAACATTTTTTCTTATATTTACTTGACCTGAATAAAATATTCATATAGCCATTGAAATGTAAAAATCAAATAAAAAAAGGGTATAAGCCTTGAGGTCCATTAATTCCTGGTTATTGGATTCTTACACTACATAGTCAATATTCATGACTTAATGTGTGCATTCACATCCTAAAGGCTCAAAACAATGGTATAATCAAACAACACCCCATCCAGGTAAAATCATTCCAAACTTATTTATTTTTGAGTTGACATAATCAATCTATCACTAGGGATTCATATTCCCAATGTGCTTTTCATAATTACACCTCAATTAATAAATATCACATATTAATTTAATCAATTAATCAATACTGGGAAGACATCTAAATTAAAATAATCCTTCATAGTTCAAATTTCCAATTAAATGTTTCAACATGAAATTTCAACTTCACAACAAAAATAGGGTTATTAATCAAGTTCATGACTTTGAAAATCATATTTCTTTTAATGTAATTTTTCTTAATAATTAACATCAAATATCATTAAGAAATATTTTTTCAAATAAAAACATTTTTATTCAAAACATTTAGAGAGGGGTTTCTATTTTAAAAAAACTCATGCTTTGAAATGAATCATTAAATAATCAGATGTTATGGTTTATAAAATAATTGAATAAGCATTTTAATTTAGGAATGAAATCATGGTTCTAATTTTAGGTAAAGGAAATATTGAAATACATACCTTTAATCTTGAGATCAATCGAAAAATTGTACCGAAAACATCCAAATGAGATTAAAAGGCTATGGAGATAAAGGATAAATCCCTAAAATAAGATTCAATTATGAAAATGATATAATCCATCAATAACATGTGGATTCACCAATTTCAAAGAGGGATATAAGATAAAAAAGGAGGATTACAAAATGAGGATATATACACATACTGGAGGATGATCAATCATATCAACTAACACTTCAATATGTGAATAAGATATATTGAAAGGGAAAAAATCCTCCCTTGAGTGACTCTAAAATACATAGGGGTAAAAAGGAGTCAAAATTAAGGAAGTTGATATAAGAAAACATTGGCTCATGATTTTTTATAAGGTCAAATAGAATAGCATTCAATAAACCCACATGAACATTGCTTATAAGTGTTGAAAAGGGTTAGACTATAGAACAGTGTATAAGGCTATGCCATAGTCTCCCATAGTCCCTTTATCTCCTAGATCCTTGAGGAAGAAAACAAAAAGACATTATTAACCCAAGTTAAGGCTATGAAGTATCCCACACACCCTGCCAAAGTTATCTTGAAATGGAAGAGGAAACCTATGTGACTCCTACATCGTAACTCTCCTCCACACAACAAACATTCCTGAAATTGAAGATTCTATAAACCTCTTGACAATGTAGCCATCCATACATGACATTAATAATCTTGACATGGACGTGTCCTCAAAATCCACTATTTTGGGGTCCATATTGTAACCAAACCCCTATACCATATCCATGCCACTTTTGGAGGAGGCATAAAATTTTCCTATGTTGTAGCCAGACCATCCACTCCATAACCAGCCTCTCCATGTCACAACACCTCTCAACCATATAAAAACCACCTATAAAACTCCCAAAAGTTTCCCATAATATTCAAGAAATACCTAAAAAGACTCCCAAACATGAGGTGATCGAATATAAAAATTAAAAAGTACTTGGAAGATAGTAACATTATGTTATATTGTCCTATCTATAAATGATTTCTTCCCCAGAAGGCCTATCAAGAAGACTTGATACCAAAGAGATAAGACAACTAATCTATCATAATTTCCTCATGATCCAAAGTCTCATTTGAAACAAAATAAAACCGGCATGTCACTCATACTAGAGGTATATTTTTTTCACAAAAAACCAATTTCTCATAATCAATGATCCAAATTGGGTGCTCAGTCATGGAAAAATTATTTTTAATGTTAGGGTCCTCCCAGCAAAAAACATGATATGTATCATAGTGATATTGTTGAATATTTTTATATATGAAATAATTTATGAATTGATTTCAACTATGTTTGAAAATCCATTAAGTAAGTCACCATTCCAATCTTCACCACAAATATAATTTTTACCATGTATCTCAATATACTATTTCCCTATTTTCCTAGCCTTCAGTGATTGTATTTCAGTTGAACTCTCAGAAACACCTAGACACCAGCTGAAAAATATAAAGGGTGTCTACAATGATCAACATAGGGTTTATACATGCTCAGTTTCATTATCATTCTCTGATGAATCAACTGAGACTACATCATCATCTCTTGGAAAAAATAAGTCTAATCAAGGATGTTTCACCAATATCCAACCAAAATAATAGATATTTATAATGGAATATACAAGGCCTCAATAGGATCCACACCGATGGATGACTAATAACTATTGTAATAAGAAAACTCAACCAGTCCCATGTGGATATCCTTGGATGCACCAAAGTCATGAATGAAACAAAAAAGAATGCATTCATTGATCTACATAAAAATTTATTTATATCCATCCATCTATAGATGGTATGCCATGAATAATCTATATTGGGATCCCATCTCCACTTGGAGGCCTCTCCAAAAAAGATAAGTGAACCATTGGTCTCTATCAAAAACTATAATAGATGAAACTCCAAAAAATTTAATAATATCTTGAACATAGAGACTTCTTTAGTCGTCAACATTGTGTGTATCATGAATTGGAAAAAAATTGAGCCTGTTTGGTTTGATAATTAATCAAAACCCATATTGTATTCTTCCATATAGGGGTATAAGTAAACCCAACCATATAATACATAAAAATACAATCCTATATCCATGTCATCCCAATACAGGGATGAAAAAATACAAATGGTTTATTATGCTTGGTATTATCCTATTAGTAGGTTTAATAAGGAGAAACAAAGTTATTAATGTACCGTATCATACCTTTCCACCATAATCATGACCTTATATCATATAACATCATCATGGTTAATGTTTTCACTTCACATTGGGAAATATTTAAATCCCACATCATTGATTTTCTAACATGAAAAGGTACAACATACCTTCTTAGAAATCATATGATACCCTTACAAGAGAATGAACACTTGCTGATGGTCTCCCTATAATAATGAGAGTCCCTAATGACAAAAACATAATTATTGATCTTTTTCTCCTAATGAATTATCTCAGGAATATTAGAGGTCAAATTTAAACATGTCAACACACCCTCAATGTCATTATAATGTACTCCCAAGTACATGTGAGCAAAGAAAGCCATCAAATTCCACTATTGTGATGATTATTTTACGGATGAATTAGAAAAATCCCCTCAAAATAATCCACAATGTCTTTCCCTTTTATTGGGGTGTAAAAAATTTTAAAATCAAAATAATATAGGTACACCACCCAAATCCTCTATCAAATATTCAAATCTTATTGTGAAAATATATAAATGAGACTCTTTGGATCGAAATAATTTGAAATTTTTTCACTAAAAAGTTGATGAAACCAATTTTGAAGAGAATACATAATAGTTGTGAGTTCAAGATAATTGGTAGGATGGTTATTATATTGTTTGTAATTTAGTCAAGAAGTATATGCTACCACGTCATTACCCTATACGAGAACACCACCCAAACATGAACTCAATACATCAAAAGAGACCATATAGCCATACTCAGACCATGGAAGAGCCAAAAATGGTGCAGAATACGGAAGACATTTCAACTCATCAAGAAAACATAGAAATTAAGAATCACATTATAAATTTACTCCTTTCTGAGAAAAAGAGTTCATTGTAGAAGAAAACATTGAGAAATATTTTTCTAACTAGTGGTAGTACCTCACTAAGCCCAAGAATCATAAAATACAAAAATCATTTTATATTTTTTTCCCAAGACATAAAAACCATAAAATTATTATTATCAATGTAAATTATATGTTTTTACACCTCATGTTCTAACAAATTCAGTTATAGAATATTGTAATTATATTTCGATAGCTTGGAATAATATTAGAGATCTCTAAAAATTTTCAGAACTACTATCAAATGTCACACATGGTCTTAATTGGTCTAATAGTAAACGAAGATTTCAAACAAAAATACAAATATTCAAAAATTTAAATACTCATGGAATATCATATTCATCAGTGACATAAAAATCATAGGATCATTGGTTAGACAAAAAGAAATAACAAGGTACTTGCAATGGTCATACCTACTCTTGAATATAGTTTCCAAGATGTTAGATTCATTGATTATCAACTAGATATAACCAGCCCAAAGATATATCTTCAAGAACCTGCTCACCCATTTTAACTATTCAACCAAATCATCTATCTAAGGCAATAGATACCTGATCACTATTAGGACTCAATTGTGTTTTCGATAGTAAACACAAAGGAGAAGTTTCTCATAAACATTCTTTGCAAAAATAATCAACTCCAACCAAGGTGAAACACTTTGGTGTATGAATAAATTATTCAAAAAATCATCCATCATAGTTTTTAACTCTTTCAGTTAAGCTAGTTCTATATGGTAAGATAAAATATAGATGGTTTGGGTTCCCTGCAGCAAGAAAATAGAGATTTATCTCCCTTACTAGTGTAAAAAAAAGATAAATTTGGATGGAACCAATTTAGGAAACTCGAAGACCATTAGATAAAGGCCACTAGTCAATGATTATTGATCCAGAACAAAATAAAAAAAATATCCCTCCACAAAAATCATGAACAGAAGTTCCATATCTACTTAATCTCAGGTATCATTCTCCCTAAAAAACTTGATAATCCCATTATAGGTAGAAAAAGAGACCTATTGAATATAACAGTCAATTTATAATTTATGTGAAATAATCTGATCCATCCTGAGAATAATTTCAAGAGGATTTATGTCAATAACCATAAAATCCCATGTGAGATATATCTCTAATAGATATATATTGAGTGAAGGGAATCAGAGACACTACACTCTCTCTGTTTAAAGTTGTGTATAAATATCCACCACATAATAAGTAATCCTAGTAGTATGTTTTATAAAATCCACAACCGAATCCAAGAAAAATGGTCGAGAAGCACCAATATCAAATAAAGTAGTCACTAAAGATGAATATATAGTGATGGTACCTCTCACTATCACTGGACCCGAATCAGCTTCCTCTAGAGACTCTTCCACTATGTGAAGAAGATTCATTCTAGATACCTATGGAAGGAACCCACTAGTTATTGATGCTTATGACTATAAAACAGTACATTATGGTGCTAATTATTTCATGCCACTATTCATGGATTATAAAATATGATAGAAATACTATAGATTTCTAGGGTGATTTCATGAACTAAAAATTTCCTCAATAAAAATCCACTTTGAATGTCTGATTGTACCACAATTAATGAAAGTCAAAAGGACTCTGGTAGATAGTATAGAAGGACTGGATGATTCTTACAATCTAGATAAACTATGATATTCATCATGATTTTTTTTTCATATAAAATCACTTATAGAATTGATTATCAAAGTAATAGAAACTCCCACAAACCCTGATTACCATCCAGGTCAAGATCATACATCGACACTATATCCATCATATCATCATATGTAGTGAGATTAAACATGAAAACCTAATATCAAATATTATATATATAACCCATATCAAACATTATATCTTTCAAGTTCTCATTTTTAACTACATCTATAGAAACCTAAAGATGTTCAAAAAATCATTGTACATACTGATTCATGGTTCTATCACCTTTTTTGAGGATGAGAAACTCCATAGACACTACTAAAAAATAAATCTTGGATATAAATGATCTCTGAAAAGAGATCTAAATACTTTCCACACCATGACTTCATGGTTCTTCACTATTACCATAAAATACCACTAACATATTGTAGGTCCTTTTAGATTTATGGTATCACATTTTACCATTATTGAGTGAGGTGTTTTGAAGAACTCAAAAATAAGATCAATATTTTTCAACAAATACTCCACCGATTGAGGATCATTCATTCCTTGGAAATATGGTGGTATCTAGTGATGAAACTCCTGAGAATGATCTCCAGATTCATCGCATCAAAGTTCCATGACTAAATCATGAGTTCTAACAAGTGAAGCTACCTAACTTAGAACATATACAATACACACATCTATCTCAATTATGTTATGATCAATTGGTGTGTTCAATTACTATGGTTTATCGGCATCTCCCTCCCAAGATCTATTTAAAAATCTTCTTTGGGGAATTTAACTACACAAAATAAATAAGAAAAACAAAAACAAAAAAAATGATACCTAGATAGTTACCTCAATAAAGATATATAGGAATATCTATTCTTGTAATATGATTTAATTATTTTTGGATTCAAAACACGTAGAACATGTTTGAAAAAATACTAGAATAACATTAATTTATTCTTTAAGGACACATTTTCCAAACAATGATGGTGATCAAAAGATTAGTACAATGGGATCTGAATAGGAATTCACACAAAATTTCCACTCATGTTCTTAAAATCCAAAACATTGAATACTAGGGAATCCAAAACATTATACTGACATCGAGTAAAGATTAAGAACCTCATTTGATACCATTTTTTATAAAATATCCTGAATACCCTAGTAATAAGACACCTAATCTGATCATGGAATGACTCAAAGGGCGTTCCAAATCCCTATGGTCTAAAGGCTAGAATCTGAAATCAATATGTAGTTGAAGAGAATGATTTTTTCACAAGTACAATGAATTGTGATGGATAAATGAAAGATAAATCCATATATAGTTGGTATTCCAAACCCAACTCAAGGATGAAGGCTCCAAAATTAAGAATTAACAAATCCCAAAGAGATACATAATCCAAAATATAGCATTAGATTCATCATGGTCAAGACTCACATTCGCCAAATTTTGAGTGGACCATAGCTCCACTAGTCGCCACCATCACTCTTGGTCCAATAAATCAAGCACACTCCGGACCTCCAAGTGGAACTATCCTTTTTCCTAGACTAGAAAATACAATATATATATATACCTGATGGAAAATTTTGTTTTTCATAAAAATATATGATTATTATTTCTATCACAACTCGTCCCCTGGGGCCCGTGTCGTGACTACCATAAGCCTGCCTTCCATTGGCCAGGGGCTGGTGACTAGCACCAAAGGTGTAATTACCTCAAACTGGGAAGACATTGCCTTTATAACCTATAAACACATATAGTAGATATTAACATGAGTAAACTATATAACAAACAAGTGAGTATAGAAGGTAGAAAGGGGCCAGAATACAAGCCCAACTAGAAAGTACAAGAAAATGAAAGTACAAGTACAACTGAGGAAATAGGAAAATAGTCACTAGGTCATCCTCTACGGTTCCTATATGAAGGCTAGGTATAGATCACCTCCTTAGAACTCCACCTCGGTCCATCTTTTCCATGTACCAACATGCTGTAAGGTCCACCTCTGGGTACCATCCAGTCCCAGTACTCTCAGCGTCGGTCAGCGTTGTCCGTCGTCTACATCCTACAAAATGAGGTACATGCATAGCCCGTGCAAGGGTGTGTATAATGATACTTAGTAGGGACCCCGAGACCCTCAAAGTCTCAAAAAATCCATCAAGGATAAACCACAAAGAATAAAATCAACAAATAACCCCACATAGGTATATCCCCATACATATACCTAAGTTATCATGTAATCCATCTCAACCATTAGATGTAGCCACTGAATAATATTCTCTGTCGAACTCACGTAGGATCCTGGTATAGTAATCAGAGCTGTTGAACCCATGTAGGATCCTAGAATAGTAATTAGAGCTGCCAAAACCAGGTAGGATCCTAGAACAGTAGTCACAGCTATCGAACCTACATAGGATCCTAGAACAGTAGTCGGAGCTTTCAAACCCACGTAGGATCTTGAAACAGTAGTCGGAGCTGTAGAACCCACATAGGATCCCTTTATCAGAATGTGTCTAGGAACAGGGTTTCCGCACAAGGCATGCTTGATTCTAGGAGGGTCTGCTCCTCAAGCCAAGTGTCGATACCTGAACTTCCATGAAGTCCCACAGAGAAGTATCAAAAGTTCCTCCACGTCATAGGCAGAAAATCCAAGAAATACATGTCTAAGACATAGAGATAAGATGCCCATTCCATTTTCCAAAAAGTACAAAACATGTTGGAATAAGGCACACACCATGTCTTTAGACCTTGGGTACTACCCATGTACAAGAGCCCATGTCAAAAGGCTGGTCGTGTAGAAAAGTAATTATATGGCGTGTGGTTTGGTTACACGCCGTGTCTACGAAACTGGGGTAGGCTCCTTGTACGCTGGCCATTTTCCCGTACACATCCTCAACCCATGTTCTCCAACCAGTGTAATTGGTATACGGGGTAGCCTATGTCACTGGCATTTCCTGGCCGTGTGTGGAGTACATGCCCCTGTACTTCACCCCGTGTCCATGTATCCCCAGAATACATGCCGATTATCGCGTAGCCACCTATTCCATGATGTGCAAAGATTACACACCATGTGACCAAGGTCACAAGCTATGTTATGCATGTCTTTCACCCGAAACCCTAGCCATAGTACGCCCGTACTACACGGTGTGTTCTTCGAAAGTACACGCCATGTATTCTGGAATTTTCCAGAAATGGATCTTCTGGCCAGCGTGCCACCCGTGATCTCCGTTATTTATTCTGATGGTCTAATCGTCATGAAATTGTAGACTCCAGGTTTCCACGATGTTCTGAAGTCATCACCGAGGTTTTCAGGCCTTCAATTGGATCTTAAAACACGTTTTGATTCACCCTCTCGAAGAACAGTCGAAGAATGATATTTCTTGATTCTGTCTATTCTTTCATCCGCTATCATTGTATCACCTCCGCTTCGTCGTTATGATATAGGGTATTCATTTTTGGATCTTTGTATTGCACAACAAACTCAAAATGATCCATTGTTCACCACCCATGAAGAATGCGAAGAACACACCACAAGAAGCATGGCGGAGAAATCGTGTCGTGTTAGTTTGGCCTGGTCCCTCCACATTAGTTTGATAGTAAGCATTTCAAGAGGAATAAATCAACATGAGGAACAAGAATAACATTGATGAAATCAAACTTACCCCTACCTTGTTCATTGTTCATTGACGAAGTCGCGGGGAAGGCATACATTGATTCATTGTTGATGAACATGTCCTACATCGATGGAGGTTCCGAGGAAGAAAGTCGAAGACGCTCCTAGCCGGCGTTCTTCATTGGAAGAACGTGTTCTTCATTCTTAGTTGGTGAGATATTTTCTCCCCAAGCTGTCTCCTCTCCAAATTTCAACCAAGTTGAAAAAATCCAAGCCAAAAATAAAAGATTATGATATCCTATTAAATTGTTGGTATAACATTTAAATGGTTTAATTAATTAATTGAAAGCGTTGGCTCAATTAATTATTGAGGAGGATAAGGAAAATTAATTTTAGGGTAGTTGAAGAGGCTCCCCTACAATTAATGGAATTTTGAGGGTTTCTCCATTAACAGGGAGTTTCAAGGGAGTTTAAATCCCGGGTGGTCCCCAACATAATAAACATGAATAGGTGGTTAGGTTCAGGTCGGCCCCACCACCATAACCTCTCATGGGTGGTTAAGGTGTGGTGGTCCCCACCTCTAAATTCCTATATGGTGGTTATAACAATTAAAATAAAATAAGATATTCATTTATTCTATTTTATTATTTCCATGTAAAACCCAAAAACTGTTTTTTATTCCCGACCATCTGCTGTCCAGGTGAAAGTCTTCTTAAGAGAAAATCGATGCTGTGAGTTCAACGGTGCCCTTGGATTTCAATTCCGAGAACCAGTTCAAAATTTATAAAAACCCACTTGTGCGTTTACTGAACATACCTGAACAAAACATTAGAAATTGATTTCGGGCACACCGGGCCTTGGAATCACACACCGTCAATTTTCACAGACTCATAAAATTCTCATGTGTTTAAGAAAAAAAATTTCCACAGAAATAATTGGTCTTAATATTCTCCCCACCTCAGGGCTCTACATCCCCATAAGCCATAAATCAAAACTAAGAGAACAAGTTGGGGTACAGAGCACACATCTAAGCCTTTTGCTCTCGTGTGCTCTCTTAGAGGTTCCCGCACTGCAAGCAAACGCGCACCAGAGTTATCGACCATCCATGTAGGACCCACTCTTGTCAATACTTAATCTCCACTAGAACCTTCATAAAAGTCTCCCCATCATCTACGCCCATCTCTCCATGGTCGATGATGTGAGAAGAGTCGTGTACGTATCTCCCCAGTTGGGATATGTGGAAGACATCATGCACCTGGTGCAACTGAGGTGGAAGATCTAAGTGGTATGCCACCTCGAAAACTATGCTGAGGACTTAAAAATGTCTGATGAAACACAAAGATAACTTTCTACTGCAGCCAAATCTCCATAGACCTCATCAGGATGAGACCCGTAGGAAGACGTGGTCACCATCGTCGAACTCTAGAGGTCTTCGTCTCCTGTTGGCATACAACATCTGTCTGATCTGTGAAATCTTCATATAATCTTGGATGATCTACACTTTCTTCATGCTAGCCCATACCATCTCTTGTCCCACTAGTGTCGACTCCCCTGGGTCTGTCCGGCATAGTGGCGATCTGCAAGGTCAACCATATAGGGCCTGAAAAGGTTCTATCCCTATGGTCGAGTGATAGCTATTGTTGTATGAAAACTCCACCAAAGGTAAGTGATTCTCCTAGATTTGATCAAAGTCGAGGACACAAGCATGCATCATATCCTTGAGGGCATAAATGGTCTTCTTGTTCTGACCATTCTTCTGAGGACGGAAGGCATTGCTCAAATGAAGCTATGTCTCGAAAACTTCCTGCAACCCCTTCTATAGCCGGGATATAAAATGTGTGTCATGATCAGAGACAATAGTATAAGGTACCCCATGTATCCTCAAAATGCCCTGCGCATAGACGTATCCCAAGATCTCTACTGAACCCTACTCTATGATCGGTAGGAAGTGGGCCAACTTGGTGAGTCGGTCAATGATCACCCAAATCGAGTCATGACACCTGGATGTACAAGGAATTCTTATAAGTAAGTCCATGGATATCCCATCCCACTTCAAATCTGGGACCTCTAAAGGATTAACCAAGCCTATTGGTACCTGATGCCCCACCTACACTTGCTAATAAGTGAGGCATCGAGAGAAAAACTCTGCTAATGCCTTCTTCATACCAGGAAAACAGTGCTGGCGTCGAAGGTCATGGTACATCTTTGCCACTTTTGGATTTACTGCTAGAGGGGACATGTGAAACTCCCCCAACACTTCCTCCTGAAGTAACACTGGTAGCATGGTATGTCCTTTGGAGAAAATTATGTGATCCCAACCTTCAAAAAATCCATCAGGTGATTGCCCTGTGGATATATGAGAATGTTGTGTCTTGTAGTCAGCATCCCCATGCTGAGCTTCCCTGACTCGCTGAAGAAGTGGGGGAGTGACTGTAAGAGACTGAAGAAATGATGCTCCATCTCTATCTGCAATAAATATCTGTAATGAAGCCAGCTGCTCTGTCGCCTCTCCTAGCAGTTGTATACCAAATCTTCTGCCGAGTGCATCTGCAACAACATTCCCCTTCCAAGGAGTATAGACTATCTCGAAGTCATATTCTTAGAGGAAGTCAAGACAACATCTCTGTATTAGGTTCTGGTCCTTCTGAGAGAAGATATACGTGAGATTCTTATGATCAGAGTACACGGTAAAACAGTCTCCCATTAGATAGTGTCACCACATCTTCAAGGAAAAGACCACTGCTACTAAATCAAGGTCATGGGTAGCATAGTTATGCTCATGTTGTCTCGGCTATCGAGAACCATATGTGATCAGTGCTCACTCCTACATCAGGACACATCCGAGTCCGGTCCCATATGTTTCACAGTAGACTACGTACCCGACACCTTCCTCTGGAAGCCTCAAGATGGGGTCACTAGTCAGCCTCTGCCTCACCTCTTGAAAACCCTGCTGGCATCTCTCCAACCACATGAAGGGTTGCTCCTTCTTCGTCAGGGATGATAGTGGTGCTGCAACTCTATAGAAGTCTGGAACAAATTTCTGGTAGTATCCAGCTAAACCCAAGAAACTCCATACTTCTGTCACACTCTTGGGTGGCTCCCATGAAAGTACTGAATAAATATTCACTGGATCTATTGCAACTCTAGCCTCCGAGATGACTTGTCTCAAAAAGTGAACCGCTCGGATCCAAAACTGGAAATTCGAGAGCTTACCATAAAGATGGTTCTCTTAGAGTGTGTCCAGTACTACCTGAAAATGGTAGGCCTGCTCCTCCTCAGTAGTCGAGTAGATCAGAATGTCGTCGATGAAGACTATGACAAAGCGATAGAGATATGGCTGGAAGATCATGTTCATGAGTCCCAAGAACACTAATGGAGTGTTGGTTATGCCAAATGGCCCAAATAAGAACTCATAGTCGTCGTACCGATATATGAAGGCCGTCTTCTGCACATCCTCATCTCAAACTCTAAGCTGGTGATAGTCTAATATGAGGTGTATCTTCCAGAACCACCATGCTCCCATCAGCTGATAAAATAGGTCGTCAGTCCTCAGGAGTGGGTACTTGATCTTCACGGTCACCTGATTCAGGGGCTGGTAGTCAACACAAATCCCCAAGCTCCCATCCACCTTCGTGGTAAACATAATCCGAGCTACCTAAGGAGAAACACTTGTCAAGATGAATACCTTCCCCTGCAAGTCATCTAGTTGTACCCGTAGCTCACGAAGCTCTACGGGAGCCATCCGATATGCTGGTGTAGTTATTGGTTCCATCCCAGGGTACAAGTTAATGTAAAAGTCCACCTCTCTGTGAGGATGTAGACCTAGGAAATCATCAGGAAAAACATCTGCCTATCGGACCACCACTACAGGATAGATCAGACTCTTCACATAAAAAAAATCCGAGTGTAAGGTAGGCCAAATGATAAGTGATCGGCTGCACTCTACTCCGAGTAAGCCCGTCCAGTGCCAAAAAGGCTTCCTTCTCACCAGTGAAGGTAAAACTGGTCCCATCCGTGCGGACAGACTGCACTTTGTGCCTAATATAGTCAATTTAAGAATGGACTGTAGATAACTAGTCAATACCCAAGATGAGGTCGTAAGGCATCAACATCACTACGAGGAGATCCTAGCTGATGATCTTGCCTCCAAGAGTAAGCTCACACTGCTGAAACCAATGTGTATTTGTCGAGTCTTCTCCCATAGAAGTCTCTAGCCATAAGTATTGAGCCAATGGCTCCATTGGAATCTTCGAGCCTTGAACAAGGGTTGTGGAAATGAAAGAGTGAATTACACCTGTATCTATAAGAAATGTAGCTAAGGTGGTGTAGACAAAGATCATACCTTGAATCATCTCCAGAGGACAATTTTTGTAAGCCTTAGATACCTGGAGCTGAGCTCTCACCTATCCACCTGCTCCCTACTGTCGGGGTAGACCTCTTGGTGGTGGTGGTGGCAGGACATCAAAACGTCGTCCACCACCTGCTGCTCGGACAGCTTCTCTGCAATGTCCGCCTAATCCCTGCGGACTACCACGGTCAAATGTATACCTATTCCTAAGAGGTACCTCAACTGTCTTCTGACCATCTGCATGACGGGTTGGATAGTCTCGAGACATGTGTCCCATCCCATCTCATGCATAGCACTGCCTTATCCTCATATGACTAGCTATGTCTCGTGTGTCCCACACCACCGAACCTGTATCCTGAGGTTTTCCACTGAATGGTGTAGTCCTCTCAGGACCATGTGACATCTGCCTAATGCCAGCTGCAGAAGACTCCACTACATGTCAATTGGTGGTGGATCTCACTACTAGAGTCAGCTCAGAAAGGAAACTCTCCATTAGGAGGGATCTCTATACCACCCCTACCTGCGTTAGGATGCTGAGGGAGATCATCAAATCCCTGATCTCTCACCTGAGCCCCTGCTCGAAGGTCCAGGCCCTGAAGAATGGGTCCCCACCATATCTCTGGAGTAACGCGAGTGGTCAGTGAACCTCGCTGAGTACTGTACCACCATCATGTTTCCCTACTGCAGATGAAGTAGATCCTATATCCATACTGCACATAGGGTGGCTGGGACAATCTCCGCTCAAAACATGCTCTCGATGTCTGCCTAGAGAAGTGTCACCTCGTCATGCACCTGGAGCATTAGGATCCACCACCTTCCTATTTCTACATGAAAGAGACTTGGAGCAAGGATCAACATTAGGTCACTGGTGTCCCTACCAGTCCGAAGACTCTCACTACAGCCTCTAGCCAATCCTCAACTACCTGCGGGTCCGTCTCACCCCTAAACCTGGGCGGCCTCAGGCGTTGGAACTCATGCAATGTGCTCAGGAAGTGTGCACTCTCTACTGCTGGGAATGGTGGCATCAATTTCCCAAACAAGAAGTGGTACCTCTGGGACATCCGCTGTGATAGGGCCCTGCACTGAGGCCTCGTCACTCGGTGGGCTACCATCTCGAACAAAGCCTAGAACCCTAGCTGGATGTCTATGTGGGGCCATCCTGAAAAGAAATAGGTGATCCACGGTCAATAAGTTATACCTAGTGAGCTGACTTAAAGAAAAATTTTGTAAACACACACGCAATCAGTGTATTCATGGACTGAGCCGGAAATCAGAATTTAGGGTACTGGTGTATGGATACATCGACCGCCACACCAACATTGGACTCCCTAAACTGAAAACCTCACTCAGTACACTTAAGAATATTATTTCACAGAAAATATTAGAGTCCTAAGTTCTGTGGTAGAACCGACTCCTCTGATACCAATTTGTCACAACCCGTCCCCCGAGGCCCGGGCCGTGACTACCCCAAGCCCACCTTCTATAGGTCAGGCGGTGCAGACTAGCACCAAAGGTGTAATTCCCTAAAACTGGGAATAAATTGCCTTTATAACCTAAAAAAACAAACAGAAGATACGAACACGAGTAAATTTTATAACCAACAAGTGAGTAAAGAAGGTAAAAAGGGGCCAGAATACAAGCCCAACTCGAAAGTACAAGAAACTGAATGTACAAGTACAGCTGAAGAAATAGTAAAATAGCCACAGGGTCTCCCTCTAAGGTTCCTACCCGAACGGTAGGTACATATCACCTCCTCAACACTCCACGACCGTCCGTCTCCTCTATGTACTGACACACTGTAAGGTCCACCTCTGGGTACCGTCGAGTCCTAGTACTCTCAACCTCAGTCAGCACTGTCCGTCGTCTACATCCAACACTACTAGGTGCTGGAATATCCTATGCAAGGGTGATTATTACGATACTCAGTAGGGACCCCAAGAACCTTATGGTCACAAAAAATCCAACAAGGAAAAAAACAAAGAATGAAATCAACAAATAACCCCACATAGGTATATTCCCATACATATACCTAAGTTATAAATTAATATATCTCAATAGTGAGTTAAACACAAAATTTACTGACTCATCTCACACAGGTATACAACATATGCAGAGAGATATAGATGATTATATGTAGCCACTGAATCATCTTATCTATCGAACCCACATAGGATCCTGGTATAGTAATCAGAGTTATCGAACCCACATAGGATCCTAGAATAGTAATCAGAGTTGTCGAACCCACGTAGGATCCTAGAATAGTAGTCGGAGCTGTCGAACCCACATAGGATCCGGGAACAGTAGTCGGAGTGGTCGAACCCACCTAGGATCCTGAAACAATAGTTGGAGTTGTGGAACCCACATAGGATCCTTTCACTACCACAAAACAGGGCAAGGGAAGCTCTGCCCTTTATCAGCGCTAAACAGAAAGCACTGATAATAGGGTAAGCCTTTATCGGCGCCATATAAAAAGCGCTGATAAAGGTATCTCTTTATCAGCGCTTTTTAGCGCTGATAAATGAATGTTTTATCAATGCTTTTATTTTAGCTCTGATAAAACATACCTTTATCAGTGCTTTTAAAGAGCGATGATAAAGGTTCTGTCGGTTTTTATTTAATAACCCTAACAGGCCATCCTCGCTTGCATGAGGTAAAGCTCTCGCGGAAGCTGAACCAGGCCCCTCGCCACGCGACCTCATCCTGCTCGTCCTCCTCCTTCCTCATCCTTCATCCTCATTCCTCCTCCTCATCCTCCTCGTCCTCGTCATCCTCCTCCTTCTCTGCCACCACCGCTGCCTCCACCCCCACTCCCACTCCTGTGACCGCCTCTACCTCTTCCGCCTCCACCCTCGCTGCCGCGACCGCCGCCGCCTCTGCCGCCACCGCCACCTCCACATCTGCCGCCGCCGCCGCCTCCACCCTCGCTTCCACGACTGCCGCCACCTCATCCTCCTCGTCCTCGTGCTCTCGAGGTGGGAGGTGAGTTCCATGGATGGTATTCCCTTGGTATATTATTTATATGTTCTGTGTGTGAGGACCAAATTGTGAATATAGATGTGTGATAGGAATGATACCATATCTTGAGCCTAATTACAGTAAGGATTTCCATAATAGATAGTGTGGTCTTAATGTGACTATGATTATGTCTAGGAATGTGATTCATGATTAGTGATGAGTGTCGAAATAAGAGATGTTATTAATATTTATCTACACAAGTGGGTTGTTTGTGAATGATGTGGAATTGGATACCCTATATGTTCCATAGGGATATCTTCACTTTATGATGAAGTATATGGTAATTGGTTAGTTATTATGGTTCACATGTGTGATAGGTCTACCAAGGTTATGTACGATGACTTTTGTGGATAACCAACCCTTGTTTTCTTTTTTTTATTTTGAATTACCATGGGCGGTAAGTTCTACCCCTTCGAGTTGAATATTTATGTATCAGATACAAAGGAAATAGTTTTTAATCTTATGGTTATATGGATTCCCAAAGATTATCCCAATGGAAATGATGATGGATCCATATTAATTTTCATCACATAGCATAATCTCATAGTTATATGATTAGACAAAGATGAACCCATAATACAAGACATATCACCTAGTATGTCTGTCACATATACGAATATATAAATTAGAAAAAAACATGCTACAAAGCATAAAGGTACCATTAAATACTTACATTGGATAACTTGTTTTAGAAATTGTTTATCTTCATCTGTGACTTGAACTTGCACCCATGAATTTGAAGGTGATTATGTGTACACAATAGTTGAACTTCTTAGAGAATAGTTTCTGGAAGAGTATAAGAGACATGAAGCAATGAAGATCATTAGAGTGTTGGATCAAATGTGGTTGCTACAAACAATGTGGAAATCTTCTTGTGCAACGTGGCCTAAGTTACAACTTGCATGTATTGTAACTTAGGGCATGTTGCACAAGACGATTTCTACAATGAATAGAAAGATCTTCATTGCTTCATGTCTCTTATACTATTCCAGATAATCTTCTCTAAGAAGGTCAACTATCGTGTATTCATACTCACATTCAAATTCATGGGTGCGAGTACAAGGCACGAATGAAGATAAAAAATTTCTAAAACAGGTTGACCAATGTAAGTATTTAATGGTACCTTTATGTATTGTAGCATGTTTTTTTCTAATTT
Source organism: Viscum album (assembly GCA_963277665.1). Taxonomy (NCBI): domain Eukaryota; kingdom Viridiplantae; phylum Streptophyta; class Magnoliopsida; order Santalales; family Viscaceae; genus Viscum; species Viscum album. The sequence goes on along the minus strand of OY728121.1, from coordinate 1,897,636,881 downwards.
ATTTATTTGTATATGTGACAGACATACAATGTGATATGTTTTGTATTATGGGTTTATCAGGAGTCTGTATGATTTCCTGTTTCCACATTTCATTTTAAATTGCATGTTATAATTATATATTTACTGTACCCTAATGGCTCAAATAGTCAGGCATGTTGTAGATGTTTCTAGAATGCTGTAGGATTTTTTTCCACAATGGTAGTACATTTTTAGGATGTTTTCACTGATGAGGTATAAAATTTACTTCTTAATAAAGAGATAAATTTTATAATCTAGTTAGTTTTGGGAGAAAATTTAGTTTCTATCACAATTTCTAAAATAACACCAAAAGAGTATCAGTTGTTTGAATTAAAATTTGATGATATAGAATATAATGGTTTCATATGGCAGAGTACTTTACCATGGGGTTTTATAGTTCTCTAAAATAGATGGTAGATTGGTATTTATTATTTTTTTGGACTATTGGAGATTGAACCTGATGAGAGTCATGAATATGTTTCCTCATCCACACATTGATAGTCACATTGATCATCTATGGGGTTCTATGATCTTCTCCAAGATAGATTTGACATTAGGATACCATTATATGAGTTGGATATCGATGGACCTACCATGGGCTGCTTTTAGGAGTAGTTATGTCCTGTATGATTTTTTAGCGATGATTTTTTTGTTTAACTAATGCGTTGGTTGTATTAAGGGACTTGATGAATAGGATATTTCATCATTTTTGGATCAGTTTTTATTAGATTTTTTCAATTAAAAATTTGTGTACTCCCAACCCATAGTTGATCTTGACCAACATCTTATCATCACCTTGAGTACATTGAGATAACATCATATTTATTACTGTTTCTCCTGTTACTCATTGGTTTCCTCTTGTTCGCATGTCATGTACTTTCTAAGGCATCATTCAATATTTGTAAGACTAACTTGGAATAAATTTGATAAATGTCAGATTAAATTAGGTATGTTATACATACACGATGTTCACCCTACTGGACACACCATGTATATGGATTTCACATGTGTTTAAAGGAATTTGTACCATGATTTGTTTTTATAAAACCCAAACAATGCTACCTGATTAATTAAAACATAATATTAGGCAATTTCTCGAGATCAAACCCATAAAGACGATGAATATGAATAGAGAACGGATGAATGCCAATCGGTTGACAAAAAACTATGAAGATGGCATGAAAGAGTTTATCAAGTTTACAGAAGATCATGCATGTGACCCTTCTCAAATCCTTTGTATGTGTTTACGCTGTTGTTATTCAAGACAAATTAGTCCAGAGGAGTTGTAAGAACACCTGATCTATCACGGAATAGATCAAAGTTATACATGTTGGAATAAACACGGGGAAAAAACCAATGTAGGTGGTGACTCAGAGAACATGACATTTTATAGATCATATGATATGATTAGAAGCGTGAACAGTGAAGACGATCGTATGGAGGGTGTGATTACAGATGTGAACGATGATGGAGATCGTATTGAGGAACTGACAAGGACAGTTGATGATGAACTTCGTGATTTCCCAAAATTGTTTGAGAAGTTAAAGAGTTGTGCAAAAACGTCATTGTATGCTGGTTTCACTAAATATACAGCATTTTCAGCCATATTGAAGCTATATAATTTGAATGCAGGCAATGGGTGGAGTGACGCCAGTTTTACGGAACAAGTTGCTCTCCTGAATGACATGCTTCCAGAAGATAATGAACTCCCAATCCAAACATATGATGCCAAAAGAATGCTACGATCGATGGGTATGATCTCTGAAAGAATACATGCTTGCTCGAATGACTGTATATTGTTTCGTAAGGACCACAAATCACATAAAGAATGCCCAAAGTACGGTGATTCCCGATACAAGAAAGATGATTCTATTCCTACAAAAGTTGTATGGTACTTTCCAATCATTCCTAGGTTTAGATTTCTATATGGAAGTGAGGAGACTGCAAGACAATTGACATGGCATGCAGATACAAGAATTAAAGATGGGAAACTACATCACCCTGCAGACTCTCCTCAGGGGAATAGAATTGATCAGAAGTATCCTGAATTTTGGAACGAGCCGAGAAACCTTCGTCTGGCGTTATCTACAGATGGGGAGAATCCTAATGGTTTTCAAAGCAGCAGTCACAGTACATGACCGGTTATGTTGGTAAATTATAATTTACCACTGTGGTTATGCATGAAATGAAAATACATCATGTTATCTAGGATTATATAAGAACCAAAACAACCGAGTAATGATATTGATGTTTATTTGGCCCCATTGATCGAGGATTTGAAAAATATTGTGGGATTCAGGTGTTACAATGTATGATGCTTAAAAAAATGAACAGTTTACATTGAAATCCATGTTGTATGGGACGATAAATGAATTTCCTACTTATGTAAATTTGTCAGGATATAGCATTAAAGGAACTCAAGGGTGTCCCGTTTGCGAACAAGGTACACAGTCAATTAGGTTGAAACATTCATCGAAAACCATGTTTCTAGGACATCGCAGATTTCTACCCCAACGACATAAGTACCGATCTTGGAAGACATCATTCGAAGGAAGTTCATAGGAATGTAAAACACCTTATCCACTAACAGGTGATCAATTTTTTGAGAAAGTGAAATATTTGGACATTAATTTTGGTAAATTTTTTTCGAAAAACCTTACAAAAACTGGTTGGAAAAATAGATCAATTTTTTTGAATTACAATACCGGAATTGTCTGTATGTCAGACATTTTCATGATGTTATTCATGTTGAGAAAAATGTATGTGATAGTGTCATCAACACATTTCAAAATGCACCTGGAAAAACAAAGGATGGAATTAAGGCTAGATTGGACATGGTTAAGATTGGAATACGAGAAGAGTTGGCACCAGCGAAGGGTGAAAAACAAACATTTCTACCTCCTGCTGCTTACACTCTTTCCAGGCAGGAGAGATATCAGTTTTTCAACTTCTTGAATGACGGAAAGGTTCTAGAGGGGTATTAATCAAATATCAAGAACATCGTGTCAATGGGAGATTTAAAATTACAGGGTCTGAAATCACATGACTGCCATGTTTTGATGCAAGATCTAATTCCTATAGCTTTACATTGCATTTTTCCCAAGAATGTCCGCCATATATTAACGAAGCTCTGTTTCCTCTTCAAAGCTATGTGCAACAATGTTATAGACCCGGCAAAATTGCCAACTATGGAAAGAGAAATTGCCGTCATATTATGTGGATTGGAAATGTTCTTCCCACCGAAATTTTTAGATATTATTGTTCATTTGATGGTTCATTTGGAAACAGAGATTCCACTATGTGGTCCTGTACATTATAGATGGATGTACCCCATTAAATGGTATATGAAGATTTTGAAAGGGTATGTCAAAAACCAAAGTCGTCCAGAGGGTTGTATTGCAGAGAAACATATTATTGAGGAAGCTGTTTAATTTTGTACTGAACACCTGTCTGGTGTGGAAATCGATGGCCTACCGAAATCTCATCACACTGAGTGGCTTGAGGGTGAAATAATTTCTAGAAGAGAGGTTGCCACAATCAATATTACAGATCGCAAGCAGGCCCACCTTTACGTTTTGCATAACATTTTTGACGTTGACCCATATGTTGAAACCCACAAAGAAATTCTTAGGCATTTGAATCATTCTAGGGCAGAAAAATGGATATCAAATAAACATAATCGACAGTTTATAGGATGGTTTCGAGGCCATATTTTTAAGCAGTTAGATGAAAATCCAGACTCAATTTCAGAACGACTTCGATGGCTGCCCAGAGGAGCAAGTGTGTACGTATTATCTTACATTGCTTATGCAGTTAACGGTTATACATTCTATATTAATGAACATGATGAAGACAATCCCATGAAGAATAGTGGGGTTACACTTGTGGCTGAGGCAATGCATGTTTCCGGTGCTAAGGACAAAAATCCAATTTATGTGAATATGTCATACTTTGGCATCATCAAATGAATATGGGAGTTGGATTATATGAAATTTAAAGTGCCGATTATTTAATGAAAGTGGGTTGATAATAGGACTAATGTTAAAATAGATGAATTAGGATTCGTGAAAGTTGATTTCAGTAAGGAAGGGGAGAAAGATGAACCATTTATAATGGGATCACAAGCAGTACAATTATTTTATATTCCAGACCCTATAAACTGAAATTGGTCAATTGTTCTATTATCGACCAAAACAACTGAAGGGTCAGATGAAAGTTCAATAGAGGTTGACCATTTTATAGGGACTTCACAATCATTTCGCAGTGGTCCAAATGTAGACGACATTTTGTATGTCAGAGGAGACCACAATGAAGGAATTTACGTAGTTGATAGAGGATTCAAATCACTTCAGCCTTTAAAGAACAGAAAGAGAGTACAATAATCAGGTTATTTGTTTATTATAACATACATTGTGTTACGTTATGTTATTATATGTTCGCTGCGATGTTTATGTAATCTAAATTAAATAATAAACCACTTCTGCAGATAATGACTTCTTCACCTAATGATGCGCCCAATCCCAAGGCACAAGAGGTCTCTCAACCAGTAGCTGGTGGTCCCACTACAGAGCAACAACAGGTTTCTAAACCAAATGCTGGTGGTCCCAGTGTAGAGCAACAACAGGTTTCTCAACCTGTTGTTGTTGGTCCCAGTGCTTAGGTATAACAGGTTTCCCAACCTATTGCTGCTGGTCCCATTGCCGATGCTAGCACTCCGGGGGAAGATATTGATACTACTTCAGAGGAAATGGAAGGAAATGAAACCCTGAAAGAACAAAAAAAACAAGAGCGTTGTAATTTGACACTGCTGGACAAAATCCTTAAGGCAAAAGGAAAAGGCCTCAAATTTGAGGTGAGATGGAATAAGCGAGGCCAACATGTTAACCCCAACAAATCCATATTTAGTAGATACATTGGAATTTTCACTCGGCAACGCGTGCCGATTAATGAATAGTCGTGCACCATGTTGTCACCAGGCTGAAAACACTAATGTGGGAAGAGATTACAGTAACATTATGATATCATTTTTCTAATTTATTAAAATAAAATAAAATACCAAAACATTGACTTACTCTTCAGCATCCATTGCAGAGTTCATTTATAGTAGATGTCTCGCACAAGGAATATATATTAAGAGTTGCAGGAAGGATTCATAGAGGTTTCCGTACAATTTTAACGAAATATCATCTTAATGATGCAGAATGGAAAATAAAGATGCACTCACCTCCTCTTTATGCACACTTGATATCCCAATGAGCGTGGGATGCGTTTAGCAACCTTCGTGGGGAGCATACTTTTTAGGTACATTGTGTGGGGTAATATGTTTGATGTTTTCTTGTATGCATCACTCTGATTGATAGTTTTTTATTTATGAAACAACTACTGAGTGCTGAAAATAAAAAACGCGCAACAGAACCAGCGTACCCTTACCGTAAAGCAAGGATGGGGTACGCTGAACTTGAGAAAAAATTGGTACATCTTTTAAATCTACCATACTACTAGTATGTGACATAAAAAAACACCATAACCATGTTTCTCTGTTTATATGTAGATTGATGAATTGAAATCGAAAGCCATATCCATCCCATGCCGTGTGCTATGGAAGGAGGATCGTGTAAATAAATAGGGGACATTGATAGATGAAAACACACTAAAAGTGTGGGAAACATGTGTAAGTATGACATAATATAAATTTGAGTTGCTTTAAATCCCTATTACATTACAATAACTATTTATTTTTCTATATTTTCTATTTGAAATAGTCACAAGAATCAACAACAACCGCACCAGATGCAGACATAGTTTTAGCAGCCATGAAGCATCCTGAAAAGTATGGCCGCGTCAGAGGTGCGGGTTTTGGGGTGACACCCCGAACATATTTTCAAAAACATAAACAAGAGGAGGATGAAAATGAAAAATGGAAAAGCTGCAAGAACAATTATCTATTTTTCAAGAATAATAACAATACTAGAGAGAGATGATAGCAAAATTGATGGGGGAGAGGGAAAGAGAAGAAATAACTCAACAAAAACCCGTGCGTGACGATCTCTCCCCACCCCCCACTAGCTTTGAGGCGAGCCATTCCCCTAAAAAACCTGACTTAGATGAGGTAATCAATGTTTTTATAATTTTTTCTGTGAAATGTGATTTACATAGACACTGATACCTTTCCAGTACTAATATTACATAGGGTGAAAATGACTGTAATTTATATTTATCAACTCCCACCTATCGCATTGTAGCGAGGGATACGGTGTTCAATACGCAAAACGACATGCTACACAACCGACAGCTTCCAAAAGATCATCTTAGAGTGTCAATTAACGTAGCTAATGAGCCGAGTGCCGAGCTACCTGTTCCGATTGATGATGAAAACATTCATACGGTTGAACAAGCTGTTGGAACATTCATCGTATGACTGGCAGTTCTTGTAAAAAAACATGTTGACAAAAAGGTATTCATTTCTTATTTATTTTTCAAGCCGAACCCTTAACATTTAATGAAAAAAGGTTAGAAATAATGACTGTTATTACAAAATGACAAAGACTTTGGGGTTAAACGAAATATCAACTCAAAACTATCTCAAGGATCAACCAACCTATTGAAACCGTCTACTGAGAGCACCTTCACCCCGCCCGTTCTATATCCACAGTTAATATCATTACAGGCTCATGTGGATACAAAGTTGAAATACGACAGTACTCACATAGTTGCTTTCAAAAAAGATATGTATGGAGAGGAGATATCAGATTCTATTAGTGTTGAAAATGTAAATGAACTCCTCAAGTATGAATGGCTTGGTGCCTCAGTTGTAAATGTATACATGAGGTATGTTTTCATGATTTGATTTTACAAAAGATGATATACTCTGATAATTTTGACCAAATATATTTTATATTTTTCGCAGACGTATATATGAAAAACAATTGAAGGTATTTCCCCATGAACAAAAATTTGGACTCGATAGTCCTCACACCACATCTTCAAAAGACGAAATAGATTTTGTTAAAGAGGTTGCAATAGTGTCATCCCTGCTCAAATCGTTTGAAAACAAAATTACGGATGACAGACTCTTTTTAATACCAATGATGCAGGGGTAAAACTCTACAATTTAATCATATCAACTATATTTTCATTTCTTTTTGTATTTTTAGGGAGCATTGGATGTTGATTTCAATCAATTTGGATACACCAAAGATTTATTTTCTGGATTCAACGCATAGATATCCAACAAACCGACCACGCATGACGGCGTTTGTTAATTTGTAATACACTAGATCCAAAATTTTAAAACTAAACATCTAGTTATATAATTTATGTTATCTTCTAATGAGGATTTTGTTATGATAGGGCGGTTCATCAATATCATCTAATTCATGGAATAAATCTAGGACATAAGAATGAGCACACCTACAAGATCTACAACTGGAAAAGTATCCAGGTATATATAATAACATTTCACTATCCAAACACATATCAAAACAAATTACATACTGTTGTCGATGTTTCTGTAGTGTCCAAAACAAAAAAACAGAAAGAACTGTGGTTATTATGTTTGTAAATTTATTGAAGATATCATATTTCATCAACAAAATAGCATCCCTGATGAGGTATTTTTGAAAATAATAACGAGTTCATTTAAAATATTTATTAATACTTTTTTGTTTATATTTTTTCAGTACTACCATGACTATCACAAAAACTCATATTCAGAAGATAATATACATGTGTTTAGAAACGAATGGGCAACATACCTGATGGAAGATTGTACACAAATAGGATGAAGGTGAATTCCTACCACTTATGTTATCTATATATGATCATTAATTATCCTCCAACCATATTTGGTGAATTGAGAATGCTCCGATGTATTGAAATCTTAATTTATTACTCAATGTTTTCTATCCCCGGATTCATATTATTGATCTTTGAACAAATCAATATTGAAGTAAGGCATGATGGTGTGCAGTGCGTATGCGGTGAACGACGAAACCACCGAGGATCAACAAAATCCATTTTCTATATCACGTTTGTTTGAACTTGTATTTGAGCACATGTGTTGTTGGTTGACATGTACAATTATTTATAGGTAGATTCATGTGATAATCAGTATCATTGAGGGATTTTTTGGAATCAAAATATGTGTCCTAGGATAATTCAAGTAAGGGAAAGGCTGGTTGAGATGAAATCCAAGCTCAAATGACCAGTACATCATCAAAAGAATCTTCCCTGTGATGCACCATCATGTAGAATTTGGTCCTCGTGATTTTGAGGTGTTTATGGAAGGTATGGGGAGTCTGATAAGCCCCATGGCCACCATAAATAATGTTTACAAATAGCTCCACATGTTTTTTTGTGCCTCGTGCCTCTTTACAAGGATCACGCCATTCACATGGTCCATCTTAGAACGTATGTTCCATTCATCCGATTGCTACTCTTGGAAGAACCTGAGAATATGACAATGCATAATCCCCACAAGACCCATACTCATCCAACCAAGAGTATTACTAGTGTAAAGGGAAGCTGACCATGGGTAATACCCACAACATACCTCTTTTAAATATATGGGTTTTGATCATTGTATTCTAAATAGGGTACGTAGGAAGCCTCCACGAGGATAAATCCCAACCAATGGTAAATCATGGTGACCCCCTCACTGGGGTACAGCTTCGCTTATTTTCCCTCTTGTATTTCCCTTAGTGGAGTCCGAATAATTCTTCAAAATGAGAAACCTTACCTTTATGGGATGCAACACACTTGGGTCAGACCTCATTGGGCGTTTTGATCAATCTATCAGGTAAACATTCCAGGTGCTCCCTCCAAGAGATGTACCTACCTGATCCACCTTTATAAGTGTTTTGATCCACCCAGGTCTTACATCTCTGTAAGACATTAAATCATGACCCTCTATCCATCTGGGATGTTAAACTCAAGGAATAACACAAGTTAAACAAGGGTTTCCATTAATATATTTAATATTAATGTTTAATCAGTCCTTATTAAGGTATTGTGGAGGTGCGGTTTTATGTATTCAAGAAGATTTTGGAAGATTACATGCTTTATGTAGGTGATTCCCTGCTTTTACATTATATGATTATTTTATTATCCTTTATTTGCTTGATAAGTGTACTATATGAAATGTTTGGGTGGTTAAAAATCTGTTATCAAAGGAATTTGGGGTGTGTATAGACTTTAATGTTATTTTTAAAATTAATGCAATTGTATTTCTTATGGATTTTCATGCTTAAGTCCTTTAAATGTGTTTGAAGAAATGATAAAGTTGTGTGATGGGTGTTTTCAAATGGATTTAATGTGTTTATGAATTTTAAAGAGGGGTTTCTTATGAGATGTAGAGATTCTGTATATGTGTATTTACATTGAATGAAAGTACATGAGAATGTGTTGAGATATCTGATGTGTATAATGTAAATTGAGCACAATTTACATACAAGGTATTTTCTTTATGATGTGAAGGGAACTGGGTGAGAGGGTAGGGGTAGTTTTTTGGGGGAGGGGGAAGGGGGAAAAGTGATAGGGGTAAGGGGTTGGGGGTGTGTTGGGTTCTTTTGAAATATGTAGGGGGTGGGCAGGGGGTGTGCAATGGGCAGGGGGGAAGTGCAGTGGGTAGGGGTGTGCTGGGGAAGGGGGAAGGGGGTGTTCAGGGGGAAGGCAGTGTGCAGGGGTAGGGGGTGTGCTCGGGGGTGGGAAGTGTGTCGGGGGTGTTCTGGGGAAGGGGGCATGGGTGCTTCTTTTTTATGGAATGTAGGGACATAATATTTGTTTAATGTTTTGTGCCTCACTAGTATAATTGGTTATTTTATGTTTTTTGCCTCACTCGTATAATTCCATTTAGCAACCCCATAATTTATTTCATTATTGTATTACTAACATATTATTTGTTTTATTATGTAGGTGAAATATTTTTCCTCAGTTCGAATGATTTGTTCGGAAACCGCAGCCATGGACAACAATTTTTTAGAGCGGATGGAAGCAAAAAGGATGGAACATCATTGTTTTTTAACTGTTTGTTTGATAAATGTAATGTAACCAAATTAAACATTGTTTGAAATGTATATATAAGTGTGTTGTTTTGTATTAATGATTTAAAGTAAATGTATGTATCATTTTTTGTTCTTCAGTGCTTTGTGTGTGGGTGTTGTGTGTGCTGTGTGCAGGTTTTGTTTGGACTATGTGCAGGTGCTGTAATGTGTGCAGGTGCTGGGCAGGTTCTGTGCAGTTTTAGGTTTTGGATAGGATCTTTTGCCTTTATCAGCGCTAGTTAAGTGCTGATAAATGAATAATATATCATCACCTGTACACATTACATCACCTGCACATAGTCCAAACAAAACCTGCACACATCACACACAATACCCACACACAAAGCACAGAAGAACAAAAAATGATACATACATTTACTTGAAATCATGAATAAAAAACAACAAACTTCAATATACATTTCAATCAATGTTTAATTTGGTTACAATTACATTTATCCAACAAATAGTTAAAAAACAATGATGATCCATCCTTTTTGCATCCATCCTCTCTAAAAAATTGTCGTCCATGGCGGCAGTTTCCGAACAAAGCATTCGAACTGAGGAAAAAGATTTCACGTACATAATAAAACAAATATTATGTTAGTAATAGAAAAATGAAATAAATAATGGGGTTTCTAAATGGTATTATAATAGAGAGGCACAAAACATAAAATAACCAATTATACTAGTGGGGCACAAAACATAAAACAAATATTCTGTCCCCCCATTCCATACAAAAGAAGTTCCCTTGCCCCCTTCCCCAACACACCCCCTACACACTGCCCACCCTCGAGCACACCCCCTACCCCTGCACACTCCCTGCCCCCTGAACACCCCTCTGTCCCCTTCCCCAGCACACCCCTTCCCACTGCACTTCCCCCCTTCCCATTGCACACCCCCTGCCCACCCCCTACATATTTCAAAAGAACCCAGCACACCCCTACCCCTTCCCCCTACCACTTTTCCCCCCTTCCCCCTCCCCAAAAAAACCACCTCTGCGCACTCACCATGTTCCCTGCAAATCATAAAGAAAATACCTTGTATGGAAATTGTGCTCAATTTACATTATACACATCATATATATCAACACATTCTCATGTACTTTCATTCAATATAAATACACATATATAGAATCTCTACATCCCATAAGAAAACCCTCTTTAAAATTCACAAACACATTAAATCCATTTTAAAACACCAATCACACAACTTTCTCATTTCTTCAAACACATTTAAAGGACTTAAGCATGAAAATCCACAAGAAATACAACTACATTCATTTTAAAATAACTTTCAAGTCTATACACACCCCAAATTCCTTTGATAACACATTTTTAACCACAAAAACATTTCATATAGTACACTTAGCAAGAAAATACAGGATAATAAAATCATCATATAATGTAAAAGCATGGAATCACCTATATAAAGCATGGAATCTTCTGAAATATGCTGGAAAACATAAAACCACACCTCCACAATATCTTAATAAAGACCGATTAAACATTAATATTGAATATATTACCGGAAACCCATGTTTAACTTGTGGTATTCCTTGAGTTTAACATCCCACAAATATAGAGGGTCATGATTTAATGTCTTACAGAGATGTAAGACCTGGGTGGATCAAAAAACATATAAAGGTGGATCAGGTAGGTATATCTCTATGAGGGAGCACCTGGAATGTTTACCTGATAGATGGATCAAAACACCCAATGAGGTCTGACCCAAGTGTGGTGCATCCCATAAAGGTAAGGTTTCTCATTTTGAAGAATTATTCAGACACCACTAAGGGAAATACAGGAGGGAAAATAAGAGAAGGTGTACCCCAGTGAGGGGGTCACCATGGTTTACCATTGGTTGGGATTTAACCTCATGGAGGCTTCCTATGTACCCTATTTAGAATACAAGGATCAAAACCCATATATTTAAAAGAGGTATGTTGTGGGTATTACCCATGGTTAGCTTCCCTTCACACTAAGAATACTCTTGGTTGGATGAGTACGGGTCTTGTGGGGCTTATGCATTGTCATATTCTCATGTTCTTCCAAGAGTAGCAATGGGATGAATGGGACATACGTGCTACGATGGACCATGTGAATGGGGTGATCCTTTTAAAGAGGCACGAGGCATAAAAAACATGTAGAGCTGTCTGTAAACATTATTTATGGGGGCCATGGGGCTTATCAGACTCCTATACCTTCCATAAACACCTCAAAACATCACGAGGACCAGATTCTACACGATGGTGCATCACATGGTTGATTCTTTTGATGATGTACTAGTTGTTTGATCTTGGATTTCATCTTAACCAGCCTTTCCATTACTAGAATTATCCTAGGACATATATTTTGGTTCCAAAAAATCCCTCAATGATACTGATTATCTCATGAATCTACCTAGAAATAATTGTGCCAGTCAAACAACAACACATGTGCTCAAATACAAGTTCAAACAAACACGATACAGAAAATGGATTTTGTTGATCCTCGGTGGTTTTGTCATTCACCCCATACGCACTGCACACCATCATGCCTTACATCAATATTGATTTGTTCAAAGATCAATAATATGAATCCGGGGATAGAAAACATTGAATAATAAATTACGATTTCAATACATTAGAGCATTCTAAATTCACCAAAGAAGGTTGGAGGATAATCAATGATCATATATAGATAACATAAGTGGTAGGAATTCACCTTCATCCTATCTGTGTACAATCTTCCATCAGGTATGTTGCCCATTCGTTTCTAAACACATGTATATCATCTTCTGAATATGAGTTTTTGCGACAGTCATGGTAGTACTGAAAAAATATAAATACACAAAGGATTAATAAATAATTTAAATGAACTCGTAATTATTTTCGAAAATAACTCATCAGGGATGCTAGTTTGTTAATGAAATACGATCTCTTTCATAAATTTACAAACATAATAACCATAGTCATTTCCGTTTGTTTGTTTTGGACACTACAGAAACATCGAAAACAATAAGTAATTTGTTTTGATATGTGTTTGGATAGTGAAATGTTATTATATATACCCGGATACTTTTCCAGTTGTAGATCTTGTAGGTGTGCTCATCCTTATTCCCTAGATTCATTCCATGCGTTAGACGATATTGATGCACCGCCCTATCATAAAAGAATCCTCATTAAAAGATAACATAAATTATATAACTAGATGTTTAGTTTTAAAATGTTGGATATAGCGTATTACAAATTAACAAACGCCATCATGCATGGTCGGTTTGTTGGATATCCATGCGTTGAATCCAGAAAATAAATCTTTGGAGTATCCAAATTGACTGCAATCAGCATCCAATGCTCCCTAAAAATAAAAAAAGGAATAAGTAAAGAAAGAAATGAAAATATAGTTGATATGATTAAATTGTAGAGTTCCCCCCCTACATCGTTGGTATTAAAAAGAGTCTGTCATCCTTAATTTTGTTTTCAAACGATTTGAGCAGGGATGACATTATTGAAGCCTCTTTAACATAATCTATTTCGTCTTTTGAAGATGTGGTGTGAGGACTAACGAGTCCAAATTTTTGTTCTTGGGGAAATCCCTTTAATTCTTTTTCATATATACATCCGTGACAAATATAAAATTTACTTAGTCAAAATTATCAGAGTATATCTGCTTTTGTAAAATAAAATCATGAAAACTTACCTCATGTATACATTTACAACTAAGGATCCTAGCCATTCATACTTGAGGAGTTCATTTACATTTTTAGCACTATTGATATCTGATATCTCCTCTCCAAACATATCTTTTTCGAAAGAAACTATGTGAGTACTTTCTTCTTTCCACTTTGTATCCACATGATCCTGTAATGATATTGACTATGGATATAGAATGGGCGGGGTGAAGGTGCTCTCAGTAGACCGTTTCAATCGGTTGGTTGATCCTTGAGATAGTTCTGAGCTGATATTTCATTTCACCCCACCTTCTTTTTCATTCTTTAATAATAGTTATCGGTTCATACCTTTTTTCATTAAATGTTAAAGGTCCATCTTGAAAAATAAATAAGAAATGACTACCTTTTTGTCAACATGTTTTTTTACAAGAACTGTCGGCCATGAGATGAATGTCCCAACAACTTATTCAATCGTATGAATGTCGTCATCATCATTTGGAATAGGTAGCTCGGCACTCGTCTCATTAGCTATGTTAATTGACACTCTAAGATGAGCTTTTGGAAGCTGTCTATTGTGTAGCATGTCGTTTTGTGTATTGAACACGGTAGCCCTCGCTACAAGGCGATAGGTGGGAGTTGATAAATATAAATCACAGTCATTTTCACCATAGAGAATATTAGTACAGGAAAGGTATCACTGTCTATGTAAATCAAATTTCACAAAAACAATTATTAAAACATTGATTACCTCATCTAAGTCAGGTTTTTTAGGGGAATGGCTCTCCTCAAAGCTGGTGGGGGGTGGGGCGAGATCGTCATGCACAGGTTGTTGATGAGTTGTTTCTTCTCTTTTCCTCTCCCCTATCAATTTTTCTATCATCTTTCTCTGGTATTGTAATTATTCTTGAAAAATAGATAATTGTTCTTGCAGCTTTTCCATTTTTTCATTTTGATCCTCCCCTTGTTTTGGTTTTTGATTTTATGTTCGGGGTGTCACCCCAAAACCCGCACCTCAGACGCGGCCATACTTTTCTTGCTGCTTCAAGACTGTTGAAAGTATGACTGCATCTAGTGCGGTTGTTGTTGATTCTTGTGACTATTTTAGATAGAAAATATAGAAAAATAAATAGTTATTTTAATGTAAAAGTGATTTAAAGCAACTAAAATTTATATTATGTCATACTTACACATGTTTCCCACACTTTTTGTGTGTTTTCATCTATCAATGTCCCCTCTTTATTTACAAGAGCCTCCTTACATATCACATGGCGTGGGATGGATATGGCTTTAGATTTTGATTAATCAATCTGCATATAAACATAGAAACAAGGTTATGGTTTTGTTTTATGTCACATAATAGTAGTAGGGTAGATTTAAAAGACGTACCAATATTTTCTCAAGTTCACCGTACCCCATCCTTGCTTTACGGTAAGGGTACGCTGGTTTTATTGCACATTTTTTATTTTCAGCACTCAGTAGCTGTTTCATAAATAAAAAACTGTCAACCAGAGTGATGAATACAAGCAAATGTCAAACAACATATTACCCCACACAATGTACCTGAAAAGTATGCTCCCCACGATGGTTGCTAAACACATCCCATGCTCCTTGGGATATCAAGTGTGCTTAAAGAGGAGGTGGGTGCGACCTGATTTTCCCTTCTGTATATATAAGATGATATTTCGTTAAAATTGTGCGGAAACCTCTATGAATCCTTCCTGCAACTCTTAATACATATTCCTTGTGCGAGACATCTACTATAAATGTACTCTGCAATGTATGATGAAGAGTAAGTCAATGTTTTGGTATTTTATTTTATTTTAATGAATTAAAAAAATGATATCATAATGTTACCGTAATCTCTTCCCACATTAGTGTCTTCAGCCCAGTGAAAACATGGTGCCATGACTGTAAATCAATCGGCATGCGTTGCTGAGTGACGATTCCAATGTAGCTACTAAAGATGGCTTTGTTGGGGTTATCATGTTGGCCTCGCTTATTACACCCCGCCTCAAATTTTATGCCTTTTGCTTTTGCCTTAAGGATTTTGGCCAACACCGTCAAAATATGACGATCTTGATTTTTTGCACTTTCAGGTTTTCATTTCCTACCATTTCCTCAGATGTAGCATCAATATCTTCCCCCAGAGCGCTAGCATCGGCAATGGGACCAGTAGCAACAGGTTGAGAAACTTGTTGTACATCAGCACTGGGACCAACAACAACAGGTTGAGAAACCTGTTGTTGCTCTGCACTGGGACCACTAGCATTTGGTTGAGAAACCTATTGTTGCTCTGCATTGGGACCACCAACTGCTGGTTGAGATACCTTTTGTGCCTTGGGATTGGGCACATCAGCCGGTGCATAAGTCATTATCTACAGAAGTGGTTTAATATTTAATTTAGATTACATAAAAATAGTAGTGAATAGATAATAACATAACGTAACACAATTTATGTTACAATAAACAAATAACCTGATTATTGTACTCTCTTTTTTTTCTTTAAAAGCTGAAGTGATTTGACTCCTCTATCGACTATGTAAATTTATTCATTGTGGTCTCCTCTGACATATAAAATGACATCTACATTTGTACTACTGCGAAATGATTGTGAAGTCCCTATAAAATGGTCAACCTCCATTGAACTTTCATCTGACCTATTAGTTGTTTTGGTCGATAACAGAACAATTGACCAATTTCAGTTTGCGGGGTCTAGAACATAAAATACTTGTACTGCCTGTGATGCCATTATAAATGGTTCGTCTTTCTCCCCTTCCTTACTGAAATCATCTTTCACGAATCCTAATTCATGTATTTTAATAGCAGTCATGTTATCATACCACTTGCATTAAAAATCGGCACTTTGATTTTTGTATAATCCAACTCCCATATTTGTTTGATGATGCCAAAGTATGACATATTCGCATAAATTGGATTTTTTACCATAGCACCGGAAACATGCATCGCCTCAGCCACAAGTGTAACCCCACTATTCTGTATGGTACTGTCTTTATAATGTTCATTAGTATAGAATGTATAACCATTAACTGCATAAGCATTGTATGATAATACGTACACACTTGCTCCTCCGGCCAGCCATCGAAGTCGTTCTGAAATTGATTCTGGATTTTCATATAACTGCTTAAAAATATGGTCTCGAAACTATCCTATAAACTGTTGATTATGTGTATCTGATATCCATTTTCAGCCCTAGAAGGATTTAAATGCCTAAGAATTTCTTTGTGGGTTTGAACATATGGGTCAACGTCGAAACTGTTATGAAAAATGTAAAGGTGGGCCTCCTCCTGATCTGTAATATTGATTGTGACAACCACTCTTCCAGAAATTCCTTCACCCTCAAGCCACTCAGTGTGACAAGATTTCGGTAGGCCAACAATTTCCCCACCAGATAGGTATTTGGTACAAAATTCAATAGCTTCCTCAACAATACACTGCTCCTCAAGAAAACCCTTTGGCCGACTTCAGTTTTTGACATACCCTTTCAAATTATTCATATAATATTCAATGGGGTACATATATCTATAATGTATAGGACCACAAAGTCAAATCTCTCTCACCAAATGAACCATAAAATGAACAATCATATCGAAAAATTTCTGTGGGAAGAACATTTCCAATTCACATAATATGATGGCAATTTCTCTTTCCATAGTTGGAAATTTCGCCAGGTCTATAACTTTGCTGCATATAGCTTTGAAGAAGAAATAGAGCTTTGTTAATTTATGGTGGACATTCTTGGAAAAAATGCAACATAAAGCTATAGGAATTATATCTTGCATCAAAACATGATAGTCATGTGATTTCAGACCCTTTAATTTTAAATCTCTCATTGACACGATGTTCTTGATATTTGATGAATACCCCTCTGGAAAATTTACGTCATTCAAGAAGTTGCAAAACTGATATCTCTCCTACCTGGAAAGAGTGTAAGCAGCAGGAGGAAGAAATGTTCATTTTTCACCCTTCACTGGTGCCAACTCTTCTCATATTCCCAGCTCAACCATGTCCAATCTAGCCTTAATTCCATCCTTTGTTTTGCCAGGTGCATTTAGAAATGTTCCAATGACACTATCACATACAATATTTTCAACATGCATAACATCATGAAAATGTCTAACATACAGAAAATTCCAGTATGGTAATTAAAAAAAACTCATATCTTTTTCCAACCAATTTCCGTAAGGTTTTTCGAAAAAGGTTTACCAAAAGTAGTGTCCAAATATTTCACTTTCTCAAACAATTTATCACCTATTAGTGGAGATGGTGCTTTACATTCCTCTGAACTTCCGTCGATTGATGTCGTCCAAGATCGGTACTTATGTCGTCGAGGTAGAAATCTGCGATGTCCTAGAAATAAGGTTTTTGATGAATGTTTCAACCTAATTGATTGTGTACCTTGTTCGCAAACGGGACACCATTAATTTCCTTTAATTCTATATCCTGACAAATTTCCATAAGCAGGAAAGTCATTTATCGTCCCGTACAACATGGCTTTCAGAGTGAACTGTTCATTTTTTCAAGCATCATACATCGTAACAACTGAATCTCACAATATTTTCAAATCCTCGATCAATGGGGCCAAATAAACATCAATATCATTACCCGGTTGTTTTGGTCCTGATATAAGAATAGATAACATGATGTATTTTCGCTTCATGCATAACCAAGGTGTTAAATTATAATTTTCCAACATAACCGGCCATGTGCTGTGACTGCTGCTTTGAAAACCAAAAGGATTCTCCCCATCTGTAGATAACGCCAGATGAAGGTTTCTTGTCTCGTTCCCAAATTCATGATACTCGTTATCAATTCTCTTCCACTAAGGAGAGTCTGTAGGGTGACGTAGTTTCCCATCATTAATTCTTGTATCAGCATGCCATGTCAATTTCTTGCAGTCTCCTCACTTCCATATAGGCGTCTAAACCTAGGAATGACTGGAATGTGCCATACAACTTTCGTAGGACTAGAATCATCTTTCTTGTATCAGGAAGCACCACACTTTGGGCATTCTTTAAGTGATTTTTGGTCCTTGCGAAACAATATACAATCATTCGGGAAGCATGTATTCTTTTAGAGATCATACCCATCGATCGTAGCATTCGTTTGGCATCATATGTTCGTCTTGGGAGTTCATTATCTTCTGGGAGCATTTCATTCAGGAGAGCAAGTAGTTCCGTAAAACTGGCATCACTGCACCCATTTCCTGTAATCAAATTATACAGCTTCAACATGGCTGACAATGCTGTATATTTAGTGCAACCAACATACAATGATGTTTTTGCACAACTCTATAAATTCTCAAAAAGTTTTGGGAAATCATGAAGTTCATCTTCAACTGTCCTTGTCATTTACTCAATATGATATTCATCATCATTCACATATGTAATCACACCCTCCATACGATTGTCTTCATTGTTCATGCTTCTAATCATATCAGATGATCTATAAAATGTTGTGTTCTCCGAGTCACTACCTACACTGGTTTTTCCCTGTGTTTATTCCAACATGTATAACTTCGATCTATTCTGTGATAGATCATGTGTTCTTATAACTCTTCTGGACTAATTTTTCTTGAATAACATCAGCGTAAACATGGACAAAGGATTTGAGAAGGGTCACATGCATGCTCATGTGCAAACTTGATAAACTCTTTAATTCCATCTTCATACTCTTTTTTCAACCGATTGGCATTCATACATTCTTTATTCATATTCATCGTCTTTATGGGTTCGATCTCGAGAACTTTCCTAATAATATGTTTTAATTAATCAGGTAGCATTGTTTGGGTTTTATAAAAACAATTCATGGTACAAATGCCTTTAAACACATGTGAAATCCATATACATGGTGTGTCCAGTAGGGTGAACATCATGTATGTATAAGATACCTGATTTTATCTGACATATATAAAATTCATTCAAAGTTAGTCTTATAAAGACTGAATGATGCCTTAGAAAATAAATGACATGAGAATAAGAGGAAACTAATGAGTAACAGGAGAAAACAGTAGTAAATATGATGATATCTTAATGTACTCAAGGTGATGATAAGATGTTGGTCATGATCAACTATGGGTTGGGAGTACACTAATATTTAATTGAAAAAAACTACTAAAAACTGATCTATAAAAGGATGAAATATCCTATTCATCAAGTCCCTTAATAAAACCAATGCATTAGTTAAACAAAAAATCATCGCTAAAAAATCAAACAGGTCATAACTACTCCTAAAAGCTGTCCATGGTAGGTCCATCGATGTCCAACTCATCTAATGGATTCCTAATGTCAAATCTATCTTGGAGAAGATCATAGAACCTCATAGATGATCAATGTGACTATCAATGCGTGGATGAGCATACATATTCATGACTCTCATCAGGTTCAATCTCCAATAGTCCAACAAAATAATAAATACCAATCAACCATCTATTTTAGAGAACTATAAAACCCCATGGTAAATTACTATTCCATATGAAACCATTATATTCTATATCATCAAACTGTAATTCAAACAACTGATGTGCTTTTGGTGTTTTTTTAGAAATTTTGATAGAAACTGAATTTTCTCCCAAAATTAACCAGATTATAATGTTTATCCCTTTATTAAGAAGTAAATTTTATACCTCATTAGTGAAAACATCCTAAAAATGTACTACCATTGGGGAAACAGAATCCTACAGCATTCTAGGAACATATACAATATGCCAGACTATCTGAGCCATTAGGGTACAGTAAATATATAATTATAAAATGCTATTTAAAATGAAATGTGGAAACAGGAAATCATACAGACTCCTGATAAACCCATAATACAAACCATATCACCTAGTATGTCTGTCACATATAAAAATAAATAAATTAGAAAAAAACATGCTACAAAGCATAAAGGTACCATTAAATACTTACATTGGTCAACCTGTTTTAGAAATTGTTTATCTTTATCCGTACCTTATACTTTCACCCATGAATTTGAAGGTGAGTATGCGTACACGATAGTTGACCTTCTTAGAGAAGATTTTCTGGAAGAGTATAAGAGACATGAAGAAATGACGATCTTGCTATTCATTGTGGCAATTGGCATGTACAACGTGGCCTAAGTTACAATACCTGCAAGTTGTAACTTAGGCTACATTGCACAAGCTGATTGCCACATTGTTTGTAGCAACCACATTTGCTCCAACACTCTAATGATCTTCATTTCTTCATGTCTCTTATACTCTTCAAGAAACTCTTCTCTAAGATGGTCAACTATCGTGTACGCATACTCACCTTCAAATTCATGGGTGCAAGTACAAGGCATGAATGAAGATAAAAAATTTCTAAAACAAGTTAACCAATGTAAGTATTTAATGGTACCTTTATTCTTTGTAGCATGTTTTTTTTTCTAATTTATTTTTTCGTATATGTGACAGAAATACTAGGTGATATGTTTTGTATTATGTGTTCATCTTTGTCTAATCATATAACTATGAGATTTTTCTATGTGATGAAAATTAATATGGATCCATCATCATTTCCATTGGGATAATCTATGGGAATACATATAACCATAAGATTAAAAACTATTTCCTTTGTATCTCATACATAAATATTCAACTCGAAGGGGTAGAACTTACCGCCCATGGTAACTCAAAATAAAAAAAAAAGAAAACAAGGGTTGATTATCCATAGAAGTCATCACACATAACCTTGGTAGACCTATCACACATGTGAACCATCATAATTAACCAATTACCATATGCTTCATCTTAGAGGCATGATATCCCTATGGAACCTATATGGTATCCAATTCCACATCATTCACAAACAACCCACTTGTGTTGGTAAATATCAATACCATCTCTTATTTAGACACTCATCACTAATCATGAATCACATCCCTAGACATAATAATAATCACATTAAGACCGCACTATCTATTACGGAAATCCATACTAGAATTAGGCTCATGATACTGTATCATTCCTATATCACATCATATTTAATATTTCATCCTCACACACACAATATATAAATAATATACCAAGGGAATACCATCCATGGAACTCACCCCCCACCTTGAGAGCACGAGGAGGAGGAGGACGAGGCGACATCGGTCGTGGTAGCGAGGGTGGAGGCGGTGGAGGTGGCAGAGGCGGAGGCGGCGACGGCGGCGGTCGCGACAGCGAGGGTGGAGGCGGCAGAGGCAGAGGCGGTCGCGGTAGCGGGAGCGGGGGCGGAGGTGGCGACAACGAATGAGAATGAGGAGGATGAGGAGGACGAGGAGGACGAGGACGAGGAGGAAGGAGGAAGGAGGAGGAAGGAGGAGGACAAGGAGGATGAGGTTGCGCGATGAGGTTCCTGGTTCAGCTTCCGTGCGAGTTTGACCACGTGCAAGCGAGGATGGCCTGTAAGGGTTATTAAATAAAAACCGACAAAACCTTCATCAGCGCTCATTAAAAGCGCTGATAAAGGTATGTTTTATCATCACTAAAATAAAGGCACTGATAAAACATTTATTTATCAGCGCTTTTTTAGCACTGATGAAGAGCAACATTTATCAGCGCTTTTATATAGCGCTGATAAAGGCTTACCCCATTATCAGCACTTTATGTTTAGCGCTGATAAAGTGCAGTGCTTCCCTTGCCCTATTTTGTGGTTGTGATGTACGCTAGCCAAGTGCCCATAAACAGCCTCAAAATGTGATCTCCAACCCATGTAACTGGTACACGGGGTATCCTGTGTCACTGGACTTGCCTGGATATGTGGGGGAGTACATGCCTGTGTACTTCACCCCGTGTCCATGTATCCCCGAAATACACGCCGAGTCTCACGTAGTAGCCTCTTATAAGCTATGTGAAGAGTACACGCCGTGTGATCGGGTCACATGCCGTGTGATGTGCGTTTTCACCCAAAACCCTAGTCACATTACACCCATATTACACAGCTTGTTCTTCAGAAGTACACACCTTGTATTCTGGAATTTTCCAGAAATGACGCTTCTGGCCAACATGCCACCTGTGATGTCTGTTCTTCGTTCTGATGGCCCGATAATCAAGAAATTGCAAACTCTAGGTCTCCCCAATGTTCCAAAGTCATAAATGGTGTTTTCGGGACTTCAATCGGTTCCGGAAACACATTTTTATTCACCTGCTCGGAGAACGGTCGAAGAACGGTATTTCTCGATTCGGTCCGTTCCGTCACCTATTATCGTCATCACACCTCCGCTAGGTCGTCGTGATGTTTGGTCTTCTTTTTGGGATCATTGTGTTGCACAAAAAACCCAAAACAATCCATTTTTCATCACCCTTGAAGAAAACAGAGAGCACACCACCAGAAGTACAGTGGAGAAATCAGGCCGTGTTAGTTTGGCTCAGTCCCTCCGCATTAGATTGATAGAAAGAGGATCAAGAGGAATAAATCAACACGAGGAACATGAATAATGTTGATAAAATCAAAAACACCCCTACCTTGTTCGTTGTTCATTGACGAAGACGTGGGGAAGGCGGATGTCGATTCGTTGTAGACGAACATGTCCTACGTCGATGGTGGTTCCGAGGAAGGAAGTCGAAGACTCTCCTTGCCGGCATTCTTCATCGGAAGAAGGCGTTCTTCATTCTTGGTTTGTGAGAGCTTTTCTTCCCATGTAATATCCTATCCAAAGTTCCACCATGTTGAAAAATGCCAGGCCAAAAATAATGGATTATGTTATCTTATTAAATTGTTGGCATAACATTCAAATTGTTTAATTAATTAATTTAAAGTGTTGGCTCAATTAATTAGCAAGGAGGATAAGGAACATTAAGTGTTAGGGTATTTTAAGAGGCTCCCCTACACTTAGTAGATGTTTGAGGTTTTCTCCACAAATGGGGATTTTCAACGGGGCTTAAATTCCTGGTGGTCCCCACCACAAAAAACATGAAGACGTGGTTAGGTTTGGGTGCACCCCACCACCATAACCTCTCATGGGAGGTTAAGGTGTGGTGGTACCCTCCTCCAACTTCCACATGATGGTTATAAAAATAAAATAAAATAAGACATGTGTTTATTATATTTTATAATTCCCACATAAAACCATAAAACTATATTTTATTACCAACCATCTACCGTCGAGGTGAAAGTCTTCTTAAGCGAAAACCAGCACTGCGAGTTCAACGATTCCATTATATTTCAATTCTGAGCACCAGTTCAAAATTTATAAAAAACCGCTCGTACATTTACTAAACGTACAGAAAAAAAACTTCAAAAATTGATTTTGGGCCACCGGGCCTCGAAATCACACACCGTCAATTTTTGCAGACTCGTAAAATTCCCATGTATTTAGGAAAAAAATTTCCATGAAAATTCCAGGTCTTTAAAATTTCACCAAATATCTCATAAGAAATTCGAATGAAAATAATATTTATTATTATTTAATTTAAAATAAAAAAGGCATGAAAGATAACATTCCCATTTTTATTCGAATGAGATTTATGTAATAATATGGCAGTATATCAATACTGGATTAAATTAAAAAAATCATAAAATAAAAAAGAAATGAATAAAATAAATCTATTACCACAAAAATCTTATAATCAAACCAAATCAATTATGTATGGTCATAGTCCATATAGTTTATTAGTTCCTAAATATAGGATCCTTACACTACCTTGTCAATAATCAAATCTCATAATCTGTGTGCACATATCCCTATGGATTAAGTCATTGGTATAATCAATTAACACCCCTTATAGGGAAAGTCAAGTAAAATTAAATTTATATAGATTTTTCATCATCCTTAGATTTATAAGGATTCATATTCCAAAGAGGTTTGTCCTAATAACCCAATAACTACTCAATATCATAGGTTATTTCAACCAATCAATCAATAAAGAGAAATCAATTCAATTATAATCATCATTCATTTTTCAAATGTGCAATTTCATTTTTCAACATTCAATTTTAATTTCAAAACCAAAACCATGATTTTAAACAATTTTAGGCCTTTCAAATTTATCTTTCATGTAAATCCATTTTTCCTCAAGAATAATCCTCAAGTAAATTCTAGACGTCTTTTCTAATATAATAATTTTGTTAAAAAGAATTAAAGAGGGGATTTTATTTCAAAAAAATCATGACATGGAAATAAATAATCAAATCTTAGTAAATCATGGTTTAGAAAAAAAATTTAACACATTTTAATTTATCCAAGAAATAACGGATTAAATTGAAACAAAAAACCTTATGAAACTACCTACCTTTAATCACAGGATCAATCAAACATACATCTTAGGAACTACAAATGGATATTTTTAGGTGAGGGAGATCAAAGAAAAAAACATCAAATTATAGTCCATGAAGATAAGGATCTTATCCATCAATGAAATCTAAATTCATCACTGTAAAATTGGGAGAGAAGAGAAGAAAAGATGATTTCTTGACCTGATGTTATACACTTACTAGAGGAAGATCAATCAAATCAACCAAAAATAAAATCCTAGAATATGATAGGTTAATGGAGAAAATATCTTCTATTGAAATCCTATATAATTAATAGGTGTTGAAAAATTCAAAAGGGAGGATACTGATATATTAAAACATAGGATTGAGATTTTTAGTGATGAATAAATAGCAGACCATGCTCCAACCCCTCCATGACCATTGTGAATAACTGCAAAAAAGGTTTAGAAATGGAATAGTGCCTAAGGAGTTTATAACTATGTATCCCCAATCCGACTGGTTCTTATATATAAAGAAAAAACGTCACCTAGAACCTATTTACCTAAGATAAGGCCACAACACAACCCATGCACTTTTCCATAGACACCCTCAAGTTTATAGATCCACCCCAAATACCTCTTATACTGTATTTATCATAAACCCCATATTCATGAACTATATAGTAGTGTCTCTAAAACACTTCATTCATTACTATCTATCCATGTCATAGTTGTTCCAAAAAATAGAAAGTGGGATTAAATTTCTCCTTCCCAAGATTCCACGATGTAGTCAATCCTTTATGTTTAAACCCTGAAAAAATTTTTATAGGTAACATAATTCCCTACTATATAGTTGGATTATCCACACCATATCCGTCCTATCCATATTGCAATACCTCTCATCCATGTAGGATCCCCTTGTAAAACTCATATAATTTTCTCAACAATCTTACAAAAGACCTCATACAATACTCAACCCAAATGATATCATAGGAAAGAAAACAAATTACATGAAATTTGGTAAAAAGATGTTACATATAGAGTTAAATAGTTATGAAAAAAATGAATATGGAATATTAGAGATGATATGTTTAACCTCTATAGAACCATATGAGGAGTCATGACAAGTTCCCAATGTTCTTATTATATGGTTCTTGACCCAGTAACGTCTAATTTGAGATGTGGGAGATGATGATTATTTTCAATCTAATATGAAGAAAAAAATTGGAATGTGGTGTTGTTATTTAGGAAGATGGTTTTGGAATATTATAGTAGGGTAATGGAAACCTGATGTGTACAACCAGGTAATTTCATGCCCTTTGTAAGGTTGTCCTATCCTGGTATTTAATCTTATCAATTGTTTATAAATCCTTATATCTTAATTTTTAAACTTTTCTATAATTCCATTATTCTTATTTTATTCTCCACTATTTTATATAGTGTAACCCTACTTCATATACCCAATGAATGTAGGCCAATTGCCCAATGCAGAAAAACCATTATTTCCCTTTTACTACATTCCAAATTTGGCTTCTTCAACCTGGTACCTGCAAAAATTTATTCTTCTATAGGTTCTTATGGATTTAATTATAATATTTTTTTGAGATTTTTCAATGTTTACTAATATATAACGGCTTTTTTATGCTTGGTTTGTCACAAATTTCATCTTCTTTATGTTTTTGAGCATCCTGAATTAATTGTTTATATGAATGATATTTTTTTAAAGTTCTTAAAATGTGTATGGGATGAATCATGATTTATTCAATAATTACCATTTATTCTAGTTTTTTAATCTACAGGTGATCAATTTTGTTTTTTTCCATTATTAGAATACTAACAGCTAGGTTTTTTTGTATTAGAAACTTTTCAGTTGTGTATTCACCATTGTAAATTCATTTGTTAATTACAATAATTGAGGATTATATTATATTTGTTTTATTGATTATTTTTTTCATTAGATATTTAACAGGTAATACAAACATATTTATTATATTTTTATGATGTTGAAAACTTTTTTTAGGTAAATAGATCCATAGTGGTTGAATGGGGACTTGCACTTGCAACGAATCCCCTATAGAAACCCTCAATGAAACATAAAATGTATACATTATAATAGGGGTGATAATAATGTTTGCAATCAATAGTATCATTCCAATATCTCTCATCAAAATTTTAAATTTTAATACTAATTCCCAATAAATATATAAAGAAACATATTTGAAAAAAATAGGATAACTATTCAATTCCCAACCTCAGCAAGTCTCTCTCACTAAAAATAAATTCAAGATTGTGAAATAATATCAAAAGAATATAAATAAGGAATCCCACAAACCCTTCCCCAATATTTTGGTGTTCTCACACCCTAATTTCAAACATCATGTGTCCCTGTCCATGTATGAAACAAATCATTCTAGGGATGTAAAATATAACGAACACGAATTCAATCAATAGTTTTCCCTTATCCCACCATACATGAACTCTTTGGAGGCGAATTTTATCTTAGTTCACTAGAAATTTATTTATCAAAATTACATACATTGTAATTTTCCATATCGTATGGTGGGTAAGATTTTATGTACAAACAATGATAGATGGGAATCTCAAATAGAAGTAGGACCATCAAAAGTTCCCATTTTTAAATGGTTGTATGATGATCCATCAACGATTCAAAGCTTTAACATTATTGTGGGTCATACTTTTTTTTATTCAAGATCAAGAATTCATTCTTAATGATCCATGATTTTAGGGGAGTGGGTATTATAGTTTGAAATTTTTTTGGTAAATATATTTGTTCATTGGAATTTTTGAGTAATGAGCATGACACATGGAGGAAAATGGATGGTATAATCAATTTAACATTTATTGTGATACTAAGAAGATGGTGATGATTAATTATCTTTTGCAATATGTTAACATCAACTGTAATATTCTAGTCAGGATAAAAAGTAACAAATAGTGTCTTCCAAACATTCATGTAGTACATATAATCAAAAGTATGATAAAATACATTATTATTTATTACTTTCCATTTTCGTATAGCATGAAAATCCATTTAATTTTTTCTATTAAATTGTATTTATTTCAAATTTCATGTGTGATTGTTATCAAGGATGAATTTTTGCGGTGATTAGGGTGCTATGACATCCTAATTATATTTAACATATTTAGAGAGGAACATCTTGATATCAATTTTCTATTTCATAGAGCCTCCTGCATGTTAAATTTTTGTGGACTAATGGGATATGATCAAGTGGCCTTATCATAATCATGGAGTTTCTCTTTTCATTCAGATGGGCATGACCCTAATACATTTTATGATAGATTTTAGTTCAGTTATTGAGTATATAATGTTGGTAGATTCTTAATCAAGACATTGAAGGAAGGGAAGATGATAATCAGTATCTTTTATGTATCATATTTTTATTTATAGATACTGTATATTGAAGAATATCTAATTCAAAAGATCATTTAAGTTACATTTTCTAGAGTAAATACAGTGTTTATTGAGAAATAATGTTGGGAGGGTCTTGATAAAAAGACCCTTTCTCTAGTATGAATTTCCCTATTAATTAATTTTTCCTTCAACATTTGAGAGAAAAAAACCACAATGAATATTATAAAGGAAATGGATGATATGTATGAATAAGTGAAAACCATTTACAACATTTTCATTTTTTACAACTGTTTGAATAAAATTTCTTGAAAGGAATACCAACAATAGATTATGTGAATGACATCATCATGATATGTCGGAAGATCCAGTAGGTGATGATTACAATTTTTATGATGTCTAAGAATTACTATTGTTATCCTCATTTCTAGGAAGTTATAAAGTAATTGGTAGTATTATTAGTACCACCAATATAAATAACATCATTAATTTTGTAGGATATAACAAAATTTCATACCTGATGAAGAATACTAGTGGAGACAAGTCCAATCACTATTCAATAATTCTCTCAATGATGATGAATGGGTTTAGACACTCCATTGAAATCCAATCTATTAAATAATCCATGAGAATAAATTTAATGATATAAGGGATGATCATAGTTGGCCAGTCAAAGTCCAACCATCAAGAAATTAGGGAAGAATGTAAATATTAAAAATCATTTTAAAAATTATAGGGATAACACCATAATACTATAAACATTATATAACTCATATTCAATTAACATAAAAAAGTTAAAAAGGTTACTTGTTGAGTGTGAAAACTATATTATAAGCCATGGTGATTGACTCTAGAGAAACATTCCATTAAACTGGTTAGAAAATATGCATGGTAAACCATGAATCAGAGGATTTGGGTAAATTACAACTGGAGGATGGTGAATCCAGGGATTTTTTTTGGAAATGGATAGGTGGAAATCATTCTAAGAAATGGGGGATTCTTAAAGTTAATGGAATTTCACCACATCCCCATTTTATGGGAAAATATTATATATGTTATACAATTATGAGATGTAGGCTATGAAACTAAAATTAAAAATGGAGTATGGAATGTTATCCTGTGTCCAAGGTATTTGAAAAATGTGTAAAGGATATGAATCATTACTTGATGGGGAATATAATTGAAATAGTTGAAAGTTCAACTTTTGATGATCTTGAATTATGTCACTGCGTGTTTGGTCATCTTAGAAAGAATAAAATAAATATTTTAATGGATAATGGATTACCAATTCCGGATAAAATGTAAATTTCAATGTGGTAATGAAGTGTTCTTGGGATGAAGAAAAGAGTGTCTTTCAACATAGTTGGTTAGAAGAATGGGTACCATAAATCAGATCTTATGAACATAGATTTTTGGGGACTTACCCATGATTAGTCCAAGTTGATTCCTTTAACTTCTTGATTTCATTGATGATTAATAAATGATAGTATTTATTTACTTCTTGAAGAATAAATATCATTCATTTTAGATGTTTATTTAGTGGAAATATTTGGAGAAAGGGAATGTGGTCAAAATTTTAAGAGAAACTAAAATAAAAATAGTGGTTAGTACACAAAACATAACTTTTGGAACTTTTTCCAAAATTAATGAGTAGGAAATGAGAAGATGGTTCTAAGAAAACTATAAAGAATAAATTGGATGAATGAATGAAAAATACTCTAAATGATGAATCTAGATGTATTAGGTTGCACTTTGGGATGCATAAGATGATTGGTTTGAGGAACTAAAAATAAAGGTTATCTCACTAACATAACTAGAGAATTATATTTTGTGGAGGAAATTGTTATGGAGATATGGTCTCTAAAATTATTAGAACATCAAAAAAATACTCTATGGAAGGACCAAAACAGGGTTGATAAAGAAGATAAATGATAATTAATTATAGATGTCCATGTTGATTAGAGTATCAGTTATATAAAAAATAGGACAACTCATATGTGGTCCTGGTCCAATCAAGATGTTCAAGAGTAATACAATCATAAATACAATAAAGTCCAATGGTTGATGAATCTCTACTAGGACTTCCAAACTTAAATACCTCAAAATTTATCTTAAAAAAAGTTCAATTAATTATTGGAAAAGTCGATCTATGTTTTCAAATCAGAAAAATTACTTATGTAGATCAACCAAAACATGGACACATTTTCAATGGTATGGGCATGATATGATCATTACACTCCCAAAATATATATTAGAACATGAAAATACATAGGAATAAGGTTCTCTTAGAGACTCTAAATTTTGAGAGTCAGCCGTCATTGAGAAAATTTCATTATTAATGTTCAACAGAACATTGGATGTGGATGAATTTTAGGAGGGTAAAAGGGAAATTAAAAATAATTGGGTTTATTAGATTATGCAATAGAAGGATTGGAATAAAACATTAAAATATTGACCTGGGGTTAAGGGGATCATTATATAGAAAGAGTAAAATTTTGATAAATATTCCCCCTGATAGTTAAAAAATATAAAATCTCAATAGTACTGATTATGGTAGAATTAGAATATCTATACATAGATTATATAGATTTTACAATAGTTTTCATTCATGGAGAGTTGGTGGATAAATTCTACATGAAATAACTGGTAGGTTTACTAGTAAAACAGATTCAAAATATTGCTTTTATACTAAAGAAAATACAAAATGGGTTAAAGAAACGCTTCCATAATGTAATAAATAATTTAATTCATTTATATATAAATAAGGTTTTAATATGATCAATTCATGTAAGTTTTATTACTAAGAGCAATGTAGCGATGGGGAATTTATCATATTAAAATTATATAGGGATGGTGTCTTGAAAGTTCGGACAGATTCATAGAAAATTTGAAAGGTGAAGTGTGATTTTTCTAAAATTATTGAGATAAAAGATCATAGACATGATAAAAATCATATTGGGTATAGAGATCAAAAGATATTGGAGAGATTAATGTTTGGTGTTTTCTTAGTATAATTATATCTATAATATCAACTAATAGTTTGAGAGGTTCAAAAGTAATCTAGTTAGAACCCCTCTTACTAGTCAATTTATTTAATCCATGTCACAATAAACAATAATGAAAATTTATTCTATGTGCATGGAGAATGTATCATTTGAATAAGTGGATGAAATTATGTTGTATTCAATTGTTTTTGTTTAGCCGTCCATTTATATGAAGTGGGAGTTGTGATTCGGTACATGGAGAATCTAAGGAATGTACACTAAGAAGATGCAAAGTGGAATGATTATTATTTGATTGGAACTTAAAATCAAGATCCATGATATGTAATTGATGATATAATACATGGTTTTGTGGACAAAGATGTTGGAAAAAACATCGATAGTAGGAAATTTAAAATTTTGGTTCTGTTCACAATTAGAGGAACACATATTAGCTATTTATTTAATAAGAAAAAGTGGGTTACTCTAATTTAATATTAATATATGTATCCATATATATCCAAATATGGAAACTAAATGGTTTGGTTAATGAAATAATTAAAGAATAGCTGATTGAATGAGGAAGGAGATGTTATTTTTTATAATATCAATAGTTTGATTCACTTGCCTAAAAATATAGCGATCCATGGTTGAATGAATCATATCAATCTGAGGTTCATTTCATCAAAAAATATTTCTATAGAAGAAATACATTGATCTATAAAAAGATAGTAGGAATCCTAAATCTGATAGATATATTCACAAGTACGATAGTTTAAGAAATTATAAGGCTGATTCATTCCTCATTTATACTTGTGTGAAAGGAATTTAAGGGCTTGGATCGTTGATTCATGTTATGCTTGTGTAGTTGTTGAGGATTCCCTAAAACAAATTTCATATGGGAGATTATTAGAAGGATATGTCTATTTCAATATCTCAAATGTCAAGCTATCAAGTTTACATTCACTTGAATTTCATACACTTGATAATAGGATATAAATGATGTTTATACAATTTAAATGAGACTTCTCCATTAGAAGTAATAACATAAGAATATGAAATCTAGCAATGTTTTAAGATAATGTGTTAGGGGTCATAATGTTCAGAAATACTAAAGGATCATTTTCTAGGTAGTTAACTACATATAATCATGTTTAGTGATCTATGATTATATTAGAGTATTTATTTTAGTTTTATCATTTAAAAATCATTTTATAAGTGTGTGGGACATTTGTAAAAAAATATCATGACAAACAGACAAAAAGAATGGTGATTCAAAAGATAATTTATTCTAGATCCAAGATGTCATTGTGGATTACATGTATTTTGTAATATTTTAATACAACTTATAGTATTCTAGTCACAATAAAAGGAAATATGTAGTGTGTTTCACCTATGAACATAGGAAAATATTCTAAATCTGAGTAAACTCTTTTCTCTTTTCTTCCTTTTTATTTTTCAATTACATATTCTACCATTAAAAGAATTTACATTACATTTTACATTAGTGTACATTATCTTATATTCAAGGTCTTCGATAGATTTTTTTGGTGATTACGTTGCTATGTAATCCTATGTACAGAACACTTAGTCAAAGGGTATTATTCAGATATCAGTTTTTTATTGCACATAGTCTCCTGTGTGAGATCATCCAGTGGATTATTATGTTAGAATGTAGTGGTATTTTCCGAAGCTCAATTTTTTTTTCATGGTCACTTAGGCTTTTCCCGAACATGACCCCAAAAACACATCACCTAAATGTACCATCACCATCTAGTAATTCATCATCTCAAGGATTACTCACCAACTAGGTTGTAAATAGAAGGAATCTCCACAAATAGCTTTCTCACCTTTAGGAACATCATCTAAATGGAGAGAATAGGATATAGAGTAGTTCTCCATCCACTCTCACCAACATTGATTATAGGGAAAACACATGAAATCCCAAAACTCTGGGATGTAGTATTAAATAATCAACTCGGGTGGGGTGCATTGAGAAATCATGTGAAAATACAAGGATAATATTCATATAAAATAAACCACCTAAAGTTACATGTCAATAAATCTATTATAGCCCACAATAATACCACATCACCCCATAACATCATCCAACAGCTTCCACCACCTATTAATTAATCTCAAAACTTGAAATAGCCACACACAACCCATAATTCCCTTCTTCATTTGAAGATTCAACCATTTTCTACATTTCCAATTTGCAACCAATAATAATTTGTAAAGACATATAATCTCATATTTAATTAAAAACCACTATAACCCCCAAAAAAATTATTCCCATTTATAATCATTTAATTTATTAATCAATTACCACATTTCTAATTATAACCTAAGCTGAATTAATTTTAATAATTCCATTCACATTCCACAGCTTCAGAAAAACTACAAAAAATCATGCACATAACAGAACAACCATCTAATTATAAAAAATGAAATATCATAGGAAAAACCCATAACAATAATTTATCCATCACTTATCATTTTACATCATCCAATCCCCACAATTTTTCCCTCAACACATCCCAACCTAATCCAACTATATCCCTGCTACCTCATCACATTCTACCTATGAATTGATCATCACTATCACTACACATTCCCACAAGATCCCCAAAAAAAAAAACAAGTATAACATGATACACTCCAAATAATCGTAGTATTTTTGGATTTCATCTTAATTAACTTCAATAATTCTAATTTAAGGTGGGATTTCATAACATTTCATCATCTCAAGTATGTGAGTTTTCCCAGAATTTATAGGTTCACCTGCAACCCTTTTGTTACCATAATTAAGTTACTAAAATTTTATTATATTTTAGTTTAATCAATGAACCGCCTTAGGGGTAAATTTTTTCAAATTAGAATCAACATACACCTCTAAACCACAGTCATGCATAACAGAATGATCTAGAGTCAATGTAATGTGAACAAGAAAAACCATGAAAATTCATCTATTTCCCATAATTTTAATTTAAAGACAATTAGTTATTTTTTAAGTTAAGAAATAATATATATTAAAATGAAAAAAATTCAAATCCCATAGATGCACAAAATATCTATGATCCCTTACCGTAATCAGAAACATTTTGAATTGTTTTCCAAAGGAATGGTGAAGAAGAAATTTCGACAAGACCTGAACAATACAAAAGAGTTATTAGAAACCTTGAACAAAACATTCCATGTAATATACATCCATAAAAAATCCAAAACCATCAATTTCCATAACCATGGCCTTATTCTATTTAAAAATGAGTAGAAAACAGAAAATAAAATGGAAGAGAAATCACATGGGATCACTAAATAAACAATACCATGAAACAAAGAATAAATTCCACCAAAAGGGGGTGAAATATATCTTAGGGATGAAGCTTGGTCACCCAAGATTTTATAGATAGTATTATATTGTGATATGTTTGAAAGGGGTTATAAAATTTATACTCAATAGATAATTTGGAAGACAATGGAACAACACTCCTAACTACACTATAACGAATAAGGTTCCTCCCAAATCCACATCACAAGATAAGGTTTTATTGTGAAATGGACCCCAATGAAAGTCCCTTATAAAATTCATTTCATATTCAACATCTAGATCTTATATACCCTTGGTATGTCTATGATTCTACCAATGAACCACTTCGTTGTTACACGTAAATTGTTATAGATATAAAAACCTATCCATTAATGTCTCTACGCTTCAACAACCAGCCAAACCATAAAATCAGATCCCCAAGCCGTTCCTCTACGCATCAGCTCATACCAATGTCACCGTTGAATATGCTTCTACCCATCACCATGCCACATTAAATTAACTACACCATAAAACCTAGGTTCTAAAGTTACAAAAGATAGGTATAATTGTTATGGACTCCACAATATCACATATTAGAATTGGCATGACATTACTCAATATTATTCCATAAGGAATAACCAAGAGCTCCACACTAAAAATATAACCTTTTAAAAACATGTAGAATTTAAAAAATTCTTACTATAACACCATGTGATTTTAAAATATTCAATTTCATTTAAAATCTTTTGTGTTCAATACCTTGGAGCACACACCCCATAAAATAAAAATAAATCACCGAACATTATAGAACTATTAAAATGAATATGCTAAATTTATTGGTAAATATAGAGGTAACCAGATTATTAAATATATTTAGAAATTGAAATAAATTTCTTTTTATCTAATTCATTGATAATGTTTAGTTACTATTGATCAATATCAAATAAAATATTTTTGTGCATAAAATTATATTTTCTTAAAAAACACTTTTTTCATGAACATTGAAGTTCATTATATTATGGTTAAATATTGGTATAAATGGATAGTATTTATATTATATAAAACAAAATTGGTTAACATCTAACCAATAGTAATTAATATGCATTAAATAAATTATTTTTATTCATAGAAGATACATGTTTCTAAAAATTGTTTTTTGTATTATGCCCACTTATATTAAAATGTTTGTAAGACACTTGAAAATTTAATCATATAAAATGATTTGAACATTTTTAATCAACATTTTCAAATTATATAATGAGATCAATTTCATTTTTTGGAAAAGAATTATGTTACCGAGGTAAAAATTAGGTACCACAGTAAAACTATTATTTTTCCAAGAATGATAATTTTCTGAATGTTGTTTATTTTTATTTTAAATTCATATATTTCAAATTAAGACTATAATTTGATGTCAATATTTATATGAATTTTAAAACAAATATAATTGGTAATCAATTATAAATATGATTAGAAATTCCTAATAATAAAAATGACATTTTTCTTCAAAAATAATATTTCTACACTATATTTGTTTTATTTTACAAAATAATTTTCTAATTTTTAGAAATTTAAATAGATTAAATGGGGTCCATATTTATACTTAAAATTCCAAAATTTGGTAAAAATTTCCATCTAATTTTTTTTTGGAAAAAAAATTAATTACCATGATTAAATTTCAATGAAGATTAATACGTGTCAAAATCAATACTATTTTTTTGAAACATATACCTTCTAGAATAAATTTTCCTGGTTGGAAAGTTATACATTGTTTTCATACCATAATTTACCCACTAAACTCACTTATCTCTCAATAAATTCCATTCTTACCCCTTACCTTACATTATTGTCCAATGATTTGTCCCTCTTTTTCACCTATAAATGTAGATCAATTATACCCCCTTAAAACCGCCACTATATTTTTAAATTCTAGTTAAACACTATCTAATTTACTTTTTTATATCCCCTATAAATTTTCAGAAGCCTATAGACTCATAAAAATATCAACTGATACACGAAGAGAAGATCAAAATTATAAATGTTAGTATTATATTCCCTAAATGCAATTTCATTATTCTTCTCCTCCACCCTTATCCAAAAACATTCTATAAATATGAATATAATAAATTAATATAAACAATATAATGAAATAATATTATATTTTTTTAATGAACATTATCTATTCCTTTCCCATTCAATTGAACAAATGAAAATTTTGCTCAAGTGTGTGTGCGACCTACCGCATCTGTGAACAACACATTTAATTTTTCAACTCCACATTTAATGGTTGGTTACATAAATGGATTAAGGGAATATATATATATATTTTTTTTCATGATTTATATTTTGAAAATATTACCTAGGAAATTTATAAGTAATATTTTTAATAAGAGATCATTGTAAATCAATCCTCCTATATAAGAAAAACCAAGAGGAAAAAGATTTATTTATAAGTGAACCATTATTTTCATTTACGTTGTTCATATAACTCTTATTAATTATGATTTATCACCTTAATTATATATATAAAATTTAATTATAATTTTTTATTTTGATATTATATCAAAAGAATATCTTACATAGAAATAGTCAAACAAAAATTATAACATGTTTATATTGGGTTGATTTAAACACCTTCAT
Source organism: Viscum album (assembly GCA_963277665.1). Lineage (NCBI taxonomy): Eukaryota > Viridiplantae > Streptophyta > Magnoliopsida > Santalales > Viscaceae > Viscum > Viscum album. The sequence goes on along the minus strand of OY728121.1, from coordinate 1,897,599,656 downwards.
GAATAATGTTATAAATTTATATAAATGGTGGATTATTAAATATAATATTGGATATTAATAATTTAAAAATTAAGTTCCATGGAATGGTAAGATAAATATGTAACTCATTGAATCCAACAATTTTTTTTTGTTATGAATTACCAAAACAAGATAATCACTGACATCATCATCACCAATAATAACTAAAATAATTTTGAAATGAGATTATAATAAATTATAAATAATTATACAGAATCAATTTTATTATACTTTATGATCATAGGATGATTGAATTTTGTAGATAAATTAAGAACAACCCTACTATTATGAAACTAGTTCAAAACAATTAACATTTCTCACAGCAGACATTGAAAATGGATAGTAACTACCTAATATATATTTATATAATAATTATATATGGAGTATATAAAATTTTATGTATATGAATCACGTTATGAAATATATTTTCTAGATAATTATTTATGTTATACATGATCTTCAATCACTTTAGTGGTAGTCATAAATCAAGGTAAGGGGTTGTTTTTCTCAAATTTAAATTCTTGAGACATATCTCTAATTATGCACCATGATATTTTTAAAATTTAATGATTAAATCCTAAAGAATTAATTTTTACCATATTCAATTAATTCAAGGATTTTGAAGAGCCATATCATTTTCTTTCATTTAATATCTTTCAATTCAAAAGATTCTAATATTTAAAGTGTTTTTGTTTACACCACTCCCTTTGTTGAATTATAATTAATCTTCTTAAAGTTTTTTATTCTAATCAAGGTTTATTACAAAATATGATTTTATTTCATGGTACATTCTATCCATATCTAGGGATAAGGACAATTTAATCCAAGTATTTTTCCTTAATCAATATCTTCCCCAAAAAGTATATCAACCATTTGAATAGTTCAGATCATCTTTAATTATGGTTTCCCCTAAAAATACATATTTTATTCCCTATATAATTTTATACTCTATAATTAAAAATATAATTATGTGTTATCTCATATGACCTGAATATTTCCCTTGACCTATTTAAAAAGGAATTTTTGATACTACATTAATGATGTAGATATTTAAAAAATATATTTCAAATGATTAAGAAGGTTTCCCATCCATTCCAAATAAAATGTATTATCTTCCACACCAAATTTCATTTGATAACCATTATATATTTTAAAAAATATATAATAAATATTTATTTTTCAAAAGAAAATGTTTTATAGTTTTTTATTTATTTTTTTGAAAATAAATTTTTAGAGTGACCTGTGGATTTTTCTTTTTTTTATGATAATTTCCAAAAACATTTATAAAATATTTTTTTTTTCTATTTTTCACTATGAATATATATTTCCACAATTTTTGTTTTTTTTATATAAAACATTCTCTCTATCCCATTATAGTTTCATAGATAAATTCTTACACTCATGATTTTAATAAATAATATTATGAAATGGTCTAGGATATTTCTTATTTCAACAGAAATTTTATTAATGCCCATAAAAAGTGTATTTAACATATATTTAAACACCCTACATTCATTCATTCATAGTATATTATCATCTGATTTCATTAACCATCATTCTCTTGATGCTCTATTCTAATATTTTATAATATCATGTAACCAATTTCTTTATTCGGTAAAATTATTCCTTTATGGATTTATGTATGATTTTATTATATGGGACACATAATGTTTGACATATAATTGGTGGGCACTAATATCACTACATTACATTGAGTAAAAAAAATTAATCGATAGAGAAGATATGTTTATGATACCTTTCTAGTATGTCTTGTTGTGATTTGTGATACCATGGATGACTGACATTGGTAATGAGTTTCTACGACACCATAGTGGTGAGATTCGGTGATATGTTCATAAATATATCATGTTTATGTTAGAGGCACATTAGGAAGTTATGATTCATATACTAATTTTCGCATTATGCCTCATATTTTTATTCATGTCCTTATGTATTTATTCATCTACTCTACCCCATGTCTTGGGCATGATATGTTTTGATTTCGTTATTTATCCCTTATTCATTATATGACTCACCACATTCATTTGTTTCCATATAACCTTGTTATACAAAAATATTATAACATACCTATTTTTATATATGTCTTTGAAATATATTAAGGGATATTTTTGGTTCCAAACACTGAGATGACATTGGATTCCAAGGAGTAATGATCCATGATGTTGATATAATAAAAATATAGAATATATTATACCATTCATGCATATTTTTTTAAAAATAAAGGAATAACACACGAATGGAGACTCATATAAAGAATATGAGACCCCCATTGAATCTATAATATGATATTTATCATAGGTGCAATATAATCTTGGTCGATATAGGGATTTTTGATAGATGCTATCATTGGTGAAAATAATAAATTTAATTAATATGTTTTTTATTTGATGCAATGACATAATATCCACTACAAATATACAGTTATAGAAAATTTACATGGTTATCTACATAACCTTGGGATTGAGAGGGATCCATTTGTGGAGAGTTAAAACATGTAATATATTATCTTTACAGAAAAATTATTTTACATTATCATAATGTTTTGTCATACTTAACACTTAATGGGATAACATGATGACATACATATGAAATTGGTAAGCTATAAATCCTAGAAATGGAATAAAAATGGAATAACATAATGAATATAATACATGATAGACAATAGGCATATCAAAAAAGAGTGAGAATCATAAACATGAATAGTGAGACATGATACATCATGATAATCATTAAAGAAACATGTGAAATGATGAAACAACTTAAAAAACAATATCATAAACATAGGTAAAGGATAACTGCCCTGAAATTATTGTGGAAAATTTCCATAAAGTAATTAGGTCCACTCCCAATTCAAACATTATATATCATGAGACTAAACAATACCCAATGCATTGGATCACTATATAGTTTTGGGTTCACCCATTATATTCATTTCATTCTCACTGTTAAGTGTGTTTCATGGATAATAAAACATGGAATAATTTATCATCAATTTTTCATTGATCATGGAGTGTGGAATACATAAAATTATGTCCCCAATCAATATGTATATGTGCATAAAGGTGAAAAAAATGGATAAGAAATGAGTATGGATATTCAATACACAATTAGAATATATTAATGGTTTTGGAAGATTCAGAATGGCTTTCAAAAATTAATCAACTAAACATAAAATCAAATTATTTAAATAGGAAAACATATATTTTGTTAGGGTTTCCATTTATAGTATTTATTAATTCACTTTTGGATCTTTACGATTCCATAATACATAATGTACATTTATACGGTATATAATGTTTACATGAAAATTTGACTCTCATTAAAAATTATTTAAAATTCATTTTTGGATAATTTCTACATTATGAATCAAAAAAGAATGATCATTTTATCTAATTAATTTTCTAAATATGTTATTTTTCACTTTTAAAATAATAATGGACATTTACTGAGAAATTATAGGTTTTTTGACAATAACAATTATTAACCCCTATAAAAATTACATCTAACCAAATAAAAATTATATGGTCATTTAAATTTAAAAATTTATTAAATAACAATATTTTGTAAAATTATCATTTATTTCAAAAATCCATTAACAAACTGAAATAAATTCCTCAATTGTATTTGAATATTCTTAGAAAATACAATTTTTGTTTTATTTGTATAAAAATAAACAACATTTATAAACATAAAAAAATATATTCCTTATTATATACAATATATCTATTTATATTACTAGGGTCTTGATAAATATACCACTAATACACAAAAAAATCTCTTAAAATTATGGTGTGTGATGGTGAGATTTTCCTGGGGTGGTTCAACATACATGGTTTGGGTTATGATCTCGAAGAGCAAGAACTTCTCCCATAAATGTTTTTTCTCAGGGATAAGTTATTGGATTTCAACATAGTATTGATCAAGTGAAATCCTAGATATTTTATCTTCATCCTAATATCTAATAAATGGGATTTATAGGGTACAATCCTACTAGTACATGCCTCGTGTCCATTGTCTGGGTTAATTGGATTTCTGAAACCCAAATATTTATACTAATCATGTAATCACATTTCAATGGCTATATTATCAATGGTAATGATTCTTAATGACAATTTAAATCCAATAGGATATAATAAAACCAAATAACTTCATGTGTTTTATATAACCATATTACACAATATGAAATTTAATTAAATCATTAGGAGGATTTTAATTATAACAGTTCAAGTAGTTACAAGAGTCAAATGCCATGTGAGCTAGTGCTAGTGGATTGGCATGTACCCTAGGGGTATAGGGGCATAGACACATCCAAACACAAGGGAACGACTATAGTACATGTTACTAAGTAGGTGTAAATGGTAATGAGTAGATAGAAAAGTTAGAGTGATGGTTGATCTCTACAAAACGTGGTCCATAAAAAAAGATGTTGTGTATATTGTGGAAGACATTCCATGTTAGATGATGAGACATAAGTACACCTAGGGTAAGAGAGACATGCCCAGTACTATTCCTAGGGTAGTTTAAGGCACTGTATTTATTCAAACTGTTGTTTTTTTGGTTGAGTGTGTTCCCTTGTTGCATCCATATAAGGGTACAATGTTTAATTACATACTCAACATAGGATTGTTATCATCTCCATGAGTTAGCATTGGATATAGTTTTTATTAATCCCTCTATGATGTCTAGCATATGATACTCTATCATATCATTTTACCTTTCTTGAGTTTGGTGAAATCATCTTGACCAACTTATACAGGTGTGTGTTCTATTACTTAGTAGGTTATTCCAGATTGGTTTTATGGAATCCACTTCCTATCATGGGTGTGATACCCAATATTTGTATCGTGATTTTAGAGATCCAATAAGTTCTTATTGGGAGAGGCCTAGGATTAAAACCTCTAAAATGTGTATCATCAGTGATAGCATAGATCATGGAGTGGATTATCCTAGGTGTGGATTACATTGAATCCTTGGGTAGAATCCTGTTGTGGGAAGGACTACAAATACCTATTCGAGTATTTGAAAATTCTATGAGAATAACTAGGGTTTTCATATCATTCTTATTGTTATACATTATATACTATTGACATATCCTATAATGAGATGGTTATTCTCTTGATGCTTGTTTTTGGTTATTTTGGGGTGTCCTAATAGGTATTTTTATACTCATCCCAATGCATGTTTTCCCAAAAATGATTTGTCTTATGAAAATGAATGCTCATTATATGGAATCCTTAGAATATTGAGATTACGTGAAGCATAGTGACCCATATTGACCACGTCTGTACCAGATATAGAACATGATAGCAGTCCCCACCTTCTGAGCTGGTTGGAATATTTTATTAGTTTTGGTGGTCTTGATTTTTACCTTATGCTTAATTACTTATGTAATAATAAAACTTTTTGAAATATATATGTTTTCACTAATTTATGGTATCTAATGAATTTTTAACTTTATGTATTATAATGGTATTTGCGGACACGTGTGTGTGTACATGTGCCTTAAGGTAAGGCCTCCCATGGGTGAGATATTCATACTTAATATTGGTCACCAGCCCCTAGAAAATGAGAGGTGTTTGTGGGTTTATACCCTTGTCTTTTCACCAACTAGGTAGCCTAAGTGGTTCAGGCTGATATAGAGTGGTATCAGACCTATTCAATCAATGCACCATAGTTTGGAGTTTTTAATGTTTTGAGGTTGGGATTGGGATTTATGGAAACATTGTTATCATGTTTATATTATGAATTTTAGGCCAAGGAATCTAGTATTGGTGAAGAATAAAATATATCTATTCACAAAGACACTTAAAACCTTCTTTTTTACTTGTTACATGTTCGCACAAGCTGTAGGGAAAACATTGGTACATGAATCATATAGGAATTGGTTATCTTTTTCATGTACTTTATGTGTTAGCTCCCAAGATATAATCTTTCATTGGGGTATGTCTTGATTTTATTTTAAGATGCCTCCATGTAAACATCCATCTTGGATTCCATAGAGGTATCACAATGATGATCCCCTTAATGAAGAGGTTTAAGTGTAGGTATCTATATAGGAGGTGGTACCTCCAGGTGTCTTTCTATTTTATCTACCACTCGTTGAATAGTAGGTTTCTTCCAAATCACGGTTGAGGATGTTTGTATACTGATCACACTCCATGAGTTTTAGTGATAGAGACAACTTAGGATATGGGTAAATCCATCCCTCTAGCCAGATAATAACATCCTAGAGTTAGTTATCTATGTTTTCATACTAAATAGTACCAACATATCCAATGGTGGTCGTGGTGATGAGTTTTATTTATGGCTCCATGAGGAAATGGTGAAGTCTAGTGGCTCAAAAACCCGATGATATGCCTTTATTCTTTCCTAATTTCAAACATCTATCCAGGTAAGAGTTTAAACCATCCATGATGTGATGGTTTTTTATCCAATAGCTTCTATTACATCAAGGGGCAGTATGAACATGGATGAGTATTTGATGAGGATCACCAGTATTTCAAAATACACTCTTAATATGGTTCATGATATGTTTTTCTAAGTAAATATTTTTAAGAAAGGCATTTTTTGTGATATTATAAAATCAAGGATATATTGTTTCATTTTCAGTTATATTTTATTATTTGAGAGATCCTTAGTTGTAGATATACCTTTGGATGAACTAATGCTGACAACTACTCTTGGTAGTGTCCACATAGGAGTCGAGACCATGGTATGTTGTAGCCAACTATAGACATTGGTGTTTTGGCATGCATGCTTCATCACGTGATGACCAATGTGTATAGGGTCTTTATCTCATGTCTCCCAATGAGAATTATGTTACCTGGGAGAGAAGCGATATTTCTCATGTGATATTTAGCGAAATCATTGGTGAGTTTTCTAAAGCATCTTATAGCTTACAATGAGATTTTCGATGAACCACCCAATAAGAAACAATGGCAAGAAAATAAATATTTTTTCGGTTGGTATATGAGGACTTGGATTAGTTAGAGAATATAGAGGTGGAATATTTTATGAATTATATCTCCTGACTCCACTAGGTGGTCCACACTAGGATTATAGAGATGGTGGTCAAGGATGAGTGTAGGTATTGAAAGTCGATACCTTTGAAAAATAGGATAGTAGGATGATTAGAGGTACATTTTTTGTATTATCTACATTATATAGAGTACTGATAGATATGGGTGCAAGACACTCTTTTCCTTCCACATCACATTCCCAAGATATAGAGATTCTAGATGAACACATAGCTCAAAAGTTGTTCAGGGAGACTCTAATTGGTGAAGATTCAATGATCACACACTACTACTGACAGTGCGACTTATCTCTTGGAGGAGGGATCTTCATATGAGATCTCTTTATAATAGAAATGAAGTCAAAGTAAATCATCTTAAGAATGTAATTGAAATCCATATTTCATTCCCAAATCAACCATTTTATGAAGAGGATGTTGTCTATCTGTGGTGATGGGATGAGTTTCTCTTTCATGGGTGAAAAAGAACCCCATGAAAAGCACTATGGACTCATAAATTAATGGATACAACCGACTACTCTCCAGTTTGATTTTATAACCCTTTGAGTGGCGGATGTTTTGAGATTTCAATTCCCTATAATGGTAGTGGATTATGACTACATATTTCATGAGGTAGTTCTGAGTATACCTATACACCATGTGATTGACATTGACATCGACTTACACCCATGTATTTCCTTAATATCCATGTTATAATATCAGATTGTTACTTTAGAGCTTCATGAACTGAATTTGCAGTTGGGGACTTATAGAGTAAGGTATTTTTCATACCATTGTGTCACCATAGACAGCACTTGTACTATTCTCCATGAAGGTGGATGGGAGATTGTGGTTGTGTGTGTATTATTGTCATCTAACCTAGGTGTATGTAATGAATAATAATCGTTACATAGGATTGAAGATCTCTTCGATTAGTTGAGAGGGTTTAGTTGGTTCTCAATGATAGTCAGAAATCAGGTTATGACCTACTCCATGTATGAGATGTGGATATACCAAATATGACATTTTGATGTTTCTATGGTCATTATGAGTAATTAATGATTCTTTATTGTGTAAAGAAGGACCCAATGGTGTTTTTGGGAGTCATTAATAGGATTTTCAAACTATGTAATACTATTTTATTGTTGTCTTCCTCAATGATATCACTGTGTACTCAGTGTATGAGGAAGAGAAAACAATACACTTGTTGATGGATCTAAACACAATCCAAGAAAACTATCTTTATGGAGGTCTATCATTGTTTGAGTTCGGGATTTATTAGGTCCACTTATTATGAAATGTTATCTTAGTTGAGGGTGTAGTAGTGGACCCAACCAAGGTTGAGTCAATGTTAGGTTGGAGGATAACCAAGAACATGAATGACGTTTATAGATTTCTTAGTAATGATAGCTACTATATGATATTCATGCCCAATTACTCAATTATACTATCACCTTAAAATTCTTTTACCCAGATGGAGTGGCCCTTCTTGTAGATAGAAATGTTCTAAAGGGATTTTCAAGAGTTTTGGTAGTGTTTGATGGGTGCTCTCATCTTGAAATATCTATAGGATGTGGTCAAGTACATAGTATTCTATGATGACTCAGGAATCAATCATGGTTGTGTTCTATTGAATATTTTTGTAGGGATTGTCTATGATTCATAGTAGTTGATTCCACATGATAAAAAAGGTTGCCTATAATATTGAATTGGTTGCTGTATTCTTTTCCCTGAAGACGTGGAGACACTAAATGATGGGTGAGATGTTTTTCATCTATTCTAACTGATAGAGTCTTAAGTATATCCTCTCATAGAAGTATCATAATAGGAAATAAATGTGATTTATATATTTCCTCCATGATTATGACTTGAAGATAGTCTATACTCATAGGAAGGGGAATTTGTTATTAGATGCTCTCAAATGAAGATCTTGTTCCCAGTTGTTGGTTGAGGCATCATAGCAGTTAGTCTCATTATAGTTGTCCATAGTAGATGAGGATGTTGTGTCATATCTTTTGTTAATGGTTATTACCCAACCAATTATATAGAGTGTTAGGGAGGATCAAAATTTTGATACCAATTATGAGACCTTGTGTACAAAGATATCAACTGTACTTTATCTTGATTGAATTTTTGAAGGTGAGGATTATGTCATCATTTTTAGAGGATGAATGATGGTACCAATTAAATTTCTTGATGAGGTTATAAATGATTCTCATACACCCCCTAGAAGTACATCTAGGTGTGGTGAAGATGTACTAGGACCTTCTGTGTTAGTTCTGGTGGGCATGGATCAAGAAGGGAATGATAGAGTTTTTCTCTCAATTCCTCAATTTTCATCAGGTGAAGGCTAAGAATGAGGTTCTAGTATGTATCTCTCACCACATAAAGGTTCTATAGAGAATGTGGTATGTCATATATATATATTAAATGGTAGATTTACCTGATTTTCTTCAATTAAATTATTCCATATGGATGATTATATATTGACACACCATATCATCACATATGTTATGTATCTCAGAGTAGAGTTTAATAGTGATCATGAGACTCCATTACATGTAAGAGATAGTATGGAATCATAGAGTTCCCTTGATTATCATTTCATAATATGAAATTTTCTTCATATAATTATTATGGGGATGATAATAGGATTCCTTTGAGAACCAGTTATGTTTGAGCATTGTATTTCAACTCGAGAATAAATTCCCGACTGAGTTGACCATTCATGTTCTAGAGGACATGAAGTGTGATTGAATGTTGGACTTTGGATGTAGTTTGGATAATAATATAACCATGGAGGAGTTTTTTTACAAAAATAACTATCAGTATAGAATTGGTATAGTTCCATTCAAGGCCTTGTATGGGAGATCATTAACATTACCACTATGTTGGGTTGATCTAGTTGATTCATCACTCATAGGAATAAAGTTGGTATGAGTAATGTAATAGAAGGTGAATATCTTCCAAAAAAAATATGAACACTAACTATAGGTGTTAGATATATTATGTGGACTAATGGTGAAGGTCTTTGGAGTTTTATTAAGGAGACCATATGTTCCTGGGGGTCTCACCATGAAGCGGAATTCAAATATTTGGATGGGGTGTTAACTTTTTCTGATATTCATTATCCCTTTCAAGATACCAGGTAGGGTTGGTGTGGTATCTTACCACTTTTCCCTAATAATATAGTTAGAATGGGTATATGAGGTCTTCCTTGTATTTTAGCTTTAGAGGTCTGTGCACTACCGGTAACATGTTATCGATTAGGAAAAGTTATATATCTAGGTTGGATATTCCATTGTATAGTACCCAGTAAAGATTTAGGAGAAAAGGAGAATATCTTATATGGGTGTGGGATTCTATTTGTGTGTGTCTAGTTATAGCAATATAATCTGTAGGAGAGCAACTCAAAGTGGGAGACCCAGAAGTGAGCTCAGTATATGACAACCATGACATTTATTACACACTAAGACATGATTTATTACATAAACTTCACTTGATAAAAAATAGAAGATAAAGATATCTAGTGCCTTTGGGGCTTAGGATAATTACATAACAACTTAAACCATGAAATAAAAAATTATTATTGAAAAATTCTTTTACATGACCACTACATTTACTCGTACATAGCATTGTAAGGGATAACCTAAGGACATGCATAAGAAAAGGGGGAGTTATAATGCCCAGGAAGGGAATGAACATGGAATATCATGAAGAATACAATACAAGTTAGAAAATAGGCATATCAATATAGCATAAGAGAAACATGAACATAAAGGCATGATAAGGAATGATAATCATAATGTGGAAATGTGGCAACAACACTTAACATGGAATTAATATCAGCCAAGGTTCATTGCACATGGAGCACGAGTAAAACCTCATTGCACATGAATCAAGTGTGAAACCTAATTGAACATGAATTAGAATGTGTAAACAATAATTTTACATGAAGTATCATGATACTATAATTTACCCAATTCATTGGAGCGCTATCAGGGTACACCCTTCTTAAACATTTCATTTCATGCACAAGTGTGCCACATTGATCTTATAACATGGAATAAATCAATATCACAAGATATTACATGATTACTTAATGTGGAATAAATACATGAAAGTACCATTCAATATGTATATGTTCATAAAGGTGAATACCCTTGATAGAGACATGGGTCCAGTATTGACGACAAAATGATCCTGGCTTCAAAAAATGAGGGGCAATTTCGGCAGCATAACAACATGACATAAGGTTCCAGGAAAATGGTTGATAAGAGAGAAATGGGTGTCTAATCATATGTACTTGAAAGGAATAGTAAGGGGTCATATATAAACATGTCCCATCAAATGTAATGGAATTTGGATTTATAATACAAAAGAATTACATGGATGTAAAAGAGGAGAGATAAATCCCTCACAAAATCTTGGAATGGTAACGGGTGTACATAGGAGGCAGTAATGAAATATAAAAGGGTCTCCCATTATCCAAACATAAATAGTGAAGTATGGGGATGGTGAAAAATCATACCCAAACATTTTTAATGCAAAATATAGCATAATAACTAAAAGAACATTGGTCAAAAATGAGAATGGAAGAAATCCCTTACATGGATGCGTGCTTCCAAAGTCTTGGGAGAGGCTTTAGAGAGGTTTCATTGGAGAATGGGGTGACTTTGGAGGATTATAGACATGGGAGGGAAGAGGTTGGATGATCTCTAAAGGCTTTTAGTGAAGAGTAAGTGGGAGCATGTGTGGGTATATATTGGAAAGGAGAGGGAATTCTTTATTATTTAGGTTTGGGAGACCATACATTAAACTAATCAAATCCACAAACAAGCCAATGGTTTTTTCGAATGTATTTTTAAAAAGGGGAGTGGAAAACAATATTTTTTTAGGAAAATGACCTAAATTATTAAAATAATATGGTTTCTTATGTATAGGTGAGTCACACTTTCAAGGAAAACAATTTAAAAACACAAAATGTTTTATAAGTCTTGGAGGGTCCACTAATGCACTGTAAAATAAATAAAACCAATATAAAATAACATTATTTTGTTTTTAAAACATATATTTGCCGAAAATTATGTTTATGGTATTTTATTACATTACTATTGGTCATTATAATGTCATAAAACACATTATATATTTAAACGGTATTTAATTTTTACCCAAAAATTCAACTGTCTCAGAAAATTATGAAAAATTTACCATTAGATAATTTAGACATCCTGATTGAAAAAATAATATTCATTTTATCTATATAATTTTCTAAATATGTTAATTTTTACTTTTAATATAAAAACCATTATTTATCTAAAATTCATGGGTTTTGACAAAAATAGCTTTCAAACATTAATTAAAATTACTATTGTATTTATAAAAAATGTACGATCATTTATATTTAATAAAAAATAATTTATTACTAATAATTTATTAAAATATTGCATAATTAAAAAAATATATTAATTCATCAATATATACTTCTAAGTTGAATATTAACTAAAAATACTATTTGGGCATTAAAAACAATTTAAAAAGTTACAATAATAAAATGAATGCACATTCTTTATAAAAAAATAATGTACATAGTCATAGTGGTGGGGTCTTGTTACATAACCGCTTACAACACCCACAGAAGACCGAAGGGTAAGGTGTGCGATAGTGACCGACTCTTTTGGTGTCTCAGATAACATCGCTCAGGTGGTTCTATATGTTAAATTCCACTTCTCCCATAGTCGGTTTCGATCAAGCACATCATGTTCATGCTCGGCTTGGGATTGGTCAATAGCAAAGCCCAATGATGTCAACTCCTTTTTTGGCTCTGACAAATGGGCTATGTACGGGAGAAGTCTACTAGATGAGCCCCTCGCTTCGTTTGTCTTAGTAAATTGGATTTGTAAAATTCCTATATTATTACTAATCATGTGATCACTATTCAACAACTTTATTCACAATAGTCACAATTCATAATAGTATATTAAAATACAGAAATAGAAATCTAATAAAGTTCACATTTTATATAACCATAATAAGGCATTTAATTTGATCAAGAGGAATTTTCATTAATGAATGTTTGGGTCATTACATTATCCCCCCTTAAGTAATTTCTCCTTTGAAATTTCCTTTTCCAACTATAAAACAAATATGGCTAATTTTTCATCATTACTTCTTCTAATTCCCACATCACTTATTCAAACTAGTGGGTTTCCCACAACACCTTGAGGAGGGGCATTGTCTTATTTCGTTGAACTTTTTATCTATGACCTAAGATCTTCACTGGTTTCTCCTCGTAAGAAAGATCATCTTCTTACTATACTACCTCTGAAGATAGTACATGTGAAGTGTCTGGTATGTACTTCCTTCATATGGATACATGAAAGAAATCATGTACTTTGGCCATGGTAGGTGGATGTGATAGTTGATAGGCCACAACCCCAACACAATCAAGAATCTTAAACGGGCCGATGTACCTAGGAATTATCTTACCTTTCATTCCAAACCACATGACCTTATTCCATGGATATATTCATATAAATACATTTTCTATAACTTCAAAATCAAGGTCTCGTTGGGGATTACCTGCATAACTCTTCTGTTGACTCTTGGATGCCTTGATATGCTTCTGAATGGTTTCACCTTCTCCACCATTTCATTGACCAGTTCTCATCCTAGCTGTTTACCCTCACCAACTTCACCCCAACATGCTAGTGTTCTACTCCACTTCCGATATAAGGCATAAAAAGGTGCCATTCAGATGCTCGAGAGGAAACATTTATTTTTGGAAAATTCAACTAGTGGAAGATGTTGGTCCCACCCTCCTTTGAAGTCCATAGTACATGATCTTAACATATTCTTCAGTGTCTGAATAGTTCACTCAGACTGGCCATCCGTTTGAGGATGATAGGTCATACTGAGGTTTAGTTCAGTATCTACTGCATGTTGAAGACTCGTACAAAACATAGAGTTGAATCTTGGATCTCGATCAGATATAATAGATAGTGGCACACCATGTAGCCTTACATTTCTCTGATATATATCCGTGCTAGTTGATCCAATGAGAAATCATCATAAATTTCAATGATGTGTGAAGAAATTGTATGATGATCCACGACAACCCATATTGCATTGTTTCCTTTACATATCTTTGTATGTCCGGTGACAATGTCCATAGTGATGTTATCCCATTTCCATGCTGGTATGTGCAATGGTTTCATTATCCCCTTAGACTTCTGCCTCCATGCCATCACTTTATGACACACCAGACACATCGATGTATACTCAGTGATCTCCTTCATCATATTATACCACCAATAATGTTCTCTGAGATCTTGATACATCTTTGTGTTTCATAGGTGAATATAGAAATTTCAACTACATGCATCATCAAAAAGATCATTCTTCATCTCCAGACATGATGGAACATGTAGTCTTTCCCAATATCACACAATTCCTTCTTCATTTTCATTATACTCTGAGGATTTCCATTTTTTGATAGATTTTACATTCTTCTGAATTCTCACATCATCCTTTTGATCATCCTTTATCCTTTAAAAAAGAGATGGTTGAGAAATCATTTTTGATTGGAATGATGATGTTCCATTCTTTATGATTCCCATGTCTATCATCATAAATTCTATAATGTTGGATCCTTCTAAATTCAAATCAATGATAGAATCACTGGGTCCTTTATACTTTGAGCATATTCCACCTTGTTCACTTTCACAGGGAGGTAATGAATTGAGCAATCATAGACTTTGATCACCTCTAACCATATTCTTTGGTGAATGTTCAACTCTTTCAGTGTGAATATATACCAGAGGCTTTTGTGGTCCGTATATATTTCACACTTCTCCCCCAAGAGATAATGCATCCCAAATTTTAATGCGACGATCACTACATCCAACTCCAAATCACGTTTTGTATTATTATTCTCATGAATTTCAATTTCCTTAAATCATAAGCAATGGCTTTGTCATTTTGCATCAACACATAGCCTAGTCCCCTCTTCGAAGCATCACAGATTACCACAAAATGTTCTCCACTTGTGGGTAAAGTGAGCACGAGCACAATGATAAGCCAATTTTTCAAATCCATGATGTTTTCTTTGAAATAATTCACTCCAAGAAATATTTACTCCCTTCAGAGTTAGAATGGTAAGAGGGTTGGAAAATTGTGAGAAAGTTCTCAAAAATCGTCGATAATATCCATCTAACCCCAAAAAGCTACGGATATCTGTTACCAATGATGGCCTAGTCCATCTCTCAATTGTAGTTTCCTTGGAGGGATCCCAAAATATCCCATATCTTGTGATGATATTTACCAAGAATGATTCCTCTTTCAACTAGAACTCACATTTGCAGTACTTTTCATATAGCCTCTCCTTTCGCACGGTGTCTAGTACAGTTCTTATATGATCCTCATGATTCTCTATGGTTTTGGGGTATATGAGAATATCATATATAAATACTAACAAAAATTTGTCGAGGTAACATATAAAGACACTATTCATCATGTCGATGAAACATTCTAGAGTATTAGTGAGTCTAAAAGTCATTACTATGAATTCATTGTTCTCTTACCTTGTACGAAAATTAGTCTTGGGAATATCTTCCTTCATTACCCTTACATGATAGTTTCTTGAACGAAAATACACCTTGGAGAAGTATTGTGCTCCATGAAGCTGATTGAACAAGTCATCAATTCATGGTAGAGGATACTTGTTCTTTATTGTGATTTTTTAATCTCACGATAATCGATGCGAAGGCACATTGACACATCCTTCTTCTTGAAGAATAGGACTGGTGCACCCCATGGTGAAGTACATGGACATATAAACCCTTTATCCATATTTTCTTGTAGTTGTTTATTCAACTCCTCAAGATCTACAAAAACCATTCAATAAGGGGTGTTGGATATTTGTAACTCCCCAGGTATAAGGTCAATTGATAATTCCACAACTCTTCTAGGACGATGACCAAGAAATTCCTCGGGAAACACTTTAGTGAATTCCCTCACAATATGATTGTCTTCATGGATTGTTTCTACCTTATACCCAATCATATTATCCAGATATGTGTGCTAATATGGTAGTAATATCCACACTTGAGTTGATGGAGCTAATGAAGATTCATCCTCTTCTTTTCACTTGTACAAAATCAGTGGTCGATTTTCCACATGGAGATTGATTTCCCTCACATGGAAATTTATGTTGTCTCTATATAGGGAAAGCCAATCCATTCCTATAATTTCATTAAATTCCACTAGAGGGAGTATGATGAGTCTATCCAGGAAGTTCAATCCACATATTATGATAGGAGAGGAGTCATATTCTTGGGATTCAATGATTTCCCCATTTTCCATACTCGCCGACATCTATACTTCCATGATTTGTGGTGGTGTTGGGATTTTTCTACTAAAAATTCATGATATAAAAAAATGCATAGAACCTGAATCAAAAAGTATGTTCTCTATTCTTGAAAGAATAACTAGTGTACCTATCACCACATCGTTGTTGGGGTTCACTTCAGCGGTAGTGATGGAAAAAGCTCACCCTTGCTACCTTAGAGGATTTTGGTAGCCTCCGAAAACCCATGGCTTAGGACACTAATTTGAAAGATTCCCATATTAGTTGTAGTTGGAGAAATAAACAAGGCATTGAGAGTCAAACAGAGAATCAATCTCTTCTGTTGCAGCCGAGATTTTCTCTTGTTAGTAGTTAATGGCTAGGTGTCCTTCTCTTCCACACCAAAGCATTTCCTCATCCTCTTCAGGAAATTTCTGGGGTGCTTCTTTCCTCAGCTTTGTCAAGTGGGGTACTATATTTTCTCAGCACCATTGAATTTATCCATTGGACTAGAATAACTGAATTCCACCATATGTTTCTTATCCCCAGAATACCCCTGAGGTTTTCCGATCTCCATTTCCAAATTTAGGGATCATCAGACAATTTCCTCATAGCTGTCGAAGTCGCGGATCTCCAATGCTTTCTACAGGCTAGGTTTCAGCCCACCAAATAAGCAGTCAACCTTGAATTCAGGCATAATGACAATTCCAAAAGCATATCATGAAAACCTTGAGATGTTTTTCTCATACGCTCTGACAGATTTGTCATCTTTTTTCATGGGGGAAAGGAAGTCCCTTTCCATCTTAAGCCAGAGGGTGCACGTAAAATATTTAGCAAAAAACATATTCTAGAAATCCTTCAATTCCAACACCTCGATCTCCTCCTCAAACTTCATATTTTTTTTATTAATGGGCCCCAATGATTGGATTCTCCCTCTATATGATAAGTATCCAGAAAAAACTTCTCTTTTTCGGAACATTCAATGATGGAGGAGATATTTTCAATGGAGTTGATTCATTGTTCGATGATTGAGGGATTAGATGATCCATTAAAAGTAGGAGGACTTTTTACATGAAGCTCTTGATAGCGTATTTTTCTTTATTATGGGGGTTTGTACGTTTCTCTTGACCCATGTTTCTATTCAAATCACGAGTTAACTGAGAGATAATCATGAAAAAGTTCATAATTTCCACTCCCATCAGATTGGGCATCTCATTAACACAATCATCACATTAATGTTCACATCAGTTGTTAGCTCGAGTAACCCTATTACCAGCCATTGGATGGAATAATAGGAATGTAAGGGGTAACACATAAAGGGTAATCCAAAAATAGACGACTTATAAATAGCTTTTATTTCGTTAACTTATGAATCTATTGGATTCAGATCTACTTTCTAACATATATTATTAAGGGATTTTTTTAATTTCATTAATAATGGTTCATACTAAGCTTGTGAATTTACCAATGAATATCCCCTGGGAGTGTCATAACCAAGAGTGCAGCAAGGACCATTGTCATGTACCAAGATACCCCGGGTCAATCCCGAAACTCCTTGCTGGGATTTTCACCCTTATGTATATCTCTGCCAGAGCCGCCTATAACTGCTCATATCCAGACAGGGATATATTTACTTGATAGAAAACAAACTCAATACCCGACAAAACATAGGTATTTTTTTATTATACTTAGTATTGTATTTAGATATTCACTAGTGTTTTCTAATCCTAATCCTAAAAAATAAAAAAATATATCCTATGATACCAACTATGACAACCCTGTTCTTTTTTCACACTAAAACATGATTTATTACATAAAATTCACTCGATACAACATAGTAGATTGATAGGTCTAGTGTATATTGGGATTTGGATCATTACATAACATATTAAAAAATGAAATACAACACCGTTATTGAAAATATCCTTTAAATGAAAACTACATTCCCTTGTACTTTGAATTGCATGGGATAACCTGAGCACATGCATAAGAAAAGGGTGATCTATAAATCCCATTAAGGGAATAAACATGGAATAACATGAGGAATAAAATAAATTTAAGACAATAAGAATATAAATAGAGAAAAATAAAAACATGAACATAAATTAATTATAAATCATGATAATCATTATGTGGAAATGTGGAAACAACACATAACACTGAATTAGAATGAGCCAAGGCTCATTGCACTTGGAGCACAAGTAAACCCTCACTGCACATGAAGCATGATTAAACACTAATTTCAATTGAATTATCATGAGTAAACACTCATTTCAAATGAAGTATCATGATAATATACTTTACCCAATTCATTGGAGCGCTATCAGGGCACCCCCTTCTTAAACATTTCATTTCATGTATATTTGTGCCAGATGGATCATATAACATGGAATTAATCAATATCATAATTTATTCAACTTTTAATTAATGTGTAATAAATACCTAAATGTTGAATTCAATCGGTATTTGTGCATAAAGGCGAATACCCTAGATAGCTATATGGGAATAGTATTCGCTACAGAATGATCTTGTCTTGGAAAAACACAATGCAATTTCGGCAGTATAATGACGAGACATAAGGATCCATGAAATGGTTGATGAGAGAGAAATGGATGTCTCATCATATTTACATGAAATAGAATGTAAGGGGGTCATATATATACATGTAACAACAAACATAATGGAATTAAGATGCATAATACAACAGAATTACATGGATGTAAAAGAGGAGTGAGAAATCTCTCAAAGAATTTTGGCACGGTAACATGTTTGCATGGGAGGAATTAATGACAGAGAAAGGGGCTCCCCATCATCCAATCATATATATGGCTATATGGGGAAGGTGAAAAATCATACCCCGATATTTTTAATTGAAAAAATGGCATAACAACTTAATGAAAATTGAATAAAAATAAGAACAGAAGAAATCTCTTACTTGGATGTGTGCTTCCAAATGCTTGAGAGAGACTTGAGAGAGGGTTTTTGGAGATTCAAGTTCCTTGGGAGGATTATAGTGAGAGGAGGGAATAGTTTGGACGAACTCCAATGTCATTGAGTGAAGAGGAAGTGGGAGCATGGGTGGGTTTATATAGGAAAGGAGAAGAAATTCATTTTTACATAGGTTTGGGACACCACACATTAAACTGATGAAAAACAAAAAAATCCCATGGTTTTCCCATGGATTTTTCCAAAGGTGAGTGGAAAATAGTATTTTATGATTCCAATGACCGAACATCTTTAAATAATAGGGTTTATTATGTGGAGGTGAGTCACACTCTCAAGGAAAACAATTTAAAAAGTCAAAATGTTTTATTAGTCTTGAAGGGTCCACTAAAGCTTTGTAAAATAAATAAATAAAATATAAAATCAAATTATTTTAATAATAAAAAATATTTTGTTCCATAATAATGTTCATAGTATTTTATTACATCACCATTCGGTCATTATGATGTCATAAAACACATTATATATTTAAACAGTATTTAATTTTTACCAAAAAATTCGACATACTATGAAAATTATGAAAAATTCACCGTTGGATAATTTTGATGCCTTGATTCCAATAATAATAATAATTTTATATAAATAATTTTATAAATATTTGAATTTTTACTTTTATAATAAAAATCAACATTTGTCGAAAATTCATGGGTTTTGAAAAGAACAACTTTCAAACCTTAATTAAAATTACATTTGTATTCATAAAAATGGTACAGTAATTTATATTTAATAAAAATTACTTTTTTAATAATATTAATATAAAAATATTTTTTAATTAAAAAAATAAATAAATTCATCAAAATAGATTTCTTATTTGAATATTAACTAAAAATAATATTCGGGCTTTATAAACTATTTACAAAGTAACAATAATAAAATGAATACACATTCGTTATACAAAAATAATGTACATAGTCATAGTGATACTGTCTTGTTACATATACCCTTATAATTCCTGCATAATACCGAAGGGTAAGTTGTGCGATGGTGATAGTTTCTTGGGGTGGCTCAGATAACTTTTCTCGGGCGGTAATCTCTATTAACATGCATTTCTCCCGTAGTCGGTTCCGCCCAAGCTTATCGTGCTCATGTTTAGTTTGGGATTGGTCAAGAGTGAGTC
Organism: Viscum album; assembly: GCA_963277665.1. Classification (NCBI taxonomy): domain Eukaryota; kingdom Viridiplantae; phylum Streptophyta; class Magnoliopsida; order Santalales; family Viscaceae; genus Viscum; species Viscum album. The sequence goes on along the minus strand of OY728121.1, from coordinate 1,897,579,139 downwards.
CCAATGACCCCACATCCTTTTCAAGCTCCATAAAATGGGCTTTGTCTGGGGAATGTCATCTAGATGTGGCCATCACTTCCTTTTTCTGAGTAAAATGGGTTTGTTAAAGCCTTATATTTTTACTAATCATGTGATCACTGTTCAATGACTATATTAGTAACGGTCACAATTCATAACAATATTTTAAAATCTAGAAAAATAAAACCAATAAAGTTCACATTTTATATAACCATAATATGTGATTTAATTATATCAAGAAAAATTATTATTAATGAATGTTTGGGTCATTACACAGTACCGTCATCTTTTTTAGTAGGATTTTTTCTTTTGGGGATGAATATAACTATATTAAGGAGAATTTAAAATAATATTTTTTTCATTTTATGACGTTGAAATATATTAAGGAATATTTTCAGAGGCAAGCACTGAGATAACATAGAATTATAAGGCCCAGTGGGCCCTAGTGTTGATATGATTAAAATAATAAATATATTACATCACACATGAAAATATTTTTTGGAATAAATTATAAAAATATTCTTGGATTGGAAATATGATATAACTATTGAATTTGGAATTTGGGTTTTAACCTAGTGAGATATAATAATAGATATCATTGGGCATTTTGATAGATGTTTTTATGGTCACAAATAATAAAATAGATAAACAAGTTAATTTTTTACACAATGACCTAATATCCTATATAAATATATGGCTATAGAAAATTATTATGGATATCCACATAACATTTTTTTGAGGGGGGATTAATTTGAAAAGATCTTGGTGATCGAAAATGAATTGTGGATTGTGATCTATTTTCTTATGATCATTTTTTAGCAGAAATTATTGATCATTCCAATGACGTCATCACAAAACCTTTTTTAAATAATGATTGATATGGCTTGTTGTTGGGAATATTTTTCCATTATTTTGTTTTCCCCATTGATTATCCCTTGTTGAACACAAATAAAATCCAACAACAGACTCATTTGTGGGTTGTGCATGCCTGCAATCGAGGGTTTATCTTCTTAGGTTTATAAGGAATTGATTTTTGTGTTTCATTTCATTTGTCAATATAATGAAAACGAATCAAGACCAACCTGAACAATTTTCATGGTTTCTTCCTATTTTTGGTTTTTTTTCTTCTTCCATATTTTATTGTAAATTCATCATTATTAAACCTTTATTCTAGAAATATGACCAATACATGGTTTTAGATCATTGTGTGACCATTCATCGATACATATGATCGATATTGCATGTCTGGTATCATGATTGAGCGAGCGATCAAAGTGTGACGACAACAATGAATGATCAAATGCAGTTTGGGACTGGATCATCATTTCATCACTTCTTATTTAAACATGGGGTGAAACCACAATGTGATGGTGGTGGTTTTCCGATCAGATTGATGGATAGAATCTAGACCATTGAAATATACACAGGAAGACAGATTGAGATCCAAGTCAATCAGAGAGTTTAGTGGTGGATTAGGCAGTGGAGGTGGAATTCGTGAGATATGTATAAAATAATTGAATTTATGGGAAAATTGTGACTAGATAGAGTGTAGTCTGGTAAACACACATTTTTTATTCCATCTTCTATGATGATAGGTTGTGCACACTATTAAAAATATCAAATGTGTGTGACATGTGTCACATGCTATGCGACCCGAATAATGAAGCTCAACATGTACCCTAGGGATACATGGGTATAGACATATCCATGAAACAAGCACGATAAATGTACAAGATCATAATATAGTGTTTACGATCATGGGTAGACATGATAGCCAGGGTGATGACTAAACTCTTCACACATTCTACAATTGAAGGACACATCACATATTATGAGAAAGATATGACATGTGAGATAGTGAGACCCTTCGTGCACCCCTAGAACACACTAAGCACATTTCCTAGGATAGTTTGAGGCCCTCTATTTATATAGATTTAACTTTTATTGGTTTATTTATTTTTCTTTGTCCATCACAATGATGTTATAATGTGGTATTACTTACTAAACATAGGATTTTTATACCATCCATCACTAGTGGAAATATGGGATTTAACATCGTTGTAATAACATCGATTTTTTAAAAACTGACGTGAATAGTATGTGAGGGAAATTTATGATGTCAGTTTTTAGTAAAACCGACACCAAAAACAATTATCCAAGGATATTTTGTGTCGGTTTTCATGAAACCGATGCAGAAAATGTTTTAAATTTTTTTTTGGGGTCGGTTTTTAGGAAACACAACCCCGATAATACTAATAAACAAGTTTTCCGCATTGGTTTTGAGGAAAACCGACGCCAAAAATTTTAAAAAAATAAAACATTTGCGTCGGTTTTCCTGAAAACCAACCCCATAAGATATCATTTTGGCATTGGTTTTCTCCAAATCCGATGCCAAAAGTCATTTAAAATTATTCGAGGACCGAAACCCTCATTTTGTCCGATCATCGAAATCTAGTTCCGCTGCGGTGCTTTGGACTCCTGATGACCTTCAAAGCTCATTTGTGATCTTGGACGGCCATTGTTGATGGTTTTGTGCCATTTGAACGATTTCGGGTTTGTGTTCTTCCTTTTTATCTCTTGTTTCATCTCCCATTGTTTATTTCTTCTTCAATAACCCTATTTTGTGTGATTTTCATTATTGGTTGGATTTTAGTTTTTGTTTATCATTATTTTTGGTTTGTATTATCATTGTTGGTATAGATTTAATAGTTTTTGTTTGTTGAAGTCATTATACAGAGAACAATTTGGATTTAACATCTCCATTCGGGTTGAACTTTAATTTTTTTGTCTGTATTATCATTATTTCAGTATAAAATGTTGTTTCATTTCATTATGAAGTACTATATTTTAATTCAATTTCCATTTTAATTAATTATTCTTCAAAAAAATAATTTTTTTATGTTATTTATTAATGAAATTAGTGTGGTTTGGTTGCAGTTTGTCTTGTTTGTTTGTATCTGTATTTATCATTTAGGTCATGCTGTGTTATCTGGGATTAATATGTGAATATTTTATTTCATCAGTGACATTAAATTAAATGTGATTGAAGTTATAAAATTACATTACACCCATTTTGATTGATATTTTACATTTTAAAACATCCAATTATATTTTTTTACTTTCAATAATGAATTGAGATTTACTAATAATTAACTACCCATGTATGTGGATTGCATTTCACACCAACATTTATTAATTCTTTGTTGGTTTATTTTTTTCTATACATTGTGTGAATGTATTTTTTATCTAATGGTGTTTTCTCTTCCAACATTGTTGACATTATAAGGACTCAAATTAAAGAAACATTGATTCCGTTGACTACATATCTAGCACATTAAAATTGATATTTAATTAATCATATAATTAAATGTGAAAATGATAACACGAGTAAATTTTTAATTATTGTAAGAGATATTTAAATGGATTTAGTATAATCTATTATGTATTCTATAGGATGTGAATTCTTTATAATAGTGTAAGCACTATATTGATCCTCCACAACATGGTTGCCTCTATGGGTAGCTCGATTGGCTATATCTCGTATCCTTGTTGATCATTCTCTCCCAGGAAAATTTCCCCATCCCGACCATCCTCCCTCCTCCCACCTCTCCACCTATCCATACTCTCCACCTCACCACCTCTCTATCTCTCCCTCCCAATCCCTTTCTGAGCCTCTCCATTACATACCCACCTCCCACTAGGAATCTACCTTCCCCCTACAAACCTTTAACTTAACATTCATGTTTCCGCCTTCATTCCCATTTCCACCTTAATTTCCATAATTGATTTAATTACCGTGTTCCCTTCAGATCTACCTCCCAAATTCTCATTCTCATTTTTTCCGCAATGTCCATCCATCCTCTCGAATAACATCATCTGCATCAGTAAACCATATAATGGGATCATTCTCTATCTAGAACTGCTACTATATTCACCATAATATTAATCTCGATACATGTATTTGTTAGTACATAGGTATAGATCATACCCCAAAATCGTCAATAATTTATACATATTTTTATGTACTCCCACATTTCACTTATTGTATCCTTTAAATTAATGTACTCTTCAATATTTTTGACACATGAAACATTGAAATATTACAACTATGTAAAATGAACTAATAAATTTAAAAATAATGATATTATAATTAAATAATAATATCAATATAACACACAAGTATATAATATGAAAATAAACTATTTACTCTATTTGTAAACATGTTTCATATCTACTTTCTTTTGTCTGATTATCAATAGTTTTTATTAAATATGTTTTTGTTTACAATTTATATGATAGATATTTAAATGTTTATATATATTAATATATTCATCAATTATATTGTGATATCAGGTATTAAGGGATTGTAATTGGATTTATTTACGAAGAACCACTATTGAATATGAAAAAGGAGTTGATAATTTTTTGTAATTTTCTAAACGACATCTTCAAAATATTGATTTGATTTTCTTTCCATGTGTGAAGTGTGTAAATGTAAGAAAGTTAAACTCCAGAGAAATCAAGGATCATCTCATTTGTTATGGTTTTAGCCTTAATTATACACATTGGATATTGCATGGTGAAAGAACTGAAAATTCAACATCCAATGTTGATGACGATATTCATAAAGAGGCAGAGGATTGTATTGAAGAATTAATTCATGATTTAGGTGTTGAAACCATCGAAAAACTCTAAATGTTGAACGATTTTATGGAGATTATGAGAAACCATTATTCCCTGGTTGCAGTAAATATACAGTTTTATCAACAGTTTTGAGATTTGTTAACATAAAAGAAAAAAATGGGTGGAGTGATAAAAGTTTCACCAGTTTACTTGAACTTTTAAAAGAGCTACTTCCAGAAGGAAATGGGCTTCCAGATTCCAATTATGAGGTGAATAAAATATTATCCCCAATGGGATTGGGGTATAAAAAGATACATGCTTTCCCCAATGATTGTGTACTATATAGGAAATAAAATGAACATTTATCAAGTTGTCCTACATGTGGGACATCACACTATAAGATGGATGAGAAATTCAACTCAAGATTCATTCTCAGATGATGTCATGTAACGTTATAAAAAATCAATTATTTAACTTTAGATGATATCATCAAATATTTTTTGCATACAATTATGATAATTCAATTCTGATTTATTTTTAGGTACTAGAATCAAAACTCCATCTAAACCAATTTGGTACCTTTCAATAATTCCTCATTTGAAGAATCTATTTGCAAGTAAAATTGATGCAAAAAGGATAAGATGTAATTCAGATTAGAGCATCTCTGATGGTAACTTATGTCACCCTACCGATTCACCGCAGTGGAAGAGTTTTGATAAAAAATTTCATGATTTTGGAAGTGAAGTTAGAAATATCAGAATGGGATTTTGTACTGATGGAATGAATCCATATCGGAGCCTCAGTAACCAACATAGTTCATGGCCTATTTTTCTGGTACATTACAACTTGTCCCCACATCTATGTATGAAGAAAAAATATGTTATAATGAGCCTGATGATTTCTGGACCAAAACAACTGGGAAATGATATTGATGTGTATCATACACCATTGATTGATGATTTGAAACTGCCAAGAGAGGATGTTGTTAAAGTTTTCGATGCCTACAAGAATGAGTATTTTATTTTGCGTTCTATGATAATGTTCACTATAAATGACTTTCCTGCATATGGAAAATTATCTAGATATAGTGTCAAGGGACATAACGCATGTCCAGTTTGCGAAGAATAAACATCATATTATCAATTGCAGAATGGAAGAAAGACAGTGTACAAGGGACATCGAAATTTTTTGTGAAATGATCATCCTTATCGTAGATTGAAAAAATCATTTAATGGTTTACAAGAATACAACCTCCCCCCTCAACCATTGTCAGTTGAAGAATATTATGACAGAGTGAAAGATATTGATTCGACATTTGGAACGAGAAAAAGTTCTAGTTTTCAAAAGCATATCTGGAAGAAGCAGTCTATTTTTTCGAACTACATTATTCGAGATTTTTTGAGATAAAACATAACATTGATGTTATACATGTTGAGAAAAACATATGAGATAGTTTTATTGGAACTTTTCTAGACATAAAAGGAAAGAAAAAAGATGGATTACATGCTAGATTGGAATTGATATTAATGAGAATATGTTTGGAGTTAGCTCCCACTATGAAAGGAAACATAACATATTTACCTCCGGCTTGTCACACATTAAGAAAGATTGAAAAGATGAATTTTTGTCAGTGTCATCATGGTATTAAAGTACCCAGCGGTTTTTCATCAAATGTGAATAATTTTGGGTCATTGAAGGATTTTAAATTAATAGGTATTAAGTCTCATGATAGCCATGTGTTGATGCAACAAATTCTACCAGTAGCAGTACATGGTATATTACCAAAAGCTATAAGAAATACAATCATCAGGTTAGGTAATTTCTTTAAATCCATTTGTAGAAAATTCATTGATCCAAATATGTTAGATGTGTTGGAGAATGAAGCAACTCTTATTCTTTGTCAACTAGAAATGTATTTCCCACCCACATTTTCTGATATAATGGTTAATCTATTGATTCATTTTGTGTGTGAGATAAGAATATGTGGGCCTGTTTATTTATGATGGATGTATCCTTTTGAAAGATATATGAAAATTTTGAATGTATATGTTAAAAATAATTATCGACCAGAGGCCTCTATTGTTCAAAAATATGTATCAGAAGAGGTGATTGATATTTTTACTGATCCTTTGAATGAGGTGGAGCATATTGGTCTCCATGTATGTCGACATATGACAATTGATAGATAATGTAGAGGGTTTCAAGGCTTAAAGGTAATGTTTATTCCACGTGATGAAGTGATTCAAGCACATTAATACATTTTGAACAACACAGATGAGGTTTAACCATATATATCCTCACATATTGCTGAATTAAAGAAACAATATTAGAAAAGAAACAAAAAGTGGTAGATGATTGAGCATAAGAAGACATTTGTTTCATGGTTTAAAGAGAAAGTCACCCCAGATATATCTATATCAGAAACATTGAAGTCGTTAGAAGGGGGACCATCTCTTAATGTGATCACATGGTCTGGGTTTGATATCAATAGCTACACATTTTACACAAAAAACCTGGATGACAAGAGTACCGTTCAGAATAGTGGTGTGATGGTGTTCGCGGAAGCAGTTCATTTTTTGAGTTCCAAAGATAAAAACCCAATTTTTGCATCAATGTCATATTTTAGAGTTATTGAAGACATATGGGAAATTGATTATATTATTTTTCGAGTCACTATTTTTAAGTGTAATTGGGTTGATATTAATAGTGGTGTGAAACATGATGAATATGGGTTTAAACTGGTTGATTTGAAAAGATTTAATCACAATGAGGAACCATTTATCAAGGTGACACATGAAAAACAAGAATTTTATGTCATTGATCCATCAAATGATAGTGGTCAATTGTTTTGCAAGGGAAAAGATACCATTTGGGTGATGAGGATGATTCTGATGATGCTAGTGATTTACATGAGCCTTATTCATCTATTACGCAATTTCCAAATGATTACAATGAGTATAAGACAAACATAGTTCATGCAGTATGTACCGATCATGATGAAGGCATGTGGGAAAACACTAAAATAGTCTCCTAATTTTTCTGGTAAATATTTTTATATTGTGTCTATTTTTAAAACTTACAAATGCATGCCTTTATTTTTACTTATTTATTTTTTTCTTCCTTGTTGGTAATTATTTAGTTTTCTAATGATATAAAGGTACACAAAATTTTATTACACTTTCTAGTAGCAATGTTAGATACAGATAGAGAGGAGAAGTTACCGAGTTATATCTATTTTGACAAATTATTAAATATTCAGTAATATACTTATTTAATGAAATAAAACTTTTAATTTACAATTTTTTTGCAGGACTACTAATGTGTCGTCGGCGAAGGAGACATCTCATGTTACTACTCAAAAATAAAGTTCTCATGTTCATAAATGTGGTATTACACATTTACCAAAACTATCACTTGATCGTGATGATAACAAAGTACACATCCGTTTTGATGATGATAATAATGTAGTTGGCCCAAATGCAGTTCAGTTTGTCAGTTATATAGCGATGTAGAGCCTTTGCAGGATTAGTATTTTATATCCTGATTGGAAGTCAGTGGACAGGATGGCCAAGCAACATCTTTGGGAGGCCATGACGGTAAAATATATTACTTTATTTCTGTTATATCATTTTTTGAATGTTATATATTTTAAATGGAATATTTAATTTATTCAATTACATATGACATTCAATTTTCAGGAAACCAAATAAATTAAGAAAAGACATCTCTCTTTAGTAGCGGTTCGATGGAGATATTTAAAAAAACTGACAAAAAATTATGTTTTTGGAAAGAGAAGGTTTTAAAGCCCATGTTTTAAGTATCCATATATTGATGAAGAAACATGTAAGAGATGTGTTGGCAGTCGTTAGGAAGAGAAATTTCAGGTATGGTAATTGTTTTATATTTTAAGATTTATGCTATATTTTTCTTATTACATAGTAGTTTATTTTTATATAACAGGACACCAGGAGATCTCATCAGAAGATCCAGTTGAAAAACATATACCCTCATACTTTATCACGGGGAGGGTATTCGTATTTGGATCAGAAAATGATTGAAGAAAAATTTGAAGCATTAAGAGCTCGATCAAGTAGTGGTTCAGAAGAGGTCCAATTAGGTCCTCCATCTCCTCCCACTTGCCATGAGAAATGGAAATGAACAAGAAGAATAAAAAATGAACAATATCTTATAGAGGAAGCTTATGAATTGGCTGATAAAATTGTATGTAAATATTATTTATTTGTTATTTTTTGTATTTTATAATTTATAAATACTAATATAATCTTTTTATTTTTCATTTTAGGATGAACTTCAAGATTAAGAGACACATGGCTCTTTTATCCCTGAGGGTAGGATGGATATCCTAGCCACTTCTTTGGGAAAGGAAGAACACCTCAGCCGTGTTAGAGGATATCAGGTGGGTGTTAGTATTCGGAAGGTTTTTGGAAAGAGTAAGCAATCAAAAGTCCTAGAAATAGAATCATTAAAAGAAGAGTTGAAAGATATGAAACAGTCTATGAGTGATCAAATTAAAGCCGCAGTGCATAAGGCTTTATTAGAACAGTTGGCAAGACAATCACAGTCTGCGCAGCCTTCCCAGGTATATTATTTATTTGTCATCAGTTTTTCTATTTTATAAATTATAATCACTAATATAATTTTTTCATTTTTCAGCCTTCCTAATCTGCTCACCCGGACTACCCTGCCTCATCTTCTTACCCAGCCCCATCTACGCAGCCTTCCGAGGTATATTATTTATTTGTCATCAATTTTTCTATTTTATAAATTATAAACACTAATATATGTTTTTCATTTTTCAGCATTATTAGCCTACTCACCCAGACTACCCTTCCCCATCTGCTTACCCTACCCCGTCTAGGCAACCTTTCAGAGTATATTATTTTATTTTAATCAATGTAACTATTTTATAAAATTTAAACACTAATATAACATTTTTATTTTTTTTCCTTCTCAGCCTCCTCACCCGGACTACCCTGCCCCATCTGCTTACCCTTCCACACCTGCTTACTTTGATTCTCCACCTCCTCCCTCAGATCAAGCCTTATATTTTGAGTTGTTTGCAGAAGATCCTCATGTACATTTTTTGTGTTAGGATAGGTGCATTTTTTTGGGGACTCGGTACATCATCAGCCTATGGATATGGGTAAGGTTAGAGTATCAGTACTTGTTATTATAGATCCTACCGCTCTACTACCATTTCCTACCGTGGAGATCACCGGTGTTGGGGAATGTATGAGCCATTTTTTACTTTGGCCAACGAACCTTCTTTGTTATATATCACTTGAGGTATGCGTTTTTAAAAATATTAATTACAAATGATTGAAAATTACTTATAATGTTTTCTAACATTTAAATTACATAGGAATATCTGAAAGAAAAATAAACTGCACAAATGCAACAAAATGTTCAGGAACAGTTGTTTGTAGATACTTCTGATATTTATTATGGTATAAAAAGATTATCCGAGTCCTATTCATCCTTGAATATTATCCATGAGTTTGAGATGACGTCCAATATATGTGGAAGAAATTATGGATTGAAATTATTGAAAGAATATATCATGAATTTAGTTAATTTTGAAGAGATCACGCAGAGTGTAGTGCAATTGTTTATCATGTAAGTAAATTGACGTTTGAATTTCTATTTCTTTAATAAAAGATTTTTATGTCATTGACTAACTATATTTTCTTTTTAAATTAGGTATCTACACAAGCTTATTTTAATAAAGGAAACAACAGGAATTTGAAACTTTATAGATCTAGAGTACATTTCCTCGGAAGCCAAATATGTGAAGACTCATGAAAGAGTTCAATATATATCTGAGAGATTAACAAAGAAAGAGATTTACTACTGGTTTTTTCCATTTCATGATAAGTAATGACATAAAAAGTTTTATGAACTAATGATCATTATAATGTCATTACTTCTAAACTTTTTGTATTGTAGGGGGCATTGGATGTTAGGCGTATTTTTCCCAAGTGAATGTACCTTATATTGGTTTTTCTCTTTATTTGGAGGAGTGTGTAAACCATTTCTCACCTTATTAAACAGGTAATTTTTTTTATTTTTTATAAGCTCATTATGTTTAACGTTCATTGTTTACACAGGTATTATTAGTTCATATATAAAAAAATTCAGATCATGGAAACATTTTAACAAGGAATACATGTCAGAAAAGAAACCAACCGAAATAAAATATGTAGATTTACAGGTAATTAGTTTCTATATTTTTGTTATATATTGTTTTTTAAATTTAATGTTTTATAACTACAGTGTCATCGTCAAAATGGACATGTTGAATGTGGTTATTATATTCTACGATTCATGTATGAGATAATCACAGCTGGGCAAACTACTGATTTTCATATGGTTAGTTGTATTAATTTTTTATATATTTCCACCCATATTATTCTATTTTTAATTTCATATCATTCAATATTATTGTAGGAATTCAATGATTCACAGACTTATTCCGAATCTGATATGACCCATATTCAATCTACTTTTGCGAACTATTTTTTATGTCTGATTACGATTTGAGGTATGTATATTCTAATATTTATAAATAATAATACATCTGGGTACAAAAACCAAATGTTTTTAATATATTAGGTTCTTGAACCAAAAAATAATCAAATGAATGCTTCAATAATAACCAACAATGAGCATGCCGTAAATGCTGGAGTCATGGGACTTTCAAATGTCAAAAAAATTTCATGAAGTCATTGATTTTAGGTACGTGTATTTTAATTTTACTTTATAATAACAATGTATAGATAATTTTTTTGATAAACTAGATATAAGTATTGAATTTATACGAGGCAATGGATGATAAGTACTATTTAATTGTTTGTTTATATTGCGTTATTTTTATAGGTGTTTTGAATTTTTTGGGAAGTGTAATTGGAAATATTTTATAAAAACAAAATTTATTTATGGCGTTAGTTATATAAACAACCAACGCCGAAATAATAAAAAAAATTATTTATGGCGTCAGTTATTTAAATAACCGACACCGAATGATTAAAAAAAACTAACTTCGGCATCGGTTTTAAGTAAAACCGACACCCAAAGTGGGTTCGACCGGGGCTTCGGCCTTAGTTTTAGATAAAACAGACACCGAATATTCTGTCAAAAATTAGTTTCGACGTCAGTATTAAGTAAAACCAATGCAGAAAATCTTACCGAAATTGTATTTTGTGTCGGTTTAAAAAAAAACGACTCCGAAAACAATATTTCTTACATCGTCTTTCTAAAAGTTGGTTTAAAACTGACGTCAAAAATAAAAAAAATAGACGTTAAAATATGTTTTTCCACTAGTGCATGGTTTATACTCAAATTGTGTATTCATGAATCCCTTAATGAGACCTATGGTGGGATCCTCTTTTGTATCATTTTCCATAGGTGGGGTTTAGAAGAATCATTATGCCTAACATAAATGGGTGTGTGATCCCTTACATAGTGGGTTAATCCAGATTGGTTTTGTAGTGTCCCCTAATAGTCTTGGTTATGATCCCCAATGAGTGTATATGATATTAGAGATCTAGAGAGTGCTTATGGGGTAGGGTTGATGATCATGACCTCCCAAAGGATCTTCATCAATGAAATCATTACTTTTGGGTTTGATTCTCTTAGATGCATATTACCCTAAAGCCACAAGTAAAATTACATTGTTAGAAATATGACTAAGACCTCTTTGACTATAGGAGTCTTTTATGACTATATATGGTTTTTTATTATAGTTCTTATTGATATGTCTCATATACTTTTTACGTACCTTGGAATGTGCTAACTACTCTCTTAATTCTTATGTATAGTCATTTTAGGGTGTCCTTGTTGGGTATTGTTTTACTCACCCATTCTTGGGATTTACCCACACATGTCAAATATTATATAGATTACGTGCTTATTGATGGTTTCCTATATGATATGGGAGTTGGTGAAGAATAGTGATCTATACTAACCATTGTTATGCTAGGAATTTAACTTGATAGAAGTCCTTCCCTTATGAACTTGTTGGACTCTTTTATTAGTTTTTTTGGGCTTGCAATTTGACCTATTTATATAGTACATATGTCATAGTCTTGTTTTTGGAAATGGATGTCTCATTTATAGTTTTTGGGGGCTTGTATTTGACCCAAACTATTTAGTACTTAAGTCATACTCTTGTTGTTGGATTAGGATATATGAATGAATTTATGGTATCATATGTAGTATTTTACCTTCATTATTTTATGTGAATTTGGATTCATGTATGTGTGTATAGGTTACATAAGAGAAATCATCTTTAGTATGATATATTCCTAGCCGGTGCTCATCCCAAGCCCTAATCCTATTAGAGGTGAGCTTAGTGTGTAACACTTTTCTTGTCACCGACTAGGAGGGTCCCAAATGTCTAGGTCCTTTTAAAAGTATTATGTGTCTAAAATATTATCATTTTGGGTGGATTTGTGGGAGATTTTGAATTTTTGTTATATATTAATTAGTTGCTTATATATTGGTATGAATGTCTATTTGTTGAAAAAGACATGTTTTTTGTTTGTAAATGTTCTTTCATAACACTTTAAATGTCTAAACTAAAATTATATTGGGAATGTATGTAATGAAATAATTTTTTTTGGTCACTTAATTGAGATGACCACATCCATGGGGCATCATAATTATGTGATTCTCAAATCATTGTCACATAATATCCACTGGCAAGGGAGTATTTTGATACACTTATTTTTGAGTTTTAATGATTTTAATACCAATTTTTTCGCCTTTTGTAGGAACTTATAACATATTTATATTTTTAGTGAATTTGAGATTTAATTTTTAAAATGACACAAAACATGATTTTTAATTATTTCATATATCTTTTAAATTCTTAGATAAATTAAGTAATTAATTATTGGAATTTTGAAGACGTTTAAAGTTGATATGATGTTATTTTAAAGAGCATGAATTGCATCTGAATCTATTCCAGGGTTCTTGAATTTATGTTGGTATAAAAAATGGTTGTGGATACGGAGACAAGCCTTTGAGTTCAAACATAAGGATTTTTCCCAGCTCACCAAAATTTGTTGAGGCCAAATTTAAGCCTTTGGAACACATCATAAAGTGTTTCTTTATTATATAAGTCTTTTATGTCAACCATAATACTTCAATATCCATCATAATTCATTGGAATATTTTACATTAGCTTCATTATATGGATTTACACATGATTTCGTAGAACATAATCTTAATTTTTTTATCATAAGGAATTCCAATGGATTAAAATATCATTCAAATAAACACTAAATTTTACAAATTAAAATTCAGTAGACCTCATAGGACATTTAATAGATATTAAAGATAATATTTATTATCTCAAGTAACCAACCATGGTTTATCATATAGATATTCACAATTAGGATATTTAATAAGTATAAAACTAAGAAAGCCACTGATTTCATTGGTAAACCATATCACAACCAATGATTCGATGAGGAGAATTAGGAAAGGATTTAATGATCCAAAAGATGATATTTAGAAGTAATAACAAAAATAAATAAATTAGGGAAACATGAATATAAATGAATTAAATATGGAACAATGGAGTAAAAGGACAAAATTTTTCCTAGAAAACTCGGTTGATCTACAAGAATATTACTAATTCATTAATTGTTTTATTTTAATTACAAATTTTGTTTCATAAATATTTCTTATTTGTTTTTCTTTAATTTATTCTATTGAATTAAGGGGTAATATCTAGTGTGATTTAGTAAGGGTAGAATCTCCATTTTAATTCTCGATTACATACTCTTATTTGAATATTAATATTTAGTCATTTGTAGGTTTCAATTTTTAGTGGCTATATAAATATTCGAATGTTATCATGTTTAGTGTTTAAAACTAGTTTTTTTATGAAAACATAGGTTTTTATATACTAATTTTCATCCTCTAACTATAGATTTTCTTGATTTTGAAGGTTGTATTAGGGGAAGAGTTTCTAGATCTTATTGGCAGGTGTGTGGGGTCAGTGAATGACTACCTATTTCCTTGGGAACAACCACAACTAGTTAGGTTTTTCTTTAGTAATTTATTAATTGACATACTGAAATTCATGCACAAAGGATGGAAGTTTTACTTTTTAGTAATCATTATTATGTTAATCTCTACATTATCCTTTATTATAAGGGGTTTATATAAATAAATTTCAGAAACATGAACTAATGAATTAAGCAATAAATGAATTTAAACAATTGTATGAATCTTATAAGATTTGAAGTGTAAATCCAACCCAATGAAAGTCAATTTTTTCATCTAATGTTTTAAAATCCTTATTTCATTACTTTATTTATTTTTTAAATCACAAAACCAAATGAAAACACCCATTTTTATAAAATGATAACTATTTTTTGAATACACACCTCTCTAGAAGAGAACCGAGTTAACCAGTATTACTGAATTTATCTTATGAAATAAATATATTTTTCACACCATATAATAAGATGTGTATAAAACAAGGCATCCTTTTCAGGTAGGTTGTGTAAAAGAAAACTAATTTTTACATTTCATAACATAACCATCTATTAAACATTTTATTTATATTGATCCAAAATTATAATGCTATTTTAATAAACTAAGAAACATTAATAATCATTATTTGAAGAAAATAATCATACAGAATTGTGTGAAACAACAAGTGTTCACTCCAAGCATGTCATGACGGCTAAAAATCAAAACTAACCCCTAAGATACCTATGTGAACCTAAATTTTATAATAATCATAACCCAATTTATATAATTAAATTGGAAGAAGAATTTAAAATAAAACATTATCTGAACCAACTGTTTACTTAGTTTCATGGTCTTGTAGGTGGGGATCCCAACATGCATATACAATAATTTACACATGTATTATTTCAATGGTATGGAACTTCCAAGGGTTTTTATTTTTTATTTGGTTCCAATGGTTTTTGGGTAGATTTAATGGATGAAGAGGTCATGTTGAAGTTAAAATCCAATTATAGAGGTGGTTCATTAATGGAATGGTTGATCATGAAATGAATGATCTTTGATTCATAGACTGAAAGTTCATTCATTGGTTGATGTTTTGAATAGTGAATTTCTAAGAAGATTCAATTATATTTTTAAGGAGTTAGTTCACAATGTGAAAAGATTATTCATAATGTAAATTTATTTCATATTAATGTGCCTTTAATTTAAACATATATTAAAATGAGGTTTTATTTGAACCATTTATGGTGTGAAATGGAGTTTAATGGTGTGAATGGAAGTTTCATAGTATGAATGGGACTTTTTCTAGAATTCGTTTAACATAAATAGACAACAAAAATTATAATTTTCACATTCTTTTTCCACAATCCCTAGGCAGCATGGGATGTCTATCTTCACACTCTATCATCCCCATTTCCCAATATTTGATTCTTAGTTTATGAGATCAGGATCCCTTTATGCAGGGTTGTTGATGCTTCATTAAGTGATTCTGACCTAATGATCAACCTCACATTTCTTGGATATTATGTTGTTGTTATATATTAATTATTTGAGGTATAATATTTCTAGACAAATCTTCTTTCATATATAATGATCTTCTTGAATACAACTTATTTTGTTTTCATCCATGCTATATTTTTTCTTCTTATTTTTTATGGTAGGTGTTCCTTATTCAGTGTTGCTGTTTTATAGGGAAGGAAAATATTACATGAATTAAATAATGTAATAATTAAATAAATCATATATGACAACTAAATTTTTGTTACTTATGATTTCGAGCATAGTAAGAGCACATTTGGTTGGAGTGAAATTAAAATTTCTTTTAATTTAGAGTTTCATAAAACCCAAATTTAGGATATTTCATGTTAAATATATAATTAATTTATTTAGATATGAATTAATGATTACCTCAGCTTAAAATAACTATTCATAGATGATGTTTATATTCTACAAAACCCTATCTAGATTACCATTGTTTCACTGTAAGGATCCATGTTTAGAATCCCTCTAGAGGTGATCCACATGTGCTACTTTGATCCTTGAATGACACTGATTTATTTATAGGTTCTAGTGTGTTGAATAAATCATCATGTGTTGTTAAACAAGATTACTCATATTTATTTTGTTTTAAATTAGTTCTTATATTTATTAATAAGAAGAGGATTCAAATTAGAGAGAGAGAGAGAGAGATGTTCATTGTGAACAATGAATCGAATTTTCTCAATTTTTTGTTAAACCTGCATAATATACATAACCATCAATTTATAGATATAGTTATTAGGTTAAAATATTAAATAATTACATACTAATCCATAAATAATATTATAATATTTTTTAATCCCCATGATAGAAAAAAATAATATTATTATTTTATGGTCTACACTCTTTCTTTCTCTACAAAAAATATTATTTTACCGGATTGTAAATTAATATTTATCAATAGAAATGGTCATACTCCATTCAATCTACTTTAAATTTATTTAATTTCCAAATAAAAAATGTACTCATAAATAAATATTTTAACCCACAAACCAATGAATAAATATTTAATAAAATAATTGAATTTATTTTATTCACAATGAGACGAAAAATATTTATGTAACTTATATGATCAATAAATCATGAATTAAATTATTCATCTGTCTTGAGAATAAAATTTCTTCCATTAATTAAATTAAATGATAATTTAATCATGGTCCATGGAAACACACAGTTTGTGACACTCTAGGATTATTTCTCATTGGAAATAGGTGGGTATGCCTAAATTCCATGATTATTATCTACAAATAGGTCAAGGGAAACAAGAGAAAAAACTCAATTCATAACATTGACATCAATACAAAAATACGCATAGTGTTATATAATCTCTAAATCTCATCAAGAATGCTTCAAATTTGTTTCATCAACTTATATCTTTGAAACATACCTCTTTGAATATGAAAAATAAACACCATTACACCATGGAAATATAATTAATGTGATAGTTATATTTTAATCAATGGGATGAGATATCGACTTCCACAAAGATATAAGGGGGAAATACTTCCACTACATATCCATTAATAGCAAGTTATTCATAATGAAACCAAAAAAACCCTACTTCCCACCAATATATGGAATAATGATTTCTATTAGTAAATCTAATTTAGTGAGTCATGACATGGATTAATGGTAATAATTAGGTCTAAAGAAAATTTCACATCTACTATATAGGAATATATGATTACACCAAAATATTTAGAATTCTTACTAATGGGTATGTTATCATAATCTCCCATTTTAGAGATTTCCAAGTGTGAACTTCATGAGAATAATCCTCACCTACTTATGAGCACTCACACCTAATAGTATTTGTACTATGTTCTTTATCATATTATGTTATAATATCGTAGAAGTAGTTTTAAAAATTTCATCGTATCATTTCATGGGTCTCTTCATAGTGGGGAATTGTTTAGCCCTTTTTAATTTGGAAAACACTCTAGGACATTATCAAATCAATGTTATATAGAAGAATAATCAATATATGATAAAATATTTGAATAAATATTCACATATTTTAGTATACATGTAATCCTATGTAGAAAATTAGCTGATTTTGGGGAACCAACTATAAAAAATCCAACATGCACTAGATCCAGCTGCTAACGCCCAAATTGATCACACATGTAAAACATGCTTATATTGAGTAAGACTATAGTTGATAGGCCTATCATGTTTTCATAGATAGGAATGGAAAATAAACATTTATTTGTTGTGAATCAGTTTACTATAATATTTCTATCTTGTGAAAAATCCCTCATGTAGTGATATGACCAAGTATCCACCTCATGTTACCATGTCAAAATCATGACATATTGACTCAATCCATAGTCTAATATTTTTATAAAATGATAAATCTATTTCACTCGGTATCACCAAAAATTGAAATAGAAAGTTTCTAAAATGAATCTTAGGCTATATCAGAAATTGAAACATACTCGTATATTAATGTTTTAAAAACCACTTACTATAATAAGTTTTTCTAACATTTTACTATAGCATTATGAGTGAAACTAGATCAAACAAATCTAAATGTGGATTTGTTTTCAATTCCCTCGATCAGGATTATTCCAACCTCTCTAGTCACCATTAACCCATCCATTTCTGTCTTGAAATTATTTTCAGATAGTTATAACTATAATTCTATGTAATTATGTTGGATCTATTTGATATTCAACTATTATGATTTATGAGTCAGTGATATCAAATATAAGTACATATTGTAACAATGAGAGTTGTTATGAATTTTTTAACAAGATTAAATTTCTATGATGGAATTTTCTACCCAATAAACCAAGTTAAACATGATTTATACTCAATATTTTGTTATCTTGGGTTACACATGATTCTGAGTTTTATCAAAACCATGATATATTATTAATTTAGTTATTTAAAAGAAAACCTTTATAACATACACATTAAATATAGTGACATAAATAGTAATAAATTATCTTTAAATAATATTTACAATTGATTTAAATAACTAAAACATATAGATAATAAAATTCACACTTTTCTGTAAAGTATTTATATGTTTTTAAAATACTATATTCTCAAAAACTTCTTTTTATGCCTTTTTAAACAATAATAAAATTAATTTTTTTTGCAACAAAGGTAAAATTAGTTTGATGAAATTGAATTAATTTTTTGAACTAAATATTTGAAAATTTTCTTAGGGTCATGTTTTTGGAATTTTTTCAGAAAAAATTCATTTTTTGATGAATAGTGAAAAATAATGAATTTTAATTGAAAATAGCCTTTCGTATAGTATAATTAAAAATCTAAATTATATTTTAAAATTATTTCCAAATATAAATTAGTTCAATTAAACATATATTAATCCAATTTAGTTCATTATAATAAACTTTACATTGAAATTAGTTATAAAAATGTTGCAAAAATTGGATTATTTTCACTTAAAAACTCAATTTTTTCGTCACATCTATGGAATTAATAATAAATTGATTTTTTTCAACTTCTTTAAATATAATTTGGAAAATTGGATTCCGTATTTTTAATTATAATAATTTATATTTTCTAATAATTCATCATTATATTTTTACCAAAATGAATATTGGATGGAGTAACAAATAATTACTATTATTAATGTGAAAATGGGTTTACCTGGGGGTTAAAGTAAAAATATAAGGGTAAAAATATCTAATTCACATTTATAAAAACTGTTTTCTAGCAATATTTTGTCTAGTAAACCTATATTTTAATATTATGGCTTAATTTGGTCCCTTTTAACATATAAAAATTATGGGCTCACTTATTGTTTTCAAAGATACCTTGGGGGTCCTCTCGCCCAATTATAAAAGGCCACCACCTATCCACTCTTATTTACACATTCAAACCACATTTTTTACCCAAACCTATCCAAATAACATCCCAAATCCCCTCAACTGGACCTATAATCCTATTTTTTGGAATAAATCCATCTTTCGACGACTTCTAGTGTATGCCTAAGGAGGATAACATAAGAAGAGGTAAATTTCATCAATGAAGATTTTTGTTTAATTTCATCATCGACCACATTAATTAATTTTATTTCATTATTATATAATATATTAAGTATCTTAAATATAATTATATGTTTTTATGATGATTTAATGACCAATTTTAATCTACACTTCTATCAAATGGGTTAGAAAATCATCATTCATGTGTACGGTAGACTACCGCCTTGCGAACACATGCCAATCATTTTTCCATTACCACCTATAATGGTTTCTCATAGTGATGTATTTATTATTTATATAGGAGATATTTTATTCTTATGATGTTATTATGATTTTTTAATTTTTATACCACACATACCTTTATTCTTTCCATTTTGTTAGAATATGATAATGGCAATCACGTGTTCAACGAACTATGACCTCATGTAGCGATGTTATTCGTTCTTGATTTAAAGGGATTTTAATAAGGAAGGGTTTAATTATAATATTTAAATTAAATGAAATAAAAATGATTTTAATAATAACATATCATATACTTTTTATTCTTTCAAATAGAAATGAAAATTGAAAGAGCTTTCATGTGTACATACGGCCAACCTTCTCCATAAACAATGTATTTCATTTTCAATTTCTATATTTTATATATTATTATAAATAAATAAATAATTAATATATATTAAATTTAATTCATTGTTAAAATTCTAGATATTATGAAATAATGATTAATTTTATATAACAAAAAATATAACAAATTCAAATATTTACAAAAAAGAAAGTAGTTATTACCTAAAATGTAACGTTAACATAGAATCATAAATAAAAGTTTAATTGATGTTCATAATAAAATCATATATGGAATGATATATTTGAATATTATTGTATAATATATTTATAATATACTAATATTTATTATACTGGAGTATTGAATGAGTTCAATGAAAGTCATGAAATAAGGTAAGGTCTTTCCTTCTTACTTTTATTTTCTACGAGACAAATTTCATATTCAGAACATGATTATTTTATGTGGTGTATATACTACCATTGAATGTAATTTATGATTATTATAATTAATTTTTTTATTTACGTATCCTTTATAGTATCTATCATTCATGGGGTTTACAGTTCAACGGTTACCAAATCTATAATGGCTTTTTTCTCAATTTTCCTTCTTTGAGATTTATGTTAGGTTATGCACCTATATTCCTCTATGAGGTGTATATATAGTCCTTTAGATATGTAATATCATGAATTTATTAATATCCATGATATTTAATGTTTCCTTTTATGATTACACCAACATGGGGCGTATTATTTAAGGTTACCAAAGTGGTAAGATGTTTATGTTACAATATCATTGCCTATGGGAATGTTTACGATTATGCTTGAAATTATGAAATATTATGTTTTACCTCTTCATAAAATCATGAATTTAATTTTACACTTTTTACTCAGAATATCACAATGTAATGGGACCATTTTACCTATCCTTAGTACTTTTAAAAATTTTGAATTTTTTTAATAAAATTTAATTTCATTTCTATCTTTGTTCTAAAATATGTTTTATTCCAAAAAAATGATTGATTTGTTTTTTAAAAATTATTTGAAATGTTATTTTAAGAATATTTACAATGAAAATGATTTTAATAATTCTTTAATTTTTAAAACAAGTTATAAATTATTTTTAAATAATTCTTTATAACATTCAAAGGTTATTATAAAACAAAATTATTTATAAAATGTATTATTTTTAAAAGGATTTTTAAATTATTTTAAAAGAATTATTTTCATGTTTTCAAAAATATTTAAATAGAATATTATTTTCAAAATGTTTTATTACTTAACATTTGTTTCAAATTGGAAAGGTTATTTTCCTCTATAAATGATTAAAATTAAATTTAAAATTTATTTTCTATATATGATTAAATACGTTGGGGTACCCTATACCATTCACGAGATATGATATCAGGATACCATTCATATAATTTATATAAATGGTTTATGTTTTCATTGAATAATATTTATAAAGCATAATTCTCTTCCACGTATTATAACATGATAAAGAACTTATAAAACATGCTTCTCTTCACGTATTATTCTATGATTAAATTATTATTGAACCTGTCCCTTTTCCATAGGTTATGATATGATGAAATTTTTTATAACCATTTAATTTCATGGGTTATTATATATATAATGTTTTTGATTTTGTGTCATGCATATGTAGGATTTTATTATTTTACAGGTGGGACCTATATATCCCTCTAATGCAATGGGAATGATTTAGATCTCATGGGATAGAAATGACTAGAATAGTGAGTTGAATTGATTCTGTATGACAAGGTAGGAATGAGAAGTGAACTCTATTTAGTATAATAAAGTTGGACTGGGGTGTGAACCAAAATCAGAAAATGGATTTTTTTTCTCTATGATTGTCTTGGAAGTTTTCCTTGACTTATATAGAAATGATTTTCTATGATTATTTGAATGACAGAGTGTCAATGTAATATAACCATCTTATGATCTCACGGATCATGTACTATTATTATCTTACGATTCATTTCTTATTAACAATTAATCTATAATATAGGAATCATTATTATGATCAATAATATGAAATTTATGGTTATGAATTTTTATTATAATGTTATCATACGCTTATGTTCATGTTATGATTACATGTCTCCCTTGTTTACCCTTACTGAGCATCTAAGCTCACACATTCATATGTTTTACTCCCTGGGTTATGAATAATTTTTAATCTATGTTATGTTCAAGAAGGTTAGAGTTATAACGAACATAGTTAGAGAGGATGTATCCCACCTATTGACAAGTGTTTATGATTCCATGTGTTCAAACATAGTAAACTATTAGGGTACTCAAGCATGTTGGATTTTGATGTAATAAACATTTATAAAAATGATGTAATTTCTATGTAAAATTAGTCAAGATCACTATAGTTGGTTTCATAGGATATTTTTAGTTAATAATTTGAACCCTGAATAATAAAACCCTAGAGATACTTCTACGGAAATATCCTAGGATAAGTCTAATGATGAGGAAATGTATAGAAAATTTCCTAGAATTTTGGTAATGTATATAATGAGTGGTTTCCCAAAAATACCTTCATGTCTGTTTAATAAAATTGTAGGTGGATTTGGCGAAGATGTACCCATGAGTATTAACCCTAAAAGCATCGTATTGATCTAGACTCAATTGGGAACTGTTTCATGAAAACAGGCGTTACTACACACCATTTTTGAAACTCCTGAGGGATATTATTAAAGAATTCACAAAATCTTTATGAACCATCATGAAGTATTTAAATATAATATGACAAGGAATGTCCTAGTAAAATCATAATGTGTGATATATTAAAGAAATTTTAATGATTTAATCATCTTATAAGTGATTTTCATTGATTTGTTTTGTTCCCCATCATGATCATTGTTATTAACACTGTGATTTGTTTTTTATTCAATAGATGGAACATTATATAAATATTTTAATGGTGGGTGTGATGGAAAATGTAATTATATTCCACATGAGAATATAGATTTTATATGTGCTATAATGACAAATATGATTTATATTCTCACACAAAAATATAATGTTATGAATCATTTTGACTTATAAATGAAAAGGAAGGGAAAAAAATTCTATTGGGTCCTTCATGAAGAATTTTCTACATTCATTCAATGGGTATTCCAGTCCACTAGTTATTGAACAATAGATCAATACCAATTAAAATATATTTTCCATTATCCAGTGTTTAGAACATGAAACAATCATTTTCATTATCGACCATTTGTAAGCTGAACCAGATTAATGGTGGAATCATATCATGAATATGATAAAAGAGGATAAAATTTAATCTATCGTGTGGGAGGAATTCAAGAACATATTTTTTCCATACATACATTCATCGTGTTATTTTTACAAAGTTTTAATAGGAATCCCATAAGATAAATTAAATGGATTATCAATACATTGGTTCATATGATGAAAATTTTATAGGACTTTCTAGGTACACTTCTAGTATTATCATCCTATGTAAAAGTAATGTTGATTGATTATTTAGTATCTTAAAACAAAGCATTAGGAGATATATATAAGAGGCTTCAATAGCAATGAATTGATTGTATAATGTTCTATCATGGTGGAAGTGGAGGTTGGTTTTAAGAATCAATCTCTTGTTTTTGACATGAAATCTAAGATGGAGATCCAATTAAAATATAAAAACCATAGAGATAAAAATATGAGATTTAATTTATGCTCAATGTGGGTAAATAATCGTTGAATAGATTTTCATGAGGGGAGTAGTAAATGTTTTATATGTGGATGGGGAGGTCATTGTGAGATTGATTTTAGATGTGATGGGAATAAAATATCTAATAATGTGAATAGAGAGAAAGTTTCTCGAAATAGAACTCCCACATTTCATTACATCATGAGTATATAGAATGAGAATTATACTATCCATTTCCCAAACCTAATGATTAATTGCAATAATCCTTGTCAAAAACCTCTCAGGATGAGGTAAAATGGAAAATCTCATTTGATCACTATTTCTAATAAGGGGTTTAGTAATGAATTTGTTAAAGGTACATTTAACATTCAATCTAGAACTGCTAATGTCTTATTTTACTCTAGATCCATCTATTATTTCAAATATAATTAAATTCATAAGGGTAAAAATATTCCATCATAATGATTAGTTGTGGAATTAGCAGTGAAAAATGATAATGGTATTATGATCGCATCTCAAGTCTACTTGTTTAGTCCTATTGATGTTGTTGGGAATGTGCTTCTCAAAAACTTAGAAAATGGATTCATTCGACCATGTGTGTCACCATAGGGTGCACCTATTCTTTTTTTGAAAAATAAATATTGACCAATGTGACTCTACATTTATTATTGGGAGCTGAATATGATCACAATTATGTACACATGTCAACTTCTCAATAATTATTACTTGTTCTATAAACTGCATGGAGCTCAATACTATTCTAAGATTGACCTTTATTTATGACATCATCAAATGAGGGTTACGATGGATGATATAACTAAGATGAAATTTTATACAATGTATGGAAACTGTGAATATATTGATATTCTATTCGATCTTACTAGTTCCTATTCTATCTTCATGGATTTAATGAGTAGAGTCTCCAGGTATTATATTGATCAGGTTATGGTAGTCTTTATTGATGATATTTTTATCTATTCTCTGAGAATAGATGATAATGAATAGTAGTTTTAAATTTTATTTAATACCCTAATGAAGGAGTAACTAAATGAAAAATTTACTTATTATGACTTTTGGAAGGAAAAAATTTCCATTTTTGGGTCTCATAATCTCAAGGGGGTATATCAGTAAATTTATCAAATACAAGGGATATTTAATGTTGTCCTATAAAACCCTCAGTGAATGAGATCTCTGGTTTTATTAATCTCTATGGATATTATTGATGGAATTTTTTATAATTTATCATGAATTTTTTGAATCATTTCAGCATGTTAACTCTATGGGGATCTACATTCATCTATACAGAAGAATATGAGGAAAATATCAAGGATCTAAAAAAACATTAGTCAACACACCTTTGCTTAAATTCCTTGGTGTGGGGAAGGGTTTAGAATCTATATTTATGTATCAAAAAGGGTTTGGGATTTTTATTCTTACGAAAAATTACTTGGTTATATATTATGTATCAAAATAAATGAAGATTCATTAGAAAAATTACCCAACTCATGTTTTGGAGTTATATGTGGTAATTATTGAATTAATTATTTTGAGGAATTATCATTAGAATGAAAATTTTGATATATACAAATATACAAAGTATAAAAGTATAAAGTATATATTCACACAAAAGGAGTCTAACATGATCATGAAAAGATGGTTATAACTGATTAAGGAATACGACTACTTAACACATTACCACCATGAGAAATAGAAAAAGTTGGTTGATTCTTTGATTTAAAAGGATCATTCTAGATTATCCATTATAAGGACAAAAAAGATACAATATTTATATATTTTAAAAGGATGAGTATATAAATACTAAATCTAGTGGAAAATATTATCATACTCAATTGATTTTTCAATCATATATCCTTGTGAAAATTGTAATGGAACTGAAGATAGATGTAGAGCTTTAAAAGAAAAATATAAATGTTCTAGAATTTAACCTTGTTCTTGATTGGATGATAAGGTTTTGGAATCTGCAATGTGTTCGTCCCATATTAGATTTTATGAATTGAGATTTTAGATTAATCACATTTTTCTTAATTATCTATTCATCCTAGATGTTTGAAGATGTACAATTATTTCAAATAATACTTAAGGTGGGATAGTTTGATGAGAGATATCACAGGTTTTGTATCTTGGTGATTCGTATACCGATAATGGAAAATGAAAAATTTCTAAGGGGATGTTGCATTCATTGCCCTCAATAGAATGGAAATGGGAGAACATAACTATGGATTTTGTCATTGGAGTCCCCAAAACCACTAAAGGGAATACTGCTTTATTGGATGTTTTTGATCACCTTACTAATTTTTCCACACTTCAACTCTATTATATAATACTTATATCCTGATCAGATTTCCAGGATATACATTATGAACGTGTTGAGGTTTTATGGAGTACTACATTCCCTTGTATCATATTAGTATCTAAGGTTTACTTCAATGTTCTGGCTATTTCTTCATAACAAACTAGATATGGAGTTTATTTTCAGCACTAAATATCATCCTCAAACTGATGGTCAATCTGAAAGAAAAATTGAAACTATATAAGATATGTTGAGATATTGTTTTTGGGATCTCAAAGGTGGTTGGTATCAACACCATTCTCTAATTGAGTTTTCTTACAACTATATATTTCACTCTTGGATTTGTTTGGATCCTTATGAAGACCTCATTGGAATGAAATACTAAGCTCCGATATGCTTGAATGAAAGGAGAAGGCTCTTTGGGAATATGAGGATATGATGGGGAAATATTGTCATAATTTTTTTGTATCATTGTAATGAATTTCTATGGTGTAATTAATTTTAAGGGGGGTAGAATGTAACATCCTGAGTATTTAGGAATTATTGTTTTATGAATAAATTAAATTTATATTATGGATTGTGTCACATGAAACAAAAATTTATTATTGTGATAGACATAACACTATGTTAGATTCAATTACACATGATACCGAGTTTTATCAAAACCATGATATATTATTAACTTAGGTATTTAACTACAACAACTTTAACATATACTTCACACATAGTGATATTTATTTTAATAACTACTTTTTAAATAATATGTACATTGTTTTTATAAATGGGAAACATATTAATAATAAAACGCAATTTTTTTTGGTAATGTCTCTATATGTTTTGAAAATACTATTTTTTTAAAAATATTTTCCTTCCTTCTTGTGAACTATAAAAATAATTGGATTGAAAATATTTTAAAATTAAATTTATAAAATAAAATTAATTTATGAATTAATAATTTAAAAATTAGATTAGGTTGAATTTTTTTGATTTTTCTAAATTTTTTTAATTTTTGATAAGTAGTGAAAAATATTAAATTTTAAATGGGAATTTCATTTTCCCCTAATTTATTTAAAAAGATAAATTAAATTTTAAATTTGTTTTAAAATTATATTAGTTAAATTATATTTTTTATAATCCAATTTAGTTCACTGGAATAATTTTTATATTTAAATTGGATATAAAAGGATTGTAAACTATAAATAATTTTCACTTTTAAAAACCTCTTTCTCATCACGTCCGTGTAATTAATATCAAATTATTTTTTCCACTTATATTAATTAATTTTTTAAAAAATGATTCCATTATTTTAATCATAAAAATTTAAAATTTTTAATTATGATAAAATATATTTTTTGAAATATGAAGAGTGAATGCATAAAAAATTAATTACTACAGAGAAGGTAAAAATGGGTGTTCAGGGGGTTAAACTAAAATGATAAGGGTAATAATATTCTATAAAATTTTAAAAAAACATTGGATGGATATATGTAGACCATTACTCCTATAAGGTTCAATAATGGCTTAATTTATACACTTTTGATATATA
Source organism: Viscum album (assembly GCA_963277665.1). NCBI lineage: Eukaryota > Viridiplantae > Streptophyta > Magnoliopsida > Santalales > Viscaceae > Viscum > Viscum album. The sequence goes on along the minus strand of OY728121.1, from coordinate 1,897,550,886 downwards.
AAAATCCTGGGATCACTTATTTATTTTCAATAATACCAACTGTGTCCTCTCCCCCAATAATAAAAGGTCAACTCCTATCCTCTCTTAACACCTTAAAACTTATTTGGATCATCCAATACCTATCCAAATAAATTATTGAAATTATTTAACTCATCTTAGAAGCCTTATTATGGGCAGAATGAAATCCTGTAAAGACTTTTAGTTCAAACCTATAGAGGATACCCAAAGAAGAGTTAACATTCGTCAATGAATATTTTTGTTTTAGTTCTTCCTAAAACACATTTAATTATTTTTATATCATGATTATAAAATATCATTTGTATCTTCCACATAGATAAAATATTTTTTAAAAATATAATAACTTAAAATCACCCCACTTCCATCAAACGGGTTACGAAGTCATCGTTCATGTGAATGGCAGACTACAAAACCGTAAACCGATGCCATTTGTTTTTCAATTATCACCTATTAGGGCTGGTTATAATTATGTATTTATTATTTACATTTTTTATATAATATTTTATTGATTTTATAATTATTTTTTAATTTTTTATTACACAGACAAGCATGATTTCAATTTTTTGGGAATACAGTAATGTCGTTTATGTATAGGGAAGACTACCACCTTGCAAAGCGATGTGATTATTTCACAAATAACATGGAATGTATTATGTATGGGTTTAATAAAAATATGTTATATATATGGAATAAAAATTATTCTAGAATAATAACATATCATATACCTTTCTTTATTTCAATCCGGAAAGAAAATGGAAACAGTGTTCATGTGTACGTTTGGCCAACCGACTCCAAGAACAATGCATTTCATTTCTTATTACTATCTTATATTGATTATTATAAATACGTATTGACTGAATATATATTATATTTAATTAATATTTATCTTTATGGACTTTTTGAAATCATGGTTAAATTAAGATAACTGAAAATATAACAAATCAAAACATTTAGGAAAAACCAAGCTGTTATTACCTGAAACATAACATTAAAATATATTCATAAAATAAAAGTTGATGAAATTTCACAATAAAATGATATATAGTATGATATATATGAATAATATTATTTAATATACTAATAATAAAATTATATTTATTAAATAATAATTTTTAATGAGAACCATTAAAGTCAAGACATTAGGTAGGGGATTTCCATCTCACTTTTTTTCCCTGAGACAAAAGTCATGTTGACCACATGTTTATATTATTTGGTGTATATAATTCCAATGAATGTAACTTAAAATTATTCAATATAAAATTTTTTGTTCTTACATATCAATTTTTGGATCTCTCTTTAATGGGGTTTATATTTCAATAGTTACAAAATCTGTAAAGGATTTTTGTCTGAATTTTCCTTCATTGAGATGTATGCTATATTTTTCACAAATATTCATTCATTAGTTGTATATAAATACCATTTGAGATGTAATGTCATGAATTTATTCATCCTAATGATATTTTTAGTTCCATTTTATGATTAATACTTCATGGGGATTATGATTCAATATTACTATAGTGGTAAGCGTTTTATGTTATAATATCATTCTTTATCATGATTGTTTATGATTATTCTTCAAATGATAAAATAATATGATCTATCTCTAAAATACTCCTTAATTTTCATCTCATATTTTTATTCATGATATCTTCATCCAATTTAATCATTTTTCCTATCAGGGGTACATGATATAATTATGAAATGATTTTAAGGGAATTCAACTTTATTTCTCTCTTCGGTCAGAAATATGATTACTTCCAAGACCAGGTTATATAAAAAAACAATGTTTTTAAATGATATATAAAGAACATTTTAAAGGAAATGTATTTGGAAACTATTTTATGGTTTAAAAATTAATTTAAAATATTTTTATATCATCATATATAAGATTAAATGGTTATTTCCAATGAAAATTATTTAAAATTATTTGAAGCATAAAAACTATTTTAAATGACTTTCAAAGATTAATTTATAAATTATCACATATATTTTTGAATAATATGATTTTAAAAATTTCTTAAATTTTAAATTTTATTCAATATTGGAATGATATATTCCTCTAGACATTTTTTAAATGATCCTTCAAATTATTTTCCATCTATGATGACTTCCATTAGCGTTGCTTATACCTTAGTGGGGGTATGAGCCAATGATACCATTCATATTCTTTATCTGATTGGTTTATCTTATGGTGGAAGTTTATTGATGAAACCAATTTCTCTTCCATGGGGTGAACAATGAAAAAAATAATAAGAAACCCAATACTTTTCCTAGTTTATTTTATGGTTAAAAGATTAAGAAACTTTTCTCTTTTCCGCTAGTAATGAAATAATGAAATATTTATGATAAAAATTTCATTTAGTGGGTTATTATAACACCCCAACAATTTTATCATATGTTTCTCTTAAATACATTAAATTAATTAGATAGCCTATATTTCATAAAGAACTAAGTTTATTTTAAAAAACACTTGGTTATTTTGGAGATAGTAATAACCTATCCATTGAACTTAAATATTCCAATTCCATGGATAGAATTTTGAAAAACCAACATACACAGTTGTGATCAGGGTGATATTTGGAGTCTGAAAGGGTCAACATAATTTTCAATGAATAGAAAATTACCCTTATGAATAGTAACATATGCTTATGAAAAATAACTTAACTTTATGATTAATAATAAGACCTTTATGAATATTATCCTTACTCAATAATGTATAAATAATTTTAGGCACCTAAAAACAAAAATGAATATTTTACGTGTTGGTATTTTTTGATTACAAAATTATTATATTTAAAAATTATATTTTTCAAACATGGAAAATTATTTTCTGAAAATAGAGTTCATTATTAGATTCTACATGTCCAAAAACGGTTCGGGTGAAGATCTGGGATTTTTCTGAAATACTTGAATTTTTGGTGAATAGTTAAATACATTAATTTACCGTATGAATAAATTATTATTTAGATTCACCATTCCTAAAATCATGAGTGTTTTACGCACCAAAATATTTAAATCACATGTAATTACTACTATTTTATGTCATGGAATCCTCATAATTTCTTTTCTTGTGGAGAAATAATAAATTAATGAATATAATATTAAGAAAACCACCTCTCATCCACTATATAATCTACCCCTCACCCCTCTTCCTCCCACACCATTAAAGCTTTGATAATTTCCTAAATTATACTCAAATATCTCCCTAATCTCCTCCCCCAAATACAAGTCCTACTTGTCTCACCAAAAGGCCCAAAACAAAGCCCTTAATTAGATTATCAAGGAGGGGTACTCAAGAGGTGAACCTCTATTTTTCATTCAATCCTTTTTACAAGTTCCATTATTTTATGTCTCTCTAATCACCTCCCCCATCCAAATTATATCTTAATTCTATTACCTTAAATTAACTGGAATTATATGAGGATAATTATTTATTTCATCATCATCTCCCTTTCCCCTACCTCTTATACTAAAAACGAAAACAACATCTAAGATTTGTTATTTTATCAAATTCAAGGACCACAGGATTTCAATTTATATTACTATATTCAATAATGGTCAAGATATCTTTTTAATGGTTTAAACATATCATATTATATTTATTTTACCTTATTAAATGTTTTTAAATCCTTACCCACTCATAATATAAATTAAAAATACAAAACAAGTTCATTATGCAAAAAAACCGCTATGTTAATCCAAGCGTTTATCATCAAATTTTAACTAATGAGTCATATTCAAGGTATATAACCCAAAATCATAATAATATCCATTATAATACCACTAATAATATATATTAATATTTTTTTTATGTTTAACCACATTTTAAATGAACTTCCATTCATGAATACATGTAAACCGTTTATGAAAACCATGGAAGAAAATGCTTCCAAAATATTAAAATTGAACCTCTTAAACCCATCAAAAATAAAATTAATGATCATAATAAGGTTAGAATAAATGATGTAATTTTATTGGACTCTATTTAATTATTAATTAATGCATCTAAAATTTATTATTTATTTAATTAATGTCAATCAAGAATAGCTTCAGGCATAAGGTAAGGGGTTTCTTATCTCACATTTAATTCGGTGAGATTTACATTGTTTGTCGATTATTTCATGCATGTAGTGCAATTTAGACTACTATTTGATATATAATATCATAATTATCATTAAATTCATGGTATTCTATGATTAATTTAGTGGTTACTAGTTTTTGGTCAAATGACTCGATTTATTTTAACGTGGCAAGGGACTTTGTCTCAATTTCCATTTCATTATTAGTTACATTGTATTGTGAACCTAATATTTCTTATGTGATGTACCCACTACCCAGTTGAGATATTTTTTCATTATAAATGATAAATATACTATATATCCATATTCTGGTCTTATGGATATGATTATATTCTTAATCTATATTCCATTTACACGCGGTGTTTATCTAGAATGTTGATTTAACTATGGAAATATTGATGAATTTGTATCCCCTACTCATTACAGTTATTGAGAAGGAATATTTTACTTCTATTAAATAAATGTATAAATAATTACTTGGACTTGATTTAATGGTTGTGGCCCTCTATATCCCCTCTATGCATCGATAGGTCTCCGGAGACAAACCAGTTGGCGACAAACCCTCTGAGTTTGTTTCCAAAAAACAGAGGGGTTTCTACCCATAGAACTAAACTATTTCAATGGTATAGTGGTATCATGTCTAAGATACTTGACATATAATTAATTAGAATCATCATTTTTAATTTTTCATTTATTACTATACATGAGATTTTCACTGTGATAAAATATATGGATGTAATTTCATTCTCAGTTTAAAAATGCTCTGTTTTTTTCATTTATTCACCATGACATACTGATTATGCCTATTTGTTTAGGACATAGTTATCCTTGATTCATGATTCCTCTATTTTTAACACATACTGAGAATTTGATCTCACCCATTTCATTTTTTTACCTTCTACGTGTTATGAAGAGGATATTATTTATTGATTTCACATGGTTGCAGTTTATTAATTTTTATTATGTATTGTGTTTTATTACCTTTCTCATTGAAATATTAGTTTCATTTATATATCTAGTTTCTTAAAGACTAATAAATGGTTATTTCCTTTTGTATTTCATTCCTTTTAATCAAGATAATTTAATCATTAATGCATAGTATCTAGGATTCTGGGGTTGGGGTGTTATTGTTGGTCTCAAATAATGTTTAGTAGAAAACATGGAAACTAGATTAGCATATATAGATTAGGGGAAAATCCATAAGATTGTATTTGAGGATAAATAAACACGAAATCCTAAAATAATGGTACTAATTAGATTATTTGAATATTTTTAGAAAATACATCATTGTATGAATACAAACAAGTAGAGGTGGCTCTGGAACATATATATCTAAGGGTAAAACCTGAAAACATCACATTGAGCTAGACTCAAATGGGAACTGGTGAAAAAAAACATGACATGATTTGCTCTTTGTTTGACAATATCATGGGATATTCATAGGATAATTTAAATTTTCATTAAAAGACATAATTAAGGATCTGATAGAAAAATTTCATTAGAGAAACCATGTTTATGAGATGATCTATGCATATAATTTCGATTTATGATAATTACTATTCTAGTCATGATTATAAATTATGATTCATACCGTAATAAAGTGTATTCCATTATTTAGAAATGGATCCAAATGGAAGAAGGAGAATCAATACCAATGGAAAATGTAAGGATTTCCCCACTGAGAAAGTCAACACAGTCAATGTTGGAATACATCCGATCATTATCATATTTGGACTAATCACTCATGTGGTGATGAATAACCATACTAAACCTATACTGGATCGTTTCATGCTGAAAAATCCCCCATATATTAGTGAAGATAATAATATTTTAATAGTTGAGTAGTGGATCATGTCCCCAGAAAAGATATATATATGATTAAGATGAAATTAAAATTAAAAGGTACTACTGTAAATATATTTCCTCAAAGGAGATTCTGATCAATAGTGGTCCTTGATCCAGAATACCAAGGAAGAAGAAGAAATATAAGATATAGAATGGGGAACTTTTAATGAAATATTCTTCAACAAATATTTCCCTCATGAACAATGAACTAAAATGAAAAGGAAATTTCTTTAGCCTAATGAAAATTGAAGAAGAGAGTTTTTTGGAGTATCAAGCTATATTCACGAGATTATCCAAGTATTCTATATATTACATATGTAATTTGGAAGAACATATTTATCATTTATTTGAAGGTCTTACACCATGACTTCGAAGGGACTGTCTTATCAAAAATTTTCATCATATGATAAAATTGTATTAAGTGACATCAAAATAGAAAAGGAATTTTCTAGATCAAATTTGGTCAAGGGATACAAAGATAAGGAGTGGTAATCTGATAACCATGGAAAATAAGAAGTGCAATAGAATAACAAGGGAACGAAGCACTTCACATTAAGCGAGAACTATAAAAAGAATCATCTAGGTAAATGCTTTAAAGGCATGGATGATTGTTATAAATTTAGAGAAAAAGGACATCTATCTAATGAATTCAAGGTGAATAAACAAGTCAATGACGTTTTATGCTGAAACTGTAGAGAGATGGGACACTATAAAAATGAGTGTTCCATGTTCCGAGGAATCATTATTTAGAAAAGGCCATGGGGGAACGTTAAAGCTTATATGATTATGACTATGGAGGTAAATGTTCCAAATGATGTGGTGGAAATTAATTTAATTGTTTCCTCAAACATATGTAGTGTATTATTTGAATTATGGACCATCTTAATCATATATATCATCCTAGTATTCCAACAAAATAAGACATTTCCAATTTTATTTATTAAAGGATTTTTCAGTTAATACAACTAGGGGATGTATCATTGCAACAAAGGCGTGTAGATTAGTCCCAATCATGAAAAAAATGTGATTTAGTTTCTAAACTTATCATTATTCCAATTATTTAATTTGATATAATTCTGAGTATGATTTGGATGTCAAATTATGATATTAATATCTATTGCAACAAGAAGGAAGATATAATTTTTGAGAATGGTGTAGAATCCCTTATCTTTGGAGCAGAAATCTATCCATCTAATTTTTATCCAGATCCACTCCCTATAGCTCTACTGAATACAATTCATGGAGAGGAATAGAACAAGATATCTATGGGTGAGGAATTAAATATTCAAATTGATGGCATACCTATTGTTACAGAATACATTAATGTATTTCCATAGGATTTAACAAGACATCCTTCAGAGCAGGAAGTTGAGTTCTCTATTGATTTAATACATGGTGCAAGGCCTATATCCATGGATATCTATATAATGAACATTATGAAATTAGTGGGGGTAAAGAAACATCAATAAAAATTGAGTGACAAAAGATTTATTCGACCTAGTGTTTATCCATGAGGATCCATTATCCTATTTATTAAGAAGATAGATGGATCCATGAGGCTATGCATTGATTATAGGGAAATCAATGATATTACAAAAAATAATAGGTATCCTATACAACATATTGATGATTTATCTTATCAAATTAATGGAGCCCAATTTTTTTTAATATTTGACAATGATAAAGATATCATCAGTTGTGTTTGAGGAAGGAATATATTCCAAAGATAGCATTTTGAACTAGATATGGGCATTAAAAGTTTACAGTAATTTCTTTTGGGCTAATTAACGCACCCTCTGTTTTCATGGATCTAATGAATAGAGTTATCAAGGAATATTTTTATGAATTTTTTGTAGTATTTATCAATGATATGCTAATATACTCCAAAATCTACAAAGACCATGAGAATCACATGCAGATTATTCAGAAAACTTTTATAAGAAATGAATTATATGGGGTGTTTACCAAGTATGAGTTTTGGATTAAATCAGTTTCTTCTCGTGGTAATTTTTTCACTAAGTATTTAATTTTAGTTGATCCTATGAAGACAATGGAAAACCAAGAATGTCCCATTCTGAGGAACATAACTGAGGTATATAGTTTTATTGTCTTAGCATGTCTCTATCGGCATTTCATTCGGAATTTTTCTTGATTGGATAACCCGTTTACCTTGATCACATGTAAAGTGTTTATGTTTGTATAGAAAAAATAATGTACATAATTCTTAGAATAATTTAAAAGAATATTGGTCAATTCTCCAATTTTGACTCTCCTATATAGAAAGGATTGATTTTTGATATGCAGTGATGCATCAATAGAATGGATTGGGATGAATCCTTTTGAAAAATGATACAGTTATTTCTTATGCATCAAGGTAGTTGAAGAATCATGGAAAAAATTACCCAACTCATGATCTTTAGTTAGAATTCATAATCATGACTATGAAAATATAAAGACATTATCTCTATGGTGAAATATGTAACATATATATGGATCACAAGAGTTTGAAAGACATTTTTACATAGAATGAACTTAGCAAGAGACAAAGGATATGGTTGGTGTGACACAATTATTATGATCGTTCAATACACTACCCCCTAATAAAGGAAAATAAGGTGTAAGATGCATTAAGGAAGAATGGTCTTAGACTTATGACCCAAATGTGGATTGAGAGAGATCTTATATTAATGGAACTGCTAAAGATGGATACGGTAATTATTAAGGAAGGGGAAACATATTTCCTCTTTCAAATGATTTCTAAACCATATTTAATAGAGAAGATAAAAAAAATCTCAATATGATAATGAAAATCTAAAAAAAAATTAATGCATTTAAGGATTGAAGATTGGTATTCTTTGTGTATGTGGATAGAGTTTTGAAATTTGGGAAGAGGTTATGTGTTCCATCAGTATCTGAGATAAAAGGAACTATTAGATGATTCTCATAGATCAAATTTATCTACACACCCTGGCAGAACCATGACGTTTAGATATATGAAGGATCAATTTTAGTGGGATAAAATGAAATGAAAAATTTCAAACAATGTGTCAAGATGTATACTTTTTCAACAAGTGAATTCCAAGAGACAACATCATAAAAGGGTTATGCATCATCTACGTATTCCTATATGGATTTAGAATGAAATTATAATGGATTTTTTCCTAGGACTACTATGTAAACCTAGAATAAAGGATTAAATATTGTTAATTATTGGTTGTCTCACAAACTGAACACATTTCCTTGCTATAATAGAGGATTTACCACTTGATCGCCTATAATGACTTTATATTAATGATTTTTTAAGACATGATGGTGAACCTCTATTGATTTCCCCCGATCAAGATCCCTGGTTCACAAAAAAAATTTGGAAAATTATTCCGAAGGCTTTGGATATTGAGCTTCACACTTGTACTACTTATAACCCCCAAACCGATAAACAGTCTAAAAGGAATATTCAAACACTGGAAGAAATTTTGAGATCAAGATCTCATGATTTTCATGGTATGTGGGATCAATACTTTCATTTTTGGGAATTTTCCTACAATAATAGTTTCCATTATAGATTTCAAATGGTTCTATATAAAGATTTATATATCAAGACGTATCGAACTCCAACTTGTTTGTATGAGGTTGGTGAGAGGAAACATAAAGGAAAAAAACTTATCGAAGAGACAACTACAATGGTAATGAAAATTCATTCCTATATTAATGTAGCCCAAAGTAGGAAAAATAATTATGCGGGTAACCGAAGATAGGATTTTTAATTTCATGTAGGAGATCACGTCTTTCTAAAATTATCTACATGGAAGGGTGTCTTATGGTTTGGTAAGAAAGGGAAACTGATCCCTAGGTACATCGTACCATTCGAAATTCTAGAAGGAATCACAGTTGTATCTTACCTTTTAGAAATTCCACCATGTATCTCCAAAGTTGATAATGTGTTCCATGGGTCATTGTTAAAAAAGTATATTCCAAACCAACGCATCTACTCATATCTGAATAAATAGAGCTGGAACATGATTTCTCATGCTGTGAACAACCTATTATGATTCTAAACACAAGGGAGTGGGTATTGAGAAATAAGCCAACTCAATTACTAAAGGCTATTTAGAGAAACCATAAAATATATAAAACAATGTGGGAACCTGAGAATGTTATGAAGAGCCACCCACCTCTTTTATGGTAGCAATATACATGAAAAATTTTAAGGATGAAATTTATGAAGAAGAGAATAATATAACACCCAAAACATTTTATTGTATGTTTCTATTAAATAAATTATATTCATTATATATCCTATATTTCATAAATTACTATGTATCATTGAAACAAAACATCGTTAATTAGGATATAGTCATAAACAAGACATTAAACATAACATTTTTACATTATTGGTTTGAATTTTAAAAAACAAACATACACGGTTGCGATCAGAGTGATATTTGGAGTCTAATAGAATCAACATAATTTTCGTTGAATATTAAGTTACACTTATGAATTGTAACATACCCATATTAATATTAAAATACCCTTATGAATAATAATATGACCCTTATTATTGGTAACATGACCCATGAATTTATAAATAAATTAAGGAACCTTAAAAATGAAGATAAATATTTTAAGTGTTGGTATTTCTTGATTAAATAATGATTTTAATTAAAAATTAAATTCATCATATTTGGATTTTTTTTGAAAAATGGGGTTCATTTTTTTAATTCTATACATAAGTAAATGTTTAGGGTCAATTTTTGGAATTTTTTTAAAATACATGAAGTATTGCTGAATAGTTTAATACATTAATTTACCTTATAAATACAATATAATTTAAATTCACTATTACAATAATAATGATCGATGTAAGCACCCAAATCACTATCTCACATAATCTTAGTACTATTCAATGTCATGGATTCCTCACTATTTCTTTTCTGGTGGACAAATAATAAATGAATGAATATATTATTAAGAAAAGCCTCCTCCCCTCTACTATATAAACTGCCCCTCACCACCTCTTCCTCTCTCACCACTCAAGCTTCAACCCTTGGCCAAATTCTGCTCAAATATCTCCCTAAGATCCTCCACCTCGTCCAAGGCTTATTGGTCTCACCAAAAGGGAAAAAACAAATTCCTTAAGAACATTATCTCGGAATATTACTCAAGAGGTTAACCTCTCTTACATTTTCTTTCATCTTTATTTACATGTATGATCCATTTGTTTCTCTCTCCACACCACCCATCATCCAAATACTATGATAATTCCAGTGCCATAAATGAACTGTAATTTTATCATGATAATGTATTATTTAATCATCATCTCTCTTTTCCTCTCCTCTATACTAAAAATGAAAACATCATCGAAGATGTGTTCATTTATCACATTCAAGGACGACATGTTTTCAATTTCAATTACTGTCATCAAGACTAGTCATTGTAACACCCTAGGTAAATAAAAAATATGACATTTTCATATTTATCCATATTTGTGAATAAAATATTAATATGACTTTAAAGGGTACACTATGCTCGATGGCATACCCAACATGCAACAACGAGTTTCTTGGGAATCTTTCGTTGCACTCTAATAATAAAATAATATTATTTTAAATGGTAGTTAACATTTAGCCATTTTATTGGAGGGAATGGATATAAATAACTAAAATATGATTATATATGTTTTTAAATGTTTTTACATTTATCCAATAAAAGATAAAGGCTTAAAATACGGAAAGAATTCAATTTTAGGCGTATATGCCCAAGTTTTCACTAAGGGTTCGCTTATCGCCTTTTGATGGTGAACCGTCATTAAATATAGTTTTGTTCACACTTATACATTCTATTGGACCAAATAAGACTCTTCTTAATAATCGGGACATCAAAATTTACTTTGTGTAAATTTTTGGTATCTTTCCGATAAAGTTCATTTTTTTAATGAATAGTGTAAAATGTTTTATTTTAATTCAAAACCTCTTTTTAATCTAATTTATTTATATGATTAGATTATCTTTTGGATTGGTTTTAAAGTGAAATTAGAATATATTTTTACCATTAAATCCAATAGTGGTCGTTGGAATTAATTTCACTTCGAAATCAGACTTAAACTAGTGTCAATCTTTTGATACTTATTGTTTCATAAAAACACGCTATTTACTCTAACAGCGGGAATTAATTATTAAATTAATTAATGTGACTTATATGTTTTGAATTTTGTAAAACAGACTTCATTTTTGAATTCGGAATATCAAATATAGCTTAGGGTGAATTTTTTGGATTTTTCTGAAAAACATCAATTTTTGATGAATAGTTAAACCACTAAGTGGTACTAATAAAAACTGATTTTTCCGTTTAAATGAAAATTTTCCATCTTTGTGTTTTGAAGTTAAAAAATCCGACATACATGGTTGTCATTAAGAAGTAAAATGTGGTTCAATGGGATAAAAATAATTTTTTGGTGAATAGTAACTTACTATGTTTTTAATCGCGATTAGAGGTAATTAGTGTAGTTTAAGGTAAGAATAATGTTTTAATAAAATGAAATGACATAGAAACATGTTCTACCATCATTGTATGTGTCATGGAAGACCAATACAGTCCATGGGTCAACATGGGGACCCCATGGAGCCACTTTTGTTGGAAAATGACATAAATATCTTTTTATTTAATTTTAAAGTAAAAATGACACAAACATGAGATGTTTTACTAAAAAAAATTTTACATGGGGTTATACAAGTCATCGTTTTGACTGTAAATATTCATTGGAAAGCTAATAATATTTCCTACATCATAGTATTTTTTTTAATTTTTTATACATTAAATAAATTAAATTATTTATGACATCATGATGATGCAGCGATGAACTCATTATTTAACGATTTAAATAAAATGGAAAGATAATGTAATATCTAAGACCTAAACATGTCCAAAACCTATTGGATGAGTGGATTTAGAACCCTTATCACCATATCCTTGAAATACATCAATGTGGGACCTTTAAAATCCGAAACTCTTTTGAAAATAAACTAACATTTTGTAACTTTACAAGAGTGCCCCTCCTCTCCTCTTATAAAAGGCCCCCACCTATACCTCCTTACCCACACTCCCAAAGCCTTTGTCTCGGCCAAACCCTTCCCATTGTGTCTTTACACTTCCCTATATTACTACTTGAAGCCTCGCATTGGGCATAAGTCTTCCCAAGGAAGCATTTGGGCTCAAACCAAAGGGAGTTACCCGATTTTAAGGTAATGTCTTCACTTGTGTCCTTTTGTTTTATTTTGCTTCTCCAAACCCATAAACTCTTTTTATTCATTTATTTTGTAACAAATCCAGTATCTTAAATATACTAGGATGTTTTTATAAGAAGGATTAGATCTACACTTACACACACCTACATCTAATGGTTAAAGAACATACTGTTTCCGTGGATGGCGAATTTCTGCCTCCCGAAACGATGATTGTTCAACATTATTCTAACACCTTCAAAGGTGGCTATTAAGATGAAAATATATTTATATATAATATCTAATATGTTTATATTTTACTTAAGCTTCTGTATTTTTCATTTATGGCGTACCTTTATGGTTTCCATTATGGGTATACGCGATATCTTCATTTAAGGAAGTGCGGACTACCACCCCCTCAAAGTGATTTGATTCGTTAATACCATATGTGGTACGTATAAAGGATAAATTTAATGATATTATATATGATACCATACTGGAATTAAAATACTATTATGTATCATTATGTTTTAATTCCATTAAATATGAAATAGAAATGGAAGTAGCGTTCATGCGTACGTACGGCTTACCGTCTCCATGAACGGTACATTTCATTTCTTATCTCAAAATGTTATGTAATATTATAAGTACATATATATAATGGATATATATGTAATATATTAAATATAAATTATGGATATCATTCTGGAATTATAACATATATATATCTCTCTCATTTTGTTTTAATTCCATTAATATGACAAAAAATGAAAGTAGCGTTCATGTGTACGTACGGCCTACCGTCTCAATGAACGGTACTTTTCGTTTTTTATCTCCAAATGATATGGAGTATTATAAAATGAATATTTACTGGATATATATGATATTTTAATTGTTAATACTATTCTGTAAATTATTTACTTATAACTACATGGGAAATCATTTTTCAAACATGTTCATTTTTGACTCATGTACCAAACATCAGCAAAAACGTCTGATATGAACTAACATTATTAAACAATTATTATAACATTATAATATGTGATATGAACTGAATAATAATCTCTAAAGGAGGTACTTAGGCAATTATTAATTGTCCAAAGTTTATTATTCAGGATATAAAGAAACGAAAAAGACAAGTTGGACTTGAGGTAAGGGATCCTACTCCTCTCTTTCTTTTTAAGTACACTCTTTTATGTCATTCCTTCTAAGATCATATTTATTGTGATTTGGATGTTATTTTATATTAATATTACTGTAATTTTTATGTTCATATTATGATAGACCCTATTCTCTCTCATCAATCCATTTTGGGATGTTTTGAGTGGCGCCGTTAGGCTGCCGGATTTTCGTAAGAGATCCAACCTCTCTCTTTCTTTTTAAGTACTCTCCTTTATGTCACTTCTTTTAAGCTTCTATTGTTAGGTTGGGGGATGTTCTTTTGTATTCATATTTCTGTAAACTTTATGTTGATATGATGAGAGACCCTATTTCCTCTCATCAATCCATTTTGGAAGTTTTAAGTGGCGTCGTTAGGCTGTTGAGTTTTCGTAAGGGATTTTTCATTTCACTTTTATTCTCGTGAGATTTATGCTACATTTGCCACAATTTACTTTGAGTGGTGTATGTACTGACCATTATTCTACTCATTGTGTAATATTATTTCATTTATGAGTATTTACATCAATGTTGTATTGTCCTTCTTTCATGGGGTGTATGTTTCGAAAGATACCCATTTCGGTAAGGGAACCTTTCACCATCCTCTTTTTAAAAGACTTATTTTGTTATGTCTTTTAATTCACATAATATTATTTTGGGATATGTTCTTCTATATACTTATTGATGTAAATTTTATGTCCAGGTGATGAGATACCTTTTTTATCTCTCATGAACTCTTTTTTCTGAATTTTGAAGTGACGCCATTAGGCTGTCTAATTTTTGCAAGGGAACTTCTTAACCCAATTTTGATTTCTTTGGGTTCAACATGTAGTTATTGAATATTTCATCCTTTGAATATGTGTGAATGACCTTTGATTATTTTACACTAAATATCCACTTATATTTGGTGTATTCGTTTGTCACACATAATTATGTAATTGATTTATCCTTAAACCAAGGATACCGTATTTGTAAGGGACATCGTCTCAATCTCCATTCATTGAGGCATATTTTGTTTTATACACAACCTTCTTTTATATGGTGTATAAACCCCTTTGACTTTTATGTTTATCCAAAAGGAATATTTTTATACGAAGCGTTTTAGAAAACTACAAAAGGTAATGTTTTTATCATACATATGTGGCGACAACAACTTCTCCGCCACCGTGACCATTATTTGAGTTTCGGCTTCCTCTACAAGCCATACCTTCTTTTTAAAAGAACAATAAATACCATGTTTTACTTTTCTTTTATTTTTGTATTGAAAATGGTTTTTATAATGTTTTTATATCAATGTGTTGTATTGATATCTTGTGATTGAAAGGTGGAAATGTTATGTTTCCTTTATGCATGTTTTATATGATACGATTATGTTGAGGTTCTTGGGCATTATTATGAAGACGGGTGGTTCCGTGATAAACTAAGGGCGGGTGAGCCCAATATAGCTCTCTAATTCATTGGGTAAAGTGAAGGAGTGAAACGTTAAGGTTTCTCTGAAGAGATTTAGGGAATATACTATGGTGGGTATTCCAAACGTAACCAAGAGGGTTACTCCCTACGTAAGAATGTTATGAATGCCTCATGTTACCTTTTATGTCTTATGATTTCTATGATTTATTCATGATTTGATGAGGTATTTTAAAGTGCTTATGTTTTATGGGTAAAGTATGATTTCATTCTTATGTATATATGAACTCATGTTTCCTTTCCATATTTTTATAACCCTTACTGAGCTTTTAATTCTCATCCCATGTTTTTGAAATGTTTTTCATAGGTCAAGGGAAAGGTACATGATGGGATGATAGTGTCAAGGATGTGTCAAGAAAAAATCCATGTTTTATTTTAAATATGTTTCTGTTGATGGGAAGAATGAATACTGTCTTTCATGTAACCAATTTTCTTAAATGTGGAATGTAATGCAAGTTTCATGATCTAATTCTCTAAAACTCTAAACCTGAAAAGATCCTCAATGTGTAATCTTGTAATAACTCAAGATTAAGTAAGGTTTAAGGCTGGGGCCTTATAGTTGGTATCAAAGGTCGGTTTAGATAACTTTAGAGGTTAGGGTATTCTTTAATCATAAGTGGAATTACCATAATGGTTAGGATTTTAGAAAGAGTCCTAGTTTTAGATAAAGTGAATGAGTAAGTGTATCTTAGTGTTTACCTTCCTCATTATTACATTATGGTTTTGTTGATATACTCACACTGACATTTCTGTTTTTAGTGAATGGATGGATCTAGCCGGCACCAAAGAGACAACATGTTTGAAGGAAACTGTGGTGGTTCTATGATTAAGATACTAGATAAAATGGGGGATTTAATGAGGAAACTCATGGTTGTTCTAAACAAACTATCAAGGAGTCATGATCAACCACTTGAACCTCGTTATGATCTTTAATGCATCATGTACGAGATGACCAATCGATGTGGAAGTTCAGGTAATAATTATAAAGGTAACCATTAGAGTTTATATGATCCTTACTTTTGAGGTAATTATGGGTTACTATATGTTATGATGGAAGTGAAAGGCATGAGATAAAATTGAGGTTAAATTATGTAATGGTTATTTTTGATGATTTTATCTCTTTTTGGGGAATTATTTGAGAATTATATAGTTTTGGAAAAAGGACAACACACAGACCATGTGACTACCCGTCGCGTCGGACAATGCTGCTGGAATCGAATCCACAACCAAAGTGCAACTGGTATTTATCGCCTACCACGGGACTATGTGAAGTCCCTGGTTAGTTTGACTGATTCTTTTTTTAGTTAGATGATTTTATTAATTAAGAGTATGTTTATTTTGGGTTATCTATGGAAATTTATTAACCTATCATGGGGGATATGTGATTAGGTTAATTACTTTTCAATACGAGACATTAAGAGCAACTGATGTTGTTTGGTGATAAATGTAATGATTTAACTTGGAAGACTATGTGACTAAATCCTTCAAATATTTGGGTTTCAATCTTAGATTGGTTTACTTTGAAGAATTTTATGGAAAAATTGTTTATCGGATGGTCCTCGTTGGACATTGGGTTTTGTTAGAAAAATTTTGGAGATTAAGCATAGATTTTCTATTTAAAGGGTTATCCTTTTCTGGATTATCTGACCTTGTACTAACCTTTTTGGTTTTGGTTTTGGTTAAGGTCTAAAGATATGGGAAGTATATAGTTCTCTTTGGTGGATTAGGTGATTCTCTAGAAGTTGATTATAGTACTCTTAATGCGAACAAGTCTCCCTAAATACTCGTCTCTTGGAAAAAAATATGAGTTTGATTAAGGATTCTAGTAAAAGTTGAAAGTCAACATGATAAGTGATTATGTTTCCTTATGAATAAATTCCTCAATAAAAATTAACTTAAAAAAATGTTGTCTATTAACTTTTAATACTGGGGAATCGAATACCGTTTAATGCATCACAAGTTTGTGATTTTCTTATGGTTAACTATCTCCTAGACATGTTTACTATCACTCTCCCTCAAGAACATGAACCTTTTCTTTTTCTTCCATGTCCATGTTTTTCTACATGTAATCCTAGTACAGGTTAACTCGGATGACCTATGTACTTAACTTCCTTTATTTTGAAGTGATTGTTTTACTGACTCTTGTTCCGATGTGGGACTTTCAAGGATGTTTCCAAGCTCAATTTTAAAAATTGCGAGGTTGCAATTCACAAAAAGGGTAGAAGGATGTAACAACCGAGGTAAATAAAGAATATGACATTTTCATATTTATCCATATTTGTGAATAAAATATTAATATTACTTTAAAGGGGACGCTATGCTCGATGGCGTACCCAACACGCAACAATGAGTTTTTGGGAATCTTATGATGCACTCTAATAATAAAATAATATTATTTTAAATGGTAGTTAACATGTAGCCGTTGTATTGGAGGGAATGGATATAAATAACTAAAATATGATTATATATGTTTTTAAATGTTTTTACATTTATCCAATAAAAGATAAAGGCTTAAAATACGGAAAGAATTCAATTTTAGGCGTATATGCCCTAGTTTTCACTAAGGGTTCACTTATCGCCTTTTGATGGCGAACCGTCATTAAATATAGTTTTGTTAACTCTTATAAATTCTATTGGACCAAATAAAACTCTTCTTAAGAATCAGGACATCAAAATTTACTTTGTGTAAATTTTTGGAATCATTCCGATAAAGTTCATTTTTTTAATGAATAGTGTAAAATGTTGTATTTTAATTCAAAACCTCTTTTTAATATAATTTATTTATATTATTATATTATCTTTTGAATTGGTTTTAAAGTGAAATTAGAATATATTTTTACCATTAAATCCAATAGTGGTCGTTGGAATTAATTTCACTTTGAAATCAGACTTAAACCAGTGTCAATCTTTTGATACTTATTGTTTCATAAAAACACGCTATTTGCTCTGACAACGGGAATTAATTATTAAATTAATTAATGTGACTTATATGTTTTGAATTTTGTAAAATAGACTTCATTTTTGAATTTGGAATATCAAATATAGCTTAGGGTGAATTTTTTGGATTTTTTTGCAAAACTTCAATTTTTGATGAATAGTGAAACCACTAAGTGGTACTTATAAAAACTGATTTTTCCATTTAAATGAAAATTTTCAATCTTTGTGTTTTGAATTTAAAAAATCCGACATACATGGTTGTCATTATGAAGTATAATGTGGTTCAATGGGATGAAAATAATTTTTTTGGTGAATAGTAACTTATTAAGTTTTTAATCGCGATTAGAGGTAATTAGTGTAGTTTAAGGTAAAAATAATGTTTTAATAAAATGAAATGACCTAGAAACATGTACTACCATCATTGGATGTGTCATGGCCGACCAAGAAAATCCATGGGTCAACTTGGGGACCCCATGGAGCCACTTTGGTTGGAAAATGACATAAATATCTTCTTATTCAATGTTAATGTAAAAATGACACAAACATGAGATGTTTTACTAAAAAACTTTTTACATGGGGTTATACAAGTAATCTTTTTGACTGTAAATAGTAATTGGAAAGATAAAAAAATTTCATACATCATAGTATTTTTCTTATAATTTTTATACATTAAATAAAATAAATTATTTATGACATCATGATGATGCAGCGATGACCTCATTATTTAACGATTTAAATAAAATGGGAAGATAATGTAATATATAAGACCTACACAAGTCAAAAACCTATTGGATGAGTGTATTTCGAACACTTATCACCTTATAGTCGAAATACATCAATGTGGGACCTTTAAAATCTGAAACTCTTTTGAAAATAAAGTAACATTTTGTAACATTACAAGAGTGGCCCTCCTTTCCTCTTATAAAAGGACCCCACCTCTACCTCCTTACCCACACTCCCAAAGCCTTTGTCTCGGACAAACCCTGCCCATTTTGTCTCTACACATCCCTCTCTTACTCCTTGAAGCCTCACTTTGGGAAGAAGTCTTCCCAAGGAAGCCTTTGAGCTCACACCAAAGGGAGTTACCCGATTTTAAGGTAATGGATTTACTTGTGTCCTTTTGTTTTATTTTGCTTCTCCAACCCCCTAAAATCTTTTTATTCATTTATTTTGTAACAATTACAATATATTAAATATACTAGGATGTTTTTATAAGAACGATTTGTGCTACACTTACACACACCTACATCTAATGGTTATAGAACATACTGTTTCTGTGGATGAAGAATTTCTGCCTCCCGAAATGATGATTGTTCAACATTATTCTAACACCTTCAAAGGTGGCCATTAAGATGAAACTATATTTATACATGATATATAATATTTTTATGTTTTACTTAAACTTCTGTATTTTTCATTTATGGCGTACCTTTATGGTTTCCATTATGGGTATACGCGATATCTTCATTTAAGGAAGTGCGGACTACCGCCCCCTCAAAGTGATTTGATTCGTTAATACCATATGTGGTACGTATAAAGGATATATTTAATGATATTATATATGATACCATATTGGAATTAAAATACTATTATGTATCATTATTTTTTAATTCCATTTAATATGAAATAGAAATGGAAGTAGCGTTCATGCGTACGTACGGCTTACCGTCTCCATGAACGGTACATTTCATTTCTTATCTCAAAATGTTATGTAATATTATAAGTCCATATATATAATGGATATATGTGTAATATATTACATCTAAATTATGGATATCATTCTGGAATTATAACATATATATATATATATCTCATTTTGTTTTAATTCCATTAATATGACAAAAAATGGAAGTAGCGTTCATGTGTACGTACGACCTACCGTCTCAATGAACAATGATTTTCATTTTTTATATCCAAATGATATGGAATAGTATAAAATAAATATTTACTGGATATATATGATATTTTAATCATTAATTCTACTCTGGAAATTATTTACTTATAACTACATGGGCAATCTTTTTTCAAACATGATCATTTTTGACTCATGTACCAAACATCAGCAAAAACGTCTGATATGAACTAACATTATTAAACAATTATTATAACATTATAATATGTGATATGAACTGAATTATAATCTCTAAATGAGGTACTTAGGCAATTATTAATTGACCAAAGTTTATTATTCAGGAATATAAAGAAATGAACAAGACAAGTTGGACTTGAGGTAAGGGATCCTACTCCTCTCTTTCTTTTTAAGTACACTCTTTTATGTCATTAATTATAAGCTCATCTTTATTGTGATTGGGATGTTCTTTTATATTACTCTTACTGTAATTTTTATGTTCATATTATGAGAGACCCTATTCTCTCTCATCAATCCATTTTGGGATGTTTTGAGTGGCACCGTTAGGCTGCCGGATTTTCGTAAGAGATCCAACCTCTCTCTTTCTTTTTAAGTACTCTCCTTTATGTCACTTCTTTTAAGCTCCTCTTTGTTATGTTGGGGGATGTTATTTTATATTCCTCATTCTGTAAACTTTATGTTGATATGATGAGAGACCCTATTTCCTCTCATCAATCCATTTTGGATGTTTTAAGTGGCGCCGTTAGGCTGCCGAGTTTTCGTGGGGTATTTTTCATCTTACTTTTATTCCCGTGAGATTTATGCTACATTTTACACAATTTACTTTGAGTGGTGTATGTACTGACCATTATTTTACTCAATGTGTAATATTCCTTCATTTATTTGTAATTACATCAATGTTGTATTGTCCTTCTTTCACGGGGCGTATGTTTCGAAAGATACCCATGTCGGTAAGGGATCCTTTCACCCTCCTCTTTTTAAAAGACTTATTTTGTTATGTCTTTTAATTCACATAATATTGTTTTGGGATATGTTATTCTATATACTTATTTATGTAAATTTTATTTCCAAGTGATTAGATTCCTTTTTTATCTTTGATGAACTCTTTTTCTGAATTTTGAAGTGACATTGTTAGGCTGTCTAATTTTTGCAAGGGAACTTCTTAACCCAATTTTGATTTCTTTGGGTTCAGCATGTAGTTATTGAATATTTCATCCTTTGAATATGTGTGAATGACCTTTGATTATTTTACACTTAATATCCACTTATATTTGGTGTATTCGTTTGTCACACATAATTATGTAATTGATTTATCCTTAATCCAAGGATACCGTCTTTGTAAGGGACTTCATCTCAATCTCCATTCATTGAGGCATATTTTGTTTTATACACAATCTTATTTTATATGGTGTATAAACACCTTTGACTTTTATGTTTATCCAAAAGGAATCTTATTATATGAAGCGTTTTACAAAACGACAAATGGTAATGTTTTTATCATACGTATGCGGCGACAATGACTTCTCCGCGGCCGTGACCATTATTTGAGTTTCTGCTTCCTCTTCAAGCCATACCTTCTTTTTAAAAGAAAAATAAATACCATGTTTTACTTTTCATTTATTTTGGTATTGAAAATGGTTTTCATAATGTTTTTATATCAATGTGTTGTATTGATATCTTGTGATTGAATGGTGGAAATGTTATGTTTCCTTTATGCATGTTTTATGTGATACGATTATATTGAGGTTCTTGGGAATTATTATGAAGATGGGTGGTTCTGTGATAAACTAAGGGCGGGTGAGCCCGATATAGCTCTCCAATGCATTGGGTAATGCGAAGGAGTGAAACATTATGGTTTCTCCGAAGAGATTTTGGGAATATACTGTGGTGGGTATTCCAAACGTAACCAAGAGGGTTACTCCCTACATAAGAATGTTATGAATGCCTCAAGTTACCTTTTATGTCTTATGATTTCTATGATTTATTCATGATTTGATGAGGTATGTTAAAGTGCCAATGTTTAATGGGTAAAGTATGATTTCATTCTTATGTATATATGAACTCATGTTTCCTTTCAATATTTTTATAACCCTTACTGAGCTTTTTATGCTCATCCAATGTTTTTGATATGTTTTTCACAGGTCAAGGGAAAGGTACATGATGGGATGATAGTGTCAAGGATGTTTCAAGAAAGAATCCATGTATTATTTTAAATATGTTTCTGTTGATGTGAAGAATGAATACTGTTTTTTATGTAATGACTTTGTTTAAATGTGGAATGTAATGCATGTTTCATGATCTAATTCTCTAAAACTCTAGACCTGAAAAGATCCTCAATGTGTAATATTGTAATAACTCAAGATTAAGTAAGGTTTAAGGCTGGGGCCTTATATTCATGATACCTTTTTATTGGTCGATCCATATCATAATATTTTTATTTTATCTTATGAAATGTTTTTTAATCCTTACACACTCATAATAAAAAATAATAATACAAAACAAGTTCATTATGTACAAAACTACCACGTTAATCCAAGCGTTTATCATTAACTTTTAACTAATGAGTCATCTTCAAGGTATATAACCCAATATCATTATAATATCCTTTGTAATGTCAATAATAATATATATTAACAATTATGGATATTTAACCACATTTCAAATGAACTTTCATTCAGGAATACAAGTAAACTGGTTACAAAATCCAAAGAAGAAAATGCTTCCAAAACAATAAAATTGAACATCTTAAACCCATCAAAAAGGCCATAAATGAACAAAATAAAGTTAGAATAAACCAAATACATGTATAGGAGTTTATTTTATAATTAATTAATTAATATTAATTGGATTATTGAGGTCATTGAGATCAATCGAGAACACATTCGGGCATAATGTAAGGGGTTTCATATCTCACTTTTAATTTTGTGATATTTCCATTGTTCGCCACTTTTTTCATGAATGTAGTGTACTATGTAGTGAAATTTGATATATATTATCATTATTATTTTTATATTAATGTTATTATATGATTTATTTGGTGGTTTGGTTATACGGCTCGATTGATTACAATGTGTTAATGTACATTGTCTCAATTTCAATTTCATTATCAGTTACATGGTATTGTGCACCTAATAATTCTTTTGTGGTGTATCCAATAACCATTTGCGATAATTTTTCATTTTGTAAATATATATTATATATCCATATTAGGTTTTCATGGATATTATTATTTTCTTAATTCAAATACCTTTTACATACGATGCTTATCTTGAATTTTGTTTTACTTGTCGAAATATTGATGAATCTGTATCGTCTACTCTATAAGGATATTGAGAAGGAATATTTTTTTGTGTATTAAATCTATGTATAAATAATTATTCGGACTTTCAGCGATGTATGGGGCCTAATATAATGCCTTGATACATCGACAGGTCTCATGAGATGAATCTATTGGCGACAAACCCTTGGAGTTTGATTCCAAAAATCAGACGGGATTGTACCCCCAGACATAAATATTTTTGATGGTATAGTGGTATCATGATCCAATTAAATCATTTCAAATTAATAATAATTATATTTATTCATTTTTTAGTTATTAATATCGATGATTTTTTCACTATGGAAAAATCTATGGATGCAGTTTCATTCTCATTTTTTTAATGGCGTGTGTTTTTAATTTATTCACCTTGCCATATTGACTGTGCCCATTTATTTATGATTCAATTGTCATTGATTCATGCTTTTTATATTTTTAACCCTTACTGGTCATTTGAGCTCACCCCTTTAATTTATTTATCTTTAATAGGTTATGAAGAGTAGACTATTCTCTGATTTCTCGTGGATGCAGTTTATTAGTTTTTGTTATGTGTTGAATTTTCTTAACATTCTCTTTGTAATACGAGTTTCATGTATGTATCTACTTTCATAAAGAATACTAAACTGATTGTTCCTTTGGTATTTCATTCCTTTTAATCATGCTAATGTAATCATTATTTCACTGGCTCCAGGATTCTAGGGTCTGGGTGTCACATTTATGATATGATGAA
The DNA here is from genome assembly GCA_963277665.1 of Viscum album. Classification (NCBI taxonomy): domain Eukaryota; kingdom Viridiplantae; phylum Streptophyta; class Magnoliopsida; order Santalales; family Viscaceae; genus Viscum; species Viscum album. The sequence goes on along the minus strand of OY728121.1, from coordinate 1,897,526,249 downwards.
TGTTTATTATATTTTGGCACACATATTTATCATTTCACTATGTGACTAGTCGGACCTATATCTATCTTAAATTAACTGGGAAAATATTTATAACTAATGATATAGATACGACTGGAAAGGGGAGAGATCAATTTTCAGTATGATTGGGGTGGAAGAGGATGTGAACCATGTTTAGTAATACAATATTAGAATGGGGAGTGACCCCCGTTCTACAAAGGAATGTTTCAACAATGATGGTCTTGGCAGTGATTCTTGACTAATATGTAAATTATTTTCTATGATAATGTGTATACACCAAATTCTATTTCTTATGCCAGTGTTATGATATCATGGATCAAGATATTTGATTCCCTTATTATTCACATCTTATTAGCTATTAATATTTATTCCATGAATCAAGATCATGTTCATTGATATTTAGGGTATGGTTTTGAAATTTTATTCTCATGTTTGAATACACATATGTTTATATTATTCTTGTATATATTCTTTTTTAAACCTTAATGATCATTTGATCTCACCCTATCTTATTTTCCATTATCAAGGTTATAAATACATATATTATTCTTAATTTGACTAAAAAGTGTTCTAGTTATGAATAAATTAGTGAGAGATGATGCATATCACCTGTGGAATAGTGTTTATTTTTCCATCTTCCAAAGGATCTAAATTATTATGATCTCTAGGCATGTTTTTTTTAATGTAATGAATATTAATAAAAAATTATGTAATATCTATGTATGATAACTCATGGAATATATATATATCATTGCACATTATATTAATTCTTATCACATAATATTGTAAAATTTTTAATCTATATAATCTCTTCATATTCCCATGCATGTTCTGCTAGAATGATTATACACCAACAACAATTTGGTCTTGAATTTTATCGACTTGTATCTTTCAACACTATGTTAATATATATTAATTATGACTATATTTATAAAACTAATAGATCCAATTTATAGATCATGTTCCCCAAAACATGGTTGGTAATTTATGTTAAACATATAGAAATTTTATTCCTTATTCATAACAAACATTTAAAACATGACAATTTTCTTCATATGCAATCTGCATTTCTATCCAAATAACTTATAGTTCTATAACTAACCATTTAGAATCACATGTCACTCATTTTTTTACAAATGAATATTCTGTGATCAATATTCTTTATTTTTTTCATAAACTAATTTATGTAAACACCATATCTTATTGTCATTTATTTATTTCACTAATAATTTTTTGTTATTCCGAGTAGACATATACCATAGAGACTCATTTTTGCTACATCAAGTACACATATTCCTTAAATATTTCACTTTATTTGGTTCCCGTGAATAACAATATCCCAATATAATGATCATGAATATATTATTTTCCAGGTATACATAAAATATAAGTTTATTCCAGGTGAGTGGTGAATAAGATTAGTCATATTTAAAAAATTTCAATAATATATCATGTCATATCAGTACCATATTATAATATCCTAGTCATGTTTCTCTTAACGACTCACTAGTAGTATCAAGACATATAAATATTCAAAATATAGTGACTCTGAATCCCGATATATTGAATCAATTACATTAAATTATAAATTATTTTCAACCATATAATATTACCATTTACTGCTTCATTATAAGAATATTTATAACTATAATTTGAATATAATTTTTCAACTTAAATTTTTTGAATTTCATGAAACAGTCATCTAAATTTTTGAATAGTAAGTTATTTCAAGTCAGAAAGGACCAACTTTTGTTTTTGGGAATACTAACATAAACTTATGAATAGTAAAATTAATAGTAATATGAACATTATGAATAATAAATAATAATATTATATTAAATTATTAAGGATATAAGATAATGAAATGTCGTTTAATTTTTCAAGGTGTTATAAAAAGAGTTATAGATTTCAAACCATTATTTTTGAAAAAAAGATGACTTTAATTAAAAAATAAATTAATAATATTGAGAAAATATTTTTAAAAAATGGAGATCATTTTTGAATACTATGCGTCAATAGATGGATAGGGTTATTTTTTGTAATTTTATCAAATTCTAGTATTTTTTATGAATAGTAAAGTACTATAAAATGCGATAAAAGCGAAATACTTGATTTACTGTATCATAGGTGATACAAGGATGATGTATGAAAACATGGTTAGAAATCACATGTCATTATTACTATTTGGGGTCACATGAATTAATACTATTCATAGTCTTGGAGAAAAATATTATAATAATGATTAAAATAATGTAAAATGCCATCTGCCCTCTACTATAAATACCACCCTCATTACCCTCATCCTCCCACACCTATCAAGCCTTGAAAAATAACTATGTTCTACCCATTTATCATACCAAGGCTCTTCCTCCACGTCCTAGAGCTTCTAGTATCACCAAAATTCCAAAATCAAAGGCCTTAAGAAGGATCTCAAGGAGAAGAGATCAAGAGGTAAGCATCCCATTTTGTATTCATTCTTTTCTTTTCATTTTCTTTTCTATTATTCTTCATTCCCCACCCCCTAATCCAAGAGGAATGAATGATACAGTATCTTACATATTATGTGTTTCATCATGTTTATGGAAGACACACCCTTATACTTCTTCTACTCTCCTAGTTATTCAAAAATTAAAACATCTTATGTGATGTGTTGATTTACCGACATCATGTATTAGGTGATTTCAATTTCATTTAATTTCATCATGAATGGTATTGAAACCATTTTTATTATTAATCTAGATAATAATTTATTTATTATTTTTTATATTAGGTTATGGAATCATTTTGAACACATGTTATTTATTTTTAAAATAAGATAATTTTTTTACAATCGATGAATCACCAGAATGACCTAAACAAATATCCACAATGTTTTAAATTAAGAATCATAATCATATCAAAATTAAAAATGATAAATGGTATAATTTGGGTTTTTTTATTATGAAAATACCATTCCATTAAAATTCTGTATTTTTACTTTCGATCGATAAGAATATCCATCATGATCCGATCATGGAAAATCATGTAAAGAACCCACCCAGAACAATGCAAGGAACAAAATACTAACAATTAAAGGGTAAAATTATGTAATGAAATGATCATATAAGGTATTATAAATATGGTTACGTTTTTGTTAAGATATTAATAACACTCCTTTAACAATTATACATGATGTTTAATCAAGTTTGAAGTAAGAGAAACCCGATGTAAGGGAATTCTTAACCCGATCTCCTTTCTTTCGGTTAACATTCTACTTCATTATTTATGTCATATTAAGATTGTTTGTGTGACGAATATTTTTTTGCGTTATATTGAATTATGTTTATTTATAGATTATATACATTTTCCATCCTCTTTATTATGTTTCACTTCAAATATATGATATTTGTATCGGTATTTTCTTTTAAAAACCCTCTTTTAAAATAATGTTTTAAAAAATTCAAAAGAAGTGTTTTTATAAAATTATTCTTGATGTATGATTATGTTTTGGTTATTGGGAATTTTTTATGATTAATGGTTGGACCAATATATCCCTCTAATGCATTGGATATGTGTATGTTGGAGGTCAGCCGTATGGTTACCCCAAGTGTAACTGCGGGGGTTACACAAATTGTAAGGTAGCCTTGAGGGGTAAAAATTATAAGGTAGTCATGAGGGAAAAAAGATTATGTAATTAATGCCCCGAGATACATTTATGGTTTAATTTATGTTTTTATGTTTAGTTTGGACCTTGTAGAAATATCATGTTTCACAACGTATATATATATGGTTGACATGTATATCTTTGGAAAATTATTTCATGTGTTACAAGTGTTCATGGAATATTGTGTTTTTTCCTTATATTTATATCCCGTAATGATATTTTTATTCTATTAAGATGTTTTTAAATGATTTTCACAGTTATAACGACGTGTATGAAAAATATAGAATCCATTTAATGTTTGAAGAATTGTCAAAGAAGTCATGTTTTATTGGATGTTTTATATATTTTTGAAGAAATGAATACATTTTAATAGTATTCACTATGTATTAGTATGTATTGTTATGAATATATTATGGACCATTATCTAAATCCCTAAACATGGAAATATCCACAATCTTAAAAGAAGTGATTTCTTGAATTATTCAATGTTATATAATGTAATAGGTTGGGTCCTTGTAGTTGGTATCAGAGGATGGTTTAGATAAATTTACACGTTAGGGTGATGTTAATAGAATACCATAAATTATTTTTAATCTATGATTAATTTTAATTGTTATAGAATCTAAATATTAATATATTTCTATGACTAATATATGTTTTTTCAGAATGGTTGTCTACATACGGAACTGGGAAACTGAAGAGGAGAGGCACCAATAGAATAATATCATTCTGAATAGGTAGCATAGAAGGGTAGTGATTGGAACTAAGAATTTTGTGATAGTAATGGCTCAAATAACACAAGAAATAAATTTTTGTGGAATCTATGCAAGGGGAAAAACAGAGGTACCAAAATAGATCATAACAATAGTGGAAATTGTTTTGAGAAAACACCCTCCTACATTCCATTGATCTTCTAACCCAGTATCATCTGAAGGAAGGATTAAAGACCATGAAAAGATATTCAACATAATGGTATGATTATATAATCTAATTTTAAGTCTTTCTATTTTTCATTACGAAAGTGAAGTTGATCAGTGGTGGTCAATGGTAAATAATATCATGGATATAGAGGATATTTATTTCTTATAGTGGGTTGAATATAAAAGTATTATCCTTGAAAAATACTTTCCTATGGTGGTGCGAAATAGGATGGAGAATGAATTCCATGAGTTTAAGAAAAATAGTAAGATTCAGTGGATGTGTGTGAAGATAAATTCACCCAACTGGTGAGGTATGGTCAAAATCTTATTCTATATCTTGATATAAAAATCAACCACATTTACTCCGGATAGACGCCAAGGTATCGAAGGGTGTTGGCCTCTTGTGAATTCAAAATTTACGAGAAACTTTGCTGATGTAAAGATAGGGTAGCTATGGAGTTTCATGATGATCACGTTAATTTTTAAAATAAGGATAATAATAGGTATATATGGAGTGCGATGGGTAAGAATCAACCAATGAAATCCGATGGTATGAAAATCCAGTTTCTAGATTGGGAAAATTGTGGCAAGAAGCACCCTGGGGAATACCTTACCAGAACTGGGAAGTTTTTGTTGTTGTGTTATGCTTGGAAATATGGCCTGATATTGTAATGAAAATGATTCTAAGACTAATCCTGATAAGAAAAATGTTTTGTGTTTTAAATGTGTTGATATGGGTCATTATGAAAATGCCTGCTCGAAGAGATGTCCAAATGATGCAAAGAAGACAGACTATAAGCCGAAAGGTGTAGTGAGATCTTCTGTGACTATGCTAGTAGATGTCGGGCCATCCAACTATATTGTACTATGTACTTTGTTTGTTTTTTTATATTTTTCCAAAGTATTTTTCAATATGGTGTGTATACATTCTTTTATTTCTGAGAAATTTTCTAGTAAATTGGAAATATCACCTCAAAAATTGAGACCATATCATATTGTTAAAACAAATAGGGAAATATTATAGCAAAGAGGAATTGTAATAATATTTATATTTTCATATGTGGAAATACATTACCTAAAATCGTTGTTATTTTTACCTTATTCAAGTTTGATGTTATTATGGGAATGGATTGGATTTCTGTTTGTCATGCTAAGATTTACATTAGATCTAAAGAAGTTGTTTTTCTTAAAGTATTTCAGTTTGTATACAAGAAAAATACAGTACAATTGATAACATAGCAGGATGATGTGAAAATTTTGAAATATGGAAATGAATGTTATCTTGCTCATATTGTTGAAAATAAGGAAACTATTCAGATTAAAGACGTACTGGTGGTAAATTAATACCAAGATGTTTCGTTTTAGATGAGTTACCTGATGTCATAATTGATCAAGAGGTTGAATTCAAAATTGACTTAGTTCCTGATTCTAATCCAATTTCAAAAATTCCATATCATATGGATCAAATTGAACTTCTAGAATTGAAAAATCAATTGATGGATTTTCTAGATAATGGATTCATTCATCCAAGTACTTCACCATTGGGTGATCAAGTTTTTTCATTAAAATGAATGATATTTCCATGAGACTTTGTGCTGATTTTAGAGATTTGAATAACATCATTGTTACAAAAAAGTATCATTTTCCTCATATCGATGACTTGTTTGATTAACTACAAGGAGCTCAGTAATTTTCCAAGATTTATTTGTGATCCAGATACCATCAGCTGATATTGGAGGATGACATCCCAAAAATAGCTTTTACTACTAGATATGGTCATTATGAATATGTTGTTATGTTTTTTTGGGTTTTTTAATTCACCATCTATATTTAAGAATAATATGAATAAAATATTTTAGGAGATCTTGGGTTTGTTTTTTTTGTGTTTATTGATGACATTATGATATTTTTCTAAGAGTAAAGAAGAAAACAAAAAACAGATTTGGGATGTTTTACAAAACATAAAGGAAATGAGACTATTTGGAAAATTACACATTTTTTATTTTTTGTTACAAAATATTTTTTTTCAGGGGAACATTGAAAATAATAATAGAATAATAGTTGACCAGGCAAAAAAAATGTCATTGATGAATGGCCAAGACCCAGAAATGTTACCGAGTTTCTTTGTTTTATTGGATAACCAAGTAATTAGTGACAGTTTGTTAAAAAATATGTATATTTTTCTAAATAGATAAAAAAGTTAACACAAAAAGTGCTTAAATTTATTTTGAAAGAATAATGTGATGTTAGTTTTCATGAAATAAAGAAGAGATTGGTTAATGCTCTAGTTTTGGCCCTGACTTCTCAAAATGGTGAGTTTTTTCTACTGTGATGTTTCTTTGAAGGAATTTGGTTATTTTTTGATATAGAATGATTAGGTAACTTCTTATTCTTCAATACATCTAAAAATTCTTGAGTTGAATTATCCAACATGTGATTAGGAATTTGAAGCTGTGGGTTTTAAATTGAACATTTTGAGGAATCATTTATATGGATCCTAATGTCCAATAAATACTTACCATAAATGTCTTATGTATATATTTACATAGAATTAATTAAAAATGAGGAAGAGAAGATGGAATAAACCAATAAATAATTTTGATTTCACGATCAATAATTATCCGTGAATAGAAAAAAACGTGATGTATTCCTTGAGTTGAAACCATCATGAATCATTAACAATTGTACGTTTGGAACATGATCCCTTGATTAATGATTTGATGAATTTTGGCATTGAAGTTGTTGGTGTAGGAAATACATATGTTTTGTTTCAGGTTTCAGTGCGACTGAATTTATTATACAGAATTAAAAAAGTGTGGAAGGAAGTCCATGAGTGACAGAAAAATGCAGAATTGGTTAAAATGGTTATGTTTCTAGAATTTAGATAGAAAATAATTCTATTTTAATATTTTGAAAAAGGTTGTGTATGCATTGTGATTCAAAGTTGAAGAAAGATGTGTTGTTTGAAGCTCATAGATCTCAATTTTCAATAATTACTATTAGTAATAAGATGTACAAAGACCATTAGTAGAATTACTGGTTATAAGGAATCAAAATTGATATTGATGATTTTACTATTAAATGATTGACATGTCAATAGGACAAAGCAAAATAACAATTGACAAGGGGGATGCATCAGCATTTTTTAGTACTAGAGTGGAAATGGGATAATGTGTCTGTGGAAATTGTGGTGGGAATACATAATAATTATCTAGGTAATAATGCAATTTGGGTTATTATTGATTGGCTAAAAAAATATTCACATTTATTTCTATTAAATATAAAATTCCGTGGATCATCTTTTTCGACTGTACCTCAAAGGGATTGTCTAGTTATATGGAGTTACTCTTTCCATTGGGTCGGACCGGGATTCCAGGTTCACATCTAACTTTAGGAGGGGCTATTAGAAGTCATTAGGCACAATATTAAATTTCATTACAACTTATTATCCTCAATCAGATGGGTATTCAGAACGAACGATTCAGACTTTGGAGGATATACTTCAAGCGTGTTCAATGGAAAACTATGGAAGATGGGATTATCATCTTTATTTAGTTGGGTTATCTTATAAAAATATATTTCATTCCAGTATATAGGTGGAACCTTTTGAGGCATTTTATGGGAGGCAGTGTTGAACTCTATATTTTTGGAATGAAGTCGAGGAAAGGGTTTTTATGGGACCATTATTAGTAGGGAAGTGGCTGAAAAAACTGAAGATCATCTAGCAACAAATGAGCATAGCTTAGAGTAGGAAGAAATGTTATGAGGACCACATGAGGAAATTCTTTTCTCTTGAGGTAGGTGATCATATTTTTCTTAGAATCTCACCATGGAAAAGTGTTCTTTGTTTTTTAAGAAAGGGAAGCTATATCCATGGGTCAATGAACCTTATGAAATTTAGGAGAATGTTGGACCAGTCACCTCCTGAGTAGCTTTGCCTCCAAATTTATCCTAGGTACACAATCTTTTTCATGTTTCAATTTTGAGAAATTATGTTCCAGATTCAACTCATGTTTTGATCCTGAATGTAGTTTAGCTACAAGATAAATTTTTTTATGAAGATAAACCAATTCAGGTTCTAGATTGATGGTAACAAGTATTGAAGCATAAGGTAATCCACCAAGAAAAAGGTTTCATGATTAAACTACGTGGTTAAAGTAGCAAGATGATTTTCTGAAGATTCTTTGAGGGAAACGTACCCTTACTAGTTTAATAAGTAAATAAAATTGTGAGGATATAATTTCCAGAAGGTGGGGATAATATAGTACCCCAATTTTTTCTAAAATTAAATTTAAATGCATGAAACATTTTTTTAAGTAAATATTTATAACTATCCATTAAACACAATTTTTCCACTTCTATGTTTCAAATTTCAAGAAATGGTCATATACAATTGTGACCAGCAAGTTATTTCTTGTAGGAAAGAACCAACTTGTTTTTTGATGAATAGTAAGATACCCTTATGAATAGTAATATGAATAGTAATATTCCCTTTATGAATAGTAAATAATATTATTATTTTATTTTCTTAAGGGTATAAGATAATGATATTTTGATTAATTTTTGAAGGCGTTAAAAAATAATAGTAGATTTTAAATTATTATTTTTGAATAAATTATGATTTTATTTTAAAAGTAAATTAATGATATTTATAAAAAAAAATTTAGAAAATGAAGTACATATTTTAATTCTAAACCACGAGAACTGGTTCGGGTGAATTTTTAGAAATTTACAGAAATTCATGAATTTTGGATGAATAGAAAAATACCATAAAATGAAATAAATGCTAAATACTTGATTTACTGCATCATAGGTGATGAAAAGATAATGTAAGTCCACAGGTTTCCAACTCATGTGTCATTATTACAATTTGGGGTCACATGAGTTAATATTATTCATTGTCTTGGGAAAAATATTAAAATAATGATAAAAATAATGTAAAATACCTCATCTCCTCCACTATAAATACCACTCTCATTCCCCTCTTATCCCACACCTATCAAACCACAAGCCTTACCTTAATTTTGTCGAATAATCCTCCAAAGGATCTTCCCCACTTCCTAGATCCGTTGGTCCCAACAAAAGGGAAAAATCAAAGACCTTAATAAGGATCTCAAAGAGAAGAGATAACGAGGTAAACATCCTCTTTTGATTTCTTTTTTTTCTTTTCATTTTATTTTCTATTATTCTTCATTCCTCACCCCCCCTTATCCAAGAATAATTAATGATACAATATCTTACATATTATAGATTTCATCATGATTATAGAAGACCCAAAATTATACTTCTTCTCTTATCCCACTTTTTCATGAAATTAAAACATCGACCGTGATGTGCCGATTTACAAACATTGTGGATGATGTGATTTCAATTTCATTTAAATAATTCAATACTAGTTATGAAATAATTTTTATGATTGAAAAATATTATAATTTTATATTATATCTTATTTAATGTTCTTGAATCATTTTTCACACATGTTATTAATTTATGAAACAAAACGAGTTCTTTATGGTAGAAGAATCCCCAAAATGACTTGAAAAAATATCAAAAGTGTTTTAACATATAAATAATCCTCATATCAGAATTAAAATTATAAATGCTATAATCTATATTTTTTAAATACTAAAATACCATTCCATTCGAATTCTTGTGTTTCACTTCCAATCAACATGAATATCCATCATGAACCAATCATGGAAAATCATGTAAAGAACACACCCAAAACAATGAAAGAAACAAAATACTAAAAATTAAAGGGTGAAATGATGTAATTAAATGATCATATAAGGTATTATAAAGAGTAATATGTTTCTTTATGATATTAATAACACTATTTCAACCATTATACAATAGGTTTAAATGATTTTTAAGTAAGACAACCCCGAGGTAAGGGAATTCTTAACCCGATATCAATTCTTTTGGATAACATTATACTTAATTAATTAGGAATTATTCAGATTGTATATGTGATTAGTTTTTTTCATATTATGTTTAATTATTTGTATTTATTGTATATAAACATTTTCCATCCACTTTAGTAAGTTACACTTCCAATATATGATATGTGTATTGGGATTTCTTTCAAAATCCTCATTTAAAATTTTGTTTTACCAAATTCAAATAAATTTTTTTTATGAAATTATTAATGTTGTATGATTATGTTTTAGTTCATGGTAATTTTTTATGATTAAGGGTGGGACCTATATCTCCATCCAATGTATTAGTATGTGTATATTGGAGTTTTGAAAAATGCTTACTCCAAGTGTAACTGCGATGGTTACACAAGTTGTAAGGTATTTGTGAGTGTTACAAATTATAAGTTAATCGTGAGGGTTACAAGATTATGTAAGTAATTCCCCAAGATTATTTTATGGTTCTATGAATGTTCTCATGTTTTTTTTGGACCATTTTTAAAACATATGCTTCACAATGTATGTATATATGGGTGAAAAGTATGTCTTTTTAAAATGATTTCATACGTTAGAAGTGTTCATTGAATATTTTATTCTTTCCTTATTTTTATATCACTTACTGAGATTTTTGTGTTCAACCCATGTTTTTAAAATATTTTCATAGATTTTAAGTATGTGTAAGACAAATAAAGAGTCCATTTAATGTTTGAATAACTGTCATATAAATCATGTTTTATTTGAATAGTTTTATATTTTGGAAGAAATCAATAACGTTTTCAAGGTATCCACTAAGTATTAATGTGTAATGTTATGAATGTATTATATCCAATTCTCTAAATCTAAAAACATGAAATGATAATAAATTTGAAAAGAAGTTATTTCTTTATTATATTCAAGATTATGTAATGTAATATGGTTGGGTACTTATATTATGTGTCTCTAGATCTACGCCTCCCACATATCTTAGTGAAGTATAGTATTCCCAAGACAATATAATGTGCATAAAAAGCCTTAAACCATAGCAGTAATATATCCTCTGCACATCCTTAATGATATAGGAAAATTAGTGAAAATACAATCAGTGTTTACATTACATTAATATCTTTAGTTTCTATAGTATTATTAACTCAGTTCCACATGAGTGATTGGTATTAGTTTTTTTTGATAAAACCAAACTGTAAAAAAGGATTTTCTAGAAAACATTTTGGTTATTTGCCAATATAATTTTATCATCACGAAATTAGAATATATCAATATGAAAATATAGTCTCTACATGGTTAATTGTTACACTTATATTTTCAAAACATGTTTTGAAATAAATAATGGATGATTTTTAATATATATAATAATTTTATTGCTTTTTCCATTAACTATTATCTTGAAAAATTTGAGAATTTATAAATCTATGTTTGGGATTATCATTACTCTCTATGTAAAATAAATATGTAATTTGATAAGGCATTATCCAAAAAACCAACACTAAGATTATTCAATCATTACTGGGTTCACTAATTTACTTCACTGAGAATTTCAAAATTTTAGTAAATGAATATTCTGACGTATATGAAGAAAGATTTTGAATCAGAATAGTTCACATTACTATGTTGAAATAACCTGAAAAGATTTTTGAAGTGCATTTTTGTATCATTGTTTCATTACCTAAACCTAATAAGTGGTTGTTTATTCCATGTATATCATCTCAATATAAACTAAAACACCTTTTAATGGTATAAAAATTCAAATATATTAAGTATTATTTGAAAAATATTTATCTCTTTATAACTGGGTAATTTTTTAATAATTAATAATCATTAATTGCGATGGATATCCATGATTCAAGATATAATAAACAAATAGTATATAATTTAAGTACCATAAAAAAATTTATTACAAATATAAAATAACGTATCAGTGTGTCCAAGTAGGAACTAAGACAAATGTTTGGTAACACTCATTACGAAAATGAATCAGTTAAATTTGGAAATGAGAAGTAGTAAGCTCCCCTTGGATGATATAAGAATCACCCATTCTCAAATCCTTTGGAGTTCACTTTATAAACGTTCAATTCATAATGATTTCCAATATTAAAATACATATATGTTGTAAGGATATTTTATTTATTAAAAAACATGTGAATAGAATAATAATGAATATTGATAAAGTGGATGCAATTGGTTTATTCTTTAATTCACTAATTTTTAGTTATTATTGTCCATGTTTTCCACATAAGAAGAAAGTAGACTCACATCCACTCTCCTTCTCCCAAATCCTTTTTCTCTATAATGGATATTTTAAAAGCTATTTTAGCTTTATATGATAAACGGGATCTTCAACCTTGTCTTTCAAAATCTTAAAAAAAGGTTAGAAGAATCTAGTTTCAAAAAATATTCATTTTCTTGGTGAAGAATGTGAAAAAGATTCCTGAGGTACTTATCAATTTATTTTATTCAGCCATTGAAAAATAATAATATCCTAGGAGTTAAGTAAAATAAAATAATATTAAAAAATATTTTCTTATCCATGTGAAATCCATTTTTTGACTTGTTAATATACCCCATATTTTTGAAAGTAGGGTTTTAACTATATTACATTTATAGAGTTTACAATATATAGTGCATTAAAAATCATATGTAATTAAAACCTCAATTTCTATTTCTAAATAGGTAAGAGATGATATATAATGGAGTTATCATTCATGTCCTCATGTTGTATCACCGACTCACTGAATCAAATTGTTAATATAATCCAATAAAAATTATAAGAATCCTAAAAATATCTCCAGTTGGAATCTTAGTCATCTTCGCTCACCTATTGGATTGGAAGAAGGGGACTATGGGATTCCAACACATAATATAAAACTTTTGATAACAATGCATCACTTAAAAGATTGTACCATAACTAAAAATTTGTATTTATAATGACAGAAGCTTTGTTAATGAATGATCACACAATTTTCATGGATTTGATTACAATATTTTATAAGTATAAAAGGTTAGATAGTTAATAATTCACTTGATTAAAATTTATGTGAGACATAATGAATTTTTTTTAATAATTCTCCAACTATTTTATCAATCCTAAATATTTCTAAAAAATGAAATTAAAATATCTAGTTTCTTTAACAATTTAATGGAATGGATCCATATTTCCATTCATATAACCCAAAAAAGGTTTGGTCAATATATTTGAAGGTATTTAGGTATGAATTTATTTCCCAATTGTGGGCTTGTATCACCTGGATCCATTGAGTGGGTTTCCCAATCTTGAAATCATGATATGGACTTCCTTAATAGTTTCCTCAAAATTACCCCAAGTACATCAAGTGATAAACCTATAACACCCAAGGATTTACAAATACAATTATTATAGACTATAATTCAGGAAACACTAATTCTATGTGAATCAACACATTATTATTAGAATTATTTAAACAATATTGTTAAAATCTAGTTGTTAAACATAATAATATGAATAATAATAACTAATATTAAATGTTATTTATAATAGTATCACATAAGTAAAACGTATTTGTAATGAAATGTATAATTTTTGGTAAAATTTACATCATTTTTGAATTTTTATTATCAAAATTACCTGAGGGTGAGATTTTACTATTTTTCTGAGAAGTCTCATACTGTTGATTAATAGTGAAAAATACTGTAATTTAGTTAGAAATTATGATTTCAGTTAAAATAAATATTATACTATAAATTGATATTTAATGTCACAATATATAAATTATTCATATATTAAGAAAATTTAGATCATAGAAATCATTTTTATATTTAAATTATAAATAATGAATTATTGAACATTTGAACGTTCTATTTACCCGAATTCCCACCATACCAACATGATTAGCATTAAACGTAATTTTTATGATTTTGTTAATTGAATTTAAAAAAATTGGCATACATAGTTTCAGTCAGTATGATATATAGGTTTTTATAGGATCAAATTAATTTTTTGGTAAATAGTAACTTTACCCTTTGGAATAGTAATGTAACCTTTATGAATAACAATTGACCCTTATGAATAGTAAATCAGCTAAATGAATAGTAAAATCACCCATGAATGTATAAAAAATTTTAGAATCTTATAAGTGAACGTATGATATAATTATATCATTGTATAATTACATGTACATTTTAAAAATTATTATTTAATTGATGGTGTTTTTTAATGACTTAAATATTTAATTACATGTTTATAATTAATAAAATGATTTAAAAGAGAATTCATTTTCATAAAATGTATTCATTAATTAATTTATTTATTATTATTATTTTGGGATAAATTAATATTTCTTTTTTAATATTTTTGTGTTATAAAGTCAGTTATAAATTTATAATATGTATTTTTTTGTGTAAATGATGGTTTTAATTAAAAATTAAATCTTTAATATTTGTAAAATTATTTTCATAAAATGGAGACCGTTTTTAAATTCTACACATAAAAAATGGTTAGGGTAAATTTTCACATCAATGAATTTTTTTAAAGGACTTCTATCAAGACTGTTTTATTCTTGCGTTGTTTGTAGGGGGTTTCCCAAGTATTTTTGTAGAAAAGGGTGGTTTCATCATTATTTGGGCCAAAACATGGGGTCTTTTCCATATTTAAAAAATAATTTTTTACTATATCATTTTTAACATTTTTAACCCATTAAAATTTTCATTTGGTATCCCATTACCTATTCAAACCACCTTATCGATTTGGACCTCTTAGGTACTCATAATAGTGGTGGATTTGGGTGATTTATTCAGGCACTTAGCAATTCTGTTACCCCATTTCAAAATTTAATGAAATAAATTCTTTCATTTATATATGATTCATTTTTTATCATTATTTGGTCATTCCACCTCTCACTGGAGCCCAAAAATCCTAGGCGGGCCCCATGTTCAATTTTCCCTCATTGGAGCTCATTTTCATTGTGGATTATGGCAAATTTATTTATGGTTTCTCAAATCATCCAGATTTTCAATGAGAATTTTTTTTATAAATCATTAATAATTTTACTCTATTTACCCCCTTTTCATTCCCACTTGTCCTCCTAAACCTTATTATAACCTCCTTTTCAATTTTTTCTACTTGGAGATTCCACTATTATGGTATTTGCTGTGATTTCCTCATATTATATTAAGAAAGTTAATTACTCTCTTGTTCCTTCGATTTCCTTAGGATTTATCACCTCCATATTAATGTCCCAAATATCTAGAAAATTGGGATTTATACCTACGTTTTTTTTCCTTATTGGTCCAAACATGTGGTTATAGTTTCGTTTTCACTCCCTTGTGGTGCGATGGTGGTGCATTTGAAGTTCCACACAAGGATTTGAGGGTTGGGAAACAATTGGATGGTGATTCCATGTGTAATCATTAGATAATGAGTTATCATGATGGATTTATATTTTTTTTATGTTTCTATTTCATTTTTTTTGTGCGAAAACTATTTTAGGTAGAATTTGTCAAGTAAGTGATTTTTAAGTGCATATTCTGTGTTGAATTGAGTTTCTTAGAAGGGAATTCCAAGTTGTACCTACTGGTATTGTTTATTAATAACTAGAATAGATTTATGAAAATGTTTTAGTGCTTCCAATTTAGGTTTTGCGTAATATTTTTATGCATATGGTTATAAATGTGGGGTTTAAAATAAATTTGTTGTGAAATGTTTTTTTATAACTTGTGAAATTATTTTATGGAAATTATAAGTGTTTTTTGGATATATACAAATATTGAAAACCATATTTAGCTATTTTTTGATTTTTTATGACAATTACTTGTGTTTTCATGCGAAAATGGAATTTGGTAGCTTGTGGAACCTGTTTGAGCACAAAGAGTGAAACCCAGTTATCTTGGTGGGCGGACATGCACTAGTATGCTAGTTACCTAGAGTGGTTTTATCCCTATTTAACATAGACTTATATACATTTAAAACAATAAAAAACTCTAATAGTGATTATTACGGACCACTAGGTTATGAGTATGCTCACTACTAGTGGATCGTGTAGAGTAATGGATATTGTAATGGTTACTTTGACACCAAGATACGAGGTACCTGAGTCTCACAACTAACTAGTTCCTAGGGGTGTTCCCATGTTTAATTATCATTTAACAAATGGTATATATCTTTGGACCATGGTTCTTTGGGATTGAAAATTAAGTATATTTCATGATTAATTTAAAAGTTTCCATTAATTAACGTTACCCCTTGAAAATTGTTTTCATCTAAAGGTTTCATCCTTTGTAATTTGTTGCTAACATTTCTTATTTAAAACACATGAAATATATTTATCAATGATGTTTTTTTATCCGGAATATTTGGTTGGAATCATAATGGGATTAGGCCCACACCCTAATTACACCTTTGGGTGTATGTTGACTTGATTGTGTTTGACATAGGTAAGGGAAAGGCCATTAGAGATGGAGGTTCAGTTTGATAGTTGCTTCTGTGGTACGTTGTTATAGAGATGGATCATGGGTGATGAAACCTTATTGTGTGGCTATATTTGATTTGTTTTTTCTTCTAATTTTGTTGTTTTTGACCTCTTGTGTCATGTTAAAAACCTTTTTTTCAGTTCTGAATTTTTTTATGGGTGGTTCGGCATGAATTTTTGGATTGGTTTTATTCTTTATTATTTGTTGTTTTATGTATCCTAACTCAGGTAAACCATTCCCAAACAATTTTTTATGATACATGGGAACTTATTTCAGCCCCTGGGGATGGGGAACACACATAGGTCCTTTCCACATGCTAGTTCGGCTATCGGTTTTTATGGAAACATGATTTGATTTGTGAAAAAATGGTATCAAATGGTGGTTATCGTTTTCAGTTATATTATTGTATAGGTATGGTTATGCATAAACATGAGCTAAGACTATTGGGAATCAGAGTGTTTGACATGATATGGTTGTTTGGACCACAACTCTCATAATGTACTTCATGTCACCATGGGATGACATGAATGTTTTCTTGACTTCTCCTTTAGGTGGGACGTGTGAGCTACAGAATGTATGTGGACATTGGGTGGGAGTGATGTGGTCATTTATTTTATTGTTGTGAAGAGTTTGATATATTTATATTTGATATTTTGATAAAGTATTTCATAACTATTGTTCTAATGATTTATCTTCTGACAGTTGCCTTTTATAGAAACATGGATCCCCAGAAAGCTCCCATGAACCCACAGTAGGAATCCAGTAAGATTTCACACTCACCTCATGATTAGAGGATAGTGGAAACTATGGTTCGGGATGTCCAAGTTCTAGGATAGGGAGAATCTCCTATTCCAACTCCATTTAGAGAATATTAGCCTGGTCTTAGGAAGGAAAGATCCCAACAGCTTCTGAAAAACAATCCTCCAACATTACTAGGTAGCAAAGAACCCCCCGAATCATGGGAATGGCTAGAAAAGATCTTTCACATGTTTGAGTTCTTTGAAATGCCTCAGGATGTTAGGGTGAAATGTTCCTTTTTTAAGTTAGAGGTTCCTAGTTGCATGTGGTGGGAATATGTGTATCAAGATGGAAAGCATGAACAGACGAGCTAGAAGGTCTTCATGGTGGTCTTCAATGACATGTACTACCCTAAAGTCCTAGAATATTCTAGACCACGAGAGTTAATGGAACATGTTCAATAGCATGTTTTAGAGATTGAGTATGCTAATAGTTTTACTAATTTGGTCTATTATGCACCTGAAATGGACTCCAATGAGCAGATGAAGGCCTAGAAGTCCAAAAGGGGATTGAGACCAGATATTTATTCTTAGGTTTCCATGTTTAAGCTTAAGACTAGTGCTGAGGTGGATGACTAGGAATTTATGGTGAAGACATACTGCAAGGGGAGGTCTGTTTTATTAGGGGAAGTATCAGTGATTGAAAGTGGTACTTCATAGAAAATGAAAAGGAAGTACGAGGAGAAGGGGAAGAAATGAGGTGGGAGTTCAGGCCACCCTTCCAGACAGATTTCATCTAGGGCTTCTGATGCAAGGATCATCATTTTACACCATTGTGGGTGAATAGGGCTCTTCTAACATGCATGCACATCTATTTTGAAGCCTTGTAATCCGTGTGGAGGTATTGGAAAATTGCATCACTTTTGCAGGATGCCACCTCCACTTCTGAGTGGGGTAGGATTAGTGTCTTCTAGAGGAGTGCTACCTCATTAAGATCCATCGAGAATGGGGGGATCATGGGTTGGTGACCATGGTGGTAGGGCTTGATAATCTTCTAGGTAGATCCATATATAGGCAGAGCCATAGGTGGGTGACCGTTCTACGGTAGAGACGAGACATCTCCATGCCATGGATATGGAGTGGGGCCACCTAGTCTTATATAATGATCAATTTGAGGTAATAATTTTTATGGATTTTCTAGTGCACTTTTAGGTGCACATAGATTGTTATAGGCCATGGGTGAATTTCACGGTACCTAATGGTAGTCCATAGGTTTTTATTGGGTAATAAGATCCTATGTCAGGTCATGTGGGACCTCCACTCCCAGATTTGGGGAATATTTTCTTCCTGTTATCATCACTAAGGATAGAGGGTGATGGTAGTGCTCATGAGGTGGATTACCTCTTATAGTGGAAGAGTTCTCAGAGGTTTTTCTAGATGATTTTTTAGGATTTCCTTCAGAGCGGGACGTGGAGTTCTCGATCGATTTTTTTTCGAGAACATATCTAATATCACATCCCTCATATATTATATCCCCCACCAAGCTAATGGAAAAAATTATACAACTAGAAAATTTAGAATCCAATGGATTCATTCACCAACGTGTCTCTCCTTAGGTCAGTCCGATTCATTTTGGGAAGAAGGATGACTGATCCCTTTAGTTGTGCATTGATTACTAGAAGCTGATCAAAGTAACTGTCAAGAAGAATAATATCATTTTCCCAAAATAGATGAATGGTATTACATGTTGAAGGGGGAAAATGGTTTTAAAATATAGGATTGTGTTTGAGTTACCACCAACTCGGGGCGAAAGAGGCAGATATCTCGAAGACAGCCTTCTGAAGCATGTATGGATGCTTTGAGTACTTGGCCATGCCCTTCGGATTAACCAATACTCCTACTGTCATTATCGCAATCATGTATTGGGGGTTCCACCAGTATCTTGACTCTTTCATCATGGTATTTTAGGATAAAATCTTGGATTACTCTAGATCTGAGGAGGAACATGAGATTCATTTTTGAATCATTTTGAGAACATTTTGGGATCACCGCCTTTATGAAAAGATGTCCACGTGAACCTTCTGGATCAGGGATGTGATATTTATGGGGAATGAGATCGTGGAGTAGGTAGTTTCTATGGATCTTGAGAAGATCATGGTAGTTATTTCATGGGTGTAGAAAAAGAACATGTTTGAGATCATGAATTTCCTCACCTTGGTAGGATAATACAAGTTTTCTTCAAGGATTTCTCTCAACTAGATTCTCTAGTGACCATGCTCAGCTAAAAGGGGTGAAATTTGTTTATGGTTCATAATGTCAGGAATCCATCAAGGAGATTAAGTGGTGGTTTTCTATCGCCCCCCATGCTTATCTTTCAAGAATAAATAAAGGTATATGTGGTGTATTGGGATACATAGGGTATGGGTCTCGGGTGTGTGATTACGCAGGATGATCATGTGGCTGCGTATAGCTCCTTCCAACTCCAACCACATGAAAACAATTACCTAAAAAATGACATGGATCTAGCAGTTGTGATGCATGATTGGAAAACATGGCATTTCTACCTATTTGGGGAGAAGTTTGTGGTCTATTCAGATCATAAGAGATTATCCTACATCTTCTCAAAGAAGGATATCAATCTGAGGCACCAGTGTTGGATCGACTACTTATATGGGTAAAAATATATATATTGGCTACACCCAAATCTATGGTAATGTGGTGGATTATGATTTGAGAAGAAAAGTATTGTTTCAGGCTTTGAGTAAGTCCTATGATTTTTGGACTCTGATCAAACTCATTACTCAGATGAATATGGAGACCAAGGAGTACAGTGGAGGTGCATTCATGGTGAATTTCCAGCCGACTCTTTCTCTTTTAGTTCTGATTCAGTGGGATAAACCCATTTATGTGCTACGTCAGTAGTCTACAGAGTTTCTTCATGGTGGGAGACTTCTTCATATTATCCTCTATCTACTAAGGTGATCTTGTGCTTTATGGGTCATGAAGTGGTACATTTCTCTTTACAAAAGGGCATGATACACGATAGCATCGAGTCTGAATGGTCCATCCATCCTTGTTTACCAAGATGTAATATAATGTTCTTCTCTAGTTCTGGTGTTCATTCATGTGATGGGACATAAATGACTTCATATATAGATTCTATACTTGTCAACAAAAGAATGTAGAGTATCAAAGGCCCTCTGGTTTTATTCAATTGTTACACATTCCTTCCAGTAAATGGAATATGGTTTCCATGTAATTAATAGTTTGATTTCTTCATACACCTTAGGGAAAGAATAATATCTTGGTGGTTATTGATCGTCAGACCAAATCAGCCCATTTCATTCCAATAAAAGATTCGAACAATGTGGAGAAATTTGGGAGGTTGTATGTGCATAATGTTGTGGGGATCCATAATGTTCCGTCAAAAATTTATTCATATAGGTACCCTCATTTTACCTCTCGGTTTTGGAGTGGCCTTCTCAAGGCTTTCGGTTCTCATATTATGTTGAGTACCATATACCACACTCAAATGGATGGTTAGACAAAGTGGGATAATCATATTCTGGATGCAATGCATTGATCTTGTGTGTTGGATTTCGATGGATCATGGGATTTACATTAAGGATTGGTAGAGTTTTCATACAATAATATCTACCAATCATCAATCATGATGTCCACGTTCCAAGCGCTTTATGTCCAATCATGTCAGTATCCATTGTGTTTGGTGGTGGAGGGTGATACGTGATTTTTGGGTCCGAGTATTGTGAATGTGATATCGAACAAGTATTAGTTTATTAGACAATGGTTGTTGATATCTCAAAGACAACACAAGCCTTATGCTGATTTGAGGTGGAAAATTTTGGAGTTTTCATTGGGTGACCTGGTATTCTTAAAAGTTGCACCACACGTGGGTCACTGTCGTCTTGGTAAACAAAGGAAGCTAACATCGAGGTATTTGGAAACTTTTTTAAATCATTGATAACACTAGTAAGGTGGTGGACTGGTTAGATTTTACTTCTCATTTTACATCGATCCATGATGTGGTCCTTGTCTCCAAGGTAAATAATAACAATCTGGAGTCGTCCCATGTTTAGAGTTTAGAATAGTTAGAGTTGGAACCTAATCTATCAGTGGTTGAGAAAACTATGTGTATTATAGACACTTCTGAAAATGTTCTACAAGGGAACATTATTACTCTTGTTCGAGTCCTCTAGAAACATGGGGTTGATGTGCATGAGACATATTAGTGGGAGTCTTGTGTTGAGGAGAATTTTTCCTTTCATTTATTTGATCTGACATCAAGCTTACTTTTTGTGGGTGGAAAGTATTTATGGTGGGAAGAATTGTCACATCACTGAATTAATTTATAGGTAGTTTTTTAGGTACATTATATTATTTCTTTTTTTAGGGGTTTTCCCAGGAATTTTAGGAGAAAAGGGTGGTCTCTTTATGATTTGGACCAAACTGCGAGCTCATTTCCATATTTAAAATTTTTAACTCCTTTTTTAAACATTTTCCACCAATTAAACTTCCCACTTAGGATTCCCTGGCCTATTCAAACCACCATATCCATTTCTAACCCTTATGAACTCATAATCAAGGTGGATGTGTGTGATTTATACAAGCATTGGGCTAACTAGTGAGCCCATATCCAGATTTATGTAATTAAATTATTTCTTTTATATCTCATTTATTTTTTTACATTTTTTGTACATTCAACCTATCACTAAAGCCCGCAATCCCTAGGTACATTCTTATGTTCCATTTTACCTCTTTGGATATCATCTTTATTTTGGATTAGGTGAAGTTCCTCAAGGTTTCTGAAATCGTCCAGATTTCCAAAGGGAATTTGTTTCTTCGATAAATCAATAATTTTTAAAACTTTTCCCCCATTTCAGTTACCACTTGACATCCTCAACCTTATTTTAACCACCCTTTCAATATTGTATTCTTGTAGATTCAACAATTGGTTTATTTGTTGTGATTTCATCAAATTTTACCAATTATGTGAATTACTCTCTTGTTCCTTCCATTTCCATAGGTTTTCTCCCCTACTTCATGTGGTTCCAAATATCCACCCACTAGGGAATAATGAAAATGGTTTTTTATGTTCTTTGTCCAATATTGTGTTTTCAGGTTTGTTTTGACTCCCTTGTGGGGAGAAGGTGGTGCGGTTGAAGTTCCACATAAGTATTTCAGGGTTTTGACAATCTTGGTAGGTGATTACATGTGTAAGCATAGTATAATTTGTTTGAATTCTGGAATTATATTTTTTATGTTCATATTTCATTAGTTTTGTGGGAAAACTATTTCTAGTTTCATTTTTTATGTAGGTGATTTTTATGTGCCATTTTTTTTTGAAAATTGTTGTTTTACATGTGCATTCTATATTCAACCAATTACTATTGTTTATTAATTCGTGGAATGAATTTATGAAATTGTTTTAGTGATTAAAAATCTATATTTGTTTAATATTGTTATGAATTATGTTTGAAAACAGGGGTTTTAAATGGAATTTTTTTGAAAAGTTTTGTTATATCTTCAGAATATTTTTAATGGAAATTCTAAGTGTTTTTTGAGTTATACCAATGGTGAAAAGAATGTTAAGATACTATTTTTGAGTGTGTATGACCATAAATTATGTTTTTATTTGTAAATTAATTTTTTATCATGAGGAAGTTGTTTGATCTCAAATAGGGAAATCTCGGTATCTTGGTGGGTGGATGTGTACTAGTAAGCTATTGATCGGAAGTTGTTTTGTCCATGTTTCACATAGAATGTTTTACATTTAAAACACTAAAAAAACTATAACAGTGATCACATGGAACCACTAGGTTATGGGTATGTTCCCCAGAAGTTTCTCATGCATGAGAAAAGATATTGTTGTGGTTACTCTCACATCGAGATAGGATGTACCTAGGTCTCACAACTAACTTGTTCCTAGGGGTGTTCCAATGTTTAGTGCTCATTGACAATTTTCTATTTATATTTGGATCATAGAGAGTTTAGATGGAAGATTTGTTATATTACATTATATATTTAAAAAATTTCATTCTTTTATCTTACCCCTTGAAAACCATTTTCATTTAATGGTTGCATTGTTTAGAAATTAATAATACAATTTCTTGTTTACAACACTTGAAATATTTTTATCTATGATGTTTGTCACATGTAATATTTTGGTGGTATCCTATTGGTATCAGTCTAAATCCCTAAAGAAAAATATGGGAGTAATATCCTTTATTTTGTTTGATATAGGTAAGGGAAAGGCCTTTGGACATGGATGTTTCTATTGTTAGTTTCTTCCATGTTGTGGTGTTGTGGAGATAGTTCGTGGGTGATGACCCATGATCGTGTGGAGTTATTTTGGATATTTTTTTCATCTATTTTTTTTGGACCTCTTGTTTCATTTTAAAAACCATTATTCAGTTTCGAATTTTAGTTAGGTTCTGTTTGGAATGAATTTTCTGATCAGGTTTATTCTTCCTTATTGGTCGTTTTATGTATCCTATCATGGCTTAAACATTCCCAAACTGTTTTTATGATACCCGAGAACTTTTTCCAGCCCATGGGGATATAGAATTACCATTGATTCTTTCCACGGGCCCAGTTAGGCTCCGTTTTCGATGGAAACAAGATTCTGTTCTTGAAATATGATTGTTGGATTTAACTAAAATAATTGTTTTTTGGTGAATTGTAAAATACGATAATATTTGATAACTATTAAATATATGAATTATTGAGTCATAGGTGATGTATGTCTATTATAAGACCATAATTTATAACTATACTTTATTATTTTAATATTTATGATGATAATTCTCAAACTATTTATTGTCTTGATCCAAAATAATAAACAAAATTTTAAAATATTCAAGAAAACATCCGCCTCATCCACTATAAATACCACCCTCACCACTCATTCTACTAACACCATCAAAGAATTTATCATTGTCCAAATTATCCCAATAATCATCCCAAGTATCTTACCCATATCCAAAACCTTATCATGTCACTATAAGGGAAAACCAAGTGCCTTAAAGAGGTTCTCAAGGAGGAGAAATCAAGATGTAAAGACCTCATTCCCTTTAATTTAAATTTTTATCAAGTTCTATTCTTTTCATTTTCCCTCCCCACCTCCTATATGAAAATAATAATGATAAATCTAGAATAACATATATATTATATTGATTTCATTTTAATGTAATATCTGACATAAAAATCCTTTCACACTCTCTCTTATATTAAATATAAAATCATCGTCTGTGAGGTGCTGATTTACAACATTCATGGACAAATGATTTTCATTATTCAATTTCTCCTTCAAGACTTGTCATAAAACCATTATATGGATAAAATAGACTATAATATATGTATTAAATTCTATTGAATTTTCTATAACTCATATATATACATAATATTAATTTATACATTAAAACTAGTTCTGGATGATCGAAAAACCACAAAACATTATCTAAACGATTATCACTAATGTTATATCTAATTAATCACCCTCATAACATATAAAAAATAAATTATATAAAAAATTAATCATATGTATGATAATAAATATCATATAAATTCATCTCTGGATAATTATACCCCTTCCACATGAACTTCCATACTCATATATAAGTAAACTAATCATGAAAACTAAGAAAATTGATGCTTCTGAACAATGAATGTGAACAATATAATTCATTAAAAATTCCTTATGATCAAAATAAAACTATAATGAATAAAGAAATTATATTAGAGGTTCTTCAATAATTAGTTATTTAATTTAATATGATTATTTAGGATATTAAGATCACATGAAAAACACATTCAAACAAAAGGTAAGGGTTGTCTCAACTCACTTTAAATTCCATGAGATAAGCCTTACACACCGCTAATTCTTGTATGTAATATATTTATGCTGACCATTTATTTAACATATAAGGAATATATTTATTTTTTTGGTATTAAATTCAACATTTTATGATAATTATTTTTTTTAAATTGATTCGATTGATTATAATGTGGTAAGGGATTCTACCCGAACACCCATTTTTTCATTTGGGTAACAATTATCCATATTTATTCAAATGAATTTTCTATTTATTTTTGTATATTTATTTTAAATTATGTCTGTATATTCCAGAATCATATATCCAAATCATATCATCCTTATTTGATGGTGATATACATGTTTTAAAAAGGTTCTCTTCTCAATTATTCTCGATAAACAAGCCTCATTCAAAGGAAATTCCCGATTTCTTAACCATTTTTATGTGCACTGCAAAATATGATTTAAGCCACAATTATTTTTCTTAAATAAATAATTTTATCATGAAAAACTATAATGGTAAATTTATTGTTTTATGATAATAAAAAAATAACTTTAAAATCTATTTAATATTTTCCATAAACTGCACTAAAATGTAATATTTCTAAAGATTCATAAAAAATATTTTTACATGCTTTCACTTAAGTGGGACATCATTAATGACTCTAATATAATTTCAATGTCCTTGAATTTTGTTATCTGGTATATAAATGATTAAATTATTATTTTATTAAAGATAAAATTTATTTTTCAAAAGAACTATTATTTCCAAAATAGAAAGGGTTTTTCTCATCCCACTTTTACTTCCTTGAGATATATGCCTTGTCAACCATTATTTCATTATGTGTGTCCTTTATAAAGAACATTGATAAATTATATAATTAATTCTACTATTATCATGATAATATAAGTTTCATTTAATGATAAATGGTATTAAGTCTAAAATGTTTCACGGTTTTATGAGACACTTTAGAATGTTTAAAGATTTTCTTCTCAAAGAAAGTATTTATATGATTTTATTGGAGTAATTTCATCTATGATACTTCAATGAGGTATATGAAACTTTTATTGAAATATATAATTTTATTCAACATATTATGAATTCATTAGACTTAGTATTTGAGGGGTGTTACCCACTCTATCCCCTTGATGCATCGGTAGATCTCAGAGGAAAACTAGAATGGGTTTTTACCCATTATTTATGGTGTCCTAGCCGAGGACATGATTGTATATTTAAGATGTAAAAATTTATGAATTCCACCATTATGAATCTAGAAATTTATAACCAATATTATTATTCGACTATTATAATAACCATCATTATGTATTATTATGGAATTATTTTATCATCTTTTATTCCTTCCATATTATGATCATAAATATGTTTTAATGGAATGTATTTTGGGTAATTAAAAATGGATTATTGTTTATGATTATGACAGCTTCTTCCGTATTAATTACACTTACATTAAATTTTATCTCAACCCTTTTATATGTTTTATTTTTTCTGAGGATGTGAAGAGGTATATTATTAATTACTTATAGGGAAATTCTAAGAGTTTATGTGAATTTCAGATGGATTTTCATTGTTTTATTTCCTTTAACGTTTTAATATATTGATCGTGTATGTAATATGGTTTCCAAAATTTCTAAACTGATCAGTCTTTTGAGATACGATTCCTTATAATTATACTAATGCAATAAAGTAATAAACTGGCTCCGGGCTACTCGGGTTGGGCTCTTCACAACTTCTTTTGATGTAAATTGTTTAACTCAATCGAGAAAATTCTTATGAACTCCCCTTATAAAAGTATATGTCCAAAAAATGATTTATTAAACACCTAGTTCTGTTGGTATCAATCCTAATCTAGTAATGGAATGTCAAGAATGACTTAATATATATTTGAGAGATTTTATTTATTATGAATAAATTTTTTCATGTTTATCTTTTACATTCCTTATAAATATTAAGTGTATTTTACTTAATTAATTAACATCATTTTATAAAAAATATTATGCATAATCGATTTATTTAGATTCTATAATTGAACACTAATTCATTAGTTTATGTGACTTTAGTTTTTTATCCATAAAATAAATAATTTATAACACGTAAATAAATGACCCAGTCATGATCTTATCAAATAACAGATTTACTGAAAGGAAAATCAATAAACCCTTGACCTACTATAATTACTCTTTTTGATGGTCTTGGTTGGAGTTTCATCATGTTCACCTATCCACCTATGTATCACCTATGATGGTACTATCATTGTTCAATCTTGAGATCGCCTCTATGTGCCTTTGGATGATCCATTGATTACATGTGTTTATAGATCACATATAGGTTAGAGGAAAAAAAGTATTGGTTAAAGAGAATTAAATAAAAATACTTTCACATGCAGGTCCTACATAAATAATGGTGTGGGATATGACTCAGAAGCCACACAATTAATAATTGGAGTCCAATGAAATAAATTAAATTAAATAATTTCAACACATATATAGTACTTGGTCAATATCATGATTGGTCATACCAAAAAAATTACGCAAAATTATACTTTCTAAAATTCATTTCTAATCATTATTTATTTATTATGATTAATGTTATTTTATTAATTATTTAATTAAATAATTCCATCTCATCAAAATGGCCATCGAAATTCTATTGGAGATAACCAACACAATGGAATTAATGGAAAATAAATGCTATAACCAATAATTATAGAAAATTATAATAAATAAATTGATAATTTAATCATTTTTTAAAACCATTATTAAATTTTGGAACACACCAAGTCTTCCAATCAATAAAAAAACATTTTAATGCTGTAATTAAATATTTTTTTGTAATTTGATTCTCTCAATTATTGGTAGACTACATGGTCTGTACAGTCTTACAACACATCATGTAACTCAGTTTCTATGTATCCAGGGTACACATTTGGGGCATCGATGTGTTTCTTGTCTAAACTACACAACATGTACTTACCAACTACATGGAATATGTTTCTCTAGACATTTCTCCATGAAACCCACATAAAATCATGGCATTTTCAACAACCATTGGACTACATGACTTGTACAATCTAGGTACGTGTCATGTATCACTCATGACACATGTTGTCATAACGCATTAATGAACTCATCATGTATTTCTTTTGTGGGAATTAATGAAATACACATTGTGTACGCCACCTACCTATCCTAAAATTCATTAATTATTCTGGATGTTAGTCTCATGCTATTTTTACTACGTATTTGACCACATAGTTTGCATGAATTTCACTGGTAAACCATGTAGAGTACACTATGTGTAGACTAGCTACAATCTATGTAATCTTACATGCCATTTTCCATATTTGTTCAGTCTACAATTGGTTTGAAATGAACTCCAAATGTGTACTCATTTCTTGTCCTATCATATACCCCATGATATGGCTAGGTGTAGTGCATTTGTGTACAT
Source organism: Viscum album (assembly GCA_963277665.1). NCBI lineage: Eukaryota > Viridiplantae > Streptophyta > Magnoliopsida > Santalales > Viscaceae > Viscum > Viscum album. Next base: position 1,897,497,284 of record OY728121.1, on the reverse strand, counting down.
GACATGAACTCTTGCTTCACATCATGTGATTCCATTCTATCTAGCCATATTCGTTAACACATACCAATGAAATCTCTTTGAATTCTTTATCTTTTCATAGACTTAAGAAATTTTGAATCTTGAATGAATAAATTTAAATTTAAAAAGAATGGTATTTTAAAAAGTCAAATTAAAGAATGAATTATTTCGGAATTGTAAATATGGCCTCTTACACATATATATCAAAAACAAAATAAATAATTATAAATTTTTTATGTGACCCCTCTGATACCACATAATGGATTGTGGCACAATAGAAGCACCTTTAGTGGCTATGAGCTAAAGGATTCAATTAATTTAGAGTTTTCTAAAAACACAAAAGAGGATCCATCACCTTATATTTTTAATTAATATATTTATGTTTCAATTAATGATAACCTCTACATATTATGTTTCTTCATATATAATGTTTTTAATCCAAAAAAAACACCTTTCTAGAATACCATTTTTTGCATCATAAGGATCCATATGCTGAATCCATATACTGGTGATTAATACATGCTCCTTATATCTCTGAACAAAACCAATCAATTTCTTAGTCCTAGCATGATGAATAAATCATCTTGTATCATTTCTCATGATCAATCAAGTTCCTTTGGTTATGAATAAGTTCTTCCCATTCTTGAGTGTAAGATTGAAATAAAATTCAAGAGGAAGATTAGATTGTTGTGAAAAATGATCCTCAATTCTCAATATTCAATTAAATATACACAAAAGACAAGACCATCTATTAATATAGCTAGGGTTTGGGTTAAAATGTTACTTAATTTCATATCAGCCCTTAAATAATATTATAATATTTTTTATATCCCACTCCACATAATAATAAAAATATAATAATAATTTTATGTTGTGTGTTCTAACTTGAACAATTGAAAATATTATTTTACCATCTTGTAAATTAGTATTTATTATCATATGCATTTTAATTCTATACAAAATACTTTAAATTTACTTAATAACCAAATAGAAATTTTATTCATAAATCAACCTTTTTATCCACAAACTAGTAAATAAATATTTTTTAAATATTTTAATATGTATATATATATATTATTCACAAACCTGTGAATATATATTTTTTAAATTTATGACATAGAAAAATGTGAATAAATTGTTTCCTCAATCTTGAGAATAATATTTATACCATTAATTAATCTCAAATAGAATATAATAAATATTAACATTAAACACTTAGTGTGACTCTCTAGGATTATTTATCTTTGGCATTAGGTGGGTATTCTTAAATCTTGATATAACTGTCTTGAAAAGGGTGAAGGCCCCAAATATAATGAACTTATTTTCAAATCATTGAAAACCAAATTCAAATTATCACTCTGTAGTATAATCCCTTTTTCTATATATCACATCAATAAGGTTGCACATATATACCATCAACCTATATGCATGATAAATCATTCTTTGATAACATGAAATACAATTTGTTTCACCATGGACATGGAATTATTGTGATAGTTTTATTTCTATTAAAGGGAAGATATATCAACAACAATTAAGATAAAATAGAAATCTTTTCTCAACTTATCCATTAAAATCATGTCATACCAGGAACACACAATTTAACATACTTCCCCTAATAATATATAGTGAATTTTTTTATAAATCTAAGTGTGCTAGTCATGACATGAATTAATGAAGATATTAAAGTCTTAGGACCATTAAACTCACTCATATATAAGAATATTTGATGACACCAAAACATGAAGAATTCATACTTGCGGGTTTGACTCATAATCTATCAACATGGAGATTAAAAAGTTATAACACAATTAAAATAATTATCATCAACTTATTTGTACTTAAACATAACATTTTATGTACTATGTTCCCGATAATAGTATATTTTTAAAAAATATAACTAATTTTATGACTATCATCATTGAATATCATTGTTATCATCGGATCAGGGAACTATTATACCCTTTTCAATGTGAAATAATCTCTAGAAAATTTTCACATCAACATAATAATGAAGGAAATCAGTATGTGTTAATATGTTTAAATACATTTACTTGTAGATTATAGTTGGAATCTAGAAACTCGAGGTTATGTTATTTTTATTAACTGATTCTGCATGTGTTGTTATTTGTTGTCCCCATTTAATATTGAAGATTTTTTTTTGTAATTTAATAATAACAGAGGGGTGAGAATTTGGATTAAAGGATTTTTTTGATATAATGTTGATGAATTTTTGATGAATGAGATTAATTGAAAAAAAATATGATTAATGGTGAATGGATGAAACCTGGAATTAATGGATGCTGGAAAAAGGGTAACTGATGGGGTTAATAATGATGTGGATTTTTGGAATTATTCACTGAGAAATATAAAATTGAGTAATCTTATTTTAACGAAATGAAAAACGGATAGTTAGAACCCAGTGAAAATAAAAACTGTGGTAGGTAAGATAGTTATATTGATAGGATGGGTATGGACTATACATGGATGGAATTAATGGGAATTAAATAAATCATGGGACCGGTGGATCAGTTTTACATGATTGAATATTGACACATATATAATAATAACATGGTTGGTTAATTGTAATTTTATAAGAATGAAATTAGGTGGGACTATGTGGTTGTTGTTTAGGTTACTTATCACTATGACATCTAGTTGTGTTGTTGATCGGAGCCCTGTTGTGAAACCTATTTCATGATAAATGATTTAATCATTGTTTCTAATTATGGAGGTGGTGTGGGTAGATTCTACTATATGTATATAAAATACATAACGATTATTGGATCCAACAATATTTATGGTGGTATTCAGTGGTATAATATATACTAACTAACCCGAGAGGGTATTATATTCAACAGGCCCTATAGGGTATTGAGTAGTACAATATGTTCTTTCTAAACCTGTGGGGTATTGAGTGGTACAATATGTACTAGAAGACCCAATGGGGTATTAGATATGATATTACATGTAAGGTATTAAGAGATATTATTTTTACTAGTTGAAATTATTAGGTATTGAGTGGAAATATATGTACTAGAAGACCCTAAGTAGTATTGAGTAGTATATAATTGTGTTGGAACACCATATAGGTTATTTAATCTAGTAGACCATATAGGGTGTTGATTGGTACTATAAGTACTGGAAGACCAAACATTGTATTGAATCTAACACGCTCCACAAGGTATTGATTGGTACATGTTGTATTGGAAAACAATGAATTATTAGAATCTATAATTAATTAAAATAACAATTAATATTTTCATTGGAATGTGGGAAACAATTATTAATGATCCAATAAAATAATGTATCAAAAATATAATTAACTATTGAAACATCATTTTTCATAATAAAAACCTGTCACCAATTGACATGGGTCATGTAGTTTCCCATAATTTAAATAATAAATAATAAATCCCAAAAAATAGTAAATGAAAAAAAAAACAAAAAAATAATAACTAAAATAACCGTATCTATATCTACTTTGAGGTGGATTTGATCCAAGAATCCCACAATTTGAAATCTGATCTGATGAAATCCTAAAATTCTATTCACGCACCATATCCCTACCTCTCACCACCATCTATATTATTTGGTTTTTCTGAAGAACACTACTAATGTCAAGGGGATTCTAGTGGCTCCCAGTTAGAGGGGACGGTGACCTACAAAAAATTATTCAGACGTACTGAATTGATCATCAAGAATCTAATCTATTAGGATTCCCAAAGGATCAATTTCTGAGATCACTTTTGTTCATGATGGGCCGTGAACTAGTTTTATATTCAGGAATGGAGATTTCTTGTTTCCCTTAAGACATCATGGGTTGAGGAGTTCTCGGTGGTTGATCCTATGGTTCCAATATTGTATCACTGTGCATGGTATTGTAATTTTCAAATCATAAAGGGAGATGAGTGGGGGTGACTATTTCACCAAGAACAATGTTTTACATGATACCCCACCCACTCCACCATTTATTTATCACACATGGAACTGAAAAGGTTCTCTCCAAATTACAATAGCTATATTTGATCTGAAATGAAGTTCATGGAAGGCTCCCTAGACTGTCCTTTTATTGAAATTGTGTTAGGAGTTCATATTTTACATAAATCACACCCATCCCACCAACCATCCCATGGTAGGAAATGGAAATTGTGATGCACATGTAGATTTTGAAGCACCAATTGATGATGTTGGCCATAGTGTGTGTTGTTGGGGTAATAAATACCAACCATGCTAGATGGAAATTATCTCCATCAATTCGAATCCTCAAGCTATAATACATTGGAGCATCTTCTGAGGTTCATCTTCTCTCTAGAAAATTCATTTTTAACAAATACGTGGGGGTTTCCTTCATGTAGATATTCACATGTTATAGAGGTTATTGATACATTACCTCACATATCAAATGTTAAATAATGTTGTTATGCTTCTTGATATCATTATTTCTCCCCATTATCTTTAAAAAATAGATACTCCAACTATGAATTTTTTTTATAGAATCCATCCTTATGAAGATATTTAAACCTATGAAATTTTAGGTTCAGGAGGCACAACATCGCTGAGCTCCTGTGGTGGTTCTAAAAATTCTTATGGAGTGTATTGTGTATCCCCTAGCTTAATATCCTCCTCCACTACCTCTTCATATACTATTGATGATTTTTTATCTCCTCCACTGATTTATTGGTAGGTGGTGTTGGTACAAGTGTTAAAATAGGAACTAATTCCTCTGTATATTTATTTTTATATTTTTTAGTATTTTAAATTTCATTGATGGTATAATTCATACAGAAAATGATATATCTAATTCTAGTCACCTTCTTCCCCTTCGGGTCCCAAATCATATATTTGAACACCGCTTCTCCAAAGATAATGATGATTCATGAAGAAAAACTATCGTATAACTTCTTCTCAACCACCTAGGAAAAATGTATACAATAAAAATATCAAATTACTCATAAATGAGAGTATGTGATATGTTTACCAGACCATCACTTCAATGGAATCTTGTTTTTTTTGACAAATGGGAATTTGTGTATGAGGTATCATGCAACCTGAGCAACTTCTCCCTAGAATGGATTAGGCAGCTTGACTAAACTCATCATTCTCATAACCATCTCAATGATGGTTATGTTCATCCATTATGAAACACCATTGTTTTGTGGTCTACATGGGACCTTTTTAAAATTTCAAATTGCCTAAATCCTATAATAGGCATCAAGTTCCCTTGATATATACTCTCCACCGTTGTCTAAATGAATACACTTATGTTTCCTTATAGTTTAACACTCCATGTAATGGAACATCTTAATTTAGTCTATTACACGGTCCTTCATCATCTAGAAGAACAAACACAACTTTAATTTTGCATCATTAATAATGGATATGAAATATTTTATTAAATATATGTGAATCCACCTCCATGGGACCGCATACATCGGAGTTCACAAGATCCAGTAACTCTGATATCCATGATGAAGTATTATTATAAGAGACTCTATCTTTCTTCCCATAAATTGAATATTTACAAGAATAAGGTTTGGAATACTTACAAACACAAGTTTACTTCTTCTTTATTACAGTACATAACCCTCCTTCACTCATGTGACTAAGTCCCATATGCCATAGATTTGATGATTTATCTCCTTCCACCTTTTTGAGGCTTTCAGTACATGTATTCACAATTTTTTTGTATAACACACTTCATATCTGTCCTCAGGTGATGATGATGGATCCCTTAATCATATTACATGATCTATTACTGGAGATGTTGTTATAGCCTTATCAATCGAAGGATATTCCTAATAACATCTTTATTCAAGAATATGGAATGTATTGAATATCATTTAGGTTTTTTGTTTATCAAATGTTCATCATGAATTTTATATCACCCATACCATCATTTTCTACCAAACTAGTATTCCCCATTTTCAATTCACAAATTTTTCCAGATTGATAAATCAATAAATACTCATTATGCAAACTAACATGGCTCAATGTTTTTTGTGGAACTACCATTCATTGTATTGGATTTACATGTGAATGAATGTACCTTATTCATATTTGGAGTAATAAATAACTACTTTAGGGACACTCACATTTTCATATTCATTTTTAATTTTTTTGTAACTTTGTCCGTTTTCTTATATCAACTTTTAGTATTTTTCCTTTAGGTTCCCCTCCATGACATAATGGTAGTCTTTGTATGTTATCATCATTACTTCTATTGACCTTACACTAATCTTGCATTAGAAACTACTTCATACCCTTCAAACTCCTCCAAATATTCTCCCCCACTTTTCTATGATGAGAGCATGGATATGGTTGTAACTCGCATCCATCCTCCAACCCTCCTAAAAGAATAGTGAATCCTTTACCATTACTATGGTATGTATTCCTTTGGGCACCATGTTTCTAAGTGAGACCACAATAATATACTAGATATCGTGAACTGTGCATTGTATTTGGTTTTACTAATCTTAATTAGTCAAATTCTTACCTACATCCACCAATTGATTCAGTAGGAATTGAAACTCAATGGTGTGGTTGGCTATAGATTTTCAACATTTTAGTAAAGATTCATCTACTGCTATAACAATAGGATTTTTTCAAGAGTATATTGAGAATTATGTATATTGTAACTACATAAAATGTCTATATGTTCAATAATCTTGGGAAACATAGTGGTATATGTTGTGATTTATCCATTTTTTAATTTTCCCAATCATATTCTTTTACAGATTCATCAACTATGCTTCCATAGTGGCATTGGGGTTAACTCCCTTATCCCAAATGAGGCCACATAAGTCCTTATAATTTAAGAGATCTTCTATTTGAGAATTCTAGATGGAGTTGTTTGAATAATTCAACATGATCATCCTTCCCCTAGATGGTCCCTCCATTGAATATAAATTCTATAAAAATTGGGTTATAATTATGAATAGTGGAGTGTATTATCATATCCAAAGTGGTCAATAATTATTGAATAGACTCATGAATCATAAAATTCAAGAAAATATTGGTCATGATATGAAAAAATTAGTTTCAATGTTTATGATCAGTCGATGATGTGGTAGTGATGTGGTAATGAAATGACACTAATGGGGTGTGCTGGATCAGTTCCCAAAATTTCATCGGAAATGTTGTTAGCTAGAGAACAATATTGTCTTCTCTAGAATGGGGGTTCTATTGCTCCTAAAATTTGACCAAACTATGGACGCTAAAATGGATCATGTTTATGATCCATTTTCAACACTATTTACACCATTGTAATCACCTCATCCTATAATTTTACAATCTTCCTTCAAATCCTAATTTTGTGTGACCTTGAATTTCCATTCATAGGAAGATCTGAACTTCTCTTCGTCATTTCATCAAAAATGGATTCGACACCATCGATAATGATTCACATATAAGGAATAGAGATGATTAGAGTAAAAATGAATTTATTTCACAAATAAAAAAAGAATTATAGAAGACCCCACCCACACCTCCCACTATTTTCCACAAATGGAACTATCAAGGTTCTTTACAAATAATAATCACTATCATGGATAGTAAATTATGATTATGGATGGAACCCCATACCATCATTTTATAATCATGGTCGTAGGAATCCACATTTGAAAAAACACCAACATATCCCACCGACCATGCCATTAATAGAAAAGCAATAGGGATGAACTTCTAGATTGTGGGACAACAATTTCTGAGGTTTTCCATAGTGGGCGTGGTTTGTGTACCAACCACTAACCAATGCATCTTAACATGTTCTCTATCACTAGGTTATCTCCCTAGGGGAGGAGATGCCTATATGAGTCCCATCATCATAATACTTCTCCCATCCATGTGTCATTGTTGAATAATTTGATGATGATAATCTCACAACACATAGACTAGGTCAACTATACTCTCATCTATTATGATTCCCTAAGGATCTATTTATGGTGTATTTGTAGTTATAGTTAGGGCTTCAAAAGATTTGAGGTTTGGGAATGGTAGTGACATGTTCCATTTAGGAAATTCCCAAATGATATGGGGACAAGTTTCATTAAGGAATTTTGCAACTGGATATCCAATTGGAGCATTCCTAGACAATGGGGACAGCTTTACGGGGTTCTCCATAGGGTTTCTCAAGGAAAATCTATTTGTATAATAATTTATAGATGTCCAACGACATCCACATAGGCTTTTATGGGTGGATCTATTGAAGAGGGAATTATAATATTTGTCATTATCATTTTTAAAATGAGAAGAATCCACAGCATGAATATATATAGATTATGGTCATCCACTTCAGTAGCATTGTCACTGTCAAGAGTGGGGAATTTTAAATGAGAGGTAAATAAATACATTTCTCCAAGATTTTTCTTTTATAACATATATACTCACACATTTATAAACATTATTATAATGGATCGGAACACCCCGTGGCCATTACTTTTCCAAAAATAAGGTTCCACCAAGACAGTGGCACTGTGACGGTGGAACCGTCTCCTCACCCAACCCTCAGTTTCCTTCTCCAGTCCCGCTCCCGCAACATCTTTTTTAAAGTATATTAAATTATTTTACCCTATCAAGGCCATTTAAAGCCTTTAATTAATTCCTAAAAATCGCGAGAAACCTCCCCGATGGGGGATATTAAATAACAACTTAATTCCATCGTGCATAACTACCGAACCGCGTATGAATCCGCGATCCTACTTTCCAGGCGTTCAAAATTCCCGTATCTCGTAACAATGGGATCTTATCTATATATTGAAAAGGATGTTATTTTTCCTCTTCTTCCTTTGACCAAATTCGTTCTTTCCCCTGGTGCGCCTGGAGTCCCTTCTTCCCGTGGCTTGTGGTGCACCTCTGCTGGAGCTTCTTGCACCCCTTAGAGTCCACAGAATTCCTCCCTTTCAAGCTGTGCATCCCCTATTCTTGGTGCATGGATAAAAACCTTGATCCTTGATCAATCAGTTAGATATTTTTCCTTCTCCTCTTCTTTCTATGTATAATGAGGGGGGGGGGGTTGTCTCTTTGGCAATTTATGAAACCAAAATTATTGAAGATAATGAACAGAACTTCAAATAATTAAGGGGGGGGGGGTGATCGATGTTCCGCTGAACTATTTTATGTTGATATGTGTTGTGAATTGTGCGGGTCTACGCTGAATTAAAATCATGGCCATCAGTGGTCATTCCATGTGCACTAATGAACCATGTCTTCTGTGATGATTAAATGGCGTAACTTGGTAATTTTGTTAATCACTTAAACTCGACTGGTTCAATGTATGTTCAGTAAAAAGAAAACCCTGTGTGATCACCCCTGTTAACAAACAGAGAAAAGAACCTAATTAATGATGTATTGAACCTGGATGTTTCCCTACTCCGTTTTGGTAGTAGGCATGTTGTACTGTTTTTTTTCCAATGGGCTGATGTGGGTGAGTATGTGATCCTTTATTGTAGTATGAATGTTGTTTTTGAATATGAAGTTGTGTGGTTGCTCTACTGTGACACGAACTCGGGTGGGATCCTCTATTTTTGAGAAATCATTGGTTCTCGTTTTGGGTACATGGGGCTGTGTCTCAAGTTTTCTTTTGTTCCAATACTTTGAGGTATCTCACTTATCCCTATCTTGTTTTGACTTTACAAGAGAACCAAGAGTGAATGCTTAAATTGTTGTTTGATTGTTTCTCTTTTTAGGCTTGTGGTTGTGCCTATTTGTTGCCGAGTAGTACAGAATTCACCCAAATGGGATCACATGAACATGAAAACAAGAATTGTTGAATGGGGTTTTAGTTGGGAGTGAGTTGTGACTTGGCCGTGAGTGTCGTGGAGTCTTTTATGAATGAATAGTAACAAGGGTGTTTGTGCTTTGGTTTTGGAACCCCAAGGTTGGGATGATTGCCTGGTACCTATACATATACTATATTTCTTATGTTTTTTATTCGCGCCCAACCCAGGTTGAGCGCCTAGTGCCGAACACCCCATTTCATGGGGAGGGTGTTTTCCCAACACTCCTATGAGTAGTAGGTTATTAGATCCTTTTTTGCTTCCTTTCCTGAATATCCCAAGACTCTTCAGGCAAGCTGTGATGGCATGAAGTCCATTATTATCCCAAGAATCATCAGGTAGGGTTATAGTGGTGGTTGGCCCAGGTGTCTGTGGTCAGGTTATTTCCCAAGTGTCTTCGGGATGAGGCCTAGGTGTCTTCAGGCATGGTAGTAGTTGTTCTGACCCAAGTGTTTGCGGGCTTGTTGTTTCGCAAGTGTCTTCTCGATGAGGCCCAGGTATCATCAGGCATGGTAGTAGTTGTTCTGACCCAAGTGTTTGCGGGTGTGGTTACGCGTGGTGGTTGTGGCCCAAGTGTCTGTGGGTGGGATAGCGGTCATGGCCCAGGTGTGTGTGGGCGGGGTTTGGTAGTGGGACTGCGGTGAGGTTATAGCCCAAGTGTGTGCAAGTGGGGTTTAGTAGTGGGACTGTAGTGATAATGGAGGGATTGGTTCGATGCATAGGATGTCTTCAATAACCAGTGGGAATATTTTGAGGGGTACCCAAATATCGATGTGATATTACTATACATTACTTATATTGTATTATTTGGGGAGTGTGCCTTGTTGAGACTTGGGTGGATTGTTTTTCCTTGCTAGGTGCCTTTGTTTTTTTTCTCACATGGAATTAGAATTCCTCTCCACTTGTGAATGGGATTCTTTGGTTTTCCCTACTTAGTGTACTTGTATGCTCACCCTATGAATATAAAACTGTATTTAGGTTTCTAGGAGGACTTCAGGGGTCGTGCGGGACCGTACCAGCATGGACCTTGGGGTAGTTGTTGTTGTCATTTTCCTTTTTCTTGGTACTTTACCGTTGTACTTTTTGTGTCTTGTATCTTTTACTTTTGAACATGCATATGGGAATGGTATACTTTGGGATTTACCTTTGGTTTCATCTTCAGTATTGTTGGGGTTTTTATCTTATCTCTCAATCCTATAAAAAATAAAAAGGGTAATGCCTTCCCTTTTATGTGTGAGATTCTATACCTTTGGTGATGGTCGCCACTCCGGGACCTATTGAAGGCAGGTTTTTGGGGTCATTATCTCCACTTCAACTTAAAAAAGGAAGGGCCTGACAATATACTAACCTTTCCCTCGTTTCGATGAAGGCGGGTCATGAAAAAATGGTATCAGAGGGGTGGTTGAGAGATAGGATGGAGTCTGGAGTTAGGCATAGTGAGGATTGCATGGGGTGGTAGGGAAATAGTGTTGGGTGACCTTGGTGCGTGAACTAGGCTAGGGAAGACCTGCTAGGACACGAGATTTTAGGGCCCCCCGTGATCCGATGTAATGAAATTGGACCTATCGAATGACCTAGTGAGGCTACAATGATTGTAGGGTAGAGACCCTAGGGAAGTTACATGCATCATAATGACTTGTCTTCTTGTGTTTCATGGGAGTTTTGAGGATTCAAAATAAATAAAGAAGTTTAATAAAATTCAAGAAATATATTATACACTACTTGGGCTTAGGCATTCATTGTTTACCTTGTAGTTATGGCACTTGGGAGACGACCATGAGTGGTGCGGGCGATCAAGGCCCAAGAGGTTGACCTGGCCAATCGGCAGAGGACTGACCGAGGAGAGGATAGCTAGTGGCAGAGGATGGTTCGTGCCCTTCAATGACATACCCTTGGGAAGTAGGTGGGTAGCGTCTCAGATGTGGAGACAGAGGGCAGGCTCAAGGAGCTAGTGATAGAATTCGGCTTGATTCAGGCTCCGACAGAGTATTGGGTTCCTCTGGCTGCCAACCAGATGCTGGGAGCAGCGCGTCAGTGGAGGATGCATTATCTTGGATAGAAGAGGGAGACTGAGGTTGCGTGGGATGACTTCGAGAAGGAGTTCCGGGCAGAATTCCTCTCTTCCACGATGAAGGCCGATAAGAGGCAAGAGCTACTCTCCCACCATCATGGGAGTATGTAAGTGAGAGAGTTGCGGATCAAGTTCAAGGATCTCCTTCTCTTTTCTCTGGACCTCTTTCAGGATGAGGAGTCTCGGGCGAGATGTTTAGAGGAGGCACTCCGACCTTCTCTTCAGTAGATTGTTACTCCCTTCATCCTACTGACATACTTAGAGGTGCAGAAGAAGGCTGAAGTGGTGGAGATGATGCACATGATGGGAGGTGTTTCATGAGAGGGAATCTAGTTGGGCTCATCAAAGGGGAAGGATGTCAGCAGCATGCCTCCAGCATCAGGGCCCTCTAGGTTTCGACCAGTAGGGACCATGCCGTTGTAGTTCCAGTTCCGATCTCTGGGTCCCCGCCCTTTCCCTTCAGGCTCGGGACTGAGGTTCTTTGTCTGTAGAAGCCATGGGAACCTTCAGAACCAGCACCCATATAGTGTACAATACAGTGGGGGTGGGTAGGTTCAGTGCAGACCTCAGTAGCAGCAGTTTCTAGCTGGGCCATTTCAGCAGCAGCAGGGGCAGCGAGCTCCCGCCCCTTCGAGGGCAGATTTTGCAGGAGGAGGACGACCTCAGGGCACTCCTCATGGACTTTGACCAGGGCATGGTCGGGGAGGTGTTCGACCACCGAGAGGTAGAGGAGATGGGTGTGGGTAGTTTCACGTCGCAGAGGCAGCAGTTCCAGTAGGGCCAGAGGTCGTTCGAGGTACGATCAGCATGTTTAGTGCCCATTCATAAGGCGTGTTCGATACAGGAGCTTCACACTCCTTTGTTACACCCAGTATGGACCATGCTCTGGGATTAAACACTGAGATACTTCCAGTGTCCCTGGTGCTGAGCACACTAGTCGGAGGTCAGACCGACTTGTTGTATGATTGTCGAGGATGCAGACTAATGATTGGGCCACATCAGTCAGTCATGGATCTTTTAGTGCTGCAGATACAGCCATACGATGTCATCCTAGGCATTGAATGGATGTTCTCTGTATGTTCCATCATTGACTGCTTCTGAGGAAGGGTTTTGTTTTCAGACTTGGGTGGCCAACGAGTGAATTTCATTTTCAAGAAAAGTTTCTCGGGAAGGAGAAAGCGAGGGGAACCCCTCCTCTCCTTGCTGGCTGAGCTATCAGTGGAGCTGGCGGATGCAGAAATGGTGGAAGTACCAGGAATCATTAATGAGTTTATGGAAGTCTTCCTGAAAGAGGTGGAAACTCTTCCCCCTCGACCTGATGTTGAGTTCGGGATAGACTTGCAACCTGGTGCCCATCTGATTTTGGTGGCTCCCAATCAGATGACGCCTTCTGAGTTGCGGGAGTTGCGGATCCAGATTGACGATCTGATGAAGAAGGGTTTTGTTCGGGTAAGTGCATCACCGTGGGGTCCTACTGTTTTGTTTGTGAAGTAGGCGGTTGGTGGTCTATGGCTGTGCATAGACTACAGGAGGCTAAATCATGTGACGATCAAGAATCGCTACCGTCTCCTGAGGATTGGAGATCTCTTTGACCAGATGAGGGGAGAAGGTTGGTTCTCGAATATTGATCTACTGTATGGATATCACCAATTGAGGGTGATGGAGGGATGCATCCCATATACTCCCTTCTGGTGCAGATATGGGCAATTTGAGTTTGTAGTCATGCTGTTTGGTGTTACGAATGCACCAGCTGTGTTCATGGGGCTCATGAACTCTGTATTCCAGGAATATCTAGACCGGTTCGTAGTCATGTTTATTGATGACATCCTGATCTACTCAATATCAAAGGAGTATCACACTGATCATCTGAGAATGGTTTTAGAGGTCCTCCGACAGCACTAGATCTATGGAAAGTTGTCCAAGTTTAAGTTCTGGACGTGAGAAGTGAACTTCCTTGGGCATGTGGTGTTCGAGCAGGGGATCGCAGTGGACACCTCGAAGGTCGAGTCCGTTTTTTCATGGGAAGCCCCCAAGAACGCGGTGGAGGTTCGTAGTTTCCTCGGGCTAGTAGGTTACTACCGGATATTCGTGCCCAACTTCTCTCGAGTTGTAGCACCTCTGAAATCATTGACGAAGAAGGATCAAGCTTTCGTGTGGGACGAGCAGTGCGAGGCCGCCTTTGACTATCTGAAAGAGAAGTTGGTTAGTGCCCCAGTGCTGAGGTTCCTAGAAGATGGGGTGACGTAAGAGGTGTTCTATGAATCTTCAGGGAAATACCTTGGATGTGTGATGATGTAGCAATAAGGAGTGATCTGTTATGGTTATAGACAGTTACACACTCATGAGTTTAATTATTCCACCCATGATCTGGAACATGCGGTGGTCGTTTTCGCGCTAATGTTGTGGCAGCACTACCTCGTCGGGGAGCATTCATGGTCTTGACCAATCACAAGATCTTGAAGTATGTATTCTCCCAGCGGGACCTGAACTTATTGAAGCGGAGGTGGATAGAGTTATTACAAGACTACAACATCAAAATTTCATACACCTCAGGAAGGGGGAATGTGGTGGCCGATGCCTTGAGCAGGATGTCATGGAAGGATGATGTTCGAGAGTCAGAAGATACTTGGAAGGAGATGGAGGAGTTGGCTGCCCTGCACCTGGATGCTAAGATGGATGGTGGTAGGGGTTTCCTGTATCAGATGACAGTTCGGTCTTCTCTATTACGAAAAGTAGTGGAGTCTCAGTGGGGAGACTCACAAAGTGAAGTGGTTCATGTCTAGGTTAACCAAGATGATGCTCCGGAAGTGTGGATGGAGGACGGTCAGAATCAGATGATTTTCCAAGGGAAGTTGTTCGTTCTGGAGGCGATGCACGAGAGAGTTCTGGGTGAGTTCCACAACTCACCCCCTGCAGTGCACCTAGGAGTTTCCCTGATGTAACAGGGCCTGATGAGACAAATTTAGTGGCCCAGGATGAAGTCGACAGTAGCAGAGTTCGTAGAAAAGTGCCTCATGTGTCAGCAGGTGAAGGCTGAACACTGTGTTCCTGGTGGTCTGTTACAGTATCTAGATGTCCTCGAGTAGAAGTGGGAGGACATCTCGAAAGATTTTGTCACGGTACTACCCAAGGTTTTAGGGGGAAGCAACGATATCTGGGTAGTGGTGGACAGGTTGACGAAATTGGCTCACTTTATGGAGATCAAGGAGTCAGGTGAAGTTGAATCATTAGCACGAAGGTACGTGGATGAGGTGGTGCGGTTGCATGGTGTTTCGAGATCCATAGTCTCGGATAGGGATGCACAGTTTACCTCTTGAATCTGGAGAGGATTGTAGAATGCTTTTGGAACCCAACTACCTCATAGCACTTCTTTCCATCCCCAGACAGATGGACAGACCCAGCGCCCCATCCAGACATTGGAGGACATGCTATGGGCATGTATTCTGGATTTTGGGTGATCGTGGGTGCGACACTTGCCTATGGTAGAGTTTTCCTATAATAATAGCTATCACGCTACCATTGGAATGGCTCCGTTCGAAGCCTTGTATGAGAGGCCGTGTCGCTCACTAGTGTGCTAGACAGAGGTTGGGGAAGCGAGTGTTCTTGGCCCGGAAGAAGTGCAGATCATGATAGGGAAGGTTCAACTTATACGGGAAAGGATGAAGGCATCACATGACCGACATAAGTCATATGCCTATAATAGGAGGAGACCCTTGGAGTTCGGGGTCCGGGACCATGTATTCTTGAAGGTCTCCCCTCGGCGTGGACAACAAAGGTTCGGTAGGGGGAGAAATCTCTCTCCTAGATTCATTGGACCCTTCGAAGTGTTGCGGCGTTTCGGGGAAGTAGATTATCAGCTAGCGTTTCCACCACTGCTAATGATGATAAATGATGTCCTCCATGTGTCCCAACTTTGTTGGTATCTGCATGAGGATTCAGACATCCTTGTCTGGGGAGATTTGGATATCGAGGACGACGTGGCCTTTGTGGAAAGACCAGTGTGGGTCGAGGGTCGTGAGGAGAAACTACTCTATGGACAGACCATTCCTCTGGTTCGTGTGTTGTGGAGGCATGATGGGATCAAGGACAGTACCTGGGAATGGGAATCACAAGTGCGCACCTAGTACCCAAAGTTGTTTTGAGTTTTGTGCTGTTCTATTTGTACTTGTTTGTGATAGAATGCTTTACCTTGTTGGCTGTGAAATGTGTGGTTTTCCTTATTATCTGAATGTGTGTGAAAAGTCCTATATATGGGGAGGGGAGGACCCGATCCCTAACAAGACGCATTAAGGTGGATCCGATTGAACCCGTGCGGACGAGTCAGTGTTTCCCAAAGTGGATAGTATGTTGACATGGGGGAAGAGACTCCCCAAACCATATGACTGGGAAGTTTGACCCTTTTATGTTTCTTGGTTTCTTGAGGGATAGGAGTTTCTATATGACGATGAGGTTGACCCCTGAGAGGTATCATTCGAGGTGGTTGTTCCGACCCTCTCTTCTCTTCTGGTTTGTTTTGATTCTCGAGGGCGATAATAGATTGAGAGGTATCTAATGTAATGACCTGGAACCCCCTGGCCATTACTTTGCCAAAAATAAGGTTCCACCAAGATAGTGGAACCGTGACCGTGGTACCGGTCATGGTGGAACCATGATAGTGACACCATGACGGTGGCACTGTAAGGTGGAACCGTGTCCAAACCTAGCCCTCAGATTCCTTTTCCAGTATCACTACTGCAATGACTTTGTTAATGTAAATTAAATTCTTTTACCCGTTCAAGGCCATTTAATGCCCATAATTAATTCCAAAAAATCCAGAGAAACCTCCGCTATGGAGGATATTAAATAATATCTTAATGCCATCATGCATAACTACTAAACCGCATATGAAACCGTGATCTGACATTCCAGGCGTTAAAAATTCCCATATCCCGTAACAATGTGATCTTATCTATATATCGAACATGAAGTTATTTTTCCTCTTCTTCCTTTGGCTGACTTCATTCTTCCCCCTGGTGCGCCTGGAGTCCCTTCTTCCCGTGGCTTGTGGTGCACCTCTTCTGGAGCTTCGTGTACCCCTTTTAGTCCACGAAATTCCTCCCCTATAAGCTGCGCATCCCCTGTTTCTAGCACGGGGAGAAAAACATCGATCCTTGATCAATCAGGTAGGTATTTTTCCTTTGCCTATCCTTTTTTTGTATCATACGAGGGGATACACTTTTTGCTATGTGGGAATTGATGAAACCAAACAAAATGAAGTTAATGAACATACCTTTAAAGAATGGAGGGGTGGGGGGGGGGGGTGTGATTCTTGTCCTGCTGAAGTATTTTATGTTGATATGTGTTGTGAATTGTGTGGGACTACACTCACTGAAAATCGTAACCGTTGGTGGTCTTTCCATGCGCACAAATGAACCATGTCTTTTGTGATGATTAAATGACGTAACATTGAATTTTGGTTAATCACTTAAACACGACTAGTCAAATGGATGTTCAGTAAAACAAGAACCCCTGTGTGATCACCCCGGTTAACAAACAGAGAAAAGAACATAATGAATGATGTGTTGAACTAGGATGTTTCCCTGCTCTATTTTGGTAGTAGGCATGTTGTTCTATTTTTTTCCTATGGTGTGATGGGGGTGATAATGGGATCCTCCATTATGGTACGGATGTTGGTTTTGAATCGGAAGATGTGTAGTTGCTCTGATGTGACATGAACTCGGGTGGGATCCTATATTGTTGAGAAATCATTGGTTCTGGTTTTGGGGACAGGGGGTTGTGTCTCAGGTTTTCTTTTGTTCCAATACTTTGAGGGATCTAACTTATCCCTTTGTTGTTGTGACTTCACAAGAGAACCGGGTGTGAATGCTTAAATTGCGGTTTGGTTGTTTCTCTTTTCTGGCTTGTGGTTGTGCCTTTTAGTTGGCTAGTAGTGCAGAATTCAACCAAATGGGATCACTTGAATATGAAAAAAAGAATGGTTGAATGGGGTTTTAGTTGGGAGTCATTTGTGACTTGGCCGTGAGTTCCGTGGTGTTTTTTATGAATGAATAGTAACAACGGTGTGTGTGCTTAGGTTTTGGAGCCCCTAGGTTGAGAAGAGTGCATGTTACCTATATATATACTATATTTCTTATGTTTATTATTCACACCCCACCCAAGTTGATCACCTAGTTCCAAACACCCCATTTCATGGGGAGGGTGTTTTTCCCAACACTCCTATGAGTGGCTAGTTATTAGCTCCTTTTCATCTCCCTTTCCCGAATAGCTCATGATTTTTCGGGCAGGATGTGATGGCCTAAAGTCCATTATTATCCCAAGAATCTTCAGGCATGGTAGTTATGGTGGTTGGATCAGGTGTTTGTGGGTAGGTTGTTTCCTAAGTGTTTTCGAGATGAGGCCTAGGTGTCTTCGGGTGTGGCAGTATTTGTTCTGACCCTGGTCTTTGCGGGCAAGTTGTTTCCATAGTTTCTTGGGGATGAGGCCAAAGAGTCTTTGAGTGTGGTAGTAGTTTTTATAACCTAGGTGTTTGCGTGTGTGGTTATGCGTGGTGGTTATGGCCCTGGTGTCTACGGACGGGATAGTGGTTATGGCCCAGGTGTGTGCAGGTGGGGTTTGGTAGTGGGACTGCAGTGAGGTTATATCCCAGGTGTGTGCGGGCAGGGTTTGGCAGTGGGACTTTGGTGAGAATGGTGGGATTGGTTCAATGTGTAGGATGTCTTCAATAACCATTGGGAAAGTGGCATGGGGTACCCAAATATCGATGTGGTATTACTATACTTTACTTTAATTATTTGGGGAGTGTGCCTTGGTGAGAATTGGGTGGATAGTTTTTCCTTTCTAGGTGCTTTAGTTTTTTTCTTTTCTCATAGGGAATTAGAATTCCTCTCCACTTATGCATGAGAGTCTTTGGTATTCCCTACTGAGTGTACTTGTATTCTCACCCTACGTATATAAAACTGTTTTCAGGTTTCCAGGAGGACTTCAGGGATCGTGCAGGACCGTAGTAGCTCGGACCTTGGGGTAGTTGCTGTTGTCATTTTCCTTTTTCTTGGTACATTACCCTTAGAGTTTTTGTGTCTTGTATCATTTACTTTTGAACATGCAAATGGGAATGGTTTACTTTTGGCTTTACCTTTACTTTTAGCTTTTGTATTATTGGGTTTGTTATCTTATCTCTTGATCCTATAAAAAATAAAAAGGGTAATGCCTTCAATTTTTTTGTGTGAGATTCTATACCCTTGGTGCTGGTCTCCACTCCGGGACCTATTAAAGGTGGGTTTTAGGGGTCATTATCTCTCCTTCAACATAAAGAATGAAGGGCCTATAAATCTGCTAACCCCTCCCTCCTTTTGGTGAAGGCGGGTCCTGACAATTATCACCCCATTTTTTTAAATAGAAAATTTTAATTATTTTAAATTCCTAGGAAACATTGTACATTTATATAATATTTAATATATTATGTCAAAATTTGTGTATGTTTATTTTTCAAATTTATAGGTTCTTAAATTTTTTGTCAATAATTCAATATTCTTTTGAGTTTCCTATATACATTTCTATTATAAATAGATATGAAAATTTTTTCAACATCATATATATTTTCTAGGTTTTACAATATGTATATGAAAATTATATTTAATAATCATTATATATATAGTTCATTACTTTTTTTAGAAGGAATTTTCTTATATGTACATAATATATATTGTTATCATTCTTATTGTATAATATACATGATAGTTGTAAGAAATAATATTTATTCCCACAAAAACCTAAGATAGTTATTTTGAATAAGTAGCACATATTTATAATATAATTTGAAAATTTTGATTTTCTTAATGCTTGACCACCAGAAAAAATTACCAATGATATCACCAACAACACAAAAAATACAAGAAAAAAAACATGAAAATATCAAAAATGTGTTTCATTTAACTAATAGCTCAAGAATTACTGTATTGAAATGATAATAATAATATAAAAATATAAATTAACTTCATACATAAAATATACATTACAATACTTTACGGATACTCTATCATGACCCCCCTCCACATGTTCTCCTAATGGGCCAATAGTGAAGAGATAGTGAACCCCAAAACCCACCTTCAATAGGCCTCAAGTTCATCACTAGAACCAGAGATATTAAAAGCATAATGAGGTATATTACCCTTAATAAAACTAGTAATATAATATAAAAACCACAAGTCAACATCATATCATAAATTTTAAATAACTATTATCCCAAAATTCATGTGGAAATATTTACTTAAAAACCTCTAAAATTAAATAAAAAAAATCCTATGGATGAAATTACAATGAAATGATAACCTCCAAGCTATAAATTTCTAACTCAATCAGTGAAACCCTACTAGAAACCTGAAATAAATATTATATACTAGGAGTGATAATAGAATAAATACTTGGTAGGATCAAACCCGAAATCACTCATGAATATATAGAAAAATAATACTAATTCCACGAAATATAAACTTTGAAAAAAAAAATGCCTAATCATGTCAACTCTTAAATTCCCAAACTCATCAATATTCCATTTATAAACATCTGATATAAGATAGTAAAATAATATCAAAAGGATATAAATAAGGTATCTCAAAACTACTACCCCATTGGTTTGATTCTCTCACACCATAATATCAAATGTAATTTTTTACCATCAATTCCATGTTTGTAAATCATCAATCTAGGGAAGAAGGGTTTCATGAACACACCTGACATGAGAATTCTTCCCTCCTAGAACAATGCATGAATTGTTAAAAGGTAAATTATGCCTCAGTTAAGAAATATTTCATCTGTCAGAATTATGATCACTAGAATTTTTTCCAATAGACGGTGGGATAGATGTGATGCATAAAAAGGAAAAACAAGACTTCTCTAATAGTATTAGGACCACTAAATGTCCTCATTTTCAAATGGTTACATCATCATCTTTTAGTTGTTCGAATGTTAAACTAGACTAAATGTTCACCATATTGGTAATCAAGATCTAACTACCATAATTTGTGATCGATGATTTTATGGAGTAGGTATAATAGGTTGATAGCTTGATGATTAGTATTAGAGTTCATGAGATCTTCAGTGTAAATAGAACAATTCACAGATGAAAAGTGAAGGGTGATTCAGATGTTCATTTATTATGGAAATGAGAAGCTAGTGATGATAACACATATTTTGTTATATGTTTTCATCACCTGTATTATTTAAAGTATTAAAAATGAAAAAAAAAACAATGGGTTTTCTACATAAATGTATGACACACAATCTAAATCATGATAAAATAATCTTTTCATTAATTCTTTCTCTTTTCCTATTTCATATACTACCATTGAATTCAATTCTATTACATTAATCATTTTTGATACTTTTTTATGTGTTTGAGATCTTTGATTACATAGTGAGGTAATTAGGGTGCTAATAATACCTAATTATAAATCACATAGTTAGATAGGAACATCCAAATATCGTTCTTCCACTATACAGAGTCTGCTTCATGTGATATTTTGTTGGACTGATGTGAAAAAAACTAGTGGTTTTATTATAAGATTTTATTTGATATTCAAGTTTAGTTAGGAATGTCCCTAAAAATTGGTTTGAAAGGTTATGGTTCAATTATTGAGGATATAATAGGGATATATACATAGTAATTGAATTATATGAATTGAATAACAGAAATAGTAAGTTTGATTGTTCAGATTTTGGGTACTGGAGAATCCATATTCAAGATTACTTGATTAAAAAGGACTTGGAATTTCCATTATTCAGAGTAAATCGATTGGTGATAAAGATATTAAAATGGGATTATATGTATGAAAATACCTTAGTTATAGTATGAATGTCTGTTTAAATTATTTTATCTTTAAACATTTTAGAAAATAAGACCACAAAGTATGACATGATGGAATTATTTGACAAGAATAAAAAATAAACTTCCCTTAAAAAATAATATTGTGATAGTTGTTTGAATTATGTTTGTAGAAAGAAATAAAAATGATAAATCATTTTAATAAATTCAACATGACATGTGGGAAGCTCTAATAATTGAATGATGCGTATTTAATTATTTATGGGTGTTTATAAAATTGTCTTCACTTCCATAATGATGAAATGAAATGGTTTCTTGTGTTAGTAACTCAAGTGGAAAAAAAATAATGGTGTTTGAGGATATTAGAAATGTGATAATTAAGAGAAACTATCTAGTATAAGGATGTTTAGCCACCATTAGTTATTGTTCTCAATGATAATGGATGAGTAAGGTCACACAACTAGAAGTGTATTTTTCAGAATAATCCATTATAATAAAATATGTGAATGAAGAGATGAATAATGTTGGGTAGTCATGGTACAAACTAGATGAAATGTGGAATGAATGGAAAATTCATAAGGATTTAAAAAAGAAAAATCATAACACCTTAAAACAATCAACTATATGTTGTGCATTTTAGTTGACACAATAAATGATGAAAAAGGTTTCTTCCTGAGTGTGAACACTCTAGTAGAATATTGGGTGATTAACTATATAGAAACATTCCATACAGACAGTGATGAATGATGCCCAATCAATTATGTATCATGGGTGTTTGATAAATTCAATCTATTGGGTGGTAAATCTCTAATGGAGTATAGAAATTGGTATTTCATCACCCATATTATATGGATGGATTCAAGAAATTAAATTTTTTTTCCACATCCCAAGCCAATGGAAAACAATATTTCAATTTGAAAATTTGAAGATGAAAGTTTTGAAAATAAATTTTTAAATTGTGTTTGGTAATTCCCCATAGATCCATGGAAGTTGAAAAAGTAGAAAAGGATATGACTTTTTAAAAGACTAGAAATTCATACAAAATTCACATTGTCAATAGTTCAACTTTCAATTGTATAAAATTATGGCGTTGTTGGTCTGTTAAACTCAATGATTAGAACATAAATTTTCATAAGGATGAGATAATAATAATGCTTGATAACATTATAATTTGAAATATTAAATTATGTGTTTTAGGAAACAATAAAATAGTGTCTCTTATCTTAGATATATAGAAACCTAGGGACCAGAAGTTGGATAATTAGAACTCAAATGTCTAGGGACCTTACCATGTTCAAAGGAAACATATGAAATTAATTTTATTTCTCTTATATATTGATTTCATCTTGATTTATAAAGATTATTCATGAAAATAATATGAATTCTGAATTTTTCTTTGTCTAAAATATTTAGGATGAATGATCTTTGACATGGAAATAATATTCTTAAGATGAAAATTGAATGATATTGGAGATCCAGAACATTAGTGTTATATCATAAGAATTATATTTGGACGATCATAAAAAGGATTGAAATTGTTAGAATTAAGAAAATCCCACCACCTCTTTATACAAACATTATGTTATCCAAGTCACAAGCACTAATAATGTAAGGTGATGCCATGTACATGGATAAAGTACCATATAGATCACCATTCTAAATATTGATGTATGTAGTGGTTTCTACATGGCCAAACATTTTCCATTATATGTGTTTTTTAGTCGATACATAGATAATTAGGGGAATTTACAAAATGTGGTTGTGATTTATATCCTTTTGTTTTTAAAGGTTTATAAAATATTTTTTTTTTCATTTTAAATGATTAACTGTTATAGGGTTTTGTGGATCATAATTTTATAGTGACATAGGTTCTGGGAAAAGTACTAATGTGGTTTTGTTTATAATTAGAGGAATGACTAATAGTTTTTCATCAATGTTTTAAAATCATGTAACTCAATATTAAATGTATGATGATTATGTAGTTGAAATGAAATTTGGGGAGGAAAAGGAGTGGTAAAATAGATAACAAAAGGATCTTGTAAGGTGTTTAGAAGGAGAAGTGCTTTTTAATGATAGCTAAGTGGGATTCACTTGGAAAAGAATTTGGTGTTCCATGCATGAAAAATGCATATTGACATGAAGTATCATTTAATAAGAAATTTTATTGAGTAGAAATAGATGAGACGTGAAAGATAGTGTTACACCAAAATATGACCTATATATTCATAAAGGTGGTATCCCATGAATGTTTCAGGTAGAATCATCCCTTAGATTTACTTTTGTTAATGGAGAGGAAGGATGGGGATCATTATTACTAGATAAATTTGGATATTTTTTAGATTTTCATAAAACAAAATTCATGTTTATTTTATTTAGAAGTGAATAATATTTGGATTTATTGAAATTTCATCTGTTATAATTTCATTCACCAAAATTTCATGAAGTTGATTGAGGAATTTTTGTAACGTGTAGATAGGAGCAACATGAATTTTCCCATGATACTAGTACTATCAAATGGTCCCATATAAAGATGTTTATAATATGATACTTCATATGTCCAAATGTTTAGATTTATTAACAGATCATTAGGTTTTTAATCAACTTCAGAATTCGTGATTAGTGATCCATGATTTTAGTGGAGCATGTATTAAAGGATGATTGGTTTAACATGGAATATATGTGTGTGGGACCATTAGAGAGATGATCGTGACACAATGATCAAAATGGAAGTGTGATTCGACTGAGAATTTATTATGGATCCATGATGTTGGTGAGTATTACTTCACTTTTTTATTCTATACATACAACCTCAAATATTACAATTACAATTAAATGTATGTATTAGAGTGTTATTATCATGTATATAAGAGAAATTTTTTCAAAGTGAATAAAATCTTATATTAATTATTGTTTAAAGATTTTACATTACATGTAATAATATTGAATGTATTTTAGGTGCTTTTTAAAATCATGTTATTTCATGTGTGTGCATGATCAAATATAACTTTTGATGTTAGTAGGGAGAAAATTATTCTCCAATATGGATTACTTATTATGAGGAGAAATTTCAAATATCGGTTTTTCATTCTATAAATTCTCATACATATGTTCTTCTAATGGGATGATTTGTGAGAATATGGCTGTATAATAGGATGTTCAGATCAGTTTTCCAAGGTTGTCTAGGCTTTCCCCCACATGAACCCACCACACATCACCTCAAGGTATAATCCCCATCATATAATCCATCATCCTAGGGCATCACCATCAACCAAGAAATCCACAATACGTATAACCACCAACTAAACAATCATGTTTACAAACCTTACCTAAATGGTGAGAAGAAGAGAGGTACTAATAGGTCATATGCTCATTCCGACCTGGATATTGGGGAAAGAAACCTAAAACCCCAAACCATTATGAATTAGTATCAAATAATTGATATTGGTGTGGTCTGTATAGAAATTGCATGAAAATAAAAGGTTAATAGTTTCATAAAATACATTTCCGAATGGTCCATATAGATAACTCTAGTATATCCCAAAATATAACCTCATCACCTCATGATATCCACCACCAACTATCACTACCTCTAAATTCAACTCACCTGACAAAACATCCACAAAAATCCAATAATTCCATATTCAATTTATAGTGTCAATAAATTTATAGATTCCCAATTTCCAACTAATATTAATTTATTATGAAATTTATTCCCATATTTAATGAGAAAACACCATATCCACCACTCATGGTTATTCTAATTTATCATCATTCAATTTATTAATCAATTACCTCATTTTCAATTCTATACCATGCTTATTTATTTCCATCATTACCACTCATATTCTATACCTACCAAGAAACTACGACATTTCCACCACAGAACAGTCCATCAATCCTTGAATAAAAAATTCCACATTAGTGAATATTTTCATGGAGCATCCAAATTGAAAAATTTTATATCCCATTTCCTATTATAGATGTGACGACCAGAGTATGACCATAGAGATAATTCTTTTACATAATAAGAATATTAATTCAGAAGAATGATCATGATGATTATTTTTTAATGTGAGTAATAAATAAAAAAATTAATTTTTTTTCTCAAATGAGTCTTAAAAATAAAAAAAAATAACCAACAAAACTAGATTTGTCTATATATGGAACAAGTAGAGATGAAAGTGTCAAATATGTGATGTCTGTTCATGTGCTTGATATTCCAATTGTTTAATTTTCATATCTAAATTCAGATTCAAAAACTTATCACCAATTCCAAAATTTAATTTTAATTCTATCAGGTCTCATTCTATAATTTTAGATAGTATTCTAATTTTTCAAACTAATCGTATTTCATTATCATCTATGATTTGAAGGACAACATGCTAAAGATATTAATATTTATAATTAATATATTTATTTATTTAGAAATTGCTTGCGTCCAAGTTATGATTTTATCTTGCGTGTGAATGAGTTCCAAACAAAAAAAATATATGATGATATCCTATATATTATTACTTATTAGGTGTCACAAAAATGACCAAAAATTAATTTTTTTCATATCCCATCTGATAATTAGATCAGAAAAATATATAATTTAATAAAAAAACCAATAAAAAAAATCTATTATTAATCAAACATGGAAAAAAATTAATGGCATAAAAATATTGTAATGTTCATCAAAAATACAACACAAAAAAATTACCCATCCATGATGCAAAAAATTTTCAGAAATAAAATAAATAGAAGATATTACTAAGTTCATGTTGGCGTAGTTATGAATGCGTGTTCCCATCGACGATCCTATCATGAAAACCATCAATTTGTTGATCATTGAAATATCAAACCCAACCATCTAAGGTTTCAACAACATGCATGATATAACACTAAACTCTAATTATATACATACTAAATCCACCACTATTGTGAGCCGATAGTCACTCAATGAAGGATATGGGGGATGCACTACATGGTGCTGGTATTTCATGGACAGTTCCACCAAGATTTGGTGTGAACGAGAAGTGGTGGAGGAGGTTGTTAATGATGTTCTATGGAGGAGGAGTTTAGTAGAGTTGGTTTGCTACAGAGGGTGTATGGGCGACCACCTCTTGGTTTGTGCGATTTTTGCAGCCTCAGGTGCTCTAGGGATGAAGAAGCCTCAGACACCCCTAGATCTCCAGCATGGAAATCGAATCAAATGAATTTAAAATTTTAATATTGAAAAAAATCATATCATCCCAAATGTTAAATAATAATAATAATAATTTTTTTTTTATTATTATAAATATATTAATAGATATTATTATAATATAATATATATATGAATATATATACTAATATAATACATAGAATATAATTAGTAGTTAGATAAAGTTATTATAATACTATAATTAAATTTTAATCTAATTAAAAAATTATAATATACTAAATATTTTAAAACGCCTATTATTAATACTACTACTATTAATATTGATATAATATAATATATCCTACTATATAGAAATATAATATATATATATACAAAAAAATATTAATAAATTTGTTTTAATACAAATATTAGCGAAAATTATAATACTAATATAGTGTTAAATAATATATAAAAATTTAATATAAAATAAAAATAACCAAAAAATTAAAAATATCATAATATAATTAAAGAAACACTAAAAATTAATAAAAACACTATAAAATGATGTAATGGACCTAAAAACACTAAAAGTGGTTCATGTAATTAATAGAAACTAAGCTAAGGAATATTAAAATTGTATTTAATCTCATTAGAATCAAATCCTCCATACATAAACATTTAACACCAAGGAGAAACAATAAAAAATAAAACACAAATAGACCTATAGAAAAATAAAAAACTCAAAGTACATGTTCAAAAAATTTAAATCCCTTTTACACACAAAATATAATGATTCATTAAAAATTCCAATTTTAAATATATTTTCAATTACATTATAATTATTTCCAAAATAAGTATTTGAACTCATGCATTAATGTGACCTACCTCGCCATCACTCACACTTCTCAAGATAGTTCATTGAAAAAGATATGCTCAATTCTCATAGACATTTTTTAAAACAATTTTCGTTCAATACATTTCACATCTCCACTAATAGAACTAAAAAGAATTCAACAATTTCATGCACTTCACATTAGCTGAAATATTCTATAAGGTTAATGGATTTTGTGTTATAAAAAATGATACTTTTGGGAAAAATGAGGATTGAATCTTGAAATATATTCATGAAATATTTCAATCCAAATGTATGCCTGAAAATCCCACTTCCCAAGACATAAAAAATGCATTGTTCTTGAAAATATGATAATACAATTCCTCTCAGAGAATCATTATTTTCTTTTCATACAAATTTAGTTTTTCTCGGGTTGTTTTTTAGGACACGATATAATCAAATAATATGTGCACAAAAATGGTTGTGAATCATATCCCAAAAACCATTAAATATATATAGATCAATATCCATTGAGAAATTACAAAATAATATCATACTAATTCAAATATCAGTGAAATTAGGACATATAGAAAACTAACAATTTCTTGGATTAATGGACCGTCACATTAATAAGTATCCCTAAAGGCGAGGGATTCCATATAATTACCACATATATAAAAAATTTTGGAACAAAAAATTATCTAAATTCCCATATCAAAATATATGTAATGAAATGTGGATACTATGAAATATGACACATATAATCATGATAGTAAAATGTAATTCCATGATCATCAAATGACTCATTATCCCTCAAATAAACCTCTCCATAAATAAATATCTTTTCTACACTGGTATTGAAAATCATCATGAAAATATTCTATAAATTGGAAGGGAAGGGTATCAGCTATGTGATCATCCTAAAAACAATTATTCCCAGCTTCAAATGGATACCCAATAGTGAAAATGAAATTTTTTATCAGTTGGAAGAACATGGATAAATAAATCAAACAAATTCCTCATCAATTTTAGCAAATGATTCAAAATATTAATCACATTGATGAAAAAATAGTTAATGTTCTAAAAGACATAACATGGATAAGATTTTCTCAATAATAATGGAAATTGGAGAAGTTGAAAAATTGGGAAATAATCATCATGGGTTAGGACATGGAATGTTGTATTGCACAAATTATTTTAAGTTCAAATTAGTGTCTCAAAAATAAAAAAATTGGAAAACAATTTCAATGAATGAACTGATATCAAAAATCATCTAAATAATGGTATCATGAATCAAATCATGTCAATCTAGAATCATGTTATCAAAATACCTAAGTATAAAAGTGGTATGCTCCCTAGTGTGTACTATATAAATTCATCCTATTTCATGTGGGTTCAATAATTATTGGAATTTTTATTTTTATTTTATTTTTTAGGTACACTAATTTTGTCTTTTGAAATCATAATATATTAAATAAAATAAAACACCCCTAATTAAGTACATATATAAATTGAAGGGTTTCACATATCTGATGATTCACTATAAATAATTTACTTGTAAAATCTAAACATGGAAATCACATACCATCATCATAACATAATAAAGACACACTAAAATAAATGGAATGTTAAAGACAATAAATATGTATGATGAATTCAACTCCATTTTTTTCTAGGAGAAAATAGATTTGGATCTATGAAATCGATTTTATTAATTAGGAACTAGATGAATTGAAATTTAATGATATTAAATAAAAACAAACTAATGAAGGGTTTCCACCCATTGAGTGCTCATATTACCACATATTCAGAAGGATGTTGATGACACTATATTGGTATCGAACGAGAATTTTTATATTGAAACTGCTTCTTTTTTAGTATAAGTGTAAAATCCATTCATTAAAATTTCAATTAACCTGCAAGATGCATAATATCTTTGTGGAAATATTATAGTAACATTGATGTGTGAAATGAATTGAAAATTGACCAACTCACATGAGAATGAATATACACCATCTAATAAAAAACACTAAATAATTTATTTTTTTGAAAAGGATATCTAGGAATATCAAGAACATTACCTTTTGAAATTTATAAAAGAGAATAAATTACTACACCATTCTCTTTTATTGGTCAGCTTATATCCATCATATACTTGAATTATGTATTTGGGTTGATGATGGTTCCCAATTAATTTTCACTAATAACTAATATCAGAGTTAAATTCATTGGTTTTACAACTTAATTTATGATATACAATTACAATGATCATACCAAGGTCAACAATATTAATAACATCTATGGGTATTTTTAGTAAAAGTATTTTTTTACCTCAATGTATGCAACTGGTGTGTTAGGATCAATTAAGTAGGTGAATCCAATGTTTCAAAAATGGAATATTTTTCAAATGTTTCTACTATATCACCCTAATCATATTTCTACATTGGAACTAGTGTCACTATGAAATCTGGATCCTCAAGGAAATCACATTAGTTTAATGTTTATATAAAAAAATGAGTGTTCTCCACCACCATCACTGATAGATTTTCTGACTCATAAATTTTTTATGAAGAATTTATGTTGTAAAATATTTCAGCATCATAAATATTTTTATAAAGATGAGATTGAATGTCATTTTATGTGATGTCCTTTTGTGTGTGGAAATACATGTTGTCATGTCTGAATTCTAACTGTATCATAGTATATAAGCTTCTTAGTTAAATTTAATCTTTATCCATAATGGAATTTTCATCCTCAAAAGGTTGAATGATATAAATATAAATGGAATATGTTCACAATTTTTTGTGGAAGATTTCTGAAATCACAAAATAAATACTTGAAATCACATAGTTTGATTAATTATTATATTAAATAAATTTTAACACAAATGGATCATATTTAGGAAATCTAATTACATTATAAGAATCAACACTTGATAGAGATGAGTTACCTATGGTATGATAAGAATAATGATCAATCAGAGTTGTCTCACAATTAGAATTGGAAAATGGATTTTTTTTCAAATGGGACCTCTACTATACATTATTCACAATAATTTTTCTTAATTTGATAAACTAGTGGTAGTGAGGTTTTATTTTGACAAGATGATTCAATTTATTTTTAATATTATTAATTTTAAAGTATATATGTTTTTATGATTGAATTTTTTCATTATTTAATTCTTGGATTTCAAACATTAAATTTGTCTCAGAGAAAATAGACCACAATATATCATATATTATTGATTTTTTGGTTAACATATTTTTTGGTCCAATTGATTTTCATCCTCTAAAATGAAATATTATTTATAAACCATAAGTTCTAGAGATTATTTATATTATTTATGAAAATATTCTAAAATATAGTTCAAGTGGGATAAAGAGCATGAATTATCATGTTATTTTTTAGGAATGATTTGGCATTGGATATGATGAAATGGTTGGTAGGAATTAGTTGTATAATATGATGAAGTATTCTATCATGGATCCTGAAACTGATTAGATTAATAGTCATTAAAAAAATAGAATTACTTATAGAGCTCATGTGCAGTGTAAAGCTATATTCTACAACATGAAACCAGGATGGGTATTGGTAGTACCATTGTGTTGTAGGACAATAGTTTTTTAACATATAGGTGTGTTGAATTATCTAAAGATGAAAAATAATATTGTAGATCCATGAATTTATTTTTAACAATTTTTTTATTTTTGTTTTTAGAATTATTATTCTAAATCTCCCATTTTAATGTTCCCTTATTGCTAAAATTCTACATGGAAGCAGTGCTATATATTTGTGGTGCACTATGGTGTAACGTAAAATTTGAAAATCTGTATAATACACTAGATACTATATATGTTATGAGTGCATTTGATCTATAGAGGGAATGTGTATTGAAACTAGGATTATCCTTTCAAAATAATGCTTAGGAAGACAATTTATTAATTTGATTTACAACTATAAATCATAAAATCAAAAAATTTGTTTGGAAATTAATATATAGATTATATAAAACAACCTTAGTGAACTAAATTATTCTATGACAAAAATAGGTGGGGATGGAAGTGTAAGAGCTCTGACATCCGTTCATGTGAAGGGAATTCCAATTATTTAATTTCCACATATTAATATTTATTCACATAGTTATCGTTGATTCTATAATTTTATCAAAATATGATCAAGTATCATTCCCATATGTTATAGAATATTTTGATTTTTCACATAAATCATATATAATTTCATTATATGATTCGATGAATAATTTTAATGACATTTATGAGTTGAATCACTTGGCGAAACCCAATGAACCATTTCTCCCAAAGTCAAGGTATCTATCCATGTCAAGTTTGATAATGTGAGATCACGTATTAGATATAAATCATTCATGTTTAAAGGGTAACCCAGATAAAATATTAATTTTTCAATTAATATATTTATTTAGTTTTAATTATCTATTGTGTGATTTATGGTTTTCCCACATGCATGACTGAGTTTCAAAAAAATAATTTATACGATGATCTTTTTGTGATTACTTTTTAGGTATCACATGAATAGTATCCAAAGCATGATTTTAGATCCTATATGAAAATTTTATCGTATATGGATATAATTTGATAAATAAAAATCCAATCATTAAAAAACCAATTAAATTGGAAATCAAACTAGGAATCAAATTAAAATAATTAAAGTATAGTCATGTTTATCAACACTCAAACACCAAAAAATTAGCCAACCATGATGAAAAAAGACACATAAAATAATAAATGGATGTTATGTGCATTCCCATGTTGTCTCAGTTTTCATCGCAATCTTCCATCGACAATCATAATATGAAAATCATCACTCTATCGATTACTGTATTGTTGAACGGAAACTCGAATGTTATAAAAACCACACACACCATAATTGAGAGCATTCAGTCATGCAATTAAATATATGGGTAATGTGATGCGCTATGTTGATGTTGAGCAGAGGGTTCCACCGGGAGGTGGTGTGGCCGAGCGGGGAGGTAGGAGGTCGCGGGTGAAGTTCTACGATGAAGGAGGCCAACATCGTGGGGTTGTTCTGGAAGGTGGATGGGTACTTCCTCCTAGTATATGGATTTTTTTGTAGAAATTAGTGTGATAATAAATAGGAATTATGAGGAACCCCAAGATCATCTACATGGGAAAATAAGAAAAAAAATTAACAATTCAAAATATACGAAAAAATATTTTCTATATAAATTTTTATCAATAATATTAATAATAAATCAAAATTATGGAAATATATAATATTATTTTATATAATTATATATATATCAACAGATATAATAATAAAATTATTACAGTATAATTTGTAGTTGAATAAAATTATTGTAATACATAATTAAATTTTAATCGAATTTAAAAATTTAATAATAATAAAATAATATTAATACTAATATTACTAATAAAACATCAATTTATAATAATATATAATAATATATAATACTAATATACATAAATAAATAACATAGACTAATAAATATTAGTAAATTAATAACAAAACTAATATTATTGAGAAATATAATAAAAATATAGTGTTAATTATTATATATAAAATAAATAAACATTAAAAAGTAATAAATTACTAATATTAAAATTTAATTACCTAATAACTATAAAAAAAATAAAAACACTTTGAAAATAAATAAAGAACCTAAAAATACTAAAAATGGTTAATCAGATTAACATAATCTATATTAATGATTATTAAAATGATTGCAACTTGAATGTGCATGAAATCCCAAGAAAAAATCCATCACAATATCACAACCATCACATATCATCATACATCAAACAATCACCATAAAACATATCTCAATATATCCCATACTAATCAATCTACTACTCTGCCATATCAGTACATTTTGTACCTGAACTGGTCACCGCCATCACTGTACAATCCAACATGACCCAGACAATAAAAAGGATAGCATCAAACACACTGTAAAATCATAATATCAGTAGAACTAACCTTCATTAGCTACCAAAATTCTAATTTGAAGAGGTATTTCATCACATTTCATCATCTCTTGCATGATCAGTTTTACATAATTTCTAGATTCACACATAACCGGTTATTTATAATTTTTAAGTAAATAACATTTTATGAATGTTAATCCTGTAAAAAAAATCACAATCGGGGTTTATAGTTTACAATATCTACAATACACACATCACACTAACATTAAAATTTCAAGTAATGACCAAGAGACATTAACTTGGGAAAAATAAAAAAAATTGAAATCACACCTTTCTGATCAATTTAATTTAAATTTGGTTCATTATCATATGATGTTAATCCATACTATCAACCTAATAGTTTCTAAAAATAAAGAGAGATCTCAGATTCCCTTCCCCATTCAGAATCATTTTGAATCATTGTACAAAGAAAAGGTAAAGAAGAATCACCCACAAAATCGGAACACCATGAAAGCTGTATCACAAATCTTGAATACATCATTCTCCATCAATCTCTATTCATAACATCTCTAAAACTAGACTGTTGGAACATCCTTATAGGATGTCTATATAAGGACACAGCCTTAAACCTTGCTTAATATTGAATTAAATGAATAATTCACATTTAGAATCTTTTCAGGTTTACAGTTTTTGAGAATTAGGACATAACTATTACATCTCAAAAGATTTAAAAACTCAACACTTCTACATAGTTCCCATTTTTTTACAAAACATGATCTCTTAAAAAAATAGTCATGTCTAGTTCAATTTTTATGACAGCATGACTTTTCCATGAACCCTTCTTTCACCCCATTCCACATTATGTCCTGTGAAAAAAATTTCAAAAACTTGGGATGAGCATAAAATGGTCAGTAAGGGATACACAATGAAGGAAAAATGATAGTTTTTCAAAACAAAAAGTAAACCATTAATTCATTAACATAATTAATACTTTTCACCTTTATGATGTAGTAAATACTCTTCACTGAATAAAATGTCATTACTTACCCATTTGTAAGTGAAATATTACCATAAAACCCATATAAAGAACACATAACATATAAAGGTAACTTGGGACATAAACATACATAAAAGGAATAAACATATGGTCTAATTCCACACATATCACTAAATGGACTAGCCATACGGCCGACTTCCATACCCAATTCATTGGATGTTATAATGTAACCACCTGTCCTGGTATTCATGGCACCACCCGTCATTTGGTTTATCATGTAACCACCCGTCAAATGTCCAAGTACCAATTTAAAATCATAACACATAGAACAAATATAAAGGGAAAAAAACATTTCTACATTTCAATCACAATATACCACTTTAATA
Source organism: Viscum album (assembly GCA_963277665.1). Taxonomy (NCBI): domain Eukaryota; kingdom Viridiplantae; phylum Streptophyta; class Magnoliopsida; order Santalales; family Viscaceae; genus Viscum; species Viscum album. The sequence goes on along the minus strand of OY728121.1, from coordinate 1,897,462,317 downwards.
TATTGACATAAAAAATCAATTTTCAAATCCATTTTCAATACCAAAAATACGTAAAAGAGTATAAGGTATTTATTTTCTTGTAAAAACATTACAGCTTGTTGAGGAAGCCAAAGATCAAATAATACCTGTGGTGGTGGAAAAGGTCGATGTCACCCCTTACGTTAAAAGAAACATTCATTTTTTTGTTTAGTAAAACACTTCATAGAAAAATATTCCCATTGAAAAGTCAAGGGTGTTTATAGAGCGTATAAAATAAAGTCATGAATTAAAACAAAATATGCCTCAATGAAACAAGATTGAGACAAAGTACCTTACCTCGTGTCTGACTTGACCCTTTCATTCTTTAATATCCTGAATAATAAACTAAAGTTAATTTCTAATTTCTTAAGAACCCTTTTCAAGTTTATTATTCTTTTATATCACTTATTACCATGTTATAAACTTTATGTAATCATTTAACTTAATAACATTCATTTTGTCGATATTTGGTACTTGAGTAAAAAATGAACACCTTATATTTACAAGTTGTCCATGTGGTCAACAGTAAATTATATCCAGAATGGTATTCATGATTTAGATATCATATATATCATATATACCCATTATATACATGTATTTATAATATTATATAACATTTGGAGGTAAGAAATGAAATACACCATTCATGGAGATGGTAAGCCGTACGTACAAATGAACACTATTTTCATTTCTATTTCTTATTTTAATGGAATTAAAACATAATGATACATAGTTATATTATAATTCCAGTATAATATCATATATAATATCATTAAATCCATCTTTTATACATCCCACATAAGGAATTAACGAATCTCATCACTTTGAGGGGGCGGTAGTCTGCACTTCCTCAAATGAGATTATCGTATTTACCCACTATGGAAACCAGAAAGGAGGGATATAAATGGGAAGTACAGAAGAATAAGGAAATAATTAACATAATATATATCATATATAATTACAGTTCCATCATAATGGCAAACATGAGAGGCGGTTGGAGATATTTGAACAATCATCGTTTCATGAGGCGTTAGTTTTCCATCCACAGAAACATTACGTTCGTCATCCCTTAGATGGAGGTGTGTGTAAGTGTAGTTAGAATCCTTATCATAACAAAATCCTAGTATATTGAGGATACTGGTGTTATTATAAATGAAATTAATAAAAATAGTTTAGGGGTTGGATAAGTAAAATAAAAGAAAACAAATTAAGAGAAATTGTTACCTTCAATTTGGGTAACTCCCTTTGGTTTGAACCAAAGGACTTCTTGAAGTGCCTTATGCCTAAATCAAGGCTTATAGGAGGAGGATAGGGATATACAGAGCTCAATTGGGAAGAGTTTGGATGATCAAAAAGGCCTAATAGGTGTGACGAATTGGTTATAAATAGTCTCTTTATATAAGAGAGAGGAGGGGCTCTTCAGGAAAGTGTGAAAACATTATTTTATTATATAATTATATTCCATTTCTAATGGACCAAAAATCATTATATTCTAGGATAAGAAGACTAATGGTCGAAATATAATCGTCCAATAGGAATTGGACAAGTTTTAGATAATATTTTAATAATTATAATCTTATTTATTTAAATCATTTATTGATGAGGTAAATACTGCATCATTATTGTGTCATAAATAATTTAATTTATTTTATATCTAATTTTTTTTATAAAAAATACAATGATATAGGAAATATTTTTATATTTAAAATTAATATTTATAGTCTAAATAATAATTTATATAACCCCTTCTAAATATTAATTTACTAAAGATATTTGATTTCGTCATTTTTGTATTTACTTTAAGTTAATTAATCTAAATTGTCATTATCACTACCATGTGGCTAAATGGGGTTCCAAAATCGACCCAAAGATGCCCATGGTCTTAAATGACTCAACCAATAAGGTTTGGGCAAGTGTTAATGTAAATTTTAATTATTATAATATTTTTTTTACCTTAAATTACCTTATGTACCTTTAACCTTGGTAAATAAAAGTCAAAAGTTACTATTTAAAAAATTATTTTCAACTTAATGAACCAAATTTTACTAACTAATAAAAACCATGTATGTTGTATTTTTGAAATTAAATTCATAAAAGTGGTAAAATTTCATTTAAATGAAAAAGTCAGTTTTTTAACTACCATTAAGTGGTTTCACTATTCATAAAAAATTGACGTTTTTTAGAAAATTACCAAAAAATCATCCTAAGATAGATTTGATATTCCAAATTCAAAAATGATGTCTATTTTTCCTAATTTAAAATGTAGAAGTAGCATTAATTAATTTTAAAATTAATTCCCGTTATCAAAACAAATAGCGTGTTTTTAAGAACCAATAACTATCAAAAGATTAAAACTTATTTATGTCCAATTTCAAATTGAAATTAATTACAATGACCAAAATTGGATTAAATGGTAAAAATATATTTTAATTTAACTTTGAAAACAATTAAAAAGATAATCTAACGATATAAATAAATTACATCAAAAGGCACTTTTGAATTAAAGTACAATATGTTTCATTATTCATAAAAAAATGAACATTATCAAAAACATACCAAAAAATTACCCAAAGTAAAATTTGATGTCCCCACTCTAAACAAAGATTTTATTTGGTCAAATAGAATATATTAAAGTTACCAAAACTATATTTAAATAGGGTTCTCCATTAAAAGGCGTTAAATCAGCCTTTTAATGTAAATTATGCTTAAAATTTGATTCATTCATATTTTAAGCCTCTAGTTTTGTATTGCATAAATATAAATACATTTAACAAACATGTATAATAATATTGTAGTTAATTTTGTTCATTCCCTCCAATTAAATGGCTAGGAGTTAACTAATATTTAAAATAATAATATTATATTATTAGCGTGCAACGTAAGATTTCAAAGAAAGCCGTTGTTGTGTATCTGGTATGATATCAAACATAGCAACCCTTTTAAAGTAAAATTAATATTTAATTCAAAAATATTAATAAATATGAAATATGTGTTATTCTTCATTTACCTGGGATGTTACATCCTTCCCCCCTTTTGGGAATTGCGTCCTTGCAATTTTTATTCACTTATCAAAATAAGTGGGGGTATTTATCTCTCATTGAATTTTCATATTCCCACTTTGCCTCTTAAACCATATGGTTTTTTCATAGAAACTTTACCTATTGAATCACCTTATTCCACAACACTTGCACTCTACTGTCAAGAATCTGAACAGGTTGTTCTTAATAAGAGATATTCTCTTCCAACTGAACTACCTCTAGGCTCAAGACATGAGGTGGATCTGGAATATACTTTCTCCACATCAAAACATGAAAATAATTATGGACTTGGGATATACTTGGAGGAAAATCCATTCTGTATGAAACTAAACCAACTTTCTCCAGAATTTCATAAGGTTGAATGAACCTCTGACTCAAATTTACCTTCTTACACAAATTAATCACACTTTTCCATGGAGAATCTTTGAGAAAGACATGATCACCAACCTAAAAAAAAGATCCTTCCTCCAGTTATCTGCATAACTTTTCTGTATGCTCTGAGTTATTCTCAAGTGCTTCTGAATCAACTGAACATTCTCTACCATCTCTTCTACCAATTAAGGTCCCATCAGCTTCCTTTCACATACTTCATCCCATAAAGATAGAGTTCGACAACACTTTCCATATAATGCCTCAAATGGAGCCATCTGTATACTAGAATGAATGCTGTTATTATAAGAAAATTCAACCAAATAAAGATGTTGGTCCCAACCTCCCTGGTAATCCCATGAGAAAGAACGTAACATATCCTCCAATGTATGAATTGTGCATTCTGTTTTCCCATCTAATTGAGGTTGAAAAGATGTACTAAAATTTAATTCAGTACCCAACGATTTTTGAAGGCCTTTCCAAAAGTTAGAAGTAAACCTGGGATAACGATCAGATACAATAAAGAGGGGAAATCCATGCAACCTGACTATCTCTTTAACATAGAATGGAGAAATTTGATCTAGATACAAAGTATCTCTTATAGGAAGGAAATGAGCAGATTTAGTCAATCGATCAACTATAAACCAGATTGCATTACTACCTCGAGATGTCTTTGGTAATCCCACAAAAAAGTCCATGGATATATTTTCCCATTTCCACTCTACCATCGATAGAGGCTGAAGCATTCCTTTCGGTAACTATCGCTCTTCTTTAACCTGCTGACAAGTCAAACACTTCACTGTAAAATCAGCAATATCTCTTTTCATTCCATTCCACTAGTAATACTCTCGATGATCTATGTACATCTTAGTACTGCTATGATGAACTGAAAACAGGGATCTATGAGCTTTATATAACAACTCATTCTTCAACTATGAATCATAAGGCACCCATAATCTCTTTCCAAATCTCAAAACACATTCATTATAAACATTAAAATCAGGAATCTTATCCTTCTGAACCAACACAACCTTTTTCTGTAACTCACTATCTTCCTTCGACTCTTACTTAATTCTATCTAATAGTGATGATTTCACTAACACCTGAAACAAAACAGTAGAATTTACTGCAACAACAACTTCTATGCCAAAGTTCATCATATAAAAAACTAAAGGATTTCATTCCAAACATAGCATGGTTAATGAATCATTACTTATTCGACTCAATACATCAACCACTTTATTTGATTTTCCCGAATGGTAATGGATCGTGAAATCATAATACTTGATTAACTCTAACCATATCCTCTGTCCCATGTTCAATTTTTTCTGAGTGAATATATACTTCAAAATTTTGTGATCAGTATATATTTCACACTTAACTCCCTAAAAATAATGCCTCCAAATTTTAAAGTAAAAAAATAGTATCTAATTCCAAATCATGTGTAGGGTAAATTAACTCATCTGGTTTCAACTGACGTGAAGCATAAGTAATTATCTGATAATTTTTCATTATGAAACAACCTAGTCCTTTCAAAAAATCATCATTGTAGATAACAAACTTACCATTTCTAGAAGGCAGTGCCAAAACTAGAGAATTCACCAATCTTCTATTCAATTCCTGAAAAAAACTATCACATTCTTTTGTCCAGATGAACTTAACACCTTTTCGAGTTAACTTAACCATTGGACTAGATAACCGTGCAAAATTTTCATCAAACCTCCTGTAATAACCTGCAAAACCAAGATAACTACGAATCACAGTTATATTTGGGGGTCTTGGCCATTATTCAGAAACTTTTGTTTTAGCTGGATCAATAGTTATTCCATTTTTTTGAAATAATGTGACCATGGAATGAAACTTTTTGTAACCAAAACTCACACTTTATGAATTTCCCATAATGATTATTTTCTTTTATGGTTTGCAAGATGACCCTTAAATGACTTTCATGGTCCTCTTTACTTTTTGAATAAACCAAAATATCATCAATGAAGACAACCAGAAACTTATCTAAGAACTCACGAAAAATTCTATTCATAAGATCCATGAATACAGTAGGTACTTTGATTAACCCAAAAGGCATAACTACAAATTCATAATGGCCATATCTAGTACGAAATGTTGTCTTCGGAACGTCTTCTTTCTTTACATTCAACTGATAGTACCCCAACCTCACGTCAATCTTCAAAAAATATTGAACTCCCTAGAGCTGATCAAAAAAATCATCGATATGAGGCAAAGGATACTTGTTTTTAATAGTAATGTTATTTAATGCTCTATAATCAATGAAAAGTCTCATTGAACCATATTTCATTTTAAAAAACAAGACAGGAGAACCCTATGGTGATGTCCTAGGTCAAATGAAATCTTTATCTAATAACTCTTGCAATTTCTTCTTTAAATCTAAAAGTTCAATTTGATCCATTCGATAAGGGACTTTTGAAATTGGCATAGCATTAGGAACTAAGTCAACAGTAAATCCAACTTCTCGATCAGGTATAATACCAAGAAACTCATCAGGAAAAACATCCAGGTACTCATTTACCAATCACAAATCATTAATCTAAACAGTTCCTTTGTTTTCAACAATATGTTCAAGGTAACATTAATCTCCATATTTTACTAGTTTGTCAGCTTCCTGATATGTTATCAACAACAAGGGTTCATTTTTTTATACAAACTAAAAATATTTATGAAAACAAACTTCTTTAGCTATGAATTCAATCTTAGCATGACAAATATAAGGCCAATCCATGCCCATAATAACATCAAACTCTACTAGAGGCAAAAAAATAAGGATTACAGGTCGATTCTTTCCACATACAAGGACATGAATGTTCTTATGTTTTCTTTTTGTCCCGACATTTCCTCCAGGTGTTTTTAACATATGTTATTTATTCATATCTTGAGATGGAATTCCCAATTTACTAGAAAACTTCTCATAAATGAAAGAGTGTGTAGACCAGGAATAAAACAACACATTGGCATAATCTAAAAAAATAAACAGTGTACCTGATAATACTTCATTTGATGGCCCAACATCTGCTGAAGTAGTTGCAAAGGATTTCACCACCCATTTCTTCTTGTAGTCTGGATGATTTCCCTCAGTTGAGTTCTTCTATGGGAACTCATTTGAATAATTAACCATATGATTACACATAAAACATCTTACCGATGGATTTTCATTTCCTGCTTGATCATTTTCCTTACAGTTACAAGCAATATGACCAGACTTACCACACCGGAAGAACTTTCCAGACTTTGATAAACATTCTCTAGGATGATTTTTACCACACTTCTCAGAAGATGGATATTTAGTTTTCTTACCTCCAGGATTCGTTGATGAATTCTTCCCCTTTTCCTTCCAATTGGACCTCTTATTATACTATTTGTTAAAGAACAGCTGATCATCGGCAAACTACATATCCACCTTCTCCACACATCAAACAAGTTTTTCATAACTTTTTAACTCACAAGAGGCTAACGCTCTTCAATATCATGGCTTCAGTCCTGAGTAAAATCCATTTATCTTACTATCAAAATATTGGATGAAATTTGGTGCATACCTTGCCAGTCGAGTGAGGTTTTCTTCATAAGCAGCCACTAAGTCATCCTCCTACCTCAATTCAAGGAATTATTTTTCCATCCTAAGACGAACCACCATAGGAAAATATTTCTCAAAAAACATACCTTTGAATTCATCCCAATAAAGTGCATCGATCTCCTCACTATCCCCGATATTTTTCACCATCAACCACCACTGATCAGCTTCACCTTCAAAACGGTAAACAACGAGACTAACCATTTCATGTTTTGAACAACCCATGACACCGAAAATATTTTTCAGTGATTTAATCCATCCTTCTACTAGCACTGGGTCAGATGATCCTTTGAATGATGTGGGGTGTTTCCTCATGAAATTCTTCACTATAGAAATGTTCCTATGCGGTTGATCTGGATGATCTCGTGCATGGATACCACCACCATTTATAGCTAGAGTCAACTATGCCAACACTGCAACAAACTATTCAGTTCTGATTCTAACCAACTCAGGTTGCTGATTTGGAAGGTTGTCTTCCTCCTGATGTCATCCCAAAATATCTTCCCTATTTCCTCTGTAGAAAACCATTCTGAACATAGAAATATCATAGGCGAAGAAACATGGTAATCTGTAAATGCAATATGATTTCAATATTAACATAAATTACTTTATGGATATTAATATAACAATTCCATAACTCCTAATGTTTTCTAAACCGACCTCTGATACCAACTATAAAGAACTGATCTTAAAACTTGTTTAATATTGAATTAAATGAATAATTAACATTGAGGGTCTTTTCAGGTTTAGAGTTTTAGAGAATTAGGACATAACTATTACACCTCAAAAGATTTTAAATGTAGACACTTCTATACAGTTTCAATTTTTTTACAAGACATGATCTCTTAAAAAAAAGAGAGTCATGTCTAGTTCCCTGTTTATGACATCATGAATTTTCCTTGATCCCATCTTTGACCCTATTACACATTATTTCCTATGAAAAACATTTCAAAAACATGGTATGAGAATAAAAATCTCAGTAAGGGATACACAAATAAGGAAAACTGTTAGTTTTTCAAAACAACAAGTAAACCATGAATACTTTAACCTATGTAATACTTTTCACCTTTATGAAGTAGTAAATACTCTTCACTGAATAAAAGATAATTACTTACCCTTTTGTAACTGAAATATTACCATAAAAACAATATAAAGAACACATAACATATAATAGTAACTTGGGACATAAACATACATAAATGGAATAACCATATGGTCGACTTCCACACATATCATTAAATGGAATAGCAATACGGATGACTTCCATACCCAATGCATTGGAGGTTATAACATAACCACCCGTCCTAGTATTCACGGCACCACCTATCATTTGGTTTATCACGTAAACACCCGTCAAATGTCCATGTACCAATAAAAAATCATAACACATACAACAAATATAAAGGAAGGAAAACATTTCCAAATTTCAATGACAATATATCACTTAAATATATTGTCATAACAAATCAATTTTCAGAACCACTTTCAATACCAATAATACATAAAAGTGTATAAGGTATTTATTTTCTTTTAAAAACATTACAGCTTGTTGAGGAAGCCAAAGATCAAATAATACTCGCGGTGGTAGAAAAAGATATTGTCACCGCTTACATTAGAAGAAACATTCCTTTTTGTCATTTAGTAAAACGCTTCATAGAAAAAGATTCACTTTTAAATGTCAAGGGTGTTTATACAGCGTACAAAAAAATGTCATGTATTAAAACAAAATATGCCTCAATGAAAAGAGATTGGGACGAAGTCCCTTACCTCGTGTCTGACTTGACCCGTTCGTTCTTTAATAGCCTGAATAATAATCTAAAGTTAATTTCTACTTGCTTAAGAACCTTTTTCAAGTTTATTATTCCTTTTATATCACTTATTACCAAGTTATAAACATTATGTAATCATTTAAGTTAATAACTTTCATTTTGTCGATATTTGGTACTTGAGTCAAAAATGAACACCTTATATTTACAAGTTGTCTATGTGGTCAATAGTCCATTATATCCAGAATGGTATTCATGACTTATATATCATATATATTATATATTTCTCTTATATTCATGTATTTATAATAGTACATTATATTTGGAGGTAAGAAATAAAATGCACGTTTCATGGATACCGTAAGCCGTACGTACGCACGAACACTACTTTCATTTATATTTATTATTTTAATGGAATTAAAACATAATTATACAGAGTTATATTATAATTCCAGTATAATATCATATATAATATCATAAAATCCATCCTTTATACATCCCACATAAGGCATTAACGAATCACATCATTTTTAGGGGGCGGTAGTCCGCACTTCCTCAAATGAGATTATCGTATTTACCCATTATGGAAACCATAATGGAGGAATATAAATTGGAAGTACAGAAGCATAAGGAAATCATTAACGTAATATATTTCATATATAAATATAGTTCCATCATAATGTCCACCATGAGAGGCAGTTTGAGATATTTTAACAATCAACGTTTCGCGAGGCGTTAGTTTTCCATCCACAGAAACATTATGTTGTTCATGCATTATATGGAGGTGTGTGAAAGTGTAGTTTTAATCCTTATCATAACAAAATCCTAGTATATTTTGGATACTTGTGCTTTTATAAAAGAATGTAATAAAAAGTGTTCAGGGGTTGGAGATTTAAAATAAAAGAAAACAAATTAAGAGAAACCGTTACCTTTAATTTGGGTAACTCCCTTTGGTTTGAACCAAAGGACTTATTGAAGTTCCTTCTATCTAAGGAAAGGCTTATAGGAGGAGTAAAGTGATGTAGGGAGGTTATTTGGGAATATTTTTGATGATAAAAAATGGTTTAGAGGTTTTAGGAATTTGTTAGAAGTGGTCTCCTTTTATATCGGAGAGGAGGGGCTCTTTAGGAAAGTGTGAAAATATTATTTTATTATATAATTATATTCAGTTTCTAATTGTCCAAAAATAATTAAAGTATAATATAATATGACTCATGGTAAAAATATAATAATCCTATTGGAATTGGATAGGTTTTGGATAATATTTTAATCATTATAATGTTATTTATTTAAATCATTTATTAATTAGGTAAATACTGCATCGTTATTGTGTCATAAATAATTTAATTTATATGATTTTTAGAAATTAAAAAAAATACCATGATGTAGGAAAATTTTTTATCTTTGAATTTAATATTTATAGTATAAAATATAAATTATATAACCCCTTCTAAAAATTAATTTACTTGAAGATATTTTCTTTCATCATTTTTCGCCTTAACATTAAGTTAATTATTCAAAATTCTCATTATCACTCCCAGGTGGATCAATGGGGTCCCAAAATAGACCCAAAGATGACCATGGTCGTAAATGGCTCAACTAATAAGGTTTGGAAAAGTTTTAAGGTAATTTTGATTTATCATAATATTCTTTTTTCCTTAAATTACCTTATGTATCTTTAACCGCGGTAAATAAAAGTCAAAAGTTACTATTCACCAAAAATTATTTTCATCTTAATGATCCAAATTTTACTAACTATTAACAACCATGTATGTCGGATATTTGAAATTAAATTCATAGAAGTGGTAAAATTTTATTTAAATGAAAAAGTCAGTTTTTTTAACTACCACTAAGTGGTTTCACTATTCATCAAAAAATGATGTTTTTCAGAAAAATACCAACAATTCAGCGTAAGTTATATTTTATATTCAAAATTCAAAAATTATCTCTATTTTTCCAAATTAGAACCATATAAGTGGAATTAATTAATTTTAAAATTAATTATGGTTGTCAAAACAAATAGCCTGTTTTTTAGAAACAATAACTATCAAAAGATTGATACTTGTTTATGTCTAATTTCCATGTGAAATTAATTCCAATGACCAAAATTAGATTAAATGGTAAAAATATATTTTAATTTCACTTTAAAACCAATTAATAATATAATATAACAATATAAATAAATTACATTAAAAGGCACATTTGAATTAAAATACAATATTTTTCACTTTTCATAAAGAAATGAACTTTATCAGAAAAATACCAAAAAATTAACCAAAGTAAAATTTGATGTCCCAATTCTAAAGAAATATTTTATTTAGTCAAATATAATGTATTAAAGTTACCAAAAATATATTTAAATAGGGTTCACCATTAAAATGCAGTAAATCAGCCTTTTAATGTCAATTATGCTTAATATTTGATTCATTCATATTTTAAGCCTCTAATTTTTTACTTGATAAATATAAATACATTTAACAAACATGTATAATCATATTGTAGTAAATTTCGTTCATTCCCTCCAATACAACAGCTAATATTTAACTACAATTGAAAATAATAATATTATATTATTATTGTGTAATGTAAGATTTTAAAGAAACCCGTTGCGTATCGGGTACACAATCGAACATAGAAACCCTTTTAAAGTAAAATTAATATTAAATTCACAAATATTAATAAATATGAAATCTGTCTTATTCTTCATTTACCTGGGATGTTATAGTCTGTTTGGAACTCTCTTATTTTAATGATCACAAGCCATTATTATTTTCTTACTAATGTTCGATATGTTGTATGATATCATTTTATATAATAAAAATGATTATACAATATTTCTTCTAAGTATCATGGAATGTATTCATTGGATAGGAGACATTGTTTCCGCCAAAAAGGGTTCACCATTACCGCAAGGATGAGTTACCACCAAACTAAGTCACTCCCACCACCAATATGAGCTACTACTAGGACGAGCTACTGCCATAGGCACATCACTGTTAACGCTAGTAGTGGGTCACCTTTACTTCCAGTGGAGTCATCACCAGAGGTTTGTCACCACCAACTTCTTACTAACATTTCAATCTAAGAAATTTTGTATTAATGGATGAATAGATAAATCTATTCATGGATTGTTTGACCAAGTATTCAAGAAACAGTAAAAGTTAATACTAGGATTATGGATCTACTATAACCAATGCTGATATATATTTTTCGAGGATCTCTCTCTGGTACATAACTATAGATACCATATAAAACTAATTGTATTTCTGAATTTATGATTTCTCACATACATTTTGATTCAGATGATGTTAATATAAATGACACAGAATAATAGAACCCATTATTGTGATTGACTAAGACATCAGAAAGAGTCCAACTAAAGCATACCTACAGATTTATATGATCCTCTATTCTGATTCAATTTACTAGAAAAAAACAGACTCCTCACCAATGATAATATGGGGATAACAAACATACAGAACACATCAGACTATGGATTTTTTTTCTATTCTTGATTATCCTATCTATTTTAATTTTGAGTAGTGTGTTGTTTTCCTATTATCCAATACAAACTATCTCCTTCACATTCCATAAGAATACTGGGTTTTTTATTCCTCAATATGTATTCAAATTTGGTTGTGTAAGAAGTCCCTAGGTGACTTGTGCTATTCTTACATCCCATTAATAAAAATGAAAGATGATTTTTCGCCTCCAAATGTTATTTACATTGACTTTATACCTAATCTGGGTTGAGGATTAATTTGATTATATTTATAATCTTCTTGGCAGCGGGTTATTAGCAAGTGGAAGGAATTATGTCACACCTTTATACTAAACCTCTCTATTATTCTTCTATGTCATTATGTTAATTTTTTTTATTTTACCATAGTATTACAGATAATTTTTTATTAACAAATAAAAAAATTTCTTTGATAATTAATCATAACTAGTGTTGATATTTTTTTTGTGAAGTAAATTGATTAAAAAAGTTAAGGTAATTCAAAAAATATTTTAACTGAGACTTAATCGTTATAGAAGAAATATCTTAAAAGGATAGATCTTATATAAATCTTCTATTCTGGTTAATTGGACAGTTTATTTTTCAGGGGGTTTTACTTTAACCTAATCATGAAAAAGAATTTTTATTGAAAACTAAATTCACACCATCTTGAGTTACTCAGTCTGACTAACAATACTTATCAATGTCTTGTTCTTATATATATATATATACCTTTTTAACTATGATTTTGGTTGTATGCTAAATATCTCACATTTCTATCATTTCTAAATTTTATATCCTTATAGATAATAGACAAAAAGAAACATCTACCAATAGGATTTCTTATTTTTATGGTACAAACAATGCTCATTGAAAAATCAAAATGAAAATGAATTTTTAAAGTATAGGTTTTGACAAATGGACAGCAATAGAAGATCAATATGAAATACCACAATCTCTTAGAAGTGATTCGACTAGTGATACAAATAATTCTTACAATAATAATTATAAAGATATGAATTTATTGTTTTGTGATTTGGGATATGGTGTATTTAATAGAATATCTACATGAAAAATTAACATTATTTTATATGTTTTGAAGGGTCCACTAACGATTTGTAAAATGAATAAAACAAAAATAAAATCACATTATTTTAAAGGTAAAACATATATTGGCCAATCATAATGTTTATTTTATTTTATTACATCACTATTGTATCATTATGATGTCTTAAAACACATTATTTATTTAAACAACATTTAATTTTTACCTAAATATTTGACAATCTCAGCAAATTATGAAAAATTCACCGTTGGATAATTTCGAAACCCTGAGTCCAAAAATAATGATAATTTTATGAAAATAATTTTCTATATTTTTGAATTTTTACTTTTAAAATAAAAAGGAACATTTATAGAAAATTCAATGGTTTGGAAAAAAAAATAGCATTCAATCCATAACAAAAATTACAATTGTAATTATAAAAATTGTAAAATCATTTATATTAAATAAAAAGTTATTTATTAAAAATATTTATATTAAAATAATATTTAATTAAAAAAATAAATTAATTCATCAAAATAGATTTCTTATTTTAAAATTATCTAAAAATACAATTTGGGATTTAAAAACAATTTTCAAAGAAACAATTATAAAATGAATACACATTCGTTATACAAAAATAATGTACATATTCATAGTGATAGGGTATTGTTACATATAACCTTATAAGACCACTTAAGACTAAATGATATGTTGTGCGATGGTGACAGTTTCTTGGGGTGGCTCGGAAAACATCACTCTGGCGATAATATCTATTAACATCCATTTATACTGTAGTCGGTTCTGCTCAAGATTAACGTGTTCATGCACAGCTTGGTCTTGGTCAAGAGTTAGGCCCAATGAATCCACCTCCTTTCCGAGCTCTAAAAAATGGACTTCATATGGAGAAAGTCTACTGGATGAGGCCATCACTTCCAATGTCTGAGTAAAATGGATTTGGTAAAGCCCTATATTTATTCTAATCATTTGATCACTTTTCAATGAATATATTAGTAATGGTCACAATTCATAACAGTATTTTAAAATCCAGAAACATAAAACCAATGAAGTTCACTTTTTACATAACAATAATATGAAATTTAATTAGATCAATAAAAATTTTCATTAATGAATGTTTGGGTCGTTACATAGTACCTTAATCATGTTTAGTAGGATTTTTTCTTTTGGGGATGAATATACCTATAGTAGAGATAATGTAAAATAATTGTTTTTCATTTTAATAAATTGAAATATATTAAAGAATATTTTCAGTGGAAAGCACAGAGGCGACCTAGAATTCTAAGGCCCAGTGGGCCCTAGTGTTGATATTATTAAAATAATAAATATATTACATCACAAATGCACATATTTTTTAGAACATGTTCTGAAAATATTCTTGGATTAGAAATATGATATAACCATTGAATTTCGAATATGTGTTTTATCATAGTGAGATATAATAGTGGATATCCTTGGGAATTTTGATATATGTTTTTATGGTCACAAATAATAAAATAGATAAGTTAATTATTTTATTTTATTTTTACACAATGACCTAATATCCTATGTAAATATATAGCTATAGACAATCATTACAGATATCCACATAACATTTTTATTCACGGGGGATTAATTTGAAAAGATCATGGCGATCGAAAATGAATTGGTCATTGTGATCGATTTTCTTATGATAATTTTTTAGAAGAGATGCTAGATCATTCTGATGATGACATCACAAAATAATTTTTAAATAATGACTGATCTGGTTTATGGTTGGGAATATTTTTCCATTATTTTTTCCCGATTGATTATCCCATGTTGAACACAAATAAAATCCAACAACAGATTCATTTGTGGGTTGTTTATGATTGCAGGTGAGGGTTTATCTTCTTTGGTTTATAAGGAATTGATTTTTGAGTTTCATTTCTTATGTCTATCTAATGAAAATGATTCAAGGCCATCCTGAACAATGTTCATGGTTTGTTCCTATTTTTGGTTTTTTCTCTTCTTCCCTATTTTATTATAAATTCAGCCTTGATAATCCTTTTTCTAGAAATTTGACCAATAAATGGAATTAGATCATTGTGTGACCGTTCATCAATACAAAGGATCGATATTGCATGTTTGGGATCATGATTGAGGGAGAGATCAAAGTGTGAAAACAACAAAGAATTATCAAAAGTAGTTTGGGACTGGATCAAAATTTCATCAGTTCTCATTTGAACATGTGGTGAAACCACAATGTGACGGTGGTGTTTCTCCGATCAGATTTATGGATAGAATCTGCACCATTTCAACAGACATGGCTATACAGTTTGAGATACAAGTCTATTAGTGAGTTTAGTGGTGGATTAGGTAGTAGAGGTGTAATTAGTGATAAATTTATAAAATTATTGGATTTATGGGAAAATCTTGACTACCTAGAGTGTAGTCTAGTAAACACAAGTTTTTTATTCCAACTTCTATGATGATAGGTTGTGCACACTATTAGAAATATCAAATGTGTGTGACATGTGTAAAATGCTATGTGACCTGAATCTTGCAGCTCAACATGTATGATAGGGATACATGGGTATATAAATATCCATGAAACAAGAATGATGAATGTACAAGTGCCTAATATGGTGTTTATGATCATGGGTAGACATGATTGGAAGGGTGATGAATAACCTCTTCATACATTCTATAATAGAAGGACACATCGTGTATTATGAGAAAGATATGACATGTGAGATGGTGTGACCCGTTGAGCACCCCCATTACACACCATGTACATTTCCAAGGATAGTTTGAGGCCCTCTATTTATTTAGATTAATATTTTATTGGTTTAGTGATTTCTCTTTATCTATCCCTATGAGGTTATAATGTGGTATTACTTCCTAACCATATGATTTATATAATATCTATGTTTTATCCTCAAATTGTGTATTCATGAATCCCGTAATAAGGCCTATGGTGGGATCCTCTTTTGTATCATTTTCACTAGGTGAGGTTTAGAGGAATAATTGTTCCTAACATACATGGATGTGTGATCCCATACATTGTGGGTTAATCTAGATTGGTATTGTAGTTTCCCCTAATAGTCTTGGGTACGACCCCCAATGAGTGTATAAGATATTAGAGATATAGTGAGTGCTTGTGGGGTACGTTTGATGATCATGACCTCTCAAAGTATCTTCATCTATAACATCATTACTTTCGGGTTTGATTCTCTCAGATTCATATTACCATGAAGCCTCAAGAAAAATATCATTGTTAGAAATATGACTGAGACCTCTTTGACTATAGGAGTCTTTTAAGACTATATATGGGTTTTTATTATAGTTTATATTGATATGTCTCATATAATATTTACATTCCATGGAATGAGATAACTACTCTCTTCATTCTTATGTATAGTTATTTTAGGGTGTGTTTTTTTGGGTATTCTTATACTAACCCAGTCATGGGATTTACCCAGAAATGTCAAATCTTATTCACATGAAATTCTTATTGATGGTGTCCTATAAGGTATGGGAGTTGGTGAAGAACAGTGATCTAGACTAACCATTGTTATTCTAGGAATTTGACTTGATATATGTCCTTTCTTTATGAACTTTTGGAATCTCTTATTAGTTTTTTTGGTCATGTATATTGACATAACTATATAGTACTTATGTCATAATCTTTTTTTTGTAAATGGGTATCTCATTAAATAGTTTTTGGGGGCTTTTATTTGAACCATATTTTTTAGTACTTAAGTCATAATCTTATTGTTGGATTGGGATATATGAATGAATTTATGGTATCAGATGTATTATTTTACCTTCATCATTGTGTGGGAATTTGGATGCATGTGTGTGTGTATAGATTACATAAGATAAATCCTATTTTTATGAGATATTCCTAGCCGGTGCTAGTCACAAGTCCTACTCCTATTAGAGGTGAGCTCAGTGTGTCGCATTTTGATTTCCACTGACTAGGAGGGTCCCAAACTACTAGGTCTTTATATACGTATGATGTGTCTAAAAGATTGTCATTGTTTGAGGATTTTTTGGAGATTTTGAATTTTTGTTATGTATTAAACAGTTTCTTATATATTGGTATGAATGTCAATTTGTTGAAAAAGACTTGTTTTTTGTTTTTAAATGTTCATTCATTACACTTTAAATGTCTAAACTAAAATTATATTGGGAATGTGTGTAATGAAATAATTTATTTTGGTCATTTAATTTAGATGACCACATCCATGGGGAATCATAATTATGTGATTCTCAAATCATTATTACGTAATATCCACTAATAAGGGAGTATTTTGATACACTTATTTTCGAGATTCAGTGATTTTTAATACCAATTTTCATCCTTTTTTAGGAACTTATAACATATTTATATTTTTAGTGAATTTAAATTTAATATTGAAAATGACCCAAAACATTATTTTTAAATATTTCATATATCTTTTAAATTATTAGATAGAGGATGTAATTGATTATTGGATTTTTAAGAAGTTTCAAGTTGATATGATGTTATTTTAAAGAGTATGAATTGGATATGAATCTATTCCAAGGTTCTTGAATTTATGTTGGTATAAAAAAGGGTTGTGGATATGGAAACAAGGCTTTGAGTTCGAATATAAGGATTTTTCCTGACTCACCAAAATTTGTTGAGGGCAAATGTAAGTCTTTGGAACTCATCATAAAATGTTTATTTATTATATAAGTATTTTATATAAACCATAATAATTCAATATCCCTCATAATTCATTGGAATATTTTACATTAGCTTCATTATATAGACTTCCACATGATTTCTTAGAACTTAATCTTATTTTTTTATCTAATGGATTTTCAAAGACTTAAAATATCATTCAAATAAACACTAAATTTTACAAATTAAAATTTAGTAGACATCATAGGACATTTAAGAGAGCTTCCGGAAAATATTTAATATCTCTAGTACCCAATCATGGGTTTTCATATATATATTCACATGTAGGATAATTAATAAGTATAAAACTAATAAAGATACTGATTTCTTGGAAAACTATATCACAACCAATGATTCTACGAGGAGAATGAGGAAATCATTTAATTATCCAAATGATGATATTTAGAAGTTATAACCAAAAACAATAAATAAGGTAACCATGAATATAAATGAATTAATTATTGAACAATGGAATAAAAGGGCATAATTTTTCCTAAACATATCGATTGATCTACAAGAATACTACTGATTCATTAATTTTCTTATTTTAATTACTAATTTTGTTTCATAAAGACTACTTATTTTTTTCTTCAATTTATTCCATTAAATTAAGGGGTAATATCAAGTATGATTTAATAAGGGTAGAATCTCCATTTTAATTCTCGATTATATGATCTTATTTGAATATTTATATTTAGTCATTGGTTGGTTTAAATTCATAGTCACTATATAAATATTTGAATGTGATCATGTTTAGTGTTTACAACTATTTTCTAATAAAAAATAGGTGTGTATATAATAATTTTCCACCCCTAAGTATCGATTTTCTTTATTTTTAAGGTTGTATTTGGGGAAGAGTTTCTAGAACTTATTGTCTGGTGTGATAGGGAGTGAATGACTACCTAATTTCTTGAGAACAATAACAACTAATTAGGTTTTCTCTAGGTAAATTATCAATTAACATACTGACATTCAAACACATAGGATAGGATTTTTACTTTTTAGTAATCATTATTATGTTAATCTCTACATTATCCTTCATCCTAAGGGGTTTATATAAATAAATTTTAGAAACATGAACTAATGAATTAATCAATAAATGAATTTAGACAATTGTTGGAATCTTATAAGATTTCCAGTGTAAATACGACCGTAACAAAGTAAAAATTTTCATCTACTGTTTTAAAAACTTTATTTGATTAAATTTTTTAATTTTTAAATCAGAAAACCAAATGGAAAAAAACTATTTTTATAAACTGATAATAATATTTTGAATGCACACCTCTCTAGAAGGGAACCATGTAAACCAATATTACTAAATTTATCATAGGAAATAAGTATATTTTTCACACTTTATAATAAGATGTGTATAAAACATGGTACCCTTTTCAGGTAGGTTTTGTAAATGAAAACTAATTTTTACATTTCATAACACAACCATCTAGTAACCAATTTATTTATATTGATCTAAAATTTGATTAATATTTTAATAAATTAAGAAACCTTAATATTCATTATTTGAAGAAAATAATCATACATAATCGTGTGAAACAACAAGTGTTCACTCCAATAATGTCATGATGGATAAAAATCAAAACCAACCCCTATGATTCCTATGAGAACCTAAAATTTATAATAATCATAACCAAATTGATATAATTTAATTTGAAAAAGAATTTAAAATAAAACATTATCTTACCCAAGTGTTTACCAAGTTTCAAGGTCTTGTAGGTGGGGATCCTAATAGGCATATAAAATAATTTACACAAGTATTATTTCAATGTTATGGAACATCCAAGGGTTTTCATTCTTTTTATTTGGTTCCAATTGTTTTTGGGTAAATTTAATGGATGAAGATGTCATGTTGAAGTTAAAATCCAATTATATAGGTGGTTCATAAATGGAATGGTTGTTCATGAAATGAATGATCTTTGATTCATAGACTGAATGGTCATTCATTTCTTGATGTTTTCAATCATAATTTTTTTTGGGATGATTCAATTATATTATTATTGGGTTAGTTCAAAATGTGAAAAGATTATTCATAATGTTAATTTATTTCATATTAAGGACCCTTTAATTTAATCATTTTTTCAAATGAGGTTTTATTTGAACCTTTCATGGTGTGAAATAAAGTTTAATGTTGTCAATATAAGTTCAATAGTATGAATGAGCCTTTTTCTAGAATTACTATAACATAGAGATCCAACACAAATTCTAATTTTCACATTATTTTCCCACAAACCATAGGTTGCATGGGATGTCTATCTTCACACTCTCTGATCCCCATTTCCAAACCTTTGATTCATGGTTCATGAGATCAGGATCCCTTTGTCCAGGGTTGTTGATGCTTTGTTATATGATTCTGACCTGATGATCAACCTCATTTTTCACAGATTTCATGTTTTTGTTATATATGAATTATTTGATGTATAATTTTTCTAGACATGTCTTCTTTCATATATAATGATCTTCTTGAAAAGAACATATGTTGTTTTCATCCATGTTATATTTTTTTATGGTAGGTGTTCCTCATTCAATTTTTTTGTTTTATGGGGAAGGAAAATATTACATGAATATAATAATGTAATAATTAAATAAATCATATATGACAACTTAATTTTAGTTACTTAAGGTTTCGAGCATAGTAGGAGCATCTTTGGTTGGAGTGAAATTAAAATTTATTTTAATTTAGAGGTTCATAAAACCCAAATTTACGATATTTCATGTTAAATATATAATTAATTAACTTAGATATGAAATAATGATTACCTCATATTACAATAACTATTAATAGATGATATTTATATTTTAAAAAACCCTTTCTAGATGACCATTGTTTCACTGTAAGTATCAACGTACAGAATCCCTCTAGAGGTGATCCATATGTTCTCCTTTTATCCTCAGGCTACACCAATTTATTTCTAGGTTCTAGTGTGGTGAATAAATAATCATGTGTTTTTAAACATGATCACTCATGTTTATTTTGATTTAACGTAGTTATTATGTTTATTAAAAAGAAGAGAAGATTCAAATAGAGAGAGAGAGAGAGAGAGAGAGAATAATCCCCATCCGCTTATGAGAGCTCACACCTAGATATGAATATATGATTACCGAAAAAAATTTAGTTCTAAAAAACATTTCACATCTTATAGATAGAAATATATGATTACACAAAAACATTTAGCATTATTACTAATAGGTATGTTCTCATAATCTCCCATTTTAGAGATTTCCATGTGTGAACTTACTGAGAATAATCCTCATACTCTTATGAGCACTCACACCTTATAGTACATGTAGTATGTTCATTAACAATATATGTTATAATATAATTATAGTAGTTTTAAAAATGTCATCATATCATTTCAAGGGTCTCATCATAGTAGGGAATTGTTTAGCCCATTTTAATTTGGAAAATACTCTAGGAAATTATCAAATCAATGTTATATAGAAGAACAATCAATATATGATAATATATTTGAATAAATATTCACATATTTTAATATAAATGTAATCATATGTATAAAATTAGTTGATTTTGGGGAAACAACTATAACAAAATCCAACACGCACTAGATCCAGCTGCTAATGCCCAAATTGATAACACATGTAAAACATGCTTCTATTGAGTAAGAATATAGTTGATAGGCCTATCATGTTTTCATATATAGGAATTGAAAATACAAATGTATTTGTGGTGAATCTATTTTCTATAATATTTATATGTTGTGAAAAATACCTCATGTAGTGATATGACCATGTATCCACCTCATGTTACCATTTCAAAATCGCGACATATTGACTCAATCCATAGTCTAATATTTTTATAAAATGATAAATCTATTTCATTAGGTATAACAAAAAAATTAAATCGGACATTTCTAAAATGATTCATAGGCTACATTAGAAATTGAATCATACTCGTATATTGAAGTTATAGAAACCAATTACTATAATAAGTTTTTCTATCATTTTACTATTGCATTATCAGTGACACTAGATCAAATCAATATAAATGATGATATGTTTTAAATTACCTAGATCAGGATTATTCCCACCTCTCTAGACACCATGAACCCATCCATTTTAAACTTTACAATTATTTTAAGATAGTTATAACTACAAGTCTATGTAATTATGTTGGATCTATTTGATATTCAGATATTATGATTTAGGAATCAATCATATCAAATATCGGTACATTTTGTAACACCCAGAGTTATTATGAATTTTTTGAACAAAATTAAAATTTCTATGATGGAATTTTCTACCTAATAAACCAAGTTAAACATGTTTTATACTCAATATTTTGTTATCTTGGGTTACACATGATTCCGAGTTTTATCAAAACAATGATATATTATTAATTAATTTATCTAAAGGAATCCTTTATAACCTACATATTAACTATATTGACATAAATAGAAATAAATAATTTTTAAATAATATTTTCAATGGATTTAAATACCTAAAATATAGAAAAAATAAAAATAAGAATTTTCAATAAAGTATTTATATGTTTTGAAAATACTATTTTCTCAAAAAACATCTTTTTATGCCTTTTTTAACAATAAAAAAATTTATTTTTTTGGAAAAATAGATAATTTTTTTTTGAAAAAATAGAATTTGTTTTTTTAACTAAATATTTGGAAATTTTCTTTGGGTTATGTTTTGGGATTTTGCAGAAAAAATACATTTTTTGATGAATAGTGAAAAATAATTAATATTAATTGAAAATAGCCTTTTGTATAGTTTAATTAAAAAGTTAAATTATAGTAAAATTATTTTCCAAATTTAAATTAGTTCAATTAAAAATATATTAATCCAATTTAGTTCATTATAATCAACTTCACATTGAAATTTTATATAAAAATGTTGCAAAAATTTGATCATTTTCACTTAAAAACCATGTTTTTTCGTCACGTCTATGGAATTAATATTAAATAATTTTTTTCAATTTCCTTAAATATAATTTGGAAAATTGGATTCCATATTTTTAATTATAATAATTTATATTTTAAAATAATTCATCATTATATTTTTACAAAAATGAATATTGGATTGAGTAACAAATAATTACTACAGTTAAGGAGAAAATGGGTTTACTTGGGGGTTAATGTAAAAATATAAGGGTAAAAATATCTTATTCACTTGTATAAAAACTGTTTTCTAGAAATATTTTGTCTGTTAAACCTATATTGTAATATTATTGCTTAATTTGTACCCTTTTAACATATAAAAATCATGGGATCACTTATTTTTTTCAAAGATACATTAGGGGTCCTCTCACCAACTTATATAAAGCCACCTCCCATACCATCTTATTCACACATTCAAACTGCATTTTTTACCCAAACTTGTCCAAATAACATCCCAAATCCCTTCAACTTAACCTATTATCCTAGTTTTTGGAATTAATCCATCTTTTGAAGTCTTTTAGTGTATGCCTAAGGAGGATACCCTAAGAAGAGGTAAATTTCAAAAAATGAACGTTTTTTATTTCATCATCAAACCACTTAATTTTACTTCAATATTATATAATATATTAAGAATATTAAATATAATTATATTATTTTATGATGAGTTAATCACCTAAATTAATCTCCACTTCCATCAAATGGGTTATAAAATCAATATTCATGTGTACGAAAGACTACCACCTTGCGAACACATGCCATTAATTTTTCCATTACCACCTATAATGGGTTCTCATAGTGATGGATTTATTATTTATATAGAAGATATTTTTTTTATGATTTTATTATGTTTTTTTAATTTTAATATCACACTTACCATTATTCTTTCCATTTTGATGTAATATGATAATGACACTCATGTGTTCGACAAACTACGACCTCAAGAAGCGATGTTATTCGTTCATACTTTACAAGGATTTTAATAAGGATGGGTTTAAAAATAATATTTAAATTATATGAAATAAAAATGATTTTAATAATAATATATCATATAATTTTTATTCTTTCAATCAAAAAAGAAAATAGAAAGAGCGTTCATGTGTCTATACGACCAACTTTCTATATAAATATTGTATTTCATTTTGAATTACAATATTTTATATATTATTAAAAATAAATAAATAATTAATATATAATATATTTATATCATGGATATAATTTTTGATATGATGAAATAATTATTTATTTTAGAGAACCCAAAATATAACAAATCTGAATATTTACAAAAAATAAATCAGTTATTACCTAAAACGTAACGTTAACATGGAATCATAAATAAAAATTTAATTAATGATAATAATAAAATCATATATCGTAAGATATATATGAATATTATTATATAATATATTTTTAATATACTAATATTTATTATACTGGAGTATCGAATGAGTTCTAAGGAAGTCATGACATAATGTAAGGTCTTTCTTTCTTACATTTATTTTTTACGATACTAATTTCATATTCAGCACATTATTCTTTTATGTGGTGTATATACTACCATTTAATTCAATTTATGATGATTATAATTATTTTTTTATTTACATATCATTTATAGTATCTATCCTTCATGGGATTTACATTTCCACTATTACCAATTCTATAATGGATTTTTTTCTCAATTTTCGTTCTTTGATATTTATGTTAGGTTATGCACCTATATTACTTTATGAGGGGTATATACAGTCCTTTAGATATGTAATATCATGAATTTATTAATATCCATGATATTTAATGTTTCATTTTATGATTACACCATCAGGGGGAATATTATTTAAGGTTAGCAAAGTGGTAAGAGGTTTATGTTACAATATCATCACCTATAAAGAATGTTTATGATTATGCTTCCAATTATGAAATATTATGTTTTACCTCTCCATAAAAGAATGAATTTAATTTTACACTTTTTATTCATAATATCATCATGTAATGGGACCATTTTACCCATCCTTGGTACTTATGAAAATTATCAATTGTTTTTAAGAAAATTCGATTTCACTTCTATCTTTGGTATGCAATATGTTTTCTTCCAAAAAACTGATTTATTTGTTATAAAAAATGATTTGAAATGTCATTTTAAGAATCTTTTCAATTAAAATGATTTTAATAATTCAATAATTTTAAAAACAAGTTTTAAATTATTTTAAAATCATTCTTTAAAATATTAAAAAGTTATTTTCAAAGAAACTTATTTAGAAAATATTTTATGTTTAAAAAGAGTTTCAAATGATTTTAAAAGAATTATATTCATGTTTTCATTGATATTTTATTAGAATATTATTTTCAATATGGTTTATGATTTAACATTTTTTCAAATTTGAAAGGATATTTTCCTCTACAAATGACTTAAATTAAATTTAAAATTTATTTTCCATCTATGATGAAATACATTGGTGTAGCCTATACCATACTGGGGATATGATATCAGGATACCATTTATATAATTTCTATAAATGGTTTATGTTTTCAGGGAATGATATTTATAATTTCTACTTCTCTTTCACGTGTTATAACATATTAAAGAACTTAAGAAACATGATTCTCTTAAAGGATTATTCTATGATTAAATTATTATTGAACCTGTCCCTTTTAAATAGGTTATGATATGATGAAATTTTTTATACCCATTTAATTTCATGGGTTATGATATAATGAATGTTTTTGATTTTGTGTCATGGACATTTAGTATTTTATTATTTTACAGGAGGGACCTACATCTCCCTCAAATTCATTGGGAATGATTTATATCTCATGAGTTAGAAATGACTTGAATAGTGAGTTGAATTGATTCTGTAAGACAAGGTCAGAATGGGAAGGGAACTTTCTATCGTAATATAGGGTTGGATGGGTTGTGAACCAAATCCAGAAAAGGTATTTTGTTTTCTCTATGATTGTATAGGTAGCGAGTCTTGACTTATATTGAAATTCCACAAAGTCTATGTATTATAACCATCTTATGATCTCATGGATCATGTACATTTATTATCTTAAAATTCATTTTTTATGAACTATTAATCTATAATCTTGGAATAAAGATTATGATCAATAATATTATGTTTATGGTTATCAATTTTTATTATAATACTATCATATGCTTATGTTTATGTTATGATTACAAGTCTCCATTGTTTACCCTTACTGATCATCTAATCTCACACATTCTTATGTTCCTTTCCCCTGGTTATGAATACTTTTTTTATCTATGTTTTACTCAATAAGGATATAGTTATTCTGAACATAGTTATAGAGGATGTATCCCACCTATGGATAGGTTTTTATGTTTCCATGTTGTCAAACATAGTAAATTATTAGGGTACTCAAGCATGTGGGATTTTAATGTAATAAATATTCATAAAAATGAAGTAATTTATATGTACAATTAACCAGTATCACTATAGTTGGTTTCAGAGGATATTTTTAGTTAATAATTTGAATATTGAATAATAAAACCATAGAGATATTCCTATGGAAATATCCATGGATAAGTCTAATAATGAGTCAATATATAGAAAAAGTTCAAGAATTTTTGTAATGGATATAATGGGTGGTTTCCTGAAAATACCTTCATATCTGGGTATTAAAATTGTAGGTGTATTTGGCGAATATGTACCTAGGAGTGTTAACCCTAAAATAAAAATATTGATCTAGACTCAATTGGGAACTGTTGCATGAAAACATGCCTTACTTCACACCTTGTTTGACACTCTTGAGGGATATTATTTAAGAATTCACAAACTCTATATGATCCATAATGAATTATTTAAATATTATATGACAAGGAATGACCTAGTATAAACCTAATGAGTTATATATTAAAGAAATTTTAATGATTTAATCTTCCTATAAGTGATTTTCATTGATTTGTTTTGTTCCCCATCATGATCATTGTTGTTAACACTATGTTTTTTTCATAGTCAATAGAAATAACATTATATAACTATTTTAATGCTGGGAGTGATGGAAAATGTAATTATTTTCCTCATGAGAATATAAATATTATAGGTGCTAGAATGAAAAATCCGATTTATATTCTCACACAATAATCTAATGCTATGAATCATTTTTCACCTCCAAATGAAAAGGGAGGGAACACAATTCTATTGGGTCCTTCATGAGGAATTTTTCACATTCGTTCAATGGGTATTGAAGTCCACTAGTTATTGAACAATAGATAAATACCAATTATAATATATTTTCCATTATCCAGTGTTTAGAACATGAAACAATCATTTTCATTATCGACCATTTGGATGGTGAAATAGATAAATGGTGGAATCTTATCATGAATATGAGAAAATAGGATGAAATTTACTCTATGGGGTGGGAGGAATTCAAGAACATATTTTTCCATGCATACATTCCTCATATTATTTTTACAAATATGGAATAGGAGTCCCATAAGATAAATTAAATGGATGATCAATACATTGGTTCATATGATGAAAATATTATAGGACATGAAAGGTACGCTTCTGGTATTATCATACAATGTAAATGTAAGGTTGATTGAATATTTAGTATCATAAAACCAAGTATCAGGAGTTATCTATAAGTGGATTCAACAGAATTGAATATATTGTCTAATTTTCTGTCATGGTGTAAATGGAGGTTGGTGTTATGTATCAATTTCTAGTTTTAAACATGAAATAGAATATGGAGTTCCAACTAAAATATAAAAAACATAGAGGTAAAAAGATGATATTTCATTTATGCTCAATGTGGGTAAATAATCATTTAAGAAATTTTCATGAGGGGAGTAGTAAATGTTTTATATGTGGATGGGGATTTCATTGTGAGATTGATTTCTAATGTGATGAGAATAAATTATCTAATAATGTGAATTGAGAGAAAGTTTCTTAGAATAGACCTCCCACATTTCATTACATCATGAATTTTGAGAATGTGACTTATACTATCCATTTCCGAAACCTAATGGTTAATTTCAATAATCATTTTCAAAAACCTCTCACGATGATGGAAAATGTAAATTCTCATTTGATCACTACTTATAATAAGGGGTTTAGAAATGACTTTGTTCAAGGTACACTTAACATTCACACTAGAAATTCTAATGTCTTATTTTACTCTAGATCTTTCTATCATTTAATGTCTAATTAAATTCATAAGGGTAACAAGATTCCATCAGAATGATTAGTTGTGGAATTATTAATGAAAATGATAATGATATTATGATCGCATCTCAAGCCTATTAGTTCAGTCCTGTTGATGTTTTTTGGAATGAGCTTCTCAAAAACCTAGAAAATGTATTCATTCGACCATGTGTGTCACCATGTGGTGAACCTATTCTTTTTTTGAAAAAAAATATTGACCAATGTGACTCTACATTGATTATAGGGAGCTGAACATGATCACAATTATGTACACAAGCCAACTTCTCAATAATTATGACTTGTTTGATAAACTGTATGGATCTCAATACTATTCTAATATTGACCTTCATTTATGATATCATCAATTGAGGGTTAAGATGGATGATATAACTAAGATGAAATTTTATACAAGTTATGGAAACTATGAATATATTGTGATTCAATTCAATCTTACTAGTTCTTCTTATATATTCATGGAATTAATGAATAGAGTATTCAGATATTACATTGATCATGTTATGGTAGTCTTTATAGATGATATTTTTATCTATTCTCTGAGAATGTAAGATAATGAAGTCCAGTTTAGAATTTTACTAAATACCCTAATGAAGGAGTAACTATAATAAATATTTTCATATTATGACTTTTTTCGTTAAAAGGATTCATTTTTGGGTGTCACAATATCAAGGGGGTATATCAGGAAATCCATCAAATAGAAGGGCTATTGAATGTTGTCCAATAAAACCCTCAGTGAATGAGATCTATGGTTTTATTACTCTATATGGATATTGTTGATTGTATTTTTTATAATTTATCATGAATTTTTTGAATCATTAGACCATGTTAAATCTATGGGGATATACATTCATCCATACATAAGAATATGAGGAAAATATCAAGGTACTATAGAAAACAATAGTCAGCGCACCTATACATAAATTCCATGGTAGTGGAGAAGGTTTTAGAATCTATAGTGATATATCAATGAAGGGTTTGGGAATTTAATTCTTATGAAAAATTAATTGGTTATATATTATGTAGAAAAATAAATTACGATTCATTAGAAAAATTACCAAATCATGTTTTGGAGTTATATGCAGTAATTATTGATTTAATGATTTTTAGGAATTATCATTATGATGAAAATTTTGAGATATATATATACAAAGAATAACAGTTTAAAGTATATATTCACACAAAAGGAGTAAAACATGATCCAAAAAAGATGGTTATAACTGATTAAGGATTATGACTACTCAACACATTACCACCATGAGAAATATAAATAGGTGGTTAATGCTTTGATTTAATAGGATCAAGCTAGATTATCTATTATGAGGATAAAAAAGATCCAACATTTATATATATTAAAAGGATGAGTATATAAATAATACAACTAGTGGAAAATATTATCATACTCAATTGATTATTCAATCATATATCCTTATGAAAATTGGAATGGAAATGAAGATAGACATAGAGCTTCAAAAGAAGTACAGAAATGTTCTTGAGTTTAACCTTGTTCATGATTGGATGATAAGGTTTTGGAATCATCAATGTGTTCTTCCCATATTAGATTTTATGAATTGAGATTTTATATTAATCACATTGTTCTTCATTATCTATTCATCCTAGATGTTTGATGATGTACAATGAATTCAAATAATACTTATGGTGGGATAGTATGAAGAGAGATATCATAGGTTTTGTATCTTGGTTCTTGGTATACTGATAATAGAAAATGAAAAATGTCTAAGGGGATGTTGCATTAATTACCCATAATAGAATTGATGTGGGAGAACATAACTATGGAATTTTTAATTGGAGTCCCCAAAACCACTATATGGAATAATTATTTATTGGATGTTTTTGATCACCTTACTAGTTTTTCACACTTCATCACTATTATATATTACTTATATCTGGATCAGATTTCTAGTATATACATTAATAACATGTTGAGGTTTCATGGATTACTACATTCCATTGTATCATATTAGGATCTAAGGTTTACTACAATGTTCTAGATATTTCATTATAAAGCACTAGATATGGAGTTGATTTTCAACACTACATACCATCCTAAAACATATGGTCAATCTGAAAGAAAAATTGAAACCATATAGGATATTTTGAGATATTGTTTTTTGGATCTCAAAGGTGGCTGTTATCAAAACCATCATCTAGTTGAGTTTCCATAAAACTATATATTTCACTCTTGAATTTATTGGGATCCTTATGAAGACCTATTTGGAAAAAAGTACTGATATCCAACATGCTTGAATGATGTTATTTAAAGATAGTTATTGGGACCTGAGACAGCTACAGAAATGTATGGTATGGTTAGAGCCATTTAAAAGAATATCATGGAACATTAGAGGCATAAAAAATTAAATGATGATAATAAAAAATTTGGTCTACAATTTGAAATCAGTGAAAAGTTATGTCTAATAATTTCTCCATCGAAAAAACTTATGAGATTTTGGAAGAAATGAATACTAAGCCCTATGTAAGTAGATCCCTTAATGATTATTAATCATGTCATAATAGTAGCCTATCAATTGTCGATTCCACCAAAACTCTCTCATGTCCATGATTTTTCAATTTATATCTCTTTAGAAAGTTCATACCAAACCCTTCACATGTACTAAACTCAGTAGGTATACTGCTGGAGCATGATCATTGTTATGATGAGAAATAAGTGGATATTAAGGATTTCATTGAGAAAGTTCTTTGAAAAATATAACTAAACTAGTTAATGTTTGTCTTTGTGAAAACCACAATTTGAGAAGGCTCTGTGGGAATATGTGGATATGATGGGGAAAATTTGTCATCATTTGCATCATTGTGATGAATTTATGTAGTGTAATTCATTTTAAGGGGGGTAGAATGTAATATACTGAGTATTTATAAATTATTGTTTTATGAATAAATTAAATTTATATTATGGATTTTGTCACTTGAAACACAATGTTATGATTGTGATGCACATAACACTACGTTAGATTCAATTACAAATGATACAAAGTTTTATAAAAAACATGATATATAATTAGCATTGGTATATAAATTCAAAAAATATAACATAGATTTCAAACATAGTGATATTTATTTTAATAACTTGTTTTTAAATAACATGTACATATTTTTTATAAATGAGAAACATATTAATAATAAAAGGCAATTTTTTTTGGTAATGTCTCTATATGTTTTGAAAATACTATTTTTTTTAAAAATAATTATTCTTCCTTCTTATAATCTAATACAAAAAATTGGTTTGAAATTTTTTTAAAATAAAAATTTTAAAATAGATTTAATTTTTGAACTCATAATTTAAAAATTAGATTAGGTTGAATTTTTTGTATTTTTGTAAAAAATTTTCTTTTTTGAGAAATAGTGAAAAATACTAAATATTAAACGAGAATTGCATTTTTGACTAATTCATTTAAATAGTTAAATTAAAATTAAATTTTTTTTTAAAATTATATTAGTTCAATTATATATCTTTTAATCCAATTTAGTTCATTGGAATAATTTTTATATTTAAATTGGATATAAAACATTGAAACTATAAATCATGTTAACTTTTAAAACCCTCTTTCTTGTCACGTCTCTATAATTGATATTAAAATATTTTTTGCACTTATATTAAATAATTTTTTTTATAAAATGATTCCATTATTTCTATCATAAAAATTTATAATTTTGAATTATGATAACATAATGTTTTTCCAAAATGAAGAGTGAATGAATAAAAAATTAATTACTATAGAGAAGGTAAAAAGGAGTTTTAATGGGGTTAAACTAAAATGATAAGGTTAAAAATATTCTATAATTTTTTTTAAAAAAATTGGATGGATATATGTATACAATTCCTTCTATAAGGATAAATAATGGGAAAATTTATACCCTTTTGATATATGAAATTCCTGGGATCACTTATTTATTTTCAATAATACCAACTGTGTCCTCTCCCCCACTAATAAATGGTCAACTCCTATCTTCTCTTATTCATACCAAAAACCTATTTGGATCATCCAATACCTATCCAAATAAATTCTTGAAATTCCATTACACATCATATAAGCCTTATTATGGGATGAAAGAAATCCCATGGAGACTTTTAGTGCAAATCTATAGAGGATACCCAAAGAAGAGTTAACATTCGTCAATGAATATTTTTTTTATTTATTCCTCAAACACATTTAATTATTTTTATATCATGATTATAAAAAATTATTTGTATCTTCCTCATGCTGATAGTATTTTTTAATGATATAATAACTTAAAATCACCCCACTTCCATCAAATGGGTTATGAAGTCATCGTTCATGTGTATGACGGACTACAACAACACAAACCGATGACAATTGTTTTTCCATTACCACCTATTAGGGCTAGTTATAATGATTAATTTATTAATTAACTTTTATATATAATATTTTATTGATTTTATCATGTTTTTTTAATTTTTTTATTACACGGACATGCATGATTTCTATTATTTGGGAATAGAATAATGTCGTTTGTGTATAGGGCAGACGACCACCTTGCAATGCAATGTGATTCTTTCATACATTACATGAAATGTATTATAGATGGGTTTAATAAAAATATGTTATATATATGGTATAAAAATTAGTCTAGAATAATAATATATCATATACCTTTCTTTATTTCAATCCGGAAAGAAAACGGAAAACACTATTCATGTGTACGTATGGTTGACCGACTCCAAGAACAATGTATTTCATTTCTTAATACTATGTTTTATTGATTATTATAAATACCTATTGAATGAATAAATATTATATTAAATTAATTTTTATATTTATGGAGTATATGAAATCATGGTTAAATTATGATAACTGAAAATATAACAAATCAAAACATTTAGGAAAAACCAAGCTGTTATTACCCGAAACATAACATTATCATATATTCATTAATTAACAGGTAATGAAATTTCACAATAAAATCATATATATTATGATATATATGAATATTATAATTTAATATAAAAATAATAAAAATATATTCATTAAATGATAATTTTTAATGAGAACCACTAAAGTCAAGACATTTGGTATGAGATTTCCATCTCACTTTTTTTCAATGAGACAAATGTCAAATTGAACACATTTTTATATTATTTGGTCTATATAATTCTGATGAATTTATCTTAAGATTATTCAATATAAAACTGTTGGTGCTTATATATCAATTTTTGGATCTCTCATTAATGGGGTTTATAGTTCAATAGTTACAAAATCAGTAAAAGATTTTTGTTTCAATTTTCCTTCTTTGAGATTTATGCTATATTTTTCAAAAATATTCATTCATTAGGTGTATATACATCCCCTTTGAGATGTAATGTCATGGATTTATTCATCCTAATGATATTTTGAGTTCCATTTTATGATTAATACTTCATGAGGATTATGATTCAAGATTATTATAGTGGTTAGTGTTAAATATTACAATATCATTCCTTATCATGATTATTTATGATTATGCTTCCAATGATAAAATAATTTGATCTATATCTAAAAAACTCCTTAATTTCCATCTCATATTATTATTCATGATATCTTCATGAAATTTAATCATTTTTCCTATCATGGGTACATAATATAATTATGAAATTAATTTAAGGGAATCCAACTATATTTCCATCTTCGAGCAGAAATATGATTACTTCGAAAACTAGGTTATATACAAAAATGTTTTTAAATGATATATACACCACATTTTAAAGGAAAGGTATTTTGAAACTATTTTATGGTATAAAAATTAATTTAAATGATTTTTATATCATAATTTATATGTTTAAAGGGTTATTTTCAATGAAATGTTTTTAAAAATATTTTATACATAAAATGTGTTTTAAATGAGTTTCAAAGATTAATTTATAAATTATCATGTATATTTTTATATAATATGATTTTCAAAACTGTCTTCTATTTCAAATTTTTCTCATTGGTGGAATGATATCTTCCTCTAGAAATTTTTTAAATGGTCCTTAAAATTAATTTCCATCTATGATGACTTCCGTTAGCGTTGCTTATACGTTTGTGGGGACATGATCCAACAATACCATTCATATTCTTTATCTAAACAGTTTAAGTTATGATATTTTTTCTTTATGAAACCAATTTATCCTCCATGGGGTGTACAATGATAAAATACATAATAAAAACGCTACATTTCATGGGTTATGCTATGGTTAAATGATTAGGAAACTTGTTTCTTTTCCACTAGTTATGAAATGAAGAAATTTTTATGATAAAAATTTAATTTAATGGGTTATTAAAACACCCAAAAAAGTTTATCATATGATTCTCTTAAATAATTTATATTCATTAGATAGAATATATTTCATAAAGAAGTAATTTTCTTTTAAAAAACACTTGGTTATTTTGGAGATAGTCATAACCTCTCTTTTGAAATTAGACATTTCACTTCTGTGGATTGAATTTTGAAAAACAAACATATACGGTTGTGATTAGGTTGATATTTGGAGTCTGATAGAGTCCACTTAATTTTCAGTAAATTGAAACTTACCCTTATGAATAGTAACTTCCCCTTATGAATAATAAATTACCTTTATGAATAATAATATGACCTTTATGAATGTTAGCCTTACCCAATGAAGTATAAAAAAAATAGGCACCTAAAAACGAAAATGAATATTTTAAGTGTTGGTATTTTCTTATTAAAAAATTATTTTATTTAAAAATTATATTTTTGAAACATGGAAAATTATTTTTGAAAAATATAATTAATTTTTAGAATCTACAAGTCAATAATGGGTCAGGGTGATGTTTTGGGATTTTTCGGAAATACTTGAATTTTTTGGGGAATAGTTAAATACATTATTTTACCATATGAATACATTATAATTTAAATTCATCATTTTTAAAATAATGAGTGATATAAGCACCCAAAACATAAAATCACATGTAATTATTAATATTTAATTTCATGTACTCTTCAAAATTTATTGTCTTGTGGAGAAATAATAAATTAACGAATATAATATTAAGAAAACCACCTCCCATCCACTATATAAACTGCCCCTCACCCCCTTTTCCTCCCACACCATTCATGATTCGATCCTTTCCTAAATTATACTGAAATATATCCCTAATATCCTCCACTAAATCCAAGTCCTAATTGTCTCACCAAAAGGCCAAAAAAAATGCCTTAATAAGTTTATCAAGGTGGAGTATTCAAGAGGTGAACATCTCTTTTTCACTCATCCTTTCTTACCGGTTCCATTATTTTATGGCTCTATAATAACCGCCACTCATAAAAATTATATTCTAGTTATATTTCCTTAAATTAACTATAATAGTATCATGATAATTCTTTATTTTATCATCATCCCCCTTTTCCCCCTCCTCTTATACTAAAAATGAAAACACCATCTGAGATTTGGTCTTTTATCACATTCAAGGACGACATGATTTCAATTGATATTAATATCTTCAATACTAGTCATGATACATTTTAATGGTTTAAAATTAGCATATTATATTTATTCTACCTTATTCAATGGTTTCTTAAATCCTTACCCACTCATAATATAAATTAATAATACAAGAAAAGTTCATTATGAAAAAAACCACTATGTTAATCCAAGTGTTTATCATTAGCTATTATCTAATGAGTCATCCTCAAGGTATATAACCCAAAATCATAATAATATCCATTATAATGTCAGTTATAATATATATTAATAGTTATTTATGTTAACCAAATTTTAAATGAACTTCTATTCATGAATACAAGTAAACCGATTTTGAAAACCATGGTAGAAAATGCTTCCAAAAAAATAAAATTGAACCACTTAAACCCATAAAAAAGGAAATTAATAAACATAATAAGGTTATAATAAACAATATATTTTTATTGGATGTTATGTAATTATTAATTAATGAATCTAAAATTAATTATTTAGGTTATTATGATCAACCGAGAATAGCTTCGGGCATAAGGTAAGGGGTTTCCTATCTCACTTTTAATTCGGGGAGATTTACATTGTTTGCCAGTTGTTTCTTTCATGTGGTGTACAATCCACTACCATTTTATATATATTATCATTATTCTCTTTATATTCATGTTATTCTATGATTCATTTATTTTTTATTAGTTTTTGGTCATTCGACTCGATTGATTATAATGTGGAAATGGACTTTGTCTAAATTTCCATTTCATTATTAGTTAGTTTGTATTGTGAACCAAATATTTCTTATGTTGTGTACCCACTTCCCAATTGAGATATATTTTCATTATAAATAGTAAATATATTATAAATCCATATTTTGGTTTCATGGATATGATTATTGTCTTAATCCATAAACCTTTTACAAGTGGTGTTTCTCTGGAATGTTGATTTAACTATGGAAATATTAATGAATTTGTATCCTCAACTCTTTACAGATATATAGAAGGAATATTTTAATTGTATTAAATCTATCTATAAAAATTTTTTTGGACATTATGTTATGGTTGGGGACCTCTATATCACATCTATGCATCGATATGTCTTCTCAGACAAATCTTTTGGCGGCAAACCCTCCGATTTTGTTTCAAAAAATCAGAGGGGTTTCTACCCATAGACATAAAATATTTTGATGGTATAGTGGTATCATGTCAAAGATACATGACATATAATTAATTATAATTATAATTATTTTTCTTTAATTTAGTACTACACATGATATTTTCACTGTGACAAATTACAAGGATGCAATTTCATTCTCAGTTTATATATGTTGTTTGTTTTTCATTTATTTACCATTGCATAATTATTATGCGTATTTTTTTTGATTCAGTTATCATTGATTCTTGCTTCCACTATTTTTAACACTTACTATGCATTTGAACTGACCCATTTCATTTTTTTACCCTCTACATGTTATGAAGTGGAGATTATTTATTGATTTTACGTGGTTGCAGTTTATTATTTTTTGTTATGTATTGTGTTTTATTACCTTTCTCTTTCTAATATGAGTTTCATTTATATATCTAGTTTCTTAAAGACAAATAAATTGTTATTTACTGTTGGATTTCATTCATTTTAATCATTCTATTTTAATCATTAATTCACAGTCTCCGAGATTCTTGGTTTGGGGTGTTATAGTTGGTATCAGAGAAGGTTTAGTAGAAAACATGGAAACTAGATTAGAAAATATAGATGAGGGAAAAAATCCATAAGATGGTATTTGAGGATAAATAAACAGGAATTCCTATAATATTGGTATGGAATAGATTATTTTAATTTTTTTAGCAAATACATCACTGTCTGAATACAAACAAGAAGAGGAGGATCTAGCACATATGTATCTAGGGGTAAATCCCGAAAACATCATGTTGAGCTAGACTCAAACAAGAAATGGTGCACAAAAAAATACCATGCTTTTCTTTGTGTTTGACACTCTCATGGGATATTCATAGGATAATTTACATTTTCATTACAAGACATTATTAAGGATCTGAAAGAAAAATTTCCTTATAGAATCCATGTTGATGATATGATCTATGCATAGAATTTCAATTTATGATAATTAACATTCTAGTCAATATTATAAATTATTATTCATACCCTAATATAGGGTATTCCATTATTTATAATTAGAGCCAAATGGAACAAGGGTAATCAAAAACTATGGACAACGTAAGGACTTCCCCACTGAGAAAGTCAACATAGTCAATGTTGGAGAAGATCAGATCATTATCATATTGGGACTACATACTCATGATGTGATGAATAACCATGCGACACTTATACTAGATCATTTCATACAGAAAAATCCACCATATTTTAGTGGAGATAATAATCTGGTGATATTTGAGGAGTTGATCAATTCTGTTTAAATGATATATATGGGATTAAGATGCAATGAAAATGAAACAGAATTACTGGAAATATATTTCCTCAATTGTTATTCTGATCAACCGTTGTCCTTAATCCAGAATTCCACGGAGGAAGAAGAAATATACGATATAGAATGGGGTAATTTTAAGGAAATATTCCTCCCCAAATAATTCCCTCGTGAACAATGAACTAAAATGAAGAGGAAATTATTTATCCTAAAACAAAGGGAAGAAGAGAGTGTTGTGGAGTATCGAGCTACATTCACTAGATTATCCAGGTATTTTATAGATTACTTATGTGATTCTGAAGGAAATATTTATCATTTATTGGAATGTCTTACGCCATGACTTCGAAGGGACTAGCTTATCAAACATTTTCATCATTTGATAAAATTGTATTAAAGGGCATAAAAATAGAGAAGTACTTTTCTAGATCAAATTTGGTCAAGGGAAACAAAGATAAAGAGTGGTAATCTGATAACCATGGAAAAGTATAAGTGCCAAATAATAACAAGTGAATAAAGCACTTCCCATTATATGAGAACTATAGAATGAATCATCCTGGTAAATGCATGAAAGGCATGACAAACTATTATAAGTGTGGTGAAAAGAGTCATCTATCTAATGAATACAAGTTGAATAAACAAGTCAATGATGTTTGATGTTGCAACTGTAGAGATATGGGACACTATGAAAATGAGTGCGCCATGTTCCAAGGAATCATTCCTTATAATAGGAAAAGAGATAAAGGTAATGCTTATGTGATTATTATTATAGAGGTTAATGTTCCAAATTATGTGCTGGAAACTACGTCAATTGTTTCCTCAAACATATCCAACGCATTATTTGATTTTTGGATCATCGTACTCATTTATATCATCCCAATTTTCCATCTAAATAAGAAATTTCCAATTTTATTTAATAAAGGTTTTGTCACTCAATACTCCTAGGGGATGTATCCTTGCAACAAATGCATGTGGATTAGTCCCCATAATGACAAAAAATGTGATTTAGTTTATAACCATATCATTATTCCAATGATTTAATTTCATATAATTCTAATCATGATTTGGCTGTCAAATTATGATATTAAGATCAATAGAAAGAAGAAGGAAGATATAATGTTTGTGAATGGTGTAGAATCCCTTATCTTTTGAGCAGAAATATCTCCATCTAATTTTTATCTAGATACACTCCCTATAGATCTACTGAATACAATTATTGGAGAGGAATAGAACATGATATCTATGGGTGAGGAACAAAATATTCAAATTGATGACATAACTATTATGACAGAATACATTGATTTATTTTCAGAGGATTTAACCGGACATCCTCTAGAGTAGGAAGTTGAGTTCTCTATGGATTTAATGCAAGGTGATAGGCCTATATCAATGAATAACTATAAAATTGAAATTATATAATTAGTGTAGGTAAAGAAACATCAAGAGAAATTGAGTGACAAAAAATTTATTCAACCCCGTGTTTATCCACGAGGATCCATTATCCTCTTTTTCAAGAAGATAGATAGATCCATGAGGCTGTGCATTGATTATAGGGGAATCAATGCTATTACAAAAAATAACAAGTATCCTATTTTAAATATTGATGATTTATCTTATCAATTTCATGGAGCCAAAAAATTTTGAATATTGGACATCTATATGGATATCATCAGGTGTGTTTGAGGATGGAATATATTACAAAGATAGCATTCTGAACTAGATATGGGCATTACAAGTTTACAATAATGCATTTTGGACTAACTAATGCACCCTCTGATTTCATGGATCTAATGAATAGAGTTTTTAAGGAATATTTTGAGGACTTTTTTATAGTATTTATCAATGATATCCTAATATACTCCAAAATATAAAAATTACACGAGAATCACTTGAGGCTTATTCTGAAAACATTTAGATGAAATGAATTATATGAGACATTTTCCATGTATGAATTTTGGATTAAATCAGTTTCTTTTCTTGGTCATTTTTAACTCTGGATTGAATCATAGTTGATCCTATGAAGACAATGGAAGACCAAGAATGGCCCATTCTGAGGAATGTATCTAAGGTACATAGTATTATTGTCTTAGAATGCCTCTATCAGTATTTCATTCATAATTTTTCTCAATTGGATAACCTGTTAACCATGATCGCACTTAAAGGGGTTGAGTTTGTATATAAAAAATAATATACATAATGCATAGAATAATTTAATAGAATAATGGTCAATTCTACAATATTGAAGCTTCTATATAGAAATGATTGATTTGTGATATGTAGTGATACATCAAAGAATGGATTGGGATGAATCCTTAAGAAAAAATGATAAATTTATTACATATGCATCAAGGTAGTTGAAGAATCATAGAAAAAATTACACTACTCATGATCTTTAGTTAGTATTCATAATCATTTATCTAAAACTCTGGAGACATTATCTCTACGGTGAAATATGTAAGATATATATGGATTACAAGAGATTGAAATACATTTTTACATAGAATGAACTCAGTATGAGACAAGGGATATGGGTGTCATTACTCAATGATTATGATTGTTCAATATACTACCCCCTAGGAAAGGAAAATAAGGTGTAAGATGCATTAAGCAAGAAAGATCTTGGACTTATGACCCAAATGTTTATTGAGAGAGATCCTATATTAATGGAACTACTAAAGATGGATATGATAATTATTAAGGAAGGGGAATCATCTTTCCTCTATCAAATGATTACTAAACCATCCTTAATAGAGAATATAAAAATATCTCAATCTGATGATGAGAATCTACAAAATAAAATTAATGCCTTTATGGAATAAAGATTGGAAGTCTTGGTGTATGTGGATAGAGTTATGAAATTAGAGAAGAGGTTATGTGTTCTATCAGTATCTGAGATAAAAAGAACTATTAGATGATTCTCATAGCTCAAATTTCTCTACACACCCTAGAAGAACCATGATGTTTAGATATCTGAAGGATTATTTTTGGTGGGATAAAATGAAATGATAAATTGTTGACAATGTGTCAAGATGTCTAATTTTTCAACAAGTGAAGGCCGAGAGACAACATCCTAGAGGGGTTATGCATCATCTACCTATTCCTATATGGAAGTGGAATGAAATTACAATGGATTTTGACCCAGGACTACTATGGACACCTAGAACAAATGATTAAATATGGGTAATTATTGGTTGTCTCACAAAATCATCATATTTCCTTACTATAATAGTGTATTTACCAATTGATCGCCTGGAATGACTTTATATTAATGAATTTTTTAAGACATGATGGTGAACCTCTATTTATTTTTTCCGATCGAGATCCCTGGTTTACATTAAAATTTTGAAAAATTATTCCAAAGGCTTTGGATACTAAGCTACATATTAGGACTTCTTATCACCCCCAAACTGATGAATAGTCTTAAAGGACTATTCAAAAACTGGAAGTAATTTTGAGATCATGCTCTCATGATTTTCAAGGTATGTGGGATCAATACTTTCCTTTTGGGGAATTTTCCTACAATAATTGTTTCCATTATAGAATTCAAATGGTTCCATATGAAGATTTATATAGTAAGAGGTATCTAACTCCAACTTGTTTGTATGGGGTTGGTGAGAGGAAACTTATAGGAAAATAGCTTATAGGAGAGATGACTAAAATGGAAATGAAAATTCAGCCCCATATTAAGGTAGCCCAAAGTAGGAAAAAGAATTATGAGGTCAACCAGAGAAAGGATTTTCAATTTTATGTAGGAGATCATGTATTTATAAAAGTATCTAGATGGAAGGGTGTCTTAAGGTTTGGTAAGAAAGGGAAACTGAGCCGTAGGTACATCAGACCATTCAAAACACTATAAGGAATCATATTTTTATCTTACCTTATAAAAATTACACAAAATCTCTCCAAAGTAAATAATTTGTTCCATTGGTCATTGTTAAATATGTACATGCCAGACCAATGCATCTACTCATATAGGAAGAAATAGATATGTAACATGATTTTTCATGCAATGAAGATCCTATTAAGATTCTAAACATAAGGGAGCAGGTATTGAGAAATTGGAAAACTCCACTATTAAAGGTTCTTTGGACAATCCATAAAATCTATAAAGAAATGTGGGAACCTAATAATGTTATGAAGAACCACCAACATCTTTTTAGGTAGCAATATACATGAATAATTTTAAGGATGAATTTTATGATGAAGTTAATAATATAACATCCCAAACATTTTATGGTATGTTTCTCTTAAATAAAGTATATTCATTATATATCCTATATTTAATAAATAACTATGTCTCATTGAAAAAACACTTGGTTAATAAGTATATAGTCATAAAAAGCCATTAAACATAAAATTTCTAGTTCTTTGGTTTTAATTTTATAAAACAGACATACACGGTTGCAATGAGGGTGAAATTTGGAGTCTAATAGAATCAACATAATTTTCGGTGAATATTAAGTTACCCTTATGAATAGTAACATACCAATATGAATAGTAACTGACCCTTATGAACAATAATGTGACCCTTATTAATGGTAACATTACCCATGAATGTATAAAAAAATTAAGGACCCTTAAAAATGAAGATACATATTTTAAGTGTTGGTATTTCTTGATTAAATAATTATTTTATTTAAAAATTAAATTGATCATATTTGGAAAATTATTTTTGAGAAATGGTGTTCATTTTTTTCATTCTATACATCAAAAAATGTTTAGGGTTATTTTTTGGATTTTTTTTCAAATACATGAATTTTTGGTGAATAGTTACATACATTAATTTACCGTATAAATACAATATAATTTAAATTCACTATTACCGAAATAATGAGCGAGGTAAGAACCCAAATCACTAGATCATATAAACATAGTACTATTCTATGTCGTGGATTCCTCCCTATTTCTTTTATTGTGGAGAAATAATAAATTAATGAATATATTATTAAGAAAACCCTCCTCCCCTCTACTATATAAACTACCCCTCACCACCTCTTCCACCCACACCACCCAAGCATCAAACCTTGCCCAAATTCTTCTCAAATATCTCCCTAAGATCTTCCACCTCATCCAAGGCCTGTTGGTCACACCAGAAGGGCAAAAACAAATTTCTTCAGAGTTTTATCAAGGAATACTACTCAAGAGGTGAACCTCTCCGACATTTTTGTTCATCTTTTTTAATAATTT
This sequence comes from Viscum album, assembly GCA_963277665.1. Taxonomy (NCBI): domain Eukaryota; kingdom Viridiplantae; phylum Streptophyta; class Magnoliopsida; order Santalales; family Viscaceae; genus Viscum; species Viscum album. The sequence continues at coordinate 1,897,419,133 of OY728121.1, read as the reverse complement.
CCATCCATTTGTTTCTCTCTCCTCACAACCCCTCATTAAAATACTATGATAATTTCAGTACCACAAATGAACTCAAATTAAATCATGCTAATGTATTAATTAATCATAATATCTCTTTTTTCATCTCCTCTTATAATAAAAATGAAAGCATTATCCAAGATGTGTTCATTTATCAAATTAAAGGACGTCATGTAAAAAATTTCGATTAATATCATCAAGACTGGTCAGGATACATTTTTAATGGTTGATCCGAATCATAAAATATTTATTTTAGATTATTAAATTCTTTTTAATCCTTACACATTCAAAATACAAAATAATATTACAAAACAAGTTCATTACGCACAATGCCACCACGTTGATCCAAGAGTTTATCATTAGTTTTTAACTACTGAGTCATCTTCAAGGTATATAACCCAATATCATTATAAGATTTTTTATAATTTCACAAATAATATATATGAACAATTATGTATGTTTAACCACATTTAAAATGAACTTCCATTCAGGAATACAAGGAAACTGGTCATAGAAGCCAAGGAAGAAATTGCATCCAAACAAATAAAATTAAACATCTTAAACCAATAAAAAAGGCCATAAATGAACCTTATAAGGTTAAAATAAACCATATAAATGTATAGGAGGTTATTTAATAATTAATTAATTAATATTAATTTGATTATTGAGGTCATTAAGATCAATTGAGAACACATTCAGGCATAAGGTAAGGGGTTTCATATCTCACTTTTAATTCTGTGCTATTTCCATTGTTCACCACTTATTTCTTGTATGTTGTGTACTTAATACTGAAATATGATATATATTATCCCTATTATCTTTATATTAATGTTATTCTATGATTAATTTAGTGGTTATTAATTTTGGTCATATGACTTGATTGATTACAACGTGGTAAGGGACTTTGTCTCAATTTCTATTTCATTATCAGTTGCAAGGTATTGTGCACCTAATCATTCTTATGTGGTGTATACAATACCCATTTGAGATAATTTTTTATTTTAAATTGTAAATATATATTTCATATCCATATTCAGGTTTCATGGATATGATTATTTTCTTAAGTCCAATACCTTTTACATACGGTGTTTATCTTGAATTTTGTTTTACTTGTCGAAATATTGATGAATCTTTATCGTCTACTCTATAAGGATATTGAGAAGTAATATTTTTTGTGTATTAAATGTATGTATAAAAAGTTATTTGGACTTTCAGTGATGGATAGACCCTAATATAGTGCCTTGATGCATCGACAGGTCTCATGAGACGAATTTGTTGGCAACAAACCATTGGAGTTTGTTTCCAAATATCAGACGGGTTTCTACCCTCAAATGTAAATAGTTTTTATGGTATAGTGGTATCATGTTCCAATTAAATTATTTAAAATTAACAATCATATATTTATTCATTTTTTAGTTTTTAATATCCATGAGGTTTTCAATATGATAAAATCTATGGATGTAGTTTCTTTCTCAGTTTTTTAATGGCATGTGTTTCTCATTTATTCACCAGGCCATATTGACTATGCAAATTTATTTACAATTCAATTGTCATTGATTCATGCTTCTTATATTTGTAACCCTTACTGGTAATTTGAGATCACCCCTTTCATTTGTTTATCATTAATAGGTCATGAAGAGTAGACTATTCTCTGATTTCTCGTGGTTGCAGTTTATTAGTTTTTGTTATGTATTGTATTTTTTACCATTCTCTTTGTAATAAGAGTTTGATGCTTTTATCTAGTTTAATAAAGAATACTAAACTGATTGTTCCTTTGGGATTTCATTCCTTTTAATCATGCTAATGTAATAATTAATACACTGGATCTGCGCTGCTAGGGTTGAGGGTCACATTTGTTATAAGATGAATGTTTATTATATTGTGGCACACATATTTAGGATTTCACTATGCTAATAGTGGGACATATATCTATCTTAAATGAATTGGTAAAATATTTATATCTAATTAGAGAGATAATACTGGAAAGGTTAGAGAAATGTTTTTAATAAGATCGGGGAGGAATAGGTTATGAAACTTGTTCAGCAATACATGGTTGGAATGGAGAGTTACCCCAGTTCTAAAAAAAATTCCTCAACTATGATGGTCTTGGCAGTGATCCTTGAATAATATGTAAATTATTTTCTTTGAATATGTGTATACCAAAAATTTAATTTCTTAGGAGAATGTTATGATTTCATGGATCAAGTTATTTGATTCCCTTATTATTCACATCTTATTGGTTATCAATATTTATGTCATGAATCAAGATCATGTTCATTAATATATAGTGTATGGTTTTAAAAAACAATTCTCATTTTTGAATACACTTATTTTCATGTTATTATATATATATTCTTTTTAACCATTAAAGATCATTTGATCTTACCATTTCATATTTTACATTATGAAGGTTATGAATGCATATATTATTTCTAATTTTACTAAAAAGGATTCAAGATATGAAGAATGTATAGAAATATGAGACAGATCACCTGTGGACTAGTGTTTATTTTACCAATATTCCAAAGGCTCTAAATTATTATGATATCTAGGAATGTGACTTTTAATGTAATGAATATTCATAAAAAATCATTTAATATCTATGCATTATAAGTCTAGGTCTCTATATATATCATGGAACACTAGATTAACTCCTATCACATAATATTGTGAATATTTTAATCTATATAATATCTTCATCTTCCCTTGCATGTCCTGCTAGAAGGATTATACACCAAAAACAATTTGGTCTTGAATTTTATGAACTTGTATTTTTCAACACTATGTTAATATATATTATATAAGACTATATTTATAATACTAGTAGATCTAATTTATAGATCTTGTTCCCCAGAAAATGGATGGAAATTTAATTTAAACATATAGAAATTTTATTTCTTATACTTAAAAAACATGTAAAACATGAAATTTTTTTCATATGTAATCTGCATTATTATCAAAATAACTTATAGTTCTCTAACTAACCATTTATAAACACATGTCACTCATATTTTTTAAATGAATATTCTATGATCAATATTTTTTTTTCATAAATGAATTTATGTAATCATCATATATTATTTTCATTTATTTATTTCACTAATAACTTTTAGTTATTCTTAGTAAACATATACCCTAGAGACTCATTTATGTTACATCATGTAGACATATTCATTAAATATTACACTAAATTTCGTGGCCATGAAAAACAATATCCAAATATAATGATCATAAAAATATTATTTTCCAGGTATACATAAAAAAGAATTTTATTCATGATGAGTGGTGAATATTTTTAGTCATATATAAAACATTTAAATAAAATATCATGTCATATAAGTAACATCTTATAATATCCTAGTAATCTTTCTCTTAAAGACTCTCTTGCAGTATCAATACTTATAAATATTCAAAACATAGTGACTTTGAATCATGATATATTGAGTCAATTACATTAAATTATAAATTATTTTCAACTATATAATATTACCATTTTCTACCTAATTATAATAATATTTATAACTATAATTCATACATAATTTTTTCACATCAATTTTTAGAATTTCATGAAACAGTCTTTAAAAATATGGAATAGTAAGTTATTTCATATCAGAAAGGACTAACTATTTTTTTGGGAATACTAAAATACACTTATGAATAGTAAAATTAATAGTTATATGAACATTATGAATATTAAATAATAATTTTATATTAATTTCTTAAGTATATAAGATAATGGGTTGTCGATTAGTTTTTCAAGGTGTTAAAAAAAGAGTTATATATTTCAAACAATTATTTTTGAATAAAATATGATGTTAATTGAAAAGTAAATTAATAATATTGAGAAAATTATTTTCAAAAAATGGGGTTAATTTTTGAATACTATGAATCAAGAGATGGATTGGTGCAATTTTTTTTGTAATTTTATCATATTCTAGTTTTTTTTATTAATAGAAAAGTACGATAAAATACTATAAAAGCTAAATACTTGATTTACAACAACATAGGTGATACATGGATGATGTAAGACAACTTGGTTAGAAATCACATGCCACTATTACTATTTGAAGTCACATTAATTAATATAATTCATATTCTTGGGGAAAAATATTATAGTAATGATTAAAATAATGTAAAATGCCATCTCTCCTCTACTATAAATACCACCCCCATTACCCTCATCCTCCCACACCAATCAAGACTTGAAATATAACTATTTTCTACCAAATACTCTTACCAAGGCTCTTCCCCCACACCCTAGAGCTTATGGTATCACCATAATTCAAAAATCAAAGGCTTTAAGAAGGATCTAAAGGAGAAGAGATCAAGAGGTAAGCATCCCATTTTTTATTCAATCTTTTCTTTTCATTTTCATTTCTATTATTCTTCATACCTCAACCCCTTTCCCAATAGGAATGATTGATTCAGTATCTTAAATATTGTGGGTTTAATCATTTTTATGGAAGAGTCACAAATATACTTCTTCTACTCTCCATGTTATTTAAAAATTAAAACACTGTCTTTGATGTGTTGATTTACTGACATCGTGTATGAAGTGATTTCAATTTCATTTAATTTATTCAAGACTGGTCATAAAACCATTTTTATGATTAAACAAAATTATAATTTATTTATTATATTTTATATTAGGTTATGGAATCATTTTTTACACATGTTATTTATTTTTATAATAAGATTAGTTCATTATGATCAAAGAAATGCCAAAATGACCTTAACAAATATTCATAATGATTAAAATTATGAATCATCCTCATATCAAAATTCAAAATGATAAATGGTATAATTTGTGGTTTTTTAATATGAAAAAACTATTCCATTCAAATTCTGTATTTTCACTTCCAATTGATATGAATACCCATCATGATCTGATTATGAAAAATCATGTAAAGAACACACCCCGAACAATGCAAGGAACTAAATACTAACAATTAATGTGTGAAATTATGTAACGAAATGATCTTATAAATTATTATAAAGATGAATATTTTTTATTTAAGATATTAATAACACTCTTTTAACCATTATTCATGAGGTTAAATGAGTTTTAAGTACGTGAAGCCTAATGTAAGGGAATTCTTAACCTGATTTCCATTATTTGGGTTTATATTCTACTTCATTATTTATGTCGTATTAAGATTGTTTGTGTGATGAATATTTTTTTTGTATTATGTTGAATTATTTTTTTATAGTGTATATACATTTTCCATCCGCTATATTATGTTTTACTTCAAATATATGATATTTTCATGGGGATTTTCTTTTAAAAAACCTATTTTAATATTATGTTTTACAAAATTCAAAAGAAATTTTTTTATGAAATTATTCATGTTGTATGATTATGTTTTGGTTATTGTAAATTTTTTATGATTAATGGTGATACCAATATATCTCCCTAACACATTTGGTATGTGTAAGTTAGAGGTTATCCGTATGGTTACTCCAAGTGTAACTACGATGGTTATACAAATTGTACTGTAGCCATGAGGGTTACAAATTATAAGGTAGTATTGAGGGATACAATATTAGGTAATTAATTCCTTGAGAGTCATTTATGGTTTAATTTATGTTCTTATGTTTAGTTTGGAACTTATGGAAATCTCATGTTTCCCAAAGTATATATATATGGGTGACAAGTATATCTTTGGAAAATGATTTCATGCATTATAATTGTTCATGGAATATTGTGTTTTTTCCTTATTTTTATATCCCTTACTAATATTTTTTGCTCATCCGATGTTTTTAAATGATTTTAATAGGTTATAAGGACGTGTAAGGAAAATAATCAATCCATTTAATGTTTGATGAATTGTAAAAGAAATCACGTTTCATTGGAAATTTTTTATATTTTCGAAGAAATGAATACTTTTTTGAGTATTCACTATGTATTACTATGTAATGTTATGAATGTTTTATGGACAATTATTTAAATAAAAAAACATTAAAATATACTCTATGTGAAAATAAGTGATTTCTTGACATATTCACTATTTTGTAATGTAATAAGGTTGGGACCTTTTAGTTTGTATCAGATGATGGTTTAGATATATTTAGGGGTAAGGGTGATGTTAATAGAATACCATAAATTATTTTTAAACTATTATTAATTCGAATTTGTATATAATTTAAATATTAATATTTTTCTTCGACTATGATATGTTTATTAAGAAAGGCTGTCTATAGTAGGAACATGGAAGTTGAAGAGGAGAGGCATCGAAGGAACAATATCCTTCTGAATCAGCAGATCAGAAGGGTAAGGATTGGAACTGAGCATTTTGTGATGGTAATGGATCATCTAACAAAGGAAATAATTGTTGGTGGAATCCATGTAGGGAAAAAACCAGAGGTACCAAAATGGAACAGAACAAAAGTGGAACATATTTTGAGACAACACCCTCCTATATTCCATTGATCTTCTAACCCAGTATCATGTAAAGGATGGATTAAAGACCATGAAATGATATTCAATTTAATGGGATATTCATATAATCTAATTTTATGTCTTTCCATTTATCATTTTTAAGGTGATGTTGATCAGAGGTGGTCAATGGTAAATAATATCATGGATAGATAAGATATTGTTTTCTTATAGTGGGATGAATTTAAAAATATTATCCTTGAAAAATACTATCCTAAGGTGGTGCAAAATATGATGGAGAATCAATTCCATGAGTTGAAGAAAAATATAAATATTCAGTGGCTATGTTTGAAGTTAACATCACCCGACTAGTGAGGTATGGTAAAAATATTATTCTGGATCTTGATAGAAAAATCAACCACATTTACTCAGGATTGACGCCAAGGTATCGAAGGGTGTTGTCCTCTTCTGTATTAAATTTTTTTGAGAAACTTGTATGATTTGATGAGAGGGTTGTGATGGAGTTTCATGATGATCATGTTCATTTTTAAAACAAGGAGAAGAAGAGGTATAGATGGAAAGTGACGGGTAATAATCAACCAATGAAATCTGATGTTATGAAAATCCAGTTTCTAGATTGGGAAAATTGTGGCAAGAAGCACCCTGGGGAATACCTTACCAAAACTGGGAAGTGTTTTTGATGTGGTATGTTTGGAAATATGTCCTAATATTGTAATGAAAATTATTCTAAGAATAATCCTGATAAGAAAAAAGTTATGTGTTTTAAATGTGTTGAAATGGGTTGTTATGAAAATGCCCACTCGAAGAGATGTACAAATTATTCAAAGAAGCCAGACTATAAGAAGAAAGGTGTAGTGAGATCTTTTGTAACTATGTCACTAGATGTTGGGTCATCCAACTATGTTGTACTAGGTACTTTGTTTGTTTATTAATGTTTTTCCAAAGTAATGTTCGATATGATTTGTAAACATTCCTTTATTTATGAGAAATTTTCTAGTAAATTAGAAATATCACCTCGACAAATGAGACCAGAATATATTGTTAAAACACTAGGGGAAATACTATAGTAATGAGGAATTTTTTGAATATTTATATTGTCACCTGTGGAAATAAATTACCGACAATCCTTGTTATTTTGACCTTAGTGAAGTTTGATGTTATTCTAGGAATGGATTATATTTCTATCTATCATACTAATATTTACATTATATCTTAAGAAGTTTTTTTCTTACAGCATTTCAGTGTGAATACAAGAACAAACCAGTACAATTGATTACTTATCAGGAAGATGTGAAAATGTTGAAATATGGAAATGAATTTTATCTTTCTTATATTATTGAAAATATGGGAACTCTTCAGATTAATGACATGCTAGTGGTAAATGAATCTCTTGATGTTTTTTCAGATGAGTTACCGGATGTCATAATTTCTCATGAAGTTGAATTCAAAATCGACTTAGATCCTGATTCCAATCCAATTTCAAAAATCACATATCGTATGTCTAAAATTGAACTTCTTGAATTGAAAAATCAATTGAAGGATTTTCTAAATAAAGTATTTATTCTTACAAGAACTTCAGCATGGGGTGATCGTTTTTTTTCATTTAAAATAATGATAGTTACCTGAGACTTTTTTTTGATTTTTGAGCTTTGAATAACATCACTGTTACAAAAAAGTATCATTTTCCTCATATCTATGACATGTTTGATGAGTTATAGGGAGCTCAGTACATTTCCAAGATTGATTTGAGATCCAGATACCATCAGCTAATGTTGAAGGAGGATGAAATCCCAAAAATATCTTTTCTTTCTTAATATGGTCATTATGAATTTTTTGTTATGTTTTTTGGGTTTTCTAATTCACCATCAATATTTATGAATTCCTTGAATAGAATATTTCAGGAGATAATTGATATGTTTTTTGTTTTGTTTTTTGATGACATTCTAAATTTTTTACGAGTAATGATGAGAATGGAAAACATCTAAGGGATGTTTTACAAACCTTAAAGGAAAAGAAACAGTTTGGTAAATTACACATGTTTTCTTTTTTGTTACAAAATATTTTTTTCTTGGGAACATTGTAAATAAGAATGGAATTATAGTTGATCATGAAAAAAAATATCGTTGATTAATGGCCAAGACCCAAAAATGTTACAAAGATTCATTGTTTTATTAGATTACCAAGTAATTACTGATGATTTGTTAAAAATTCTGTAGAGTTTTCAAACTATCTAAAGAAGTTAACACCAAAATTGGTTAAATTTATTTATAAAGAATAATGTGATTCTTGTTTTCATGAAATGAAGAATAGAATGGTTAGTGCTCTAGTTTTGGCCTTCCCTTCCTAAAATGGTGTGTTTTTTTCTACTGTGATGCTTTTTTAAGGGACTTGGTTGTGTTTCGATGTAGAATGATTAGGTAATTGATTATGCTTAAATACATCTGAAACTTCATGAGTTGAATTATCTAACACATGATTACGAATTGGATGCTGTGGGGTTTGAATTGATCATTTTAAGGAATCATTTATATGGATCCTAATGTCCAATATATACTGACCATAAATGTCTTAAGTATATATTAACATAGAAGGAATTAAACATGAGGAAGAGAAGATAGATTAAAACAAAAAAGGATTATGATTTCACGATCAATTATTATCCAGGAGGAGAAAAAAAAGTGATGTATTCCTTGAGTCGAAACCATCATGAATCTTTAAAAATTGTACATTTGGAACATTATCCCTTGATTAATGATTTAATGAATTTTTTCATAGAATTTATTGGTGTATGAAATACATCTATTTTTTTCAGGTATCAATGTGGCCATCATTATTAAACAGAATTAAGGAAGCATAGAAGGAAGGCCATGAGTGAAAAAAAGTTAAAATTGGTTAAAATGGGTATGCTTCTAGAATTTAACCTAATAAAAGATTTGTTTTTAAGATTTTGAAAAAGATTTTGTATGCCTTGTGATTCAATGTTAAAGAAAGATGTGTTGTGTGATGCTCATAGATCTCAATTTTTTGTAATTACTATTAGTAATAAGATGTAAAGAGGCCATCAGTAGATTTATTTGTTATAAGGAATCAAAATTGATATTGATGATTTTACTATGAAATGATTGACATGTCAATAGGATAAAGTATAACAACAGTTACTAAGGGGGATGATTCAACCTTTTCTAGTACCAGAGTGGAAATCAGATAATGTATCTATGGAAATTTTGGTGGGACTAATTAAGAATTCTCTAGGCAACAATGCAATTTGGGTTATTGTTGATTGGCTGAATAAATATTCACATATTTTTTCTGTTCAAGATACAATTCTTTTGGATCATCTTTCTCGACTGTACCTCAATGGTATTGTATGTTTACATGGAGTTCCTCTTTCCATTGTTTCGGACCGGGATTCAAGGTCCATATTTAACACTAGGAAGGGTCATCAGAAGTCGTTGGGCACATAATTAAATTTCAGTGCAGCTTTTCATCCTCAATCAGATGGGAAGTCAGAAGAACGATTCACACATTGAAGGATATTCATCAAGGTTGTTCAATGCAAAACTATGGAAGATATGATTATCATTTTTCATTAGTTGATTTCTCTTAAAAAATAGTTTTCATTCCAGTATACAGATGGATATTTTTGAGGCATTGCATGGGAGGAATTGTGGAAATCTATATTTTTGGAATGAAGTATGAGAACGAGTTTTTATGGGACCACTATTATTAGTGAGGGGGATGAAAAACTGATGATCATCCAGGAACACATGAGGATATCTCAGAGTAGGTAGAAAAGTAATAAATACCACATGAGGAAATATTTTTATTTTGAGGTAGGTGATAATATTTTTCTTAGAATCTCACCATGGAAGAGTGGTATGCGTTTTTGTAAGAAGGGGAAGCTATGTCCTTGGTTCATTGGAACTTATGAAATTCATGAGAATGTTTGACCAGTAACCTTCTGAGTAGCATTTCCTCTAAATTTATCCTAGGTACACAATTTTTTTAATGATTCAATGTTGAGAATGTATGTGATAAATTCAACTCATGTTTTGAGCCCAAAAGTAGTTTACCTGCAATAGAAAATTTCTTATGAATAAAAACCAATTCAGATGTAAGATTGAAGGTAACAAGCATTAAAGAATAAGTTAATACACCAAGAAAAGGTTTCATGATGAAACCACGTGGTTAAAGTAGCAACATGAGTGTCTGAATATTCTATGAGGGAAAGGTACACTTAATAGTTTAATAAGTAAATAAAATTGGGAGGATGCAATTTATAGAAGCTGGGGATAATGTATTACCCCATGGTCTTCTAAAATTAAATTGAAATACCAGAAACATTCTTTTAAATAGACATTTATAACTAGCCATTAAACATAATTTGTGCACTTCTATGTTTTTAATTTAACGAAATGGTCATTTACAATTGTGATGAACAAGTTATTTCTATTATGAAAGAACCAAATTGTTTTTTGGTGAATATTAAGACACCCTTATGAATACTAGTATGAATAGTAATATGCCCTTTATGAATAGTAAATCATATTACAAATTTATTTTTTTACGGGTATAGGATAATGGGATTTTGATTAATTTATCAAGGTGTTAAAAAGTAATAGTATATTTAAAATTATTAGTTTTGAATAAATTATGAATTTATTTAAAAATTAAATTATTTATATCTAGAAAATTATTTTCAAAAAATGAATTTATTTTTTTAATTCTACTTGTTGAGAAATTGTTAGGGGAGATTTTTAATAATTTACTGAAATTCATGAATTTTGGGTGAATAGTAAAATACCATAAAATGCTATAAATGATAAATTCTTGATTTACTTCATCATAGGTGATGCTAAGCTGATATAGGACCATATGTTTCCAAATCACATGTTATTATTAAAATTTGCGGTCACATGAGTTAATATTATTTATTTTCTTGTGAACAAATATTATATTAATGATTAAAATATTGTACAATACCTCATCTCCTCCACTATAAATACCACCCTCATTCCTCTATTCATCCCACACCTCTCAAACCGTGAGCCTTAACTTTTCCAGTATTCCTTCCAAGGATCTTCCCCACGTCCTAGAGCTGTTGGTCTCACCAAAAGACCGAAATCAAAGGCCTTTAGAAGGATCTCAAAGAAAAGAGATAACAAGTTAAACATCCTCTTTTGTTTTCTTTATTTTCTTTTCATTTTCTTTTCTATTATTCTTCATTCCTTTCCCTCTATCCAAGGAGAATGAATGATAAAATATCTTACATATTATAGATTTCATCATGTTTATAGAAGACCCAAAATTATACTTCTTCTCTTCTACCACTTTATCATGAAATTAAAACATTGACTGTGATGTGTCGATTTACCTACATTGTGGATGATGTGATTTCAATTTCATTTATTTAATTCAATACTAGTTATGATATAATTTTTATGGTTTATCCAGATTATAATTTCTGTATTGTATCTTATATAAATTTCTTGAATCATTTTTCACTCATGTTATCAATTTATGAAACAAAATGAGTTCTTTATGATCGAAGAATCCCTAAAATGACCGGAACAAATATCAATAGTGTTTTAACATATAAATCATCCTAATATGAGAATTAAAATGATAAATGGTATAATTGTTATTTTTTAAAATATTAAAATACCATTACATTCACATTCTGGTGTTTCACTTCTAATCAACAGGAATATCCATCATGTACCAATCATGGAAAATAATGTAAAGAACGCACCCAAAACAATACAAGGAAGAAAATACTAACAATTAAAGGGAGAAATGATGTAAATAAATGTTCATATAAGGAATTATAAAGATGAATATGTTTCTTTAAGATATTAATAACACGATTTTAACCATTATGCAAGAGGTTTAATTGATTTTTAAGTATGACAACCCTTAGGTAAGGGAATTTTAAACCCGAAATCAATTTTTTGGTTAACATTCTAACTCATTATTTATGAATTATTGAGATTGTATATGAAATATATTTTGTTTATATTATGTTTAATTATTTTTATTTAAAATATATATACATTTCCATCCACTTTAGTTTGTTTCAATTCTAATATATGATATTTGTATTAGAATTTTCTTTCAAAATTCCATTTTTAATTTTTTTTTTAAAATTTCAAATTCAATTTTTTTCTGAAATTATTCATGTTGTATGATTATGTTTTAGTTCATGGGAATTTTTTTACAATTAAGGGTGGGAACTTTATCTCCATCTAATGCATTGGGTATGTGTATGTTGGAGTTTGGCTGTATGGTTACTCCAAGTGTAACTGAGATGCTTAGACAAGTTGTAAGGTATTTGTGAGTGTTACAAATTATAAGGTAATCGTGAGGGTTAATTGATTATGTATGTAATTCCCCAAGATTACTTTATTGTTCTATTTATGTTATCATGTTTTGTTTGGACCATTTTCCAAACTTATGTTTCACAAAGTAAGTATATATGGTTTACAAGTATGTCTTTTTAAAATGATTTCATACGTTACAAGTGTTCATGGAATATTTTATTCTCTCCTTATTTTTATATCCCTTACTGAGTTGTTTGTGTTAAAACCACATTTTTAAATGATTTTAATAGATTATAAGTATGTGTAAGAAAAATAAGGACGCCATGTAATGTTTTAATGATTGTCAAATAAATCATTTCTTATTTGAAAAGATTTATATTTTGGAAGAAATCAATAATGATTTTAAGGTATCCACTCTGTATTAATGTGTAATGTTATGAATGTATTATATCCAATTCTCTAAATCTAAAAACAAAAAAATATACTCAATGTGAAAGGAAGTTATTTCTTTATTAAAATTAAGATTATGTAATGTAATATGGTCAGGTACTTATATTATGTGTCTCTAGAACTACTCCTCCCACATATCTCAGTGGAGTCTAGTATTCCAATGAAAATATAATGTGCATTAAAAGCATTAAACCATAGAATTCACGTATCCTCTACACATCCTTAATGATATTGGAAAATTTGTGAAAATATCGTCAGTATTGAAAAGATATTAATATCTTTAATTTCAATATTAATGTTAACTTTGTTCCACATAAGTGATTGGTTTTAGTTTTTTGATAAAACCAAATTGTAAAAAATGATTTTCTACACAATGTTTAGGTTATTTCCGAATATAATATTATCATAAAGAAATTATAGTATATCCATAAGAAAATATAGTCTCTACATTCTTAGTTGTTACACTTATATTTTCGAAACTTTTTTTGAATGAAATAATGGATGATTTTCAATATATATAATACTCGTATTGGGTTTTCCTTTAACTATTATATAGAAAAATATGAGATTTTGTAAATTTTAGTTTGGGATTATCATTAATCCATATTTACAATCAATATATAATTTGTTAAGATTATCCGAAAAACCAACACTAAGATTATTCAATCACTAATAAGTTCACTAATTTACATCAATGTGAATTTCTAAATTTTAGTAAATGAATCTCTTGACATATATGATGTTATATTTTGAATTAGAATAGTTCACAGCACTATGTGGAAATAACCTCAAAATAATTGTGATGTGCATTTATGTATCATTGTTTCATTTCCTATACAAGATACCAGGTTTTTTATTCCATGTATCTCATCTCAGTCTAAACTTAATCACCTTTTAATGGTATAAAAATTCAAATCCATTAAGTAATATTTGAGAAATATTTATCTCTTTATAACATGGTAAGATTTTTATATTTATTAATAATTAATTGCGATGGATATCCATGATTCAAGATATACTAAACCAATAGTATATAATTGAAGAACCATAATAACATTTATTTCAAATATTAAATAATATATCAGTGTGTCTAAGTTGGAACTAAGATAAATGTTTGGTAACACTCATTAAGAACATGAATAAGTTAAATTTGGAAATGATAAGTAGTGATCTCCCCTTGGATGACAATGGAATAACACTTTTTCAAATACTTTTGAGTTCACTTTATAAACGTTCAATTCAGGATGATTTACAATATTCAAATACATATATGTTGTAAGAATATTTTATTTAGTAAACAATAAGTGAATAAAAACATGATGAATATTTATGAAGTGGATGAAATTAGTTTCTTCTTCAATTCACTACTATTTATTTTTTATTGTCCATTTTTCCACATAAGAAATAAATAGACTCCCATTCATTATCCGTCTCCCAAATCCTTTATCTCTATAAGGGGTAATATAAATGTTATTTTAGATTTATATGATAAATGAGATCTTTGACCATGTCTTACAAAATCATAAAAAATATGAGAAGAATATAGTTTCAAAAAATCGTTATTTTTTGGTGAAGTATGGGCAAAAGAATCCTGAGCGACTTATCAATTTATTTTATCCCGGGATAGAAAAATAATAATATCCTTGGTTATATGGAAAATAAAATAAGATTAAAAAATATTTTTCTTATGCAAGTGAAATACATTTTTTGACTTGTTAATATACCCCGACTTTTGGAAAGAAGGATTTTAACTATATTACATTTTTATAGTTTACATTATATAATGCATTAAAAATCTAATGTAATTAAAACATATATTTCTATTTCTAAATAGGTAAGAGATGATATATTATGGAGTTAGCATTCATGTTCTCATGTTTCATCACCAACTCACTGAAACAAATTGTCATTATAATCCAATGAACAATAGAAGAATCCTAAACATATATCAAGTAGCAATATTAGTAATCTTCTCTCACTAATTGGATTAGAAGAATGAGACTATGGGATTCCAGCACAAAATATAAACCTTTCGATAATAATGAATCACTTAAGAGATTCTAAAATATCTAAAAATTTGTATTTATAAGGATAAATGCTTTGTTAAAGATTGATCGCACTATTTTCATGTGTTTGATTACAATATTTTATAATTATAAAAGGTTAGACAGTTAATAATTCACTTGATTAAAATTTATGTGAGACATAATGAATTTTTTTAAATAATTCTCCAACTATTTTATCAAGCATCAATAGCCATCAACAATGAAATTGAAATGTATAGTTTCTTTGAAATTTAGTGGAATAGATCCATATTACCATTCATATAACCCAAAAAATGATTGGTGAATATATTAGAAGGTATTTAGGTATGAATGTCTTTCCCAATTGTGGGTTTTAGCTCCTTGATTTGTTGAGTGGGTTTCCCCATATTGAAATCCTGATATGGAATTCCTCAATAGTTTCCTCAAAATTACCCCATGTCTATCAAGGGATAAACCTATAACACCCAAATATTTACAAATACAATTATTATAGACTATAATTAAGGCAACAATGAGTCTATGTGAATAAACAAATTGTTATTATAATTATTTAAACAAGATTATTAAAAACTAGTTGTTAAATATAATTATATAAATAGTAATAACTAAAATTAAATGTTATTTAAAATAGAATCACATAAGTAAAACATATTTTTAATGAAATTTATAATTTTTGGTAAAATATAAATCATTTTTGAATTTTTTTTATTTGAATTACCTTATGGTGAAATTTTAGTATTTTTCTGAGAAGTGTCCTACTTTTGATGAATAGTGAAAAATAGTGAATTTATGTTAGATATTATGTTTTCAGTTAAAATATATATTATACTGTAAACTGATTTTTATGTCAAAATTTATCAATTATACATATATTTATAAAATTTAGATCATAGGAATAATTTTTATATTGAAATTATTAATAAATAATTATTGAACTTTTGAACGTTCAATTTACCCGAATTCCCGCAATACCAACAAGATTAGAATTAAACATAATGTTTATGATTTTGTGAATTGAATTTAAAAAAACGGGCATTCATAGTTGAATTCAGTAAGATATATAGGGTTTTATAGGATGAAATAAATTTTTTGGTAAATAGTAACTTCACCCTTTGGAATAGTAATGTTACCTTTATGAATAAAAATTGACCCCTATGAATAGTAAATTAGCTGAATTAATAGTAACATCACCAATGAATGTATAAAAAAAATTTAAGAATCTTATAAGTGAATGAATTATATAATTACATCGTAGTATAATTAAATGAACATTTTATAAATTATTACTTAATTGTTTGTGTTTTTTAAAGTCCTAAATATTTAATTAAATGTCTATAATTAATAAAGTGAATTAAAAGAAAATTTATTTTCATAAAATGTATTCATTAATTAATATATATTTTATTATGATTTTAGGATAAATTTGTGAGACATTATTTTATATTTCAGTGTTATAAAGACAGTTATAAATTTAAAATATGTATTTTTTGAGTAAATGATGGTTTTAATTAAAAATTAAATCTTTAATATTTGTAAAATTATTTTCATAAAATGGAGTCCACTTTTAAATTCTACACATAAATAAATGGTTAGGGTAAATTTTCACATGCCTGAATTCTTTTAATGGTCTTCCATAAAGCATGTTTCATTCTTGCATTGTTTGTAGGGTGTTTCACATGCATTTTTGTAGAAAAGGGTTGTTTCATCATGATCTAGGCCAAACCATGGGGTCATTTCCCGATTTAAAAAAAGGTTTTGTTTCCTTTTTAACTATATCATTTTTTCATTTTTAACCCATTAAACATTTCATTTGGTATCCCCTGACCTATTCAAACCACCATATCCATTTGGACCCCTTAAGAACTCATAATAATGGTGGATTGGGTGATTTATTCAGTCATTTAGCCAATCTGTTATCCCATTTACAAATTTAATAAAATAAATTATTTCATTTATATATCATTCATTTTTTTATCATTTTTTGGTCATTCAACATCACACTTGAGCCCAAAAATCCAGGATAGGCCCCCCATATTCAATTTTCCCTCGTCAGAGCTCATTTTCAATGTAGATTATGGCAAATTCCCACAAGGTTTCTCAAATCATCCATATTTTCAATGAGATTTTTTTTACCATTATTCATTATATTTTTACTCTATTTCCCCCATTTTCATTCCCAATCGACCTTCTAAATGTTATTAGAACCTCCTTTTCAATTTTTTATACTTGGAGAATCTACTCTTGTGGTATTTTCGGGGATTTTCTCAAAGTATATTAAGTAGGTTAATTCCTATCTTGTTCCTTCCATTTTCTTATTGTTTATCAGCTCCATCTTAAGGTTTAAAATTTATAGAAATTTGTGATTTATACCTATGTTTTTTTGGACTAATTAGTCCAAACACGTGGTTTTAGGTTCCTTTTCACTCCCTTGTGGTGCGGTGGTGGTGCAGTTGAGGTTACACACAAGAATTTAAGGGTTGTGAAAATCATGATTGGTGATTCCATGTGTAATAATTATATAATGAGTTATCATTATGGATTTATATTTTTTTATGTTTCTATTTCATTATTTTGGGTGCGAAAACTATTTTTGGTAGCATTTGTCAAGCAGGTGATTTTTAAGTGCCAATTTTATCTGAAAATGGGGTTTTTACAAGGGCATTCCAAGTTGTACCAATTGGTAATTTCTATTAATACCTAGAATTGGTAAATGAAAATGTTTTAGTGCTTCCAATTATAGTTTTGTGTAATATTTTTATGCATATGGTTATAAAATTGGGGTTTAAAATGGATTTTTTGAGCAATGTTTTCTTATAACATTTGAAGTTATTTTATGGAAATTATAATTGTTTATATGTGTTACACAATTATTGAAAACCATATTTAGCTACATTTTTTTATTTTTCATTACCTTTACTAGGGTTTTTATATGTAAATGGAGTTTTTTAGCATGTGGAACATGTTTGTGAATAAAGTGGGAAACCCAGTTATCTAGGTGGGCGGACAAGCACTATTATGCTTGTTATTCGGAGTTGTTTTATCCCTATTTCAAATTGAAATTTTGACATTTAAAACACTAAAAAACTATAATGGTGATGATTGGGGACCACTAGGTTACAATTATGTTCCCTACTAGTGGATCGTTTAGAATAATCGATATTGTTTTGGTTACTTTCACACTGAGATATGAGGCACATAGGGATCACAACTAACTTGATCCTAGGGGTGTTCCCAAGTTTAGTTATCATTTAGTACACGGTATATATCTTTTTATTATGGTGCATTTTGATGGAAAATTCATTATACTTCATGTTTTATTTAAAATTTTCCATTCATTAAGGTTACCCCTTAAAAACTATTTTCATCTAATGGTTTCAACCTTTAGAAGTTATTACTACGATTTTTTATTTACAACACATGAAATATATTTATTTTTGTTGTTTTTCACCTGGAATATTTTGTTGGAATCCAAAAGGTATTAGGATTACAGCCTACAGAATCCTTTTGGTGTATGTTGAATTAATTGTGTTTGACATAGGTAAGGGCAAGCCCATTAGAGATGGCGGTTCAGTTTGATAGTGGCTTCTATGGTACGTTGTTATAGAGATGGATCATGTGTGATGACCCATTATTTTGTGCCTATATATGGGTTGTTTTTTCTGCTAATTTTGTTTTTTTTGACCTCTTATGTCATGTTAAAAACCTTGTATACAGTTCTGAATTTTTTTAAGGGTGGTTTGGTATGAATTTTCAGATTGGTTTTATACATTATTATTGGTTGTTTTATGCATCCTGACTCAGGTAAACCATTTCCAAACCATTTTTTATGATACTTGGGAACTTCATTCGGTCCTTGGGGGTGGGGAACGCGCATAGGTCCTTTCCACATGCTAGTTCAGGTGCCGGTTTTGAGGGAAACATGATTTTATTTGTGAAAAAATGGTATCAAATGGAGGTTATCTTATTGTGTTATATTATTGTATTGGTATGATTCTACATAAACATGAGCTAGGACTATTGGGGATCAGAGTTTTTAACATGATTAGGGTTTTTGGGCCACAACTCTCATAATGGACCTCATGTCACCATGGGATGGCAGGATTGTTTTCTTGAATTCTTCTTCAGGTGGGACGTGTGAGCTACATATGACATGTGGACATTGAGTGGGAGTGAAGTGGTCATTTAATTTTATTATTGTGATGATATTGATATATTTATATTTGATTTGTTGCTGAAATTTCACATAACTATTGTTCAAATGAATTATCTTGTGACAAATTCCTTTTATAGAAACATACTCCCCAGAAAGATCCCATACACCCACAATTGGAAGCTAGTGAGAGTTCACCCTCACCGCATGATTAGAGGATAGTGGAATCTATGGTTCAGGATGTCCAAGTTCAATGATAGGTAGAATCTTCTATTCCTACTACATTTAGAGAATATTAGCCTGGTCTAAGGAAGGACAAAGCCAAAAAATTTCAGGAAAAAATCCTCCGCCATTCCGAGGTAGCACAGAACCCCAGGAAACATAGGAATGGATTGAAAATATCATGCACATGTTTGAGTTATTTGAAAAGCCTCAAGATGTTATGGTGAAATGTGCCTATTTTCTGTTAGAGGTTCCTATTCGCATGTGTTGGCAATCTATGTTTCAAGCTGGGAAGTATGAATAGATGAGCTATAAGGTCTTCATGTTGGAATTCAATGACATGTACTACCATGAAGTCCTAGAATATTCTATATTGTGAGAGTTTATGGGACATGTTAAAGAGCATATTTTAGTGATCGAGTATGCAAATAGTTTTACTTAGTTTGTATGGAATGCACCTGAAATGGTCTCCAATGAGTAGATGAAGGCCTAGAAGTTTAAAAGGGGCTCGCAACTAGAGATTTATTCTTAGATGTCCTTGTTTAAGCTGAAGACATGTGTTGAGGTGGATGAATAGGAGTGTATAGTGAAGACAGACTACAAGGGGAGGTCTATTTAATCTGGGGATGTATCAGTGATGGGAGGTGGTACTTCATCTAAAATGAAAAGGAAGCGCGAGGAGCAGGGGAAGAAAGGAGGTGGTAGTTCAGGCCCCCCATTCGAGACAGATTTCATTTGTGGCTTCTGATGTGAGGTTCATCATTTTCCACCATATTGGGTGACCATGGATTTTATGACCAGAATGCACATATATTTGTAATCCTTTTTATCAGTGTGGAGGTATGAGACAATTACAACACTTTTTTTGGATGCCTCTTCTACTTTAGAGTGGGGAAAGATTATTGGATTCTAGAGGAGTGCCAACTTAGTCGGAGCCATCAAGGATGGGGGATCATGGGTTGGTGACCACGACGGTAGGGCTGGATCATCATCTGGGTAGATCCATATCTGGGTAGAGACATAGGTGAGCAAACATTCTCATGTAGAGACAAGGCATCTTCTTATCGTGGAGTAGGCACTAGTAGGATCGAATGAAATTCCATCAACTGTATGAGGAACTGTTCTAATTTTATCTTCTTTATCTATTGAAATTTTTTATATTGGTGCTTCTGTATCATTTTTCTCTAATTTTATTGTGATCACTCTGAATTTTCAAATAGATATTTTTTCGTTCATGATGAATTTTGTGATGTTGTTGGTAACGAAGAAGGAGCAAGGTCTCAGGTGCCTGTCATGTGCTCATTCTATTTCAGGGGATGACATGGAGTGGGGACACATAGTCATATATAAAGATATTTTTAAGGTAATAGTTTTCATGCATTTTCTTGTGCACATTGATGTGCACATCGATTTTTATAGGTGGTGGGTGTGTTTCACGACACCTAATGGTAGTCCATAGGATTTTTGGGTAATAGGATCCTCTGTCAGGTCATGTGGGACCTCCACTCCCAGAGTTGGGGAATATTATCTTCCTGTTATCATCACTCATGCTAGATGATGATGGTAGTGCTCATGAGGGTGGATTACCTATTGTAGTGGAAGAGTTCTCAGGGGTATTTCCAGATGATTTTTCAGGCTTTCCCTCAGAGCGAGACATGGAGTTCTCGATCGATTTTGTGCCGAAATCATAGCCAATATCACTTCCCTCATATTTTATGGCCCCAAAGGAGCTGATAGAAATAAATATACAAATAGAAAATTTATAATCCAATGGATTAATTCCCAGAGTGTCTCTCTTTAGGTCACTCCTATTCCTTTTGTGATGAAGGATGACTGATCCCTTCAATTGTACACTGACTACCAGAAGCTAAACAAGGTAACTGTCAAGAAAAAAAATATAATTTTACCAAAATAGATGAATTATATTATATGTTGAAGGGGGAAAATTGGTTTAAAAAAATAGGATTGTGCTCGGGTTACCAACAAATCAGGGTGAAAAAAGTAGATATCCTGAAGACATCCTTCTGAACCATGTATGGATGCTTTGAGTACTTGGCCATGCCCTTCAGATTAACCCATACTCCTACAGTATTTATCACAATCATGAATTGGGGTTTCCACCAGTATCATGACTATTTGATCATGGTATTTTAGAAAGAAATATTGGTTTACTATAGATCTGAGGAGGAACATGATATTTATTTGTGAATCATGTTGAAAACTTTGTGGGATCACCGCTTTTATGAAAAGATGTCCAAGTGAAAATTCTGGATCATGGAGGTGACGTTTATGGGGAATGTGATCTTGGAGTAGGTAGTTTTTATTGATCTCAAGAATATCAAGGTAGTGATGTCATGGGTGTAGCACAAGAACGTGTTTGAGATCATGAATTTCCTCATCTTGGCAGGATAATATAAGTAGTTTGTTTGGGATTTCTCTTAGAAGGATTCTCTAATGACCATGCTCAACTAGAATGGGGTGAAATGTTTTTGGTGTGAAAAATGTCAGGAATCCATTGAGGAGCTGATGTGGTGGTTTACTACCTCCCCCATGTTGATCATTCAAGAATCTATAAAGGTGTATGTGATGAATTGAGATACTTCAGGTATGGGTCTCGGGTGTGTGCTTATGTAGGATGATCACGTGCTTGCGTATGACTCCCTCCAACTCCAACCACAGGAAAAAAATTACCTAACAAATGAAATAGAGATATATGTTGTGAGGTATACTTGAAAAACATGTCATTTCTACCTATTTGGGGAGAATTTTGGGGTCTATTTTGATCATAAGTGATTATCCAACGTATTCTCAAAGAATCATATCAATCAGAGGCACCCGTGTTGGATAGACTACCTATATGGGTAAAAAAAAATATTGGCTACAACCCATGTAAGGTTAATGTGGTGGATGATTCCTTGAGAAAAAAAGTATTATTTCAGGCTTTGAGGATGTCCTGTGATTTATGAACTCGGATCAAACTCTTTACTCAAATGCATATGGAGACCATGGATTATAGTGGAGGTGCATTAATGGTGAATTTGCAGCAGAGCCTTTCTCGTTTTGTGCTGATTCAGTGAATGAAACCCATTGATGAGCTATTTAAATAGTCTAGGTTGTTTCTTCATGGTGGGGAGACTTCTTCATATTAGTGTATGTCTACTAAGGTGATCTTGTGCTTCAAGGTTCGTGAAGTGGTACCGTTGTCTTTACAGAAAGAGGTGATACAGGATAGAAACCAGTCTTAGTGATCCATCCATCCTTGGTCTACCAAGATGTAATATAATATTCGTCTCCAGTTCCGGGGTTCATTCATGTGATGTGACATAGATGACTTCATATCTAGATGATATACTTGTCAACGAGATAATATAGAGTTTAAAAGACCCTATGGGTTTCTTCAATCATTAATCATTCCTTCCTGCAAGTGGGATATGGTTTCCATGGATTTAATAGTTGGATTTCTTCATACACCTCGGGGAAAGAATAATATCTAGGTGGAGATTGATCGTCTGACCAAATTATCCAATTTAATTCCAGATAAATATTCAAACAATGTGGAGAAATTAAGCAGGTTGTTCGTGCATAAATTTGTAAGGATCGATTGTGTTCCATGACCCATTATTTCATATAGGTACCCTCATTTTCCTCTCATTTTTGGAGTGGCATTGTCATGGATTTGGGTTCTCATATTAAGTTGAGTACCACATACCACACTCAAATGGATGGTTAGATAGAGTTGGATAATTAGATATTGGAAGAAATTATTTGATAATGTGTGTTCGATTTCGATGGATCAATGGATTTCCATTAAGTATTGGTAGAGTTTTCCTACAATAATATCTACCAATCCTCAATCAAGATGTCACCGTTCTAGGAGCTTTATGGGAGTTCATGTCAATTTCTATTGTGTTTGGTGGTGGAGGGTAATACCTGATTGTTGGGTTCTAGTATTGTGATTGTGATATCAAACAAGGATCACTTGATTAGACAATGGTAGTTGATATCTCAAAGAAGACACAAGTCTTATGTTGATTTGAGGTGTCAAAATTTTGAGTTTTCTTTGGGTGACCAGGTATTCTTAAAAGTATCACCATACTTGGGTCACTATAATCTTGGTAAATATGGGAAGCTGACACCGAGGTATATGGGACCTTTTGAAATAATTGATAGCACTGGTAAGGTGGCATACTGCTTAGATTTTCCCGTTCATTTTACATCGATCCATGATGTGGTCCTTGTCTCCCAGGTAAATAAAAATAATCTGTAGTCATCCCGTGTTTTGAGTTTAGAAGACTTAGAGTTGGAATCTAATCTATTAGTGGTTGAGAAAATAGTGTGTATTGTAGACTCCTATGAAAATGTTCTAAAAGGGAAAACTATTACTCTTGTTCAAGTCCTCTAGAAGCATGGGGCTGATGAGAATGAGACAAGGGAGTGGTTGTCCGGGGTCGAAGAGACGTTTTCCTTTAACTTATCTGTTCTGACATAAAGCATACATTACATGGAAAGAAGTATTTATGGTGGGAATAATTGTCACATCAAAGAATTAATTTTTATGTAGTTTTTCATGTACATTATATTCCTTCTTTTTCGAGGCATTTCCCCCAGAATTGTTTGAGAAAAGGGTGGTCTCTTCATTATTTGGGCCAAACCGTGAGTCCATTTCCATATTTAAAAAAAATATGTTTACCTCCTTTTATAAACATTTTCCTCCCATAAAAATTCCCAAATTGCCTCCCCTGGCCTATTCAAACCACCATATCCATTTTTAACCCTTATGAAGTCATAATCAAGGTGGGTGGGTGTGATTTATTCATGCATTGGGCTAACTACTGTGCCCATTTCCAGATTTATGTAATTAAATTATTTATTTTATATCTCATTCATTTTTTTAGATTTTTTGGACATTAGACCTATTAGTCAAGCCCACAACCCGTAGGCACAGTCCCATGTTCCATTTTACCTCTTTAGATGTAATTTTCATTTTGGATTATGTGAATTTACTCAAGGTTTCTTAAATCATCAAGATTTGCAAAGGGATTTGGTTTCTTCGATAAATCATTTATTTTTTACACTTTTACCCCCCATTTCAGTTCCCGATTGACCTCCTCAACCTTATTCTAACCTCCCTTTCAATATGTCTTCCTGTAGATTCAACAATTGGTGTATTTGCAGTGATTTTATCAAATTTTATCAATTATGTTAATTTCTATCTTGTTCCTTCCATTTCTATGGGGTTTCTCCCCTCCTTCACTTGGTTCCAAATTTCCAGCAACTAGGGATTCATACTCAGGTTTTTGTTAACTTCTTGGTCCAATATTGTGGTTTTAGGTTCGATTTTACTCCCTTGTGGGGCATTGGTGGTGCGGTTGAAGTAGCACAAAAGGATTTTAGGGTTTTGAAACTCTTGGTAGGTGATTCCATGTGTATGAATTGTAGAATGTGTTAGCATTTTGGAATTATATTTTTTAATGTTCAAATTTGATTAGTTTGGGTGAGAAAACTATTTCTGGTTTCATTTGTTATGTGGGTTATTTTTATGTGCCATTTTTTTGTGAAAATGGGTGTTTTACTTGTGCATTCCATATTCAACAAATTCTGGTTGTTTATTAATTCATGGAATGGATTTATGAAATTGTTTTAGTGATTAAAAATAATTTTTTCTAATATTGGTATGAATTTTGTATTAAAAAAGGGGATTAAAATGGATTTTTTTTGTGAAATGTCTTGTAATAACTTTAGAAATTGTTTAATGGAAATTATAAGTGTTTTCTTGAGTTATACCAATGGTGAAAATAATGTTAAGAAACTTTTTGAAGTGTGTATGACCATAAATTATGTTTTTATTTGTAAAATATTTTTTTTAGCATGTGGATGTTGTTTTATCACATAGGGGGAAATCTGGGAATCTAGGTGGGCAGACGTGTACTAGTATGCTATTGATCTGAAGTGGTTTTGTATATGTTTCACTTAGCATGTTTTACCTTGAAAACACTAAAAAAATAAAATGGTGATCAATTGGGACCACTGGGTTATGTATATTTTCCCTATAAGTTTCTCTTGCATGATATAGGATATTATTATGGTTACTCTCACTCCGAGATACGATGTACCTGGGGCTCACAACTAACTTGTCCTATGAGCTTTTTAATGATTAGTGATTATTGGAAATTTTCTATTTATATTTGGATCATGGACTGTTTAGATTAATGATTTAGAATATTTAATGATTTATTTTAAAAATACCATTCTTTTATCTTATCACGTGTAGACTATTTTCATTTAATGGTTGCATCCTGTAGAAATTAATGCTATAATTTCTTGTTTACAACACTTGAATTATTTTTATATATGATGTTTTCACGTGGAATATTTTAGTGGTATCTAATTGGGATTAGTCTCAATCCCTAATTAAAAATTTGGGAGTAATTATACTTTATTATGTTTGACACAGTTATGAGAAAGGCCTTCAAAGATGGAAGTTTCTTTTGTTAGATGCTTCCATGTAGAGGTGTTGTGGAGACAGTTCGTGGGTGATGACCCATTATCATGTGGAGGTATTTTGGATTTTTTTTCATCTATTTTTTTTTGTTTTGGACCCATTGTGTCATTTTAAAAACCTTTATTCAGTTCTTCAATTTAGTTAGGTCCTATTTGGAATGAATTTTCTGATCGGGTTTATTCTTCATTATTGATGGTATTATGTATCCAAAATCAGGTTAAACATTCCCAAACTATTGTTTATGATACGTGGACACTTTTTCCAGCCCATTGGGATAGAGAATTAACATTGATCCTTTCCACAAGCCTAGTGAGGTTCCAGTTTTTATGGTGACTAGATTCTGTTCTAGTCCTTTTATTTTCAGATTTTACTAAAATAATTTTTTTGGTGAATTGTAAAATACGATAATATATGATAACTGTTAAATACATGAATTATTTAATCATAGCTACTTTATGACTCTTGTAAGAACATAATTTAGAACTATAATTTATTAGTTTAATATTTATGTTAACAATTCTCTAACTATTTATAGTCTTGCGCCAAAATAATAAACAAAAGTGTTAAATATTCAAAAAAACACCCATCTCCTCCACTATAAATACCACCCTCACAACCCATTCTCCTGACACCATCCAAGAATTGATCATTGAAAAAATTAGTCCCAAAACTATTCCTTAGTCTCTTCCCCAAATCCAAACCTTACAGTGTCACCATAAGGGCAAAACCAAGGGCCTTTAATAGGTTCTCAAGGAGGAGAAATCAAGATTTAAAGACCTCATTCCATTTCATACAAATTTCTATCAAGTTATTTTCTATTCTTTTTCCTTCCCCACCTACTCTATGAAAATAAAAATGATAACTCTAGAAACATATATATATTATAATTATTTCATTTTAATGTAATATCTGATATAAAAATCCTTTCACACTATCTCTTATATTAAAAATAAAGTCATCGTATATGAGGTGTCGATTTACAACTTTCGTGGAAAATGGATTTTCATTATTCAATTTCTCCTTCAGGATAGGTCATAAAACCATTATATGGATTAAACAGACTACAATATATGTGTTAAAACCTATTCAATTTTTTATAACTAATATTTATACATAATATTAATTTTTACATAAAAACTAGTTCTGGATGATCAAAAAACCACAAAAATTATCTAAATGATTATCACTAATGATCTATCTAATGAATCACCATCATACCATATAGAAAATAAATTATATAAAAATTTAATCTTATGTACGATAATTAATATCATATAAATTCATCTCTGGATAATTATACCCATTCCACATGAAATTCCATACTCATATATAAGTAAACTAATCCAGAAAACTAAGAAAATGGATGCTTCTGAACAATGAATGTTAACAATATAAATCATTAATAATACCTAACATGAACACAATAAAACTATAATAAATCAAAATAATATATTAAAGGTTCCTAATTAATTAATTATTTAATTTAATATGATTATCTATGACATTAAGATCACGTGAAAAACACATTCAGACATATGGTATGGGTTTTCTCAACTCACTTTAATTTCCATGAGATAAGCCTTACACTCCACTAATTCTTGTATGTACTATATTTATGATGCCCATTTATTTATTATTTAATGAATATATATATTGTTCTGGTATTAAATTCAACATTTTATGATAATTTTTTTTAAATTGAATCGATTGATTACAAAGTGGTATGGGATTCTACTAGGACAAGTATTTTTCCTTTGGGTTATAATTATCCATATTTAATAATATGAAATTATTATTTATTTTTGTATATGTCTTGTAAATTATGTCTATATATTCCATAATTATATATCCAAATCATAGCATCCTTCTTTTATGGGGATTTATAAGTTTTAAAAAGGTTCTCTTCTCAATTATTCTCGATAAACAAGCCTAATTCAAGGGAACTTCCCGATTTCTTACCCGTTTTTATGTGCACTGAAAAATATGATTTAAGTGACAATTATTTTTCTTAAATAAATAATTTAATCATAAAAACTATCTTGTTAAATTTATTGTTTTATGATAATAAACATATTTTTCTTTTTTAAAATCACTATAATATTTTCCATTAACTTCACTATAATGTAATATTTCTAATGAATCATAAAAAATATTTTTATATGTTTCCACATAAGTGGGAAATCATTAATGCCTCAAATATAATTTCAATGGCCTTGAAGTTTCTTATCTGCTATATAAATTTTTTAAATATTATTTCATTACAAATGGAAGTTATTTTCCAAAAGAACTCTTATTTATAAAATAAAAAGGGACTTTCTCATCTCACTTTTACTTATTTGAGATGTATGCCTTGTTAACCACTATTTCCTTATTTGTGGATTTTATAGAGAACATTGATATATTATATAAAGAAATATAATATTATCATGATATTATAAGTTTCATTTAATGTTAAAAGGTATTAATTATGAAATGTTTCATGGTGTATGAGTAACTTTGTAATTTATAAACATAGCTTCCTTAAGAAAATATTTATATGATTTTATTAGTGTAATTTCATCTATGATACTTCAATGTGGTATGTGACACTTTTATTTAAATATATAATTTTATTCAACATATTATGAATTCATTATACTTAGTATTTGAGGGGTGTTTCCCGCTCTATCCCCTTGATGCATCGGTAGATCTAATGGGACAAACTAGACAGGGTTTTTACCCATTCTTTATGGTGTTTTTTCCAAGGACAAGATTATATATTTATGATTTACAAATTAATGAATTCCATCATTTTGAATCTAGTAATTTATAACCAATATGATTATTCTACTATTATAATAACAATTGTTACGTTTTATTATGGAATTATTTCATCATCTTTTAATACTGCCATATTATGATCATAATTATGTTTTAATGGAATGTATTTTTGGTTATTCACAAGGGATTATTATTTATTATTATGATAGCTTCTTTTGTATTAATTAAACTTACATAGAATCTGATCTCAACCCTTTTTTATGTTTTATATTTTCCCAGGATGTGAAGTGGTATATTATTAATTACTTGCAGGGAAAATCTAAGAGTTTATGTGTATTTTAGATGAATTTTCATTGTTTTATTTCCTTTAATGTTTTAATGTATTGATCTTGTATGTAATATGGTTTCCAAAATTTCTAAACTGATCGGTATTTTGGGATACAATTCATTATAATTATACTAATGTAATAATGTAATAAACTAGCACCAGGCTACTGGGGTTGGGGTCTTTGCAACTCCTTTTGATGTAAAATGGTTAACTCAATCGAAAAACTTCATATGAACTCCCATTATGAAAGTATATGTTCCAAAAATTAATTATGAAACATCTAGTTCTGTTGGTATCATTCTTAATATATAAATGGAAGGTCAAGAATGAATTAATATATATTTGAGGAATTTTATTTATTATGATTTTTTTTCTTATTTATCTTTTACATTAT
This sequence comes from Viscum album, assembly GCA_963277665.1. NCBI lineage: Eukaryota > Viridiplantae > Streptophyta > Magnoliopsida > Santalales > Viscaceae > Viscum > Viscum album. The sequence goes on along the minus strand of OY728121.1, from coordinate 1,897,389,547 downwards.
TTATAAATATTAATTTTATTTTACCGAATTAATTAACCACATTTTATAATAAATATTTTTCTTAATTCATTTATTTAGATTCTATCATTGAAACCTAACTAATTAATTTATGTGATTTCAGTTTTGTATCCATAAAATAAATAATTCATAACACGTAAATAAATAATTAATTAAATGACTCAGTCATGATATTATATAATTATTGATTTACTGAAAGGATAATCAATTAACCCTTGAACAACTAGAATAGCACCTTGTGAAGGTCTTGGTAGGAGTTTCATCAAGTTCACATATCCACCTATGTATCGCCTCGGTTGGTACTATCATAGTTCCAACTCGAGATTTCCCCTATCTGCCTTTGTATGATCCAATAATTACATGTGTTTATAGATCACATATAGGTTAGAGGAAAACAATATTGGTTAATGGAAATTAAATAAAAATCCATTGACATGCATGTCCTAAAAAATAATGGTGTGGTATATGACCCACAGGCCACAAAATTAATAATTGGAGACCAATGAAATTAATTAAATTAAATAATTTCAACACATATATAAGACTTGGTTAATCTAATGATTGGTCATACCAAAAAATATTACGAAAAAATGATACATTCTACCATTCATTTCAATTCATTATTTGTTTATTAAGATTAATGTTATTTTATTAATTATTTAATTAAATAATTCCTTCTCATTATAATGGACATCCAAATTCTATTGGACATTACCAACACTATGGAATTAAATAAAAATTAATCATATAACCAATAATTATTGAAATTTATAATAAATAAATTTAGAATTTAATCATTCCTTAAAACCTTTTTTAGATTTTGAAACACATCGAGTCTTCCAATCAATAAAATAACATTTTAATGAAGAAATTTAATATTTTTTTTTGTAATTTGATTCTCTCCATTATTGGGAGACTACACGGTCTGTACAATCTTACTACACATCATGTAAATCAGTTTCTATTTATCTAGGGTACACATTTGGGGCTCCGATGTGTTTCATGTCAAAACTACACAACGTGTACTGACCAACTACATTTCTCTAGATATTTTTCCATGAAAACCACATAAAAGAATGGCATTTTAATTATCTGTAGGACTACATGATATGTATAATATAGCTACTTGTCATGTATCACTCATGCCACATGTAATCATAACACATTGAGGAACTCGTCATGTATTTCTTGTGTGGGAATTAATGAACTACACATTGTGTATGCCTCCTAACTATCCTAAAATTAATTAATTATTCTGGATGTTATCCTCATGCTATTTTTACTATGTATTTGACCACACAATTTTAATGAATTTCACTTCTAGATTATGTAGACTACACTATATGTAGTCTAGTTCCACTCTATGTAATCTGACATTCCATGTTCCACGTTGGTTCAGTCTACAAGTGATTTGAAATAATCTCCCAATGTCTACTCAATGCTCGTCATATCATATATCCCATGATATGGCTAGGTGTAGGGAATTTTGGTACATGACATGTACTCTTTCTACACGTCATGTGATTCCTTTCAATCTAGCCATATTCCTCAACACATCCCAATTGAATCTCTATAAAATATTTATCTTTTAATATACTTAATAAATTTTGAATCTATAATGAATACATTTTAATTTCAAAGGAATGTTATTTTAAAGAGCCAACTTAAAGAATGAATTATTTTTGAATTGTAAATATTAACTCATACACATATAGATCAACAATAAAATAAATAATTATAAATTTTAAATGTGACCCCTCTGATACCACATAATGGATTGTTTCACAATAGAAGCACATTTAGTGGCTGTGATATTAAAATTTCAATTAATTTAGAGTTTTCTAAAAACTCAATAAAGGATCCATCACCTAAAATATATAAATAATATATTTAGGTTTCAAGGAATGATTACCTATACATATTATATTTCTTCATATATAATGTTTTTAATCCAAAAAACACCTTTCTAGAATACTTTTTTCCATCATAAGTATATATATGTTAAATACCTCTACTGGTGATTCACACATGCTCCTTATATCTCTGAACAAAACCGATCAATTTCACAGTCCTAGCATGATGGATAAATCAACTTGTATCATTTTTCATTATCAATCAAGTCCCGTTGGGTTTGAAGAAGTTTTTATCATTCTTGAGTGTAAGAGAGAAGGAAAATTCAAGAGGAAGATTACTTTATTGTGAAAAATGATTCACAAATCACAATTTTCAATTAATCTTACACAAAAGGAAAGATCATATATTAATACAGCTAGGGTTTGGGTAAAAATGTTACTTAATTTCATATCAACCCTTAAATAATATTATAATATTTATTAAATCCCATTCCACATAATAATAATATAATAATTTTACGTTGTGGGATCTGGCATGAACAATAGAAAAGATTATTTTACGATCTTGTTAATTATTATTTTTTATCATATGTATTTTAATTATATACAAAATACTATAAATTTACTGAATTCCCAAATATAAATTTTATTCATACAAAAACATTTTTATCCACAATATAGTAAATATATATTAACTAAATAGTTTAATATATATATATATATATATATTATTCACAAACCCGTGAAAAAATATTTATTAAATTTATGAGATAAAAAAATGTGAAATTTTTTTCCTCAATATTGAGATTAATATTTATACCATTAATTAATCTGAAATAGAATATAATAAATATTAACATTAAACACATAGTGTGAATCTCTAGGATTAATCCTCAATTGAATGAGGTGGGTATTCATAAAGCTTGATATAACTGTCTTGCAAAGGGTCAAGGCCCAAATGATAATGAGCCTAATTTCACAACATCGACAACCAAATACAAATGATCATAGTGCAGTATAATCCCTTTTTCTATATATCACATCAATAAGGTTGAACATATATATCATCAACCTATATGAATGATACATCATTCTTTGATAACATGAAATAAAATTTGTTTCACAATTTCTATGGAATAATTGTGATAGTTTTATTTCTATTAATGGGCAGATATATCAACAACTATAAAGATAAAATAGAACCCATTTCTCAACTTATCCATTAAAACCATTTCATACTAGGAATACACAACTTAACATACATCCCCCATCATATAGAGGGACACATTTTTTATAAATCTAAGTGTTCGAGTCATAACATGAATTAATAAAAATATTAAAGTCTTAGGAACAATAAACACACAAGTGTATAAGAATATATGCTGACACAAACATGAAGAATTCATACTTGCTTGCTTGTACTCATAATCTCCCAACATGTAAATTACCATGTTCTAATATTGTGACAATAAGTATCATCCACTTATTAGTACATAATCCTAACATTTTATGTACTATGTTCCCTATAATAGTTTATTTTTGAAACATATAACGAGTTTTATGAATATCATCTTTGAATATCATTGTTATCATTAGATCATAGAAATATTATAACCTTTTCAATGTGAAAAAATCTCTAGTAAATGTTCACATAAACATAATAAATAAAGAAATAATTATGTGTTAATATGTTTAAATACATTTATCAGAAGTGTATAGTTGGAATATAGAAACTTGAGGTGATTTTATTTTTATTAACTGATTATGAATGTGTTATAAGTTGTTGTTCCCATTAAATATTGAATAATTGGTTTTGTAATTTAATAATTATAGAATGATGAGAATTTGGATTAAATGATTTTTTTATATAAAGTTGATGAATTTTTTATGAATGAGATAAATTGAAAAAAATTAAATATATGATAAATGGTGAATGGATGGAACCCTGAATTAAAGGATGCTAGAAAAATGGTAACTGATGGGGTTAATAATGATGTGAATTTTTGGAACTATTTACTGAGAAATATGGAATTGAGTAATCTTATTTTAAAGAAATGAAAAATGGATTTTGAGAACCTAGTGAAAATAAAAAATGTGGTGGTTAAGGTAGTTATATTGACAGGATGGGTATGAACTATACATGGATGAAATTAATGGGAATTAAATAAATCATGGGAAGGGTGGATCAGTTTTACATGATTTGAATATTGACACTTATAATATTAACATGGTTGGTTAATTGTAATTATATTAGAATGAAATTATGTGGAACTATGTGGTTTTTTATGTAACTTATCACTATGAAATCTAGTTGTGTTGTTGATCAGAGCCTTGTTGTGAAACCTATTTCTTGATAAATGATTTAATCCTTGTTGCTAATTACGGAGGTGGTGTGGGTAGATGCTACTATATGTATATAAAATCCTTAATGAGTATAGGATACAAAATTCTATATGGGAGTATTGAGTGATATAATATATACTAACTGATGTTATAGTGTATTAGATTCAACAGGTCCTGTAGGGTATTGAGTGGTACAATATGTTCGTTCTAAACCTGCGTGGTATTGAGTGGTAAAATATGCACTAGAAGACCCTATTGAGTATTTGATATGATAGTACATGTAAGGTATTAAGGGATATTATTTTTACTTGTTGAAATAATGGGGGTATTGAGTGGAAATATATGTGCTAAAAGACCCTAAGTGGTATTGAGTAGTGTATATATGTATTGGAACACCATACAGGTTATTGGATCTAGTAGACCATATGGGGTGTTGAGTGGTACTATAAGTACTGGATGACCAAACATTGTATTGAATCTACCACGCTCTATAGGATATTGATTAGTACATGATGTATTGGACAACAATGAATTTTTAGATTCTAAAATTAATAAAAATAACTATTAATATTTGCATTGTACGGTGGGGAAAAATTATTAATGATCCAATAAAATAAAGCATCAAAAATAAAATTGACTGTTAAAACATAATTTTTTCATTTTTCGCAATAATAACTTGTCACCAATTGACACGGGTCATTTAGTTTCCCATAATTTAAAGAATAAATAATAAAACCCAAAAAAGTAAATGAAAAAAAAACAAAAAAAATAATCAATAAAATAACCCAATCTATATCGACCTTGAGATGGATTTGATCCCAGAATCCAACAATTTGAAATCTGATCTGATGAAATCCTAAAATTCTATTCATGCACTAGATCCCCACCTCTCACCACCATCTATATTCTTTGGTTTTGTTGAAGAACACTACTAATATCTGGGTGATTCTGGTGGCTCCCAGTTAGAGGGGATGGAGACCTTCAAAAAAATATCCACATGTGCTGAATGGATCATCAATAATATATTCTATTAGTATTCCCAAAGGATCCATTTTTTACATCTCCATTGATCATGATGGGTTGTGAACTAGTTTTATATTCAGTAATGGATATTTCATGTTTCCCTTATGACATCATGGGTTGAGGTGTTTCCTGTGATTGATCCTATATTGCTAGTATTGTATCATTGTGTATGGTGTTGTAATTTTAAAATTTTTAAGGTAGATGAGTGGAGGTGACTCTATTTCACCAAGAACAATGTTTTACATGAGAAGCCTCCCACTCCACCATTTATTTATCAAAAATAGGACTAAAAAGTTTCTCTCAAAATTACAATAGCTCTATTTGATCTGAAATGATGTTAATGGAAGGATCCCCAGACCGTCGTTTTAAAGAAATTGAGCGAGGAGTCCATATTGTACATAACTCCCACCTATCCAACCAACCATCCCATGGTAGGAAATGGAAATTGTGACGAAAATATAGATTTTGAAGCACCAATTAATGATTTCATCAATAGTGTGTGTTTTTGGGGTAGTAAATACCAACCATTGTAGATGGAAATTGTCTTTATCAATTCAAATCCTCAAGCTATATTCCATTAGAGCATCTTCTGAGGTTCAACTTCTCTCTAGAAAAATCACTTTTTAACAAATATGCGGGGGTCTCCTTCTTGTGGATCTACAAATGTTATAGAGGTTATTTATCCATTACCTCACATACAAAATGATAACTAATGTTGTTATACTTCTTTATATCATTATTTCTACCACTTATCTTTCTACAATAGATACTCCAACTATGAATTTTTTTCATAGAATCCTTCCTTGTAAAGTTATTTAAACCTGTGAAATTTTAGGTTCAGGAGGCACAACATCATCGATCTGCTGCGGTGGTTCTAAAAATTCTTATAGAGTGTATTGAGTATCCCCTAGCTAAATATCCTCCTCCACTACCTATTCATATACAGATAATGATTTTTCGAACACCTCATCCTCTTTAGTGGTAGGTGGTGTTGGTACAAGTGTTGGAATAGGAACTAATTCCTCGGTATATTTATTTTTATACATTCTAGTATTTTAAATTTCCTTGATTATATAGTTCATATAAAACAATATATCTCTAATTATGGTCACCTTCTTCTTCTTTAGGTCCCAAATCATATATCTGAACACCGCTCTCTAAAGATAACGACGATTCATGGAGAATAACACTTGTATAGATTCCTCCCAAGCTCCATGAAAAAATATTTATGATAAAAATATAAAAATACTAATAAATGAGAGTATGTGATAAGTTTACCAGACCATTACTTCTATGGAATCTTGATTTTTTTTTGAAAAATGGGGATTTGTTTATGAAGTATCATGAAACACGAGAAATTTCTCTATAGAATGGATTATGTAGATCACCCATATTCATCAGGCTCATAACCATCCCAATGATGGTTATGTTCATACATTATGAAACATCATTGTTTTGTGGGCTACATGGGACCTTCTTATCATTTCGGATTGCCAAAATCCTATAATAGTCATCAAGTTCCCTTGATGTATACTCTCCTCCATTGTCTAAATGAATACACATAAGTTTCTTCTAGTTTAACCCTCCAACATGGCATGGGAAATCATAACATAGTCCATTACATGGTCCTTCATCCTCTAGAAGAACAAACACAACATTAATGTTTCATCATTAATAATGGATATGAAATATTTTATTAACTATATGTGAATCCACTTCCATGGGACCACATACATCAAAGTTCACAAGATCGAACAACTCTGATATCCTCAATGAAGAAGTATTGAAAGAGACTCTTGGTTTCTTCCCATAAATAGAATATGTACAAGGATAAGGTGAGGAATAATTACAAACACTGATTTACTTATTTTTTATTATAGTAGATAAGCCTCATTTACTCATGTTTCTAAGTACCCTATTCCATTGATTAAATGATTTATCTCCTTCCAGCATTTTGAGGCTCCCAGTACACAATGTGACAAATGTTTTGTAAAACACACTGCATATGTGTCTTCAGGTGATGATGATGGAACACTTAATCATCTACCATTATATATTACCGGAGATGTTTTTATAGTATTATCAATCGAAGGATATTCCTGATAACATCTTAATTCAAGGATATGGAACATGTTGAATATCATTATGGTTTTTTGTGTATCAAATGTTCATATTGAATTTGATATCACCCATACCATCATTTTCTACCATGCTGTTATTCCCCATTTTTAATTAAAAAATTTCTCCAGATTGATAAATCAATAAATACTCATTATTCGAACTAACATGGTACACTATTTTTTATGGAACTCCATTTCAATTTATTGGATTTACGTGTGAGAGAATGTACCTTATTCATATTTGGAGTAATAAATAACTACTTTAGGGACACTCACATGTGCATACTAATTTTTATTTTTTTTTCTAACTTTTCCCTTTTCTTGTGTCATCTTTCAGTATTTCTCCTTCAGGTTCTCCTCTATCACACAATGGTAGTGTTTTTATGTTATCCTAATTCCATCTATTGACATTCCAATACTCTTGATTTAGCCACTACATTATACCCCTCAAACTCCTCCATATATTCTCCCCCACTTATCTAGGATGATAGAATGGATGTGGTTGTAAATCAAATCCTTCCTCCAACCATCCTAAATGAATAGTGAATCCTTTACCATTACTATGGTATGTCTTCCTTTGGGAACAAATTTGCTATGTGAGACCACAAGAATATACCAAATATCATGAAATATGCATTGTATTTGGTTTTAATAAATATAATTAGTCAAATTCTTACCTACATCAACCAATTGATACACTAGGCATTGAAAATAAATGGTGTGTTTGTATATAGATTTTCAAATTTTTAGTAAAGATTCATCTCCTACTTTAACAATAGGATCTTTTTCAATAGTATATTGACTAGTATGTATATTTAAACTACATAAAATGTTTTCAAGATCATTAATGTTGTGAAACATAGTGTTATATGTTGTGATTGATCCATTGTTGAATTTTTAAAATCATATTTTTGTATAGATTCATCAACTATGCTTCCATAGTTGCATTGGGGTTGACTCCATTATCATAAATGAGGTCAAATAAGTCCTTATAATTTAAGAGATCTTCTATTTGGGAATTCTAGATGGATTTGTTTGAATAATTCAACATGATCATCCTTCCCCTAATGGTTCCTCCATTGAATTTAAATTCTATAAAAATTGCGTTATAATTACGAAAAATGGATTGTATTATCACATCCAAATTGGTCAATAATTATGGAATGGACTCATGTATCACAAAATTTTGGCATATATTAATTATGATAAGAAAAAATTAGTTTCAATGGTTATGATCAGTCGATGATGTGGTAGTGATGTGGCAATGAAATGACACTAATGGGGTGTGATGGATCTGTTCCCAAAATCTCATAGGAAATGATGTCACCTCTAGAAGAATATTGTCTTCTCTACAAAGGGGCTTCTATTGCTCCCAAAATTTGACAAAACTATGACTGAGTCAATGGATAATGTTTATGATCCATTCTAAACACTATTTACACCATTGGAATCACCTCTTCATACAGTTTCACAATCTTCCTTCAAAAAATTATTTTTTGTGACCTTGAATTTCCATTCATTAGAAGATCTCAACTTATTTTCATCATTAAATCACAAATACCATCGAAACCACTTATTATGATTCACATATTATGAATAGATATGATTTAAGGGAAAAATAATTTATCTCACTACGAAAAAAAATTATAGAAGACCCCTCCCATACCTCCAATTATCTTCCACAATTGGAACAATCAAGGTTCTCTCAAAAAAATAATCACTCTCTTGGATTGTAAATTATGATCAGGGAAGGAACCACATACCATCTTTTTATAACCAATGTCATAGGAATCGACATTTGGAAAAACTATCATACATCCCACCGACCATCCCATTATTGGAAAAGGAATAGGGGATGAACATCTAGATTGTGCAACACCAATTTTTGATGATTTCCATAGGGGGTGTGGTTTGTGTACCAACCACTAACCAAGGCATCTTGACATGGTATCCATCACGAGTTTATCTCTATAGGGATGAATATTTCTATATTAGTCCCATCATCCTAATACTTTTCCCATACATGTTTCATTTTTGATTAATTTGATGATTATAATCTCAGAACACATATACTAGGTCAACTAAACTGTCATCTATTATGATTCCCTAAGGATCTATTTATGGTGTATTTGTCGTTATTGTTGGGGAATCAAAATATTAGAGGTCTGGGAATGGTTGTGACATTTTCCATTGATGAAATTACCAAAAGATATGGGGACAAGGTTCATTAAAGAAATTTTCTCCTGGATATCCAATGGAAGCATTCCTAGATGATGGGGATAGTTGAACGAGGTTCTTTTTAGGTTTTCTCAGGGGAAATATATTTTCATAATAATTGAATGATGTCCAACAACATAGACAGAGACATGTATGTGTGGCTCTGTTGAAGAGGGAATTAAAATATTTTTCATTATCATTTATTAAATGAGAAGAATCCACAATATTAATAACTATAGATTATGGTAATCCACTTCAGTAGCATTGTCATTATCGGGCATGGGGAATTTTAAAGGAGTGGGATATAAATGCATTTCTCCGTGAATTAAATTTTATAACATATATACTCACACATTTAGAAACATTATCACCCCCTTTTTTTAAACAGAAAAATTTAATTATTTTAAATTCTTAAAAACATTATATATTTATATAATATTTAGGATATAATGTCAAAACTTGTGTTTGTTTATTTTTGATATTTTTAGGTTCTTAATTTTTTTATTCAATAATTTATTATTGATTTGTGTTACCTATATACGTTTCCATTTTAAATGGATATGGATTTTTTTCAACATCATATATAATTTCAATGCTTTAAAATATAAATGAAAATTATTTTTAATAATAATTTTATATATAGTTCATTAATTTTTTTAAAAGTAATTTTCTTATATGTCTATAATATATATTTGTATCATTCTTATTGTATAATATACATGACATTTGTAAGAAATAATCTTTATAAAAATAAAAACATAAGATAGTTATTTTTTAAAACTAGAACATTTTTATAATATATTTTTTAAAATTTGATTTTCTTAATGCTTGACCAATAGAAAAAATAACCAATGATATATCCAACAACACAAAAAATAAAAGAACAAGAACATCAAAATTTCAACAATTAGTTTCATTTAACTAATAACCCATGAATTACTGAATTTAAATGATAATTATTATATAAAAAATATAAATTAACTTCATATATAAAATATATATTACAATAATTTACTAATACCCTGTCAATACCCCCCCTCTACAAGTGCCCCTACTAGGCCAATAGTGAAGAGATAGTAAAACACGAAACCCACCTCAAATAGCCCTCATGATCATCACTAGAACCATAGATATTAAAAGAATAATGAGATATATTACCCTTAATAAACCTAGTAATATAATATAAAAACCACAAGTCAACACTATATCATAAATTTAAAAATACTATTATCTGAAAATTTATGTGAAAATTTTTATATAAAAACCTATAAAATTAAATAAAAAAATCCTATGGATGAAATTACAATGAAACGATAACCTCCAAGTTAGAAATTTCCAACTCAATCATTGAAACCCTACTAGAAACTTGAAATGAATATTATATACTATGAGTGATAATATAATAAATAATGGGTATGCTGAAATATCTCATAAAAATTTTGAAAGAGAATACTAATGCCACAAAATATAAACAATGAAAAAATCAAAAGCCTAAACAGGTCAACTATTCAATTCGCAAACTCATCAATATTCCATTGATAAACATCAGATATAAGATAGTAAAATAATAGCAAAAGTATATAAATAAGGAATCTGAAAACTACTACCCCACTGGTTTGATTCTCTCACACCCCAACATCAAATGCAATTTTTTCCCATCTATTCCATGTTTGGAAATCATCAGTCTAGGGAAGAACGGTTTCATGAACATGCCTGACATGAGATTTTTTCCCCCATAGAACCATGCATGAACTGTTGGAAGGTAAATTATGTATCAGTTAAGAAAAATTTCATCAATCAGAATTATGTTCACTAGAATTATTTCCAATAGATGGTGGGATGGACATGATGCGTAAAAAGGGAAAAAATAATTCTCCAACATGATTAAGACCACCATAATTCCTCATTTTAAAATGTTTATATCATTATCTTTTTTTTCTGAATGTTAAACAACACAAAATTTTCACTATATTAGTAATCAAGATCTAACTACCATAATTATTGATCAATGATTTTATGGAGTAGTTATTATAAGTTGATGATTAGTATATGAGATCATGAGATCTTCAATGTAAATAGCATAATTCATTGATGAAACGTAAATGGTTATTCAAATGTTCATTTATTATAGATATGAGAAGCTTGTGATGATTACATATATTTTGTTATATATTTTAATCACCTGTATTCTTTAAAGTATTAAAAATGGAAAGAAACAATGGGTTTCCTCCATAAATGTAGGACACAAAATCTAATGCCTGATAAACTACTCTTCTCATTCATTTTTTATCTTTTCCTATTTCATATACTACGATTGAATTCAATTCTTGTAGATTAAGAATTTTTGAGATTTTTTATGTGTTTGAGATCTTCGATTACTTCGTGTGGTAATTAGGGTGTTAATAATACCTAATTATAAAGCACATAGTTAGATAAGAACATCCAAATATCAGTCTTCCATTGTGCAGAGTCTGCTTCATGTGATATTTTTTTTGGACTGAAATGAAAAAATAGTGGTTTTATTAGAATATTTGATTAGATATTCAATGTTAGTTCGGAATGTCCCTAAAAATTGGTATCAATGGTCATGATTCAACTATTGAGGTTATAATAGTGATATACACATAGGAATGAAATTATATGAATATAATATCTGAAATAGTATGTTTTATTGATCAGATTTTGGGTATTATAGAATCCATATTCAGGATTACATGATTCAAAAGGACTTGGATGTTCCATTATTCAGAGTAAATCCATTTTGATGAGGATATTAAAATGGGATTCTATGTACAAAAATACATTAGTTATAGTAAGAATATCTATTTAAATTATTTTTTTATACATTTGAGAAAATAATACCACAATGTATATTATGAAGGAACTATTTGACAAGAATAAAAAACAAAATGTCCTTAAAAAAATCACGCTGTGATAGTTGTTTGACTTCTGGTTGTAGAAAGTAATACCAACGATAGATCATGTAAATATTATCAACATTATATGGGGAAGATATAATAATTGAATGATACATTTTTATGTATTTATGGGTGTTTATAAAATTATCTTCACTTCCATAATGATGATATAAAATGGTTTCTTCTATTACTAACTTTGGTGGAAAAACGAAAATGGTGTTTCAGGATATTAGAAATGTGATAATTAAGAGAAAAAAATCTAGTATAGGGATATTTAACCACCATTATTTATTTTTATAAATGATAATGTTTATGGAAGGTCACACTTCTAGAAGTGGATTTTTCAGAATAATACATTACAATAAAATATGTGAATGAAGAGATGATGTATGTTGGGTAGTCATGTTCCAAACTACATGAAAATGTAGAATGAATAGAAAATTCATAAGTATTTTTAAATTAAAAATTAAAACACCTTAAAACAATCAAATTTATTTTGTCCATACTTGGTTTACACAATAAATGATGAAAATGTTTCTTGCTGAGTGTGATCACTCTATTAGAATATTGGGTGATTAACTCTATTGAAACATTCCACTCAAACAGTGATGAATGATTCACAGTCAATTATGTATCATGGGTGTTTAATAAATTCAATATATTGGATGTTAAATCCTAAATGGTTTATATAAATGGTTATTTCATCATCCATATGATATAGATGGATTTAGGAAGTTAAAAAATGTTTTCCACATCCCTGGCCAATGGAAAAACACTAGTTCCATTTGAAAATTTGATGTTGGAGGTTTTGAAACTAATATTTAAATGGTTTTTTGTAATTCCCCATAGATCCATTGATGTTGAAAAAGTAGAAAAGGATAGTAATTTCTACATGACCAGAAATTCAGACAAAATTGAAACAATCAATAGTTCAACTTTCAATGGTATGAAATTATGGCATTGTTGGTCTAGTAAACTAAATGAGTAGAACATACATTTTCATTAGGATGAGATAATAATAATTCTTGATCACACTAAAATTTGAAATATTTAATTATGCATTCTAGGATACAATAAAATAGTGTCTCTTAACTTAGATTCTTAGAAGGCAAGGGAGCAAAAGTTGGATCTTTTGAAATCAAATGTCTGAGGACCTTTCCATGATCAAAGGAAACACATGGAATTAATTTTATTCCTGTTATATATTGATTTCATATTTATTTATAAATATTATTCATGAAAAAAAATGAATGCTGAATTTTTTGTCTAAAATATTTTGGATGAAAGATCTTTGAAATGAAAATAATAATTTTTAGATGAAAATTGAATGATATAGGAGATCCAGAACATTAGTGTTATATCATAAGCATTATATTTGGAAGATCACTGAAAGGATTGAAATTTTCATAATTATTAAAATCACACCACCTATTTATACAAAAATTATGTTATCCAAGTCACAAGCACCAATAATGGAAGTTGATTCCAAGTAAATGGATAAAGTACGATATGGATCACCGTTCTGATGATTGATTCATGTCGTGGTTTTTACTTGGCCAATCAATTTTCATTATGTGTGATTTTTAGTTGATACATGGATAATTATGGGAATATACAAAATGAGTTTGTGAAGTATATCATTTTTTTTAAAGGTTCATAAAATCATAATTTATACATTTTAAATGGTTAACTGTTATCGGGTTTTGTGGATCATATTTTTCTGGTGACACAGGTTCATGGAAAAGGACTAATGAGGTTGTGTTTATAATTAGAGTAATGGATAATAGTTTTTTATCATGGTTTCAAAATCATGTAACTCTATATTTAATGTATGATGAGTATGTAGATGAAATGAAATTTGTGGAGGAAATGTAGTGGTTAAATGGATAGAAAAGGGATCTTGTTAGGTTTTTAGAATGAGAAGTTGTTTTCAATGATAGTTATGTGGGATTCACATGGATAGTAATTTAGTGGACCATGAAATAAAAATTCATATTGACATGAAGTATAATTTAACAAGAAATATTATGGAGTAGAAATAGATGAGATGTGAAAGATAGTGGGACACCAAAATATGACCTATATATTCACAATGGTGGTACCCCATGAATGTTTTAGGTAAACTCTTGCCTCAGTTTTACTTTGGTGAATGTATAGTAAGAATATGGATCATTATTGTTTGAAAAATTTGGATATTTTTTATATTTTCATAAAACAAAATTCACGTGGATGATTATTTAGAGGTGAATAATATTTTGATATATTGAAATTTCATCTGTTATAATTTCATTCACCAAAATTTCATTCAGTAGATAGAGAAATTAAAGTAATGTGTATATAGGGGATACATTAATTTTCCCATGATACTAGTACTATATAATGATCCATTTTACATATTGTTATAATATGATACTTCCAAAGTCCAAATTATTAGAATGATTAAAGGATCATTTGGTTTTTAATTAGCTTTAGAATTTTTTATTAGTGATCCATGATTTCAGGGGAGCATATATTAATGTTTGATTCGTTGAACATAGAATATATGTGTGTGGGACCTTTGGAGAGAAGATCATGACACAATGATCAAAATGGAAGTGTGATTCGACTGAGAATTTATTATGGATCCATGAAGTTGGTGAGTATTACTTCACTATTTTATTCTATTCATATAACCTGAAATAATACAATTATAATTAAATGTATGAAGTAGAGTGTTATTCTCATGTATATAAGAGACAATTTTTGAAGAAGAATAAAATCTTATAATCATTATTGTTTATAGTTTTTCTATTACATGTAATTATATTGAATGTATTTCAGGTGATTTTTTACATTCATGTTATTTCTTGTGTGTGTATGATCAAATATAACATTTTTTGGGAGTACGGAGAAAATTAATCACCCATATGGATCACTTATTCTGAGGATAACATTCATAGATTAGTTTTTCATTCAATAGAGTATCCTACATATGTTCATCTGATAGGATGATTTGTGAGAATATGGTTGTTTAATAGGATGTTTATAAAAGTTTTCTATGGTTGTCTAGGCTTTTCGGTACATGACTCCACCACACATTACCTCAAAGTACAGTCCCCATAAGATAATCCATAATCTTAGTGCATCACCATCAACTAATTAATATACATTAGGTATAACCCCCAATTGAACAATCATGTTTAGGAAGCATACCTAAATGGGGAGAAGAGGATAGGTACTAGTGTTCCATATGCTCTAGCGAACCTGGATATTGGTGAAGTAAAACTAAAACCCAAAACCTTTGTGAATTAGTATCAAATAATTGATATTGGTGGGCTGTGTATGAAAATTGAATGAAAATAAAAGGTTAATAGTTTCATAAAATACCTTTCTGAATGGTCCATATAAAAAACTCTAGTATAGCCCACAATATAACCACATCACCTCATGATATCCACCACCAACTCTCACTACATCTAAATTCATCTCACCAGGAAAAACATCCAAAAACAACAAATAATTCCATATTCCATTTATAGGGCTAATAAATTTATAGATTCCCTATTTCCAACTAATATAAATTTATTATAAAATTTAATCCCATTTCTAATGAGAAAACACCATATCCTCCACTCATGGTTATTCCCATTTATCAGCATTAAATTTATTAACCAATTACAACATTTTCAATTCTATCCCATGCTTATTTAATTCCATAATCACCATTAATATTCTATATCTATGAAGAAACTACGACATTTCCACCATAGAACAATCCATCAATCTTGGAATAAAAAATTCCATATTAGTGAACATTGTAATGGATCATCCAAATTGAAAAATTCTATAACCCAATGCCTACTACAGAAGTGACGAGCAAAGTATAACCACAGAGATAACGCTTTTAGATACTAGAAATATCCATTCAGATGAATGATCATGAAGATTATTTTTTAATGTGAATAATAAATAAAAATATTAATATTTTTTCTTAAATCAGTCTTTAAAATAACATAATCGATCCAACTAAACTAGATTTGCCTATAGAAGGAACAGGTGGAGATGGAAGTGTTAGAGTTGTGATGTCTATTCATGTGTGTGATATTCGAATTGTTTAATTTTCACATCTAAATATAAATTCATTAAATTATCACCAATTCAAAATTTAATAATAATACTATTGGGTCTCAATATCTAATTTTAGATAGTATTATAATTTTTTCACACTAATCAAATATCATTTCTTTCTCTGATTTTATTAGTGAAATATAATGAGTCCTTTCTCAAAATGTTGAAATCTCTATATGTGTCATGATTTCTCACATGATATTATGTATTATGTAAAACTAATGGAATTTCGAAGTATTACCTATAAAAGATATTAATATTTCTAATTAATATATTTATTTATTCAAATATTTCTTGTGTCCAATTTATGATTTTATGTTTCATGCAAATGATTTTTGAAAAAAAATATATGATGATCACCTATATATTATTAAATATTATGTGTCATATTAATGTCCATAAATTAATTTATTTCATATCCCATATGATAATTAATTCCTAAAAATATATAATTTAATAAAAAACCCAATAAAAAAATTCAATTTGTAATCCAACATGTGAAAAAACTAATGGCATAAAAATACTGCCATTTTCATCAAAACTAAAATACAAAAAAAAATATTCATCCATGATGCCAAAAATTTTCATAAAAAAATACAAGATACTACTATGCTCATTTTGGTGTTGTTATCAACGTGTATTCCCATCGACGATCACAACATGAAAACCATCACTTCGTTGATCACTGAAATATCAAACCCAACCATCTCAGGTGTCAATAACATGCATGATCTACCACCAAACTATAATTATATACATACTCTATCCACCACTATTGTGAGCCTATGGTCACTCAATGAAGGATATGAGGGATGGACTACATGGTGTTAGTGTTTCATGGAGGGATCCACCTAGATTTGGGGTGAACGAGAAGGGGTGGAGGAGGTCACTAATGATGCTCTATGGAGGATGAGTATAGTAGAGTGGGTTTGATACAGAGGGTGTATTGGCGGCCACCTCTGGGTGTGTGGGATTTTTTCAGCCTCAGGTGTACTATGGATGAAGAAGCCTGAGGCATCCCTAGATCTCCGGCAAGGAAATCAAATCAAAAAAATTTAACATTTTAATATTGAAAAACAAATCATATCTATCTAAATGTTAAATAATAATAATACTAATTATTATTATTATAATAATTATATAAATATATATTATTATAATTATATATATATATTAATATATATACTAATATAATAAATAGAACATAAATTGTTGTTATATAAAATTATAATAATACTATAATTAAATTTTAATCTAATTAAAATATTATAATATACTGAATATTATAAAACTTCGATTATTAATACTACAACTATTAATAATGATATAATATTATATCTCATAATATATGGAAATATAATATATATAGGAAAAAAATATTAATAAATTTGTTTTAATACTAATATTAGTGATAATATTAATACTAATATAGTGTTACATAATATATAAAAATTCAATATAAACTAAAAATAACACAAAATTACTAATATCATAATATAATTAAAGAAACACAAAAAATTAATAAAAACACTAAAAAATGATGCAATGGACCTAAAAACACTTAAAGTGGTTGAATTAATTAATAGAAACTATGTTAAGGATTATTAAAAGTTTAGTTAATCTCATTTGAATCAAATCCCCCATACTTAAACATTTAACACCTAGGAAAACAATAAAAAATAATACAGAACTGGACCTATAGAAAACTAAAAAAACCCAAAGTATATGTTTAAAAAATTTTAATCCATTATACTCAGAAATTATAACGATTCATTTAAAATTACAATTTTAAATATATTATCAATTAAATTCAAATTATTTCTAAAACAAGTATTTGAACGCATGCATCAGTGTGACATACCTCGCTATCACTCACACTTCTAAAGATAGTTCAATAAAAAAGATATGCTCAATTATCATACACATTCATTATAAAAATTTTCTTTCCCTACATTTCACATCTCCACTAATGGAACTGAAAAGAATTCAACAATTTCAAGAACTTCACATTAGCATAAAGTTTCTCTACGGTTATGGGATTCTTTTTTATAAAAAATGATACATTTGTGAAAAATGAGGATATAATCTTGAAATATATTCATGAAAAATATCAATCCAAATGTATCCCTGAATATCCCACTTCCCCACACATAAAAAAATTATTTTTCCTGAAAATATTATAATACAATTCCTCTTGTAGATTCATTGTTATTTTTTCTTTCAAATTAAGTTTTTCTCGGGTTGTTTTTTAGGACACTATGCAATCAAATAAGATGTGCACAAAAATGAGTGTGCATCATATCCCTAACACCATGAAATATATATAAATCAATATCCTTAGAGAAATTAAAAAATTATATCATACTAATTCAAATATCCGTGAAGTTATTACATATAGAAAACTCTCTAGTTCTTGGATTAATGAGAAATCACATTAATAAGTATCCCTGAAGGTGAGGGTTTCCGAAAAATGACCACATATATAATAATTATTGGAACAAAAAATTATATAATTCTCATATCAAAATATATGTAATGAAATGTGGATTCTATGAAATACAACACATATAATAATGATAGTAAAATGTAATTCCATGATCATCAAATGAATCATTATCCCTCAAAGAAACCTCTCCATAAATAAATATCTCTCCTACACTTGTATTGAAAATAATCATGAAAATATTCTATAAATCAGAAGGGAAGGGTATTAGCTGTGGGATCAACCTAAAAACTATTATTCATGGTGTCCAATGGATACCAAATTGTGAAAATGAAATAGTTCATCAGTTGGTCAAACATGAATAAATAAATCAAAAAAATTACTCATCATTTATAGCGGATGATTCCATATATTTATCAAATTGATGAAAAAACATGGAATGTTATAAAAGGCATAACATGGATAAGATTACCTCAATAATAATGGAAATTGGAGATGATGACAAACTAGGAAATAATCATCTTGGGTAAGGACATGGAATGTTGGATAACACAAATGAGCATGAGTTCAAATAAGTGTCTCAAAAATAAAAAAATTTGGAAAACATTTTCAAAGAATGATCTGATATCAGTAGTCATCTAAATAAGGGTATCATGAATCAATTCATGTTAATCTAGAATCATGTTATCAAACTACCTAAAGATAAAAGTGGTATACTCTTGACTGTGTACAATACAAATTCAACCAATTTCATGTGGGTATAACAATTATTGGAATTTTTATTTTTTATTCTATAGCTATACTAATTTTGTCTTTTCGAATCATAATATATTAAATAAAATAAAACACCCCCTAATTAAGTACATATATAAATTTATGGGATTAACATATATGATGATTCTATATAAATAATGTACTTGTAAAATCTAAAAATGGACATCACATACCAGCATCATAACATAATAAAGTCACGCTAAAATTAATGGCATGTTAACGAAATAAATTATGTATGATGAATTCAACTCCATTTAGTTCTAGGAGAATATATATTTTGATCTCTGAAATTGATTTTAGTAATTAAGAACTAGATGAATTGAAACTAAATTTAGTGAAATGAAAACAAACTAATTAATGGTTTCCTCACATTGAGTGCTAATATTTCTTCATCTTCTGTAGGACGTTCATGACACTATGCTGGTATCAAACGCGAATTTATATAGTGGAACTTCTTCTTTTAGTATAAGTGTGAAATCCATTCATTAGAATGTTAATTTACCTGAAAGCTGCATAATATCTCAATGGAAACATTGTAGTAACATTTATGTGTGAAATTAAATGAAAATAGACCAACGCACATGGGAATTAATATACATCATCAAATAAAAAAACAATTAATAATTTAATTTTTTGAAATGGATATCAAAGAATATAAAGAACATTGCCTTTTTAAATTTATAAAAGAGAAGAAATTACTACACTTGTCTCTTTTATTGGTTAGCTTATATCCATCATATATTTAAATTATGTATTTGGGTTAATTATGGTTCCCAATTCATTTTCACTACTAACTAATATCACAGTGAAATACATTGGTTTCACAACTAAATTTATGATCTACAACTACATTGTTCGTACCAAGGACAACAATATTAATAACATATATGGGTATTTTTAGTGAAATTATTTTTTTACATCAATTCATTAGCTAGTGTATTAGGATCAATTAAAGTAGGTGACTCCAGTGTTCCAAAAAAGGAATATTTTCAAATGTTTCTACTACATCACCCTGATCATATTTCTCCATTGAAAAAGTGTAACTATGAACTCAGGTTCCTCTAGGAAAACTCATTACTTCATTGTTTCTATAAAATTATGAGTTTTATCCACCACCAAAAAAGATATATTTTCTAACTCATAATTTTTTTTATGTCTCTATGTGGAAAAATATTTTGGCATCAATTTTTTTTCATAAAGATGAGGTTGAATGTCATTTGAAGTGATATCCTTTTGTTTGTGGAAATTCATGTTGTCCTGTCTGAATTTTGACACTATCATAGTAAATAAGGGTCTTAGTTAAATACAATATTTATCCACAATGTAATTTTCATCCTCAAATTATATAATGTTATAAATATCAAAAGAATATGTTCCCACATTTAGGTGGAAGGTTTGTGAAATCACAAATGAATAATTGAGATCACATAGTTCTATTAATTATTATATTATATAATGTTGAACACTAATGGCTCATATTAATGTAATGTGATTACATAATAATAATAAACATTGGATAAAGATGATTTACCTGTGTTATTATAAGAATAATGGTCAATCGCAGTTGTCTCACTATCAGAATTGGAAAATGGAATTTTTTTTCAAATAGAACCTCTACTATACATTGATCAAAATAATTGTTCTAAATTTGATAAACTAGTGGTAGTGAGGTTATATTTGGAAAATATGATTCATACTATATTTAATATTATTCATCTTATTGTATATATATATATATATTATGAATTAAATTTTTCATTATGTAATTCATGGAGTTCAAACATACTATTTGTCTCTGGGAAAATAGACCACAACATGTCATCAATTATTGATTTTTTGGTTCACATATATTTTGGTCCAATTTATTGTCATCTTCTACTATGAATGTTTATTTATAAAAAATAATTTTTGGAGATTATTTGTGTTAGTTATGAAAATATTCTAAAATCTATTTCAACAGAGATAGAGAGCATGCATTATCAGGTTATTTTTTTAGGAATGATTTTGCATTGGATATGATGAAATGGTTGGTAAGAATTAATAATATAACATAGATAAGTATTATGTCATGGATCATGAAACTGATTAGATTAATAGTCATTAAAAATTTAGAATTACTTATAGAGCACATGCGTAGTGTAAAGCTATATTCTATACCATGCAACAGGGCTAGGTATTGGTAATAACTTTATGTTGTAGGAATTTTCTTAACATATAGGTGTCTTGAATTATGTTAAGATGAAATATAATATGGTAGATCCATGAATTTATATTTAATAATTTTTTTATTTTAGTATTTAAAATTATTATTCTAAATCACCCATTTTAATGTTCCTTTATTGCTAAAATTCTCCTTGGAATCAACGCTAGAAATTTGTGGTGCACTATGGTGGAACGTAAAATTTAAAAATTTCTATAATACACTAGATAATATAGAAGTTATGAGTGGATTTTATCTATAGATGGAATGTTCATAGAAAATAGGAATATCCTTTCAAATTAATGCTTAGGAAGACAATTTTTTTAATTGATTAACAAGTATAAATCATAAAATCAAAAAAGCTGTTTGAAAAGGAATATATAAATTATCTAAAACAACCTAAGTGAACTAAATTATTCTATGACAGAAAAAGGTGGAGATGGAAGTGTTAAAGCTCTAACATCCATTCATATGCATGGAATTCCAATTATTTAATTTCCACATATGAATATTTATTCATTTAGTTATCACTGATTCTATAATTTTATCAAAATATGATCAAGTATCATTCACGTATTGTAGAAAATATTCTAATTTTTCACATAAATCATCTATCATTTTATTCTATGATTTGATGAATAATTTTAATGACATTTATGAATTTAATCACTTGGTGAAACACAATGAACCATTTCTCAAAAATTCATGGTATCAATCCACGTAAAGTTTGATCATTTGAGAGCATGTATAAGATATAACTCATTCATGTTTAAAGGGAAAACCACATAAAATAATAATTTTTCAATTAATAAATTTATTTACTTTGAATTATCTCTTGTGTGATTTATGGTTTTCCCACATGCATTACTGTGTTTCAAACAAATAATTTCTATGATGATCTTATATTTGTGATTACTTTTTAGGTATCACATTAATAATATCCAAAGCATAATTTTAGACCCTATATGTAAATTTTATTGTATATGAATATAATATGATAAATAAATATCGAATCATTAAAAACCCAATTAATTTGGAAATCAAACAATACATCAAATTAAAGGAATTAAAGTATAGTCATGTTTATCAACACTCAGACACCAAAAAATTTTCCAACCACGATGAAAAAATACACATAAAATATTATATGGATGTTATTCCCATTCCAATGTTGTCTCAGTTTTCACCGAAATATTCGATCGACAATCATAATATGAAAATCATCACTCCCTTGATTACTGTAATATTGAACTGAAAATCAAATGTTATACAAACCACACCCACGAACAATGTGAGCCTTCAGTCATGAAATTAAGGATATGGGTAATGTGATGCGTTGTGTTGATGTTGAGCAGAGGGTTCCACCAGGAGTTGGTGTAGCCTAGCAGGGACGTAGGAGGCCACTGGTGATGTTTTACGATGAAGGAGACCAACCTCGTGGGGTTGTTGTGGAAGGTGGATGGGCACTTCCTCCTAGTATATGGATTTTTTGTAGCAATTGATGTGATAATAAATAGGAACTACAAGGAACCCCAAGATTATCTACATGGGAAAATAAGAATAAAATTTAATAATTCAAAATATAAGAACAAATCTCATCTATATAAAATTTAATCAATAATATTAATAATAAAAAAATTATGGAAATAGAATATATTATTTTATATAATTATATATATATCGACAGATATACTAATATAATAAATACAATATAATTCTCAGTTAAATAAAATTATAATAATACTATAATTAAATTTTAATCTAATTTAAAAATATATTTATAAAATAATAATATTAATACTACTATTACTAATACAACTTCAATTTATAACAATATATAATAATACATAATACTAATATACATAAATAAATAACATATACTAATAAATATTAGTAAATTAATAATAAAAATAATATTATTGTGAAATAAAATAATAATATAGTGTTAATTATTATATATAAAATAAATATACATTAAAAAAATAAATTACTAATATAAAAATTTAATTACCTAAAAACAGTAAAAAAATAAAAACACCTTAAAAATACACAAATAACATAAAAATACTAATATAGGTTAATCAGATTAACATAAACTATGTTAATGATTATTAAAATGTTTGCAACATGCATGTTCTTGAAATCCCAAGAAAAAATCCATCACAATAGGACAACCATCACATATCATCATACATAAAACAATCACCATAAAACATTTCTCAATATATCCCATACCAATCCAACTACTTCCAGGCCACATCAACACATTTTGTACCTGAACTAGTCACCGCCATCACTAGACAATCCAAAATGATCCAGACAATAACAAGGATAACATCAAACACGCTATAAAATCATAATATTAGTAGAAATCATCTTCATTAGCTACCAAAATTCTAATTTGAAGAGGTATTTCATCACATTTCATCATCTCTTGTGCGATCAGTTTCACATAATTTCTAGATTCCCACATAATCGGTTAATTATAATTTTTAAGTAGATATCATTTTATGAATGCAAATCATGTAAAATAAACCACATTAGGGGTTCATAGTTTAAAATAGCTACAACACACACATCACACCAACTAAAAAATTTCAAGTAATGACCAAGAGAAAATAACATGGGAAAAAATAAAAAAAAAATTAAATCACAGCTTTCTAATCAATTGAATTTAAATTTGGGTCAATATCATATTTTGTTAATCCATGCTATCCACCGAATAGATTCTCAAAATTATGGGAGATCTCAGATTCCCTGCCCCAATAAGAATCATTTTCAATCATTGTGAAAATTCAAGGTGAAGAAGAAGCACCCAAAAAATTGGAAGATCATGAAAGCAATATCACCAACCTTGAATACATTGTCACGACCCGCTCTCGGGGTCCGTGCCGTGACTACCCCAAGCCCGCCTTCCATAGGCCAGGGGCTGGCCACTAGCACCGAGGCGTAAATCCCAGTAAAAAGGGAAGGAATTGCCTTTGAAAAGTAAACAAACACCACAGAGTAAGCAAGCGGAAAGCAATCACTAAACAAAAGCAGAGTACTACTGAAAGTGCGGAAAAGTAAATGGGCCAGTATACAAACCCAAACTGAAAGTAAAGTACAACTCGAAAGGGAAAACAGCAACTGAAAAGTAAAAGCCGCTACTCCGAGCTGTCCACTGGAAATCCCACCTGAAGGGTGGGTACAGATAGCTCCTATGCTCCACGGGTCCCGTCGTCTGCTCCGTGCACGTCCCGCCCAGTGGTCCACCTCCGGGTACCGTCCCGCTCTACAAGCCTCAGCTAAGGTCAATGTTGTCCGTCGTCTGCAACCAACACAACGTAGTGCGGGCATAGCCTGTGCAGGGGTGAGTATAAGTTACTCAGTAGGGACCCCGAGACCCCTGAAGGTCTCTCAAATCCACAAAGGATAAAGCACGAAGAAAGGTACAATCACGAAGTAACAACCGACACTGCTTAGGTATATGCCCATACATATACCTAAGTCATCAATTTCAAATACGCTCCAACCTCTGACCCCAAGTACAACTCAGTCCACACAGGAAAGTATACGTATTCCACACAGGAAAGCAAAACGTAATCCACACAGGATTGCACAACACAATCCACACAGGAAAGAAAAATGATTCAGCTCACACAGGTATACTTCTTCAAAGGACGATAACGATGATCACTGATCCATCTAAGTCGTCGGACCCACGAAGGGTCGATAGGTAACTAACCCCCGCAAAGACCCACACAGGATCGGGCCCACACAGGACCTGTAGGCGCTGGTTCACACAGGACCGCTGAGCGCAAGGACCCACACAGGATCGGTAGCACTGATCCACGTAGGATCACTGAGTATTGTAGTCGTCGTCATCGAATCCACACAGGATCTCAGTACTGTCGTCGTCGTAGTCACAGTAGCAGTCGTAGCAGTAGTAGTCACAGTAACAGTCGCAGCCAGCACTAGGGTTCCCGCACACAGCTAGCTCGTTCGGAGGGTCCGCTCCACGAGCCGAGAGGCTGATACATCAACTGTCAGGAAGACCAGAGTTGATGTATCCAAAAGTTCTGTATCGTCAACAGGAACTCAACGCAACAGACGGTGCGTCGATCGGACGCCCGGTCTGAGAGTTATAGGCATTTTCGTCTCCGGGGCCCGGTTGGTTTTTAAGGCAAATCCAACCCGACCGTACTCCACCTGCGTCCAAACCTCGGGCGGAGTATTCCAAAAGATCCGTCTCACTAGGAGGAACACAACGCGACTGACGGCGCGTCAATCAGACGTTCGTAGCTCAAGATATGAGCGTTTCCGCTCCGAAGGCCCGGTTGGTTTCGTGAACGAACCAACCCGGCCGAACTCAAAGTAATCCGAAACCTTGAGTGAGATATACCGAAACGACCGCCTCGATCCAAGGATCGTGTTGCCGCAGACGGTTCGTCGATCGGAGGTCCGAGGCTCAAGTTATGGCCAAAAGACCGGAACTGGTTCGAAACGGGGGGGTCTGGGTCCGGGCCGACCTGGCCCGACCCCCCCCCCCCCCTGGGGCGGCCCGGCCGGCCGGCAGGCCGGCGGCGCGGGGGGCCGCGGCGGCTTGTCGCCGCGAGGTGGCTGCACGCTGGGGCTAAGCCCCCGCTTCCTGGGATGGCAGCGCGGCCTTTGTGCTGCGCCCTTTGCAAGAAAACGGCCCCCGCACGTGGGGGCCGGCTGGAAATAAAACCGGGGGGCTGCTGCCCCCCTCCCTTCAAAGAACCGCCCCCCTCATAAAGAGGGGGGGTTTTGTACGTTGGTCGGGGAATTAATTTTCCCCGGTTTAACGTCATCCGGCCGGCCGGCTGGCCGGCCGGTTTTCTCCAACGGGACCGGAAATTCTGGTCCCCTCTTCGGCTTCCGACGCCGGCGGCCCAGAACCGGCCGCGGTGTTCGTCGTCCGGCGCGGTGCGATGGCACCGTGTCCCTTCGTCGTGCCTTGATTCCTTTCAATGCGGCGCGACGGCGTCGCGTTCTTGAAGATTCTTCCTCGGCGTGGCGCGACGGCGCCGCGTATAATAATTGCACGATTATCCGCGTGGTGCGACGGCACCACGCCACTTTGCTTCTACCCGCAAGAAATACAACAAGAACGATGGAGGGGGTTCGGCCGTGTTCATGCGGTCCGGCCCCCTCACGTTAAATAAATAACTCAACTTAAACATTCAAAAGCCTCATGTTAGACATGCGAGATCCACGATCAAGAAATGGAATAATTAAAGAGTAAAATAACAACCCCTACCTTCGCATAAGGTTCGAAGATTGTCAACGTTCCGTGGAAGACGACGTCGCGGAGGTCGGGCGTCGCGGTAGCCGTTCGTCAAATCCGATGACGAAGGGATGCGTCCGAAAGAGACACGTCGTTGGCGAAACTTCTTATGTTGACGAAGGGAATCCGAGGAGGAAGCATCGTTCCCACTCGTTGACACGGAAAACGAAGAAGAGCGGAGCGGCGTTCTTCGTCGGGACTTGAGCGTTCTTCGTCAAGTTGAGCGTTCTTCGTGATCTTCGTCAGAGATGAAGAAGAAGAAGGAAATACTCTCCACCTCTCAAGAAGACAAGCAATTAACCAAAATAAAATAAGACAACATCTTATTTTATTATCACATAACACACTAGAATTTCAAATGTTTGAAATTCAAAAGGATTAACTCCCAAAATTAAATCAGTAACTCAAGTCATTTAATGAGGCGTTAAGGGAGTTGGGAGAATATGAAAGGTTTAGGGGTTCGTGTGGGCCCCACCACACTTAATCCTCCCAAGGGAGGTTAAGTAGGAGTGGGTCCCACTTCCAACCCCCTTTGGTAGGTTTTATCAAGTTATAATAAAATTTGTCTTCACAAATTTTATTTAACTCAAACTAAAAACCCCAAAACTAACTTTCAACCCGCAACAAACGCAACTTCCGAAAAGGTATCTTTTAGAGAATTTCGGCGCTACGAGTTCATCGGTGCCCTCGGATTTCAATTCCGAGCACCGGATCAAAAGTTAGGAATTCCCGGTCGTTCGTTCACTGAACGTACCCGAGCCAAACTTCGGAAATTGATTCTGGGCACTCCGGGCCCCGGAATCAGGTGCCATCTGAAACCGCGCTCTTGTAAAATTATAAAGAAAATTAAGAAAACATTTTCCTTGAATTTTACAGGTCTTTACAATACTCCCACCTCAGGGCTTTACATCCCCGTAAAGATACATCAAAAACTAGGGAAACAAATGAGGGTACTGAGCACGCATCTGAGCCTCCCGCTCCCATGTGCTCTCCTGGAGATTCCCGTGCTGCCATCTGATGCGCACAAGAGGAATCGATCGCCCACGCAGGACCCGCTCTTGTCGATCCTCTATCTCCACCGAAACCTCTGTGAAAGTCGCCCCATCGTCAACGTCAAGCTCCCCATGGTCAATGATGTGCGTCGGGTCATGCACGTATCTCCTCAGCTGGGATACGTGGAAGACGCCGTGCACCCGGTGCAACTGAGGTGGTAGAGCCAGGCGATAAGCCACCTCACCAATCCTGCTGAGAATCTGGAAGGGTCCGATGAAGCGCAGAGATATCTTGCCGCCTCGGTCAAATATCTGAATACCACGTCGAGTTGAGACCCGTAAGAAGACGTGGTCGCCATCCTCGAACTCCAGTGGCCTCCGCCTCCTGTCAGCGTATGACTTCTGCCGGCTCTGAGCTGTCCTCATCCGCTCCTGGATGACCTGGACCTTCTCTGCCGTGGCCTGGACCATCGCCGGTCCCACCAGTGCTGACTCCCCAGGGTCTGTCCAGCACAAAGGAGATCTACATGGTCGGCCGTACAACGCCTCGTACGGCGCCATCCCGATAGTGGAGTGGTAGCTGTTGTTGTATGCAAACTCCACCAAGGGTAGGTGGTCCTCCCAGCTACGACCAAAGTCGAGGACACATGCGCAGAGCATGTCCTCGAGTGTCTGAATGGTCCTCTCCGTCTGACCATCCGTCTGAGGATGAAAGGCTGTGCTCATACGTAGCTGCGTCCCGAACGCCTCCTGCAACCCCTTCCAAAGCCGGGAAGTAAAGCGAGCATCTCGATCGGAGACGATAGATGATGGCACGCCGTGGAGCCGCACAATCTCCTGAACGTAGAGACGTCCCAAGCTCTCCACTGAGCCCTGCTCTCTGATGGGTAAGAAGTGTGCCGACTTGGTGAGTCGGTCAACAATCACCCAGATGGAGTCGTGACCTCTGGAAGTGCGTGGAAGTCCAGTCATGAAGTCCATAGATATGCCGTCCCACATCCACTCCGGAACCTCCAAGGGTGGTACCAAGCCTGCTGGTACCTGATGCTCTGCCTTCACCTGCTGGCAGGTAAGGCATCGAGAAACGAACGCTACTACTGCCTTCTTCATGCCCGGCCACCAGTGCTGTCGTCTGAGGTCCTGGTACATCTTCGCCACTCCAGGATGTACCGCCAAAGGAGAAGTGTGAAACTCCCTCAGCACTTCCTCTCGCAAAGCGACTGGTACCATGGTACGTCCTCTGAAAAGGATGTCGTGCTCTACTCCAAGGGAGAATCCATCAGGTGCCTGACCCGAGGATATCTGTGCACGCCGTGTCTCACAGTCAGCGTCCTCACGTTGTGCCTCTCTGACCCGCTGCAGTAGTGGAGGAGTGACTGTGAGAGACTGAAGAAAGGCTGCTCCATCTCTATCCACGAAGGATATCTGCAAAGAGGCTAGCTGCTCCGTTGCCTCCTCAAGTAGCTGAATGCCCGTCCTCCTGCTGAGGGCATCGGCTACTACGTTCCCCTTACCAGGAGTATAGACTATCTCAAAGTCGTAGTCCTGGAGGAACTCGAGCCATCGCCGCTGTCTCAGGTTCAGGTCCTTCTGCGATAAGATATACCTGAGACTCTGATGATCGGAAAAGACTGTAAAGCGCTCGCCCATCAGATAGTGTCGCCATGTCTTCAGAGCGAAGACCACTGCTGCTAACTCCAGGTCATGGGTAGCGTAGTTCTGCTCATGAGGCCTCAACTGACGTGATCCATAGGCGATCACGGCCCGCTCCTGCATCAGAACACATCCGAGTCCGGTCCCTGATGCATCGCAGTAGACTACGTACCCAACTCCCTCCTCAGGCAACCTCAAGATAGGTGCGCAGGTCAATCTCTGTCTCAGCTCTTGGAAGCTCTTCTGACATCTGTCTGACCACACGAAGGGTTTCCCCTTCTTCGTCAAAGCTGTGAGTGATGCCGCGACTCTAGAGAAGTCTGGCACGAATCTCCGATAGTATCCAGCTAGTCCCAAGAAACTCCGAACCTCAGTCACGCTCCTGGGTGGCTCCCAAGCTAACACAGCCTCAATCTTCGCGGGATCCACTGCAACTCCCGCCTCAGAGATAACGTGTCCCAAAAAGTGGACCTCACGTATCCAGAACTGGCACTTCGAGAGCTTACCATAAAGCTGGTGCTCTCGGAGTGTGTCAAGAACAACTCGCAAGTGATAGGCGTGCTCCTCCTCTGTCGTAGAGTAAATCAGAATGTCGTCGATGAAGACCACGACAAACCGATCGAGGTATGGCTGAAAGATACTGTTCATGAGAGCCATGAACACTGCTGGAGCATTGGTTACACCGAAAGGCATAACCAAGAACTCATAGTGGCCATACCGACATCTGAAGGCCGTCTTCTGCACATCCTCGTCTCTGACTCTGAGCTGATGATAGCCTGACCTGAGGTCTATCTTCGAGAACCACCGTGCTCCCTTGAGCTGATCAAAGAGGTCATCAATCCTCGGTAGCGGATACTTGTTCCTCACTGTCACCTGGTTCAGGAGACGATAGTCAACACAAAGTCGCAAGCTCCCGTCCGCCTTCTTGGCGAACAATATCGGAGAAGCCCAGGGTGAAACACTGGGTCGGATGAACCCCTTGCCATGCAAGTCCTCCAACTGTACCCGTAGCTCCCGAAGCTCGGCGGGGGCCATCCGATATGCTGGAGTAGATATCGGGGCTGTCCCGGGGTACAAGTCAATATAAAAGTCTACCTCTCTGCGAGGAGGTAGCCCTGGGACGTCGTCGGGAAAAAGGTCCGCAAACTGATCCACCACTGCAGGAAAACCAGGACTCCGCACGTCAACTGCTCCAAGGATAAGGCTAGCCAACTGATGAGTGATGGTATGTCCTCTCCTCCGCGGAAGTCCATCCTGTGCTGCTAAGGCTCCCTTCTCACCGGTGAAGGTGAACCTGCTCCCGTCGGTGCGTACACATCGCACCTTGCGCCTAAAACAGTCAATCTGTGCATGGACTGTAGATAGCCAATCCATGCCCAAGATGACGTCGTAAGGCCTCGACGCTGCTACAAGAAGATCCCAGCCGAAGCTCTCACCTCCTAGAGTAAGCTCACACTGCCGGCACCAGTGCGTAATCGTCGAGTCTGCTCCCGTAGGAGTCTCTAGCCGTAAGGATCGAGCCAACGGCTCTGTCGGAATCTCCGAGCTCCGAACAAGGGCAGCGGCTATGAATGAGTGACTCGCTCCTGTGTCTATAAGAACTGCAGAAAGGGTGGAATAGACACAGATAGTACCTCGAATCATCTCGGGTGCGCCGTGGTCGTAGGCCTCTGCTGCCTGGAGCTGTGCCTGTCGCTGCCCGCCAGCTCCCTGTGGTCGGGGTGGACCTCCTGGTGGTGGTGGTGGCAGAGCCTCAAAGCGTCGCCCACCACCGGATGCTCGTCCAGCTCCCCTGCCTCGTCCGCCTCCTCCCTGCGGACCGCCACGGTCGACCCTCTGCCTCTGCCTCGGTGGTCCATCAACTGACTGCTGCTCCTCGGCACGGCGGGTCGGGCAGTCGCGAGCCATGTGGCCCTGCCCAACGCATGAGTAGCACTGTCTACCTCTCGAAAGACTGGCTTCGCGCTGTGTGCCCCGCACTACTGAGCCAGTGCCCTGAGATTGTCTGCCCGAAGGTCTGGTCTGTCTGGACCCCTGAGTCATCCGTCGACTGCCTGCTGCAGATGACTCTGCCACGTGCCGCCCTGCGGTGGGTCTCTGTGCTGGTGTAGACTCAGCAAGGAAGCTCTCGATCAGAAGGGCCCGCTCCAGTACTCTTGTCTGAGTCGGTATGCTGAGGGAGATCAGCGATGCCCTGATCTCGTGTCTCAAACCCTGCTCGAAGGTCCGGGCCCGGATGAATGGGTCTCGTACCATGTCGGTCGAGTAGCGCGAGAGATCGGTAAATCTCGCCGAGTACTGTGCGACTGTCATGCTGCCCTACCGCAGTTGTAGAAGCTCCTGGATACGCACTGCACGAAGGGTGGCTGGGACGAACTCCGAGCGGAAGAGGCTCTCAAAGTCCGTCCAAAGTAGAGATGCCTCATCGTGCACCTGGAGCATCAAGCTCCACCATCGTCCTGCTGCTGCATGTAGTAGGCTTGCAGCGAGGATCACCATGAGGTCTGCTGGTGTCCTCACTAGCCTAAACACTCGAACCACTGCCTCCAGCCAGTCCTCTGCTGCCTGGGGATCCGTCTCCCCGCGAAACCTGGGTGGTCGCTGGCGCTGAAACTCATGCAGTGCGCTGAGGCGACGTGCATCGTCAGCGGCTGCTGCTGGAAGCATCGGGGGCTCGGTGGGTAATGCTACCGCTGGTGCCACTACTGGCAAAGGGCCCTGTACCGAGGCCTCGTCGCTCGGTGGGCTGTCGTCTCGCTCGACTCTCGGAACCCTAGCTGGCTGCCGTCATGGGGCCATCCTGAAAAGGAAACAGGTGCGCCACGGTTAGAACAATATACTTGGTGAGCTGATATAAGTAATCACAAAGAAAACTTTCAAACACACACGCAATCAATGTTTTCGTGCATTAAGTCGGAAATCAGAAGTCAGGGTCCTGGTGTACGGATACGTCGGCCGCCGCACCAACACTGGACTCCCTGGACTGATAACCACACTCAATACGCCAAACATTATTGCTTCACATAGAAAAGATCAGAGTTCGCGGTAGAACCGAACTCCTCTGATACCAATTTGTCACGACCCGCTCTCGGGGTCCGTGCCGTGACTACCCCAAGCCCGCCTTCCATAGGCCAGGGGCTGGCGACTAGCACCAAGGCGTAAATCCCAGTAAAAAGGGAAGGCATTGCCTTTGAAAAGTAAACAAACACCACAGAGTAAGCAACCAGAAAGCAATCAATAAACAAAAGCAGAGTACTACTGAAAGTGCGGAAAAGTAAATGGTACAGTATACAAACCCAAACTGAAAGTAAAGTATAACTCGAAAGGGAAAACAGCAACTGAAAAGTAAAAGCTGCTACTCCGAGCTGTCCACTGGAAATCCCACCTGAAGGGTGGGTACAGATAGCTCCTCTGCTCCACGGGTCCCGTCGTCTGCTCTGTGCACGTCCCGCCCAGTGGTCCACCTCCGGGTACCGTCCCGCTCTGCAAGCCTCAGCTAAGGAAAACGCTGTCCGTCGTCTGCAACCAACACAACGTAGTGCGGGCATCGCCCGTGCTGGGGTGAGTATAAGTTACTCAGTAGGGACCCCGAGACCCCTGAAGGTCTCTCAAATCCACAAAGGATAAAGCACGAAGAAAGGTACAATCACGAAGTAACAACCGACACTGCTTAGGTATATGCCCATACATATACCTAAGTCATCAATTTCAAATACGCTCCAACCTCCAAGCCCAAGTACAACTCAGTCCACACAGGAAAGTATACGTATTCAACACAGTAAAGCAAAACGTAATCCACACATGATTGCACAACACAATCCACACAGGAAAGAAAAAGGATTCAGCTCATACAGGTATACTTCTTCAAAGGATGATAAAGATGATCACTGATCCATCTAAGTCGTCAGACCCACGAAGGGTCGATAGGTAACTAACCCCCGCAAAGACCCACACAGGATCGGGCCCACACAGGACCTGTAGGCGCTGGTTCACACAGGACCGCTAAGCGCAAGGACCCACACAGGATCTGACCCACACAAGATCGGTAGCACTGATCCACGTAGGATCGCTGAGTGCTGTAGTCTTCGTCGTCGAATCCACACAGGATCTCAGTACTGTCATCGTCGTAGTCACAATAGCAGTCGTAGCAGTAGTAGTCACAGTAACAGTCGCAGCCAGCACTAGGGTTCCCGCACACAGCAAGCTCGTTCGGAGGGTCCGCTCCACGAGCCGAGAGGCTGATACATCAACTGTCACGAAGACCAGAGTTGATGTATCCAAAAGTTCCGTATCGTCAACTGGAACTCAACGCAACAGACGGCGCGTCGATCGGACGCCCGGTCTGAGAGTTATAGGCATTTTCGTCTCCGGGGCCCGGTTGGTTTTTAAGTCAAATCCAACCCGACCATACTCCACCTGCGTCCAAACCTCGGTCGGAGTATTCCAAAAGATCCGTCTCACTAAGAGGAACACAACGCGACTGACGGCGCGTCAATCGGACGTTCGTAGCTCAAGATATGAGCGTTTCCGCTCCGAAGGCCCGGTTGGTTTCGTGAACGAACCAACCCGGCCGAACTCAAAGTAATCCGAAACCTTGAGTGCGATATACCAAAACGACCGTCTCAATCCAAGGATCGTGTTTCCGCAGACGGTTCGTCGATCGGAGGTCCAAGGCTCAAGTTATGGCCAAAAGACCGGAACTGGTTCGAAACGGGGGGGTCCGGGTCCGGGCCGACCCGGCCCGACCCCCCCCCCCCCTGGGGCGGCGCGGCGGCGGCGCGGCGGCGCGGTGGCGCGGCGGCGCGGGGGGCTGCGGCGGCTTGTCGCCGCGAGGTGGCTGCACGCGGGGGCTAAGCCCCCGCTTCCTGGGATGGCGGCGCGACCTTTGTGCCGCGCCCTTTGCAAGAAAACGGCCCCTGCACGTGGGGGCCGACTGGAAATAAAACCGGGGGGCTGCTGCCCCCCTCCCTTCAAAGAACCGCCCCCTCATAAACAGGGGGGTTTTTGTACGTTGGCCGGGGAATTAATTTTCCCCGGTTTAACGTCATCCGGTCGGCCAGCTGGCCGACCGGTTTTCTCCAACGGGACCGGAAATTCCGGTCCCCTCTTCGGCTTCCGACGCTGGCGGCCCGGCCGCCGGTCTTCTCATCCCGCCGCGGCCCGGAACCGGCCGCGGTCTCCTCGTCCCGCCGCGGCCTGGAACCGGCCGCGGTGTTCGTCGTCCGGCGCGGTGCGACGACACCGCGTCCCTTCGCCGTGCCTTGATTCCTTTCAACGCGGCGCGACGGCGTCGCGTTCTTGAAGATTCTTCCTCGGCGTGGCGCGACGGCGCCACGTATAATAATTGCACGATTATCCGCGTGGTGCGACGGCACCACACCACTTTGCTTCTACCCGCAAGAAATACAACAAGAACGATGGAGGGGGTTCGGCCTTGTTCATGAGGTCCGGCCCCCTCACGTTAAATAAATAACTCAACATAAACATTCAAAAGCCTCATGTTAGACATGCGAGATCCACGATCAAGAAATGGAATAATTAAAGAATAAAATAACAACCCCTACCTTCGCATAAGGTTCGAAGATTGTCAACATTCCGCGGAAGACGACGTCGCGGAGGTCGGGCGTCGCGGTAGCCGTTCGTCAAATCCGATGACGAAGGGATGCGTCCGAAAGAGACACGTCGTTGGCGGAACTTCTTATGTCGACGAAGGGAATCCGAGGAGGAAGCGGCGTTCCCACTCGTTGACACGGAAAACGAAGAAGAGCGGAGCGGCGTTCTTCGTCGGGACTTGAGCGTTCTTCGTCAAGTTGAGCGTTCTTCGTGATCTTCGTCAGAGATGAAGAAGAAGAAGGAAATGCTCTCCACCTCTCAAGAAGACAAGCAATTAACCAAAATAAAATAAGACAACATCTTATTTTATT
Organism: Viscum album; assembly: GCA_963277665.1. Taxonomy (NCBI): domain Eukaryota; kingdom Viridiplantae; phylum Streptophyta; class Magnoliopsida; order Santalales; family Viscaceae; genus Viscum; species Viscum album. The sequence continues at coordinate 1,897,353,672 of OY728121.1, read as the reverse complement.
ATCACATAACACACTAGAATTTCAAATGTTTGAAATTCAAAAGGATTAACTCCCAAAATTAAATAAGTAACTCAAGTCATTTAATGAGGCGTTAAGGGAGTTGGGAGAATATGAAAGGTTTAGGGGTTCGTGTGGGCCCCACCACACTTAATCCTCCCAAGGGAGGTTAAGTGGGAGTGGGTCCCACTTACAACCCCCTTTGGTAGGTTTTATCAAGTTATAATAAAATTTGTCTTCACAAATTTTATTTAACTCAAACTAAAAACCCCAAAACTAACTTTCAACCCGCAACAAACGCAACTTCCGAAAAGGTCTCTTTTAGCGAATTTCGGCACTGCAAGTTCATCGGTGCCCTCAGATTTCAATTCCGAGCACCGGATCAAAAGTTAGGAATTCCCGCTCGTTCGTTCACAGAATGTACCCGAGCCAAACTTCGGAAATTGATTCTGGGCACTCCGGGCCCCGGAATCAGGTGCCGTCTGAAACCGCGCTCTTGTAAAATTCTAAAGAAAATTAAGAAAAAAATTTCCTTGAATTTTACGGGTCTTTACATTCATAATTCTCTATCAATCTCTATTCATAACATCACCAAAACTAGACTGTTTCCACCTCCTTGTTGGGAGTCTATTTAAGACTCTCTTATTTTAATGATCACAACCATTATTATTTTTTACTAATGTTTCATATGTTGTATGATATCATTTTATAAGATAAGACTGCTTCTAAAATATTTCTTCTAAGTATCATGGAATGTATTCATTGGATGGGAGAGATTGTTTCTGCTAAAAAGGAGTCACCGTTACTGCAAGGATGAGTTACCACTAGTCTGAGTCACTATCACCACCCAAAGGAGCTACTAATATGATGATATACTGCCATAGGCACGTCACTGTTAGTGCCAGTTGTGGGTGACCGTTACTTCCAATGGGGTCACCACCAAAGGTGTGTCACCACCAACTTCTTACTACCATTTCTATCTAAGGAATTTGGTGTGAATGGATGAATGGATAAATCTATTCATAGATTATTTTACCAAGTCTTCAAGAATTAGTGAAAGTTAATACTAGGATTGTGGATCTCCTATAACCAATGCTGATATACATTTTCAGACGATCTCTCTCACTGGTACAGAACTATAGATACCATTTACAACTTACTATATGTATGAATTTATGATTTCTCAGAAATGTATGGATTCAGATGTTGTGAATATCAATGACATGAAATAATATAACCCATTATTGAGATTGATTGAGACATTAGATAGAGACCAATTGAATAATACCTATATATTTATATGATCCTTTGATCTGAATCAATTTTCTAGAAAAAAAAATCTCTTAACCAATGCTAATATGAGGCTAACAAACATATAGAACGCATCAAACTGAGAAATTTTTTCTATTCTTGTTTCTTTTGTCTATTTTAATTTTGAGTAGTGTATTGTTATCATGTTATCCAACACACACTATCTCTTGCACATTCCTCAAGAATAGTGGGTTTTTATTCTTCCTCAATTTGTATCCAAATCTATTTGTGTATGTAGTCCCTAGGTGACTTGTTCTATTCTTACATCCCATGAATAAATATGGAAGAAGATTTGTCACATAAAAATCTTATTTCCATTGTCTGTATACCTAATCCGAGTTTTGGATTAATTTTTTTATATTTGTAATCTTCTTGGCAACATGTTATTAGCAAGTGGAGGGGATTATGTCACACCTTTAGACTAAATCTCTTAATTATTCTGGTATTTCATTATGTTAATTTTTTTATTTTACCATCATATTCAAGATAACATTTTATTAACAAATAAAATAATTTCTTTGATAATTAATCTTAAATATTATTGATATTTGTTTTATGTGACGTAAATTGATTAAAAAATATAAGGAATTTCAAATAAATATTTTAACTGAGACATAATCATTATTGAAGAAATATTTTAAAATGATAGATCTTATATTAATCTACTATTCTGGTTAATTCGACAATTTATTTTTTAGGGTGTTTTACTTTAACTTAATCATGAACATGAATTTTTATTGAAAACTATATTCAAATCCTCTTGAGTTACTCACTCTGACCAACATTGGGTATCAATGTCTTGTTGTTATATATATATATATACCTTTTTAACTAGTGATATTGGTTTTATAATAAATATCTCACATTTCTTTCATTTCTAAATTTTATTTCATTATAGATAATATACAATAAGGAACATATACCAATAGGCTTACTCATTTTTTTGTACCAACAATGCTCAAAGAAAAATCAAAATCAAAATGAATTTGTAAGGTATATGTTTTTACATATGGACAGTAATAAAAGATCAATATGAAATACCACAAACTCTTAGAAGTTATTCGAATAATGATACAAGTAATTCTTACAATAATAATTATAAAGCTATGAATTTATTGTTTTTTGATTTGGGAGATGATATATTTAATAGAATATCTACATGAATATTCTCTTTTAAAGTATGGGGTAACTTTTATATCTCAAATGAAGGAACATCAAATGTTAAAGAAATGAGATTAAATAAATACACAACCAAGTATGCAACTTTTCAAATCAAATATGATGAACCTTTTTCTGATATGTATCTCAGATTAAATGATATAGTCAACACCAAGGAATCACTTTTAAATAATGTTATAGAAAAATATCGAGTAATGAGACAACTCAGATTCATTCAAGATAAATAGAGAGGAACAATAGTGTTAACCAGAAAATCAAGTGATGTTAGTAAAATACATATTAAGGAACTAATAAGAAATAAAATGATGTATTAATAAGAGATTAAATTCAATATATATATATATATGATGATGAACTAAAAATAAAAATAGAATACATTCATTTTACTACCTCCAGACAAAGAGAAAAATTAAAAACCAAAATTCTAGTGAAGAAGGATGTCTTGATTATAATGATAAAGGAATCGATCACATGGCCATACGATTCAATATATTATCTAGGAAAAATAATTTCTTCAATAAAATAAAATTTCATAGTAGATTATGAAGATAATGGAAAATGGAAAAAGGATTGGAAAAAGGATACCACTCAAAATGAAGTCATCTTTTATGAATATAATAGGAAAGGTGTCATTAATACTGAATATACAAAATTTAAATTTAAAGGGAGGTATAAGGACAAGTAAATAAGTTAAATAAATTCATGAAATCAAAATGGAGTGTCTCTGAAGAGAGCTCATGTAACTTAGACACAAATCATGAAGATAAGTCTAATAGAGCCAATATGTTATTTACAGCAATCATATCATAGGTGAAAAATGATCTTCTTACAGCAAACAATATTGTTTCATAAATTTATAAAACTAAAAAAATAATGAAAAAGAAGAAAAAATGACCAGAAAATATCTATACTATTTTTGTAACATGGTGGAAGGAAACTTTCACCAGATGAAAGATAAAAATATGTCACTCAATAAATAGAATGCCTTTATATTAAATGTTATAAACAACCATACTATTGGAAAAAAGAAAAATGATCATATATTGAAAGAAAAAAATGAGTTAATGTTTTAAAAATAACAGTTAAGTAAAGGCATAGAATAATTTACAATGGTAAGAAAACATTATCTCAAATACTGGGAAAGAAAGTTTCTCCCAAGTATACATCGGCCATAGGTTAACAATGGGGATAAAAAAATTACAAAGACCATATTAACATCATGTACTACTACTAAAAGATCATATACTTCCAATACCAACTAAACATGACTTAATAATTTTTTTATCATTTTAATTATTTAATCATTTTATAATTAACATATTAGGAAAATATGGTTTCTAAATCTCTTATTACTAACATAACTAGACCTAAGAGGATTTGGGAGCCAAAATAATTATTTGCATAAACATTGTTTTGTAAGAATCCTGTTTGAAAAACTCTAACAAATGCCTATGTCATTTGGATAGTGGATGTTCTAGACACATGTATAGTAGTATTCAAACTTCATGAATTTGATCAAATTTAATGGTGGATAGTTTACTTTTAGTTATAATGAAAAATAGAGAATCATTATCCATGGATAACTTTGTAATTCTAATTTACAATTAAATTTAAATGTTTTATATGTATATGGTTTAAAATAAAGTCTTTATAGCATATCCCAATTATGTGCAGATGGATTTTATGTAAAATTTGAAAACAATTATTTTTATGTTTTTAATGGTAAAAATGATTTAATTTTACTACTTTGAGAATTGATAATATTTATTCTATTGATTTAAATCTGTTATCTTCAAAAAATATTTCATTATTCTATTCTATTCATAAATAATATTGGATTTAACATAGAAGACTATGCCATTTTAATAATGACTCACTGAAAAAGATAACTAATAAAGGGTTAGTTAAAGACCTACCGAGGATTGAATTTTACAATGATGGACTTTGTAATCCTTATCAAAAGGGGAAACTTCAAAAGATTTATATTGAATTTATGAAAGTTATTTGAACCACTTATCCTATAGAGTAAATCGATATGGGCCTATTTAGAAATTATAGAGTCTCCTCTCTAAATGTAAGAATTCATATATATTTCATTGTAATTTACTTCTCTAGATACACTTCAGTATACTTTCTGGATCACAAAAGTGAAGCTTGTTCATATTCTATTAGGATTTAAAAAAATATCTAAATACTTAGTGAACATAGGATTAATGTCATAAGCAGTGAACATGGTTGGGAATTTGAAAATAAAGTATTTGGATTATTCTATTTTAACAATGTCTATACTCACAACTTTTTTTATTCTAGGACACTGCATAAAAATGGTGTTGTTGAAAGATGAGATATGAATCTTCAAGAAATAGCTCAAACAATGTTAATTGTGTATGACTTACCTATCTACTATTAGACTAGAGTAATTAATATAGCCTATTATTTTATAAATATAGTATTTATTAGACCTCTCTTAAAGGGAAAACCTTACGAGTTATGGAATAATAGAAAGCCAAAGGATAATTACATTTGTGTTTTGGGTTGCAATGTTTTTATTCTAAATACAAAGGATAATTTGGAATAATTTGATTCCAAAAGTGATGAAGACATTTTCCTTGGGTATTCATGTTCGAGAATATCTTATAAATTGTTTGAAAAAAACCAAAACACTGGAAGGCTATGTTCATAATAGGTTTGATGAAACCAGTCCCAATGAAGCTATGACTATCGTAGTAAACCCTGATGATGATCTATCAACTCTGAATTTCAATTCTAATCCATTTGAATTTTTGGTTATAAAAGTATATAGTTTATCTAGTAAACTACCAAATCGTGAATAAGATTAATACCTTGAGTCTACCCACCCCTCTTTTCAAAGAACCATTAGTTCTCAAAGAAATAACTCATTAGATGTTATAATAGGAAACCTAGACAGAGGTACAAAGACTAGATCATCCCTATGAAATCAAATTGAACATCGAGACTTTTTTAACAGATTGAACCTTTGAATACCAATTATTCCTACAATTATGAATTATGGGTAATAGAAATGAAATAAAAACAAAATCATTTTTAAAGATACAATTTTTTGGAACTTTTTGACCAACCTATGGACAACAAAAATATTGGAACTAAGTAGCTATTTTGAAAAAAGGTTTATGAGTCTATTATAATAGTAATAAATAATTATAGAATAGTTTTAAAAGGTTTTAATCAAGAAGAAGGAATTTATTTTGGATAAAATTTTTCACTTTTTTCAATACTTGAAGCCATTAGGATATTACTTCCCTATGCAGCTCAATTGGACTTCAAACTATATCAAATGGATGTTAATAATACATTATTATATTTATTTATAATTGATGATGTTTTTTGGAATAACCCTTGTATTTAATATTCCACATTTTCCAAATCATTTTTTATATTTAAAAAATCATTGTATGGTTTAAAACAAGATCCTGGAGAATGGTATGATAGGCTTACCTCTGTCTTTATTTCAAAATGTTTTTCAAATGATATAGTTGATCCTAATATCTTTATAAAAACAATTTCAATGATGTTTTAATAATACAAATAAATGTATATAATATTATTTTTGAATTTATAAAAGATTCCTTATTTACAGATTTTTCAAAACTAATGTAAACTTAGTTTGAAATGTTTTTATTAGGTGAACTGATATTATTTCTTGGAATTAATGTTTTTGAAAGTAACGAAAGAATTATCTTAAATCAAAGTAAAAACACAATATATATTTTAAATTAATTGTCCTAGAATGTACTGAAAGTAGTGATACACCCATGAGTACCACTTGTAAACTAGAACTTAAAAAGTTGGGAAATCAGTAGATTAAACTAGTTACATAGGTATGATTTGAAATATTTTATATATGACTTTTATTCAGTCTGATATTATGTTTAGTGTGTGTATGCATGCTATATTTTAAAAAAAATCCAAAAATTTACATTAATTAGTTGTAAAAATAATTTTTAAATAACTCAAATATGCAACCAATAAATGATTTTTCTATCAAAGAGGACAAGATTTTGATTTAGTTTACTATTTGGATCCTGATTTTGGTGGCTACAAGTTATATAGAAAACGAATATCAGGAACATGAAATCATTTAATCATATATCTAGTATCATGGTGTAGTAAGAAACAATTTTTTTTCAGTATCTATTTTTTATGCTGAATATATAGTTACATGACGTTATTATGTAGAAATCTTATTGATGAAAAATGCTTTACAAGGGTTTGGATACCAATTTAGAAATGTACCTATAAATTTTGATAACACAAGTTATATAAACATTTTGAAAATTTTATTACCTCAATATAGAACAAAAAAAATTGATTTAAGACTTCACTTTTTGAGAGATCATTTTTAAAAGGCTGATATGACTTTAGAATTTATTAGAAATGAACATCAACTAGCTAATATATTCACAAATCATTTGAATTTAGAATGACTAAACTACATCAAATATAAATTAGAAATGATAAATTGTGGTTGATAAGTCATCATTGATGAGTAAACATTTATGAATCACCTTTTATGAGTCACTATTTATGAGTCACTATTGATGAGTCACCATGGATGGGTTTTCGTTGATGAGTCACCGTTCATGTGTCTGCATTGATGAACCGACATTGATGAGTCACTGTTAATGAATCTATGTTGATGAGTCACCACTGATGATTCATCGTTGAGTATTCATCATTGATGAGTCACCATTGATGAGTCATTGTTTATGAGTTTCAACTAATGACTCAACATTTATGAAGTCACAATTCAATGATTCAACGTACCTTTTTATGTTACCGTTTTATATTACCATTTCTATTTTCCATTACCGATTAAATTTCTATTACTTTAATTTTATTATCATTTATTTAGAATCCCTAAATGATAAAACCATCGGGGTAACTCTAAATAGATTTACTAACTTTAACCTATGATCTCCTGAACCATTACCTTCCTCTTGAACTGATATTTCTCCTTTCTTGTACCACATGAAGCCTTCAACCGATCTGAATTTCCTATGTAAAGCATGTTAAACAATCAACTTTAGAGGAGATTAGGAATTTCATAAAATAAAAATTTTCCACAAGTTGTTTGGAAACTATTTCAATAAACCCACATATGAGAAATCATGTTGTTAAAATAGAAAAAGAAATTGATGCACAGTGGCTTCCAACTAGAAACACACTAATGTTAAAGGTAATACAAAATAATAAGTGGATGATTTGGTTTACCTTGAATCATCGAGTTTTTTATCTAAGGGTAGTCTTTGAATTTTATCATAATGCAAGATTTATTTTGGGGAAGAAATTTGGAAGTATTCAAAGTAGTATAGACGGAAAAGAAATTTAATTCTCTTCAAGGGAATGGAAAAAATGTATAAAGGTTCCTCCAAATGGAGTATATGAGGGTTTCCAAGGAATTATACTGAGTGATAGTGAATATTTCAATTATGAAAGGGATATCCTAGAGTTAACTAGATATATTACACTAAGAAGTCCTACTAATTACAATCTTGATGTTGAATTTTAGTAAGTTTTCATATATTTACAGCATGTTTTATGCCCAAGGATAGCGTACTTCAATAAAAACAGGTATCAAGATGTCTCATATCTAAATAGGATTAAGAAATAGAATAGAATAAATGTGTGTATATTTTTTATGATCCATATGCATGAGATGTGAAATAAGAACTCGAGATCGAAATCCCTCATTTTTTCCAAAATGATTTCATCCTTCATAGATGAAAAAGATTATGTCATAGTTAGAGAAGAAGCTTAGAAAAAATTAGGGGTTTTTTATCAATTTTTTTTCCAAAGAGTTAAATTGAGATGGAACCCATGGATGGGATGTTGGGTAATAGATAATGAAAACATTTATGATGAGCTCAATCCAATTGACCATCTTATATGACCACAAGACATTATAGATCCTAGTCTCAAATCTGATGAGATAGCTTAGTACTTTTAGGATGATCATGTTGCTAAAAGGGATGACTGGGTAGTGGAAGAAGCAAAAGTGGAAGACAAAGACACAGAAGTTGTTTAATTTGAAGAATAGAGTGATCTAGAGATCATTAAATCTACACCTAGATTATCAAGTGGTTATTACAGTTCATCAGGATCTCTTCCTTCCAATGAAACTCTCATACCTAAAAATGATGAAGAAGAAGATACTAATGTTTCTGTAGAGGCTCAGTTCAAATTGTATACCTCTAATACTTCAATTGTTGATAATTGAAATGTAGTTAATGACATTGTTTTTATGTAATCATAAAATAAAATTATAGATATTGAAAAGTATGATGAATCATCCAGTTAAAATTATGGGGATTGGAATGATGAAACTCATATTGATAAGGATTCTTATGAGGGAAACTAATGTGGTGGACCTGATCATAGAGATATTTAAAAACGTAAGGGAAATGTTGAAAAAATAAATGATATTGAACCTGAATAAGAGATAGTTCAACATCAATCATCTTCAACTATGGTATCTTATTCCCATAGAGATAAAAATAAACCAAAGGATACCATGATTACTGATGTTAAAACAGTTCCTATAGAAGTTATAGAAGCTGAAAATGAGGGGGAGAAAACATTAACTACAGTTGATCAAATGGATTAATTTTAACCAGTATAAAACATGGAAATCAGAAATCAATAATACATAAGATATAATATCTACAAGTGAGGGGGAGTTGACTACCATTCTTGTTAATCAATCAGTTCCAATGGATCAGTCTCCACAGAGAGAAGACTTGGAATTGCAACAGACAACACATGTTCCCTCAAAAACTAAAATTGGTCAAAGTTTTTAGATTCCAAAAGACTCACCGATATATCCAATTTTTTTTATTTATATCCTTTGAACAATGGGAAAATAATCCTAGTTTTTATAGACTTGGTATTACATATAATTATTAGATGATTAGCATAAAAATTTTATGAAATGAATAATATTCCTAGTAGATCAGTTCGATCATGATGGAGAGTTACAAACTTTCCCCCATGGAAACCAATAGGCCAAATGTTCATCCTTTTTTACCTCATGATTTAGTTACTCAAGCTGATTTTAATTCCTTTCATAGGGTTGGGAATTTTGATTTAGACTCATTGAGATAGAACATTGTCTCATTTTTTATAAGTTCCATGCAATACCAACCATCTCCAATTTCCAAACTCAGGGATGAGAGTGCCACATATTTGGTTGAGTTAGTTATATAACATATCCAACATTGAATAAGGTGTCATATTTAGGTAATAAAAGATGAAAATAATACATTGGAAGAAGAAGTTGAATGTTTGATAAATGTATTAGTGGGTTTGACATCCTCTCATTCATTGTTTATTAATTCCTTGTCTGAGATGTTATACTGAAATACTACTACTACCTCTACTTTATCTTCACCTCCCCTAATCTCTTACTACATGATATAGATATTCTAGAATAGATAATTATCAAATAATTCAGAAATGATCTGGGTGATGTGAGCACTCATGATGATGAAATTAAGAAGATACATCTTTATAGAGAACATATCCTTGATTTCCTAAGTGTCTATACTATAGAATTTAGACAAGCTATGTAATTCTTCAAGAAAGATATAAATTCTATACTTGTAAAATAACTCTACCAGTAATGAAATGTTTGATAAATTCTAAATTATTACTGAGAAATTGATGATATAACCAGTGATAAGATCCTTCATTGAATAAGTGAGACAAATAAAGGTTCTCACACCAGATCTTCAAGGATTTAGGGATGAGAAGGAATAATCCTTTAATGCAATGGAAAAGGGAGGTCAAATAATTATGGATTTCATCAATATTTTAAAACCCTAACTCCATGTCCATCAAAAAACTATAATTACCTGATAATAAATTCTTGTTTCAACCATTCTTTCAACCACATCCAAAGACTCTGTTCAATACAACACTTCTCTAATCAATCAGTCAGATAGTCTTCTGCTTCCACAATATTAGCCTCTGAATTTTCCACCATTTGAAGAAATCAGAAAAGTTATTTTCTGAGAATCACATCCTCCTACTACCACACTACCATCCATTACAACCTTTTCTCTGACATTCAAATATACATTCTCATCACAGGATATTGAAAAAGACATTAAAAATATAAAAAAGTAATGAGAAAGATGATCATCCACTTTCCTCTATATAGTGAATATATTTTGGTGTTCTTTTTTAATTAGTATCACATTTATTTTCTATTTAATGCAAATCTTTTTTTCCTAAAATATTTTTGGAACCTAGATAATATAAACTACTAGTGTTATTCTATTTTTCTTTCAATGTTTTACATTTAATTTTTATTTTTTGATAATCTCAAACTGGAAGATAAATTTGGAATTTAGTTTTGTACTGGTAAGCATATTGTTTTTAAACTCAAATTCATCTCTCATTATTTATGACTACTTATTTATTACATGACTTATAAAATTTCATGTTTTTTATCATATAAAAGGGGGTAATGTTGGCACCTCCTTGTATGGAGTTTGATTGACACTATTATTTTAATGATCACAAACCATAATTCATTTAAAACTAATGTTTCACATATTATATGACTTAAATTTATATGATAAGACTACTTCAATGATATTTCTTCTTTGTATTATGGAATGTCACAAATGGATGGGAGACACTGTTACTGCCAGATAAATGTCACCGTTACCGCTTGGATGAGCTAATTCTAGACTGATTCACCATCACCACAAATAAGAGTTACATCCCGGACGAGCTACCACCATAGTTTAGTCATTGTTAATTCTTGTGGAGTCCCCTCTAGAGGTTAGTCACTACAATATTCTTGTTATCATTGATGTCTGAGGACTTTGGAGTGAATTGATCAATGTATAAATCTATTCTCAGATAGTTTAACAATGACATCAAGACATAGTAAAATCCTATATGATGTTTGTGGATCTCTTCCAACTCACACAGATATATAATTTTAACGGATCATACTCTTGGGTACCAGAACTATAGATACCATAGACAACTTATTATGAGACCAAAATTTTGAATTATCAAGAACATGCATATTCAAATTCATTAAATATCAACGACATAGAAGAATAGAACCCATTACCATGATTGATTAACACATTAGAAAAATATTAGTTAAAGCATAGGTACAAATTTCTATGATTATCTATTCTCCATCAATTTTTCAGATCAATGAAAAAACTTCTCACCAACATATATCTAAGGATTACGAATATATAGAACACATCAGACTAAGCTTATTTTGTATTCTTAATTATTCTATTTTTTTTACTTTTGAGAAGGGTGTTTTTTAATTTTATCCAACACACATTGTCTCCTTCACATTCATATAGAATGAAGTTTTTTATTTTCTTCATTAATTTTTTTTGCACCGTGTTTGTGGAATAGGTCCCTATGTGACCAATAGTATTTTTACATTCCATGAATAACTATTACGGATGATTTTTATCCTAAATATCTTGTTTTTGTTGACTATATATGTAATATAGGTTGTGGATTTATTATATTATAATTATAATCTTCTTGGAAGTAGGTGATTTCCAAGTGAAGGGGATTAAGCCTCATCTTGAGACTGAACCTCTTGTTTATTCTGATATGTCTTTGTGTTAATTTATATATTTTACTATCATATTGAAGATAACAGAATATTAAAAACAAAAAAATTTATTTGATAATCCATCATAACTAGTGTTGATATTTGTTTTTTATGTAAATAGATTTAAAAAATTCTGATATTTATAAATAATATTTTATCTATGACATATTCATTCTTGAAGATATATTACAAATGGATTGATATTATATTGATCTCCTATTCTTGTTAATTGGGAAGTTTATTTTTTAAGGGGATTTAACATTAACCAAATCATGAACAAAATGTTTTATTAGGAACTTAATTCACCCTATTGAGTTTCTTAATCCAACCAACATATCCATTCCCACAACCACATCCTTATTGAAATGATGAATGAGAAGAATGAATATGATGGAAAACTAGGGAAAACACATAAGATCACTAATAATCACTTTACGTTGAGAATATGGTCCACCAAAAGGGGTGAAATACATCCCAAGAATAATCGTAGGTCACCCAATAGCCATGATAAAAATGGGAGAGTGATTATTTTTGAATTAGTTCTATAATTTAATAAAAAAAATTAGAAGCCCGTGGTTCCACACTCCTAACAACAAAATAGTGAATAATGTTCATCCCCAATTCACATCAAAAGATTAGGTATTGTGACCAAGTGGACCTTGGTATATTCCATTATGCAATTCACTTCAAATTAAATTTCCACATCTTATATACCTAACTGAAGGTTATGATGCAATCCATGCACCTCACCATTGTTACACCCATATTGACAGAGAAGCAAAAAATATTACATCCACGGTCTCTACGCCACAACAACCAACAATGATGCAGAGAAAGATACATAAGTTGAACCTCTATACCATAGGTCATCCCCACGTTATAGATGAACCTCCATATACCTTTCAAAACTCCTCAAGACATCGACTACACCATAAAAAATAACATCTACACCTACACAATATTGGGATGAACCTTCTCAAATATTCCATTATGTAGGTGAAAAAAATATTTCCATTACTCAAGATTCCACCCAATGGTTTAAATAAAATATCTACTCTAAAAATATATACTTATAAAATGTAGAAGAAACCAAGAAACCCATATTGTAACACACTGATATTTTTAAATTAAAAAATTTCCCTTAAAATTTGATGTGTTCAATACCGTCCGTCAAACAAAACACTAAAAAGCAATCATCGAATGTTATGTAGCTATTAAAATGTGGCAATTGAATTTGTGGGTTATTATTGAGGTAAATAAATTATAGAATATATTTAGAAATAAAAATAAATTAATTTTTTAACAAATTAATTTATTAAATTAAATTAGTCGATCTAAATAATAAATAATACCATTTCATGCATAAAAATACATTTTTCAAAAAGAAAATTCTTCCCTGGACTTTAAAATTTGTATTTTCAAAATAGTAAATGAGGTAAACATCCTATTTAAATATACAATAATGTAACTAAGTTAAATATTAGTTACCATGGTAAAAAGAGTATTTTTCTAAGAATAATGTTATTATAAATATTTTTTTAAACAAAATGTATCTATTTTACTTTAAGGATCTAATATAATGTATATATATATGAATAAATTTTCTATTATTTAATTGGTAATAAATATAAAATAAGATTAAGAATAATTAATAATTAAATTTAATTTTTGTATAAAAACTATTTTCCAACACATAGTGTGTATTTATTTAAAAATTAATTAATTCATGTTCAGAAAATGAATTATATTAAATGGAGTCTATATTAATATTGAAATCATCAAAATTTGTAAAAAAGGTTCTTCAAATAATTTTTGTGGTAAAATGATTACTATGTTTAAATTTTAATAACGATTAATAAGCATTAAAATGGGTTATATTGTGGAATGATTTCCACTAAATTAATTTGAATCATATAATATAAAGAACACCATTAGTTTTGAAATTTATAATTACATTTCTCACCAAGATTTATCCACTTAACTCGCCTATCTATCATGGAATTCAATTCATATGCCTCACCTAACATGCTTTTAAAATGACTTTTCAATCATTTTCACCTAAAAAAGTTACTCATTTACACCCTCTTCAAACCACCCATATAGTATTAAAAACCCATTAAACACTTTGGAATTTAGTTTTTCTAGAGACCCTCTATAAGTTTTTTATCATCCAATCACAAAAACGTTACCCAATTACTTTATTTCCAAATAATACAAGAATTGAATAACAAAATTATCATCATAAGTATTAATTACCCTTAACATCCATATATTATCCTTATAATCCACCACAATCCAAACACATTATCTATTCCACTCCAACTCAATTTAAAAACAGATTTTTTTCCAATACATGTGTGCAGACTACCACCTCCATGAACGACATGTTTATTTTTTCAACACCCCCAATGATGTTTGGTTATTGATATGGGTTTATAGAATAGACATGTTATTTAATTTATCATTTATATTTTTGAAATATGAACTAGTAATTCTATAAATAATATTAGTAATATACGATCATTGAAAAACTAACCTCCATAAATGATTGTACTAAGAGGAAAAACAATCTATTTATAAGTGATATATTCTTTTTCATTTACCTTCTTGTTATAAATATTCAATGTTTAGATTTTTCACCTTAATTGTATCTAAATAATTTCATTATCCTTTTGGGATAATGAAATTTAAAAAAATTATTTCTTCTAAATCCATAATCACAAATAGATTGTAGCATGTTCTTTTTGGGTTGGTTTAACCATATTTATGAATAATGATATGAATTTATATGAAGGATGGATTTTGGAAATATAATAATGGATAATAATACAAAAATATGGATTTTTTGGTTCTATCATGGTAATGTAAATATTTAACTAATCAATTAATAAAACCCCATCTGGTAATTATAAATTACCAAAACAAGTTCTTCACTGACTTTATCATCATAAATAATAACTAAAATAATTATGATATAAAATTATAAATAATTATATATAATTGTAAATAATAAATTATGGAAACTTGAATTATCTTAGTTTGATGGACTATAAAACCCAGAAGCATTTGTTTCCTTATAAAAATCCTTGATTCTATTTTTCTCCTCATTGTTTTTTAGATTATTTGGGTTGTTGTAATGGCTTGTGGTCCTTGATAATCTTGAGGAAACATTAATATTTTTTTTGTATTATTCTTGTGAAAAAAGTATCACCACACCATTTTCAAGGTGGAATCAACATAGTGATATTGTGGAGTAGAGGTCATGTAGTAGTGAAAAGGGCTTCACAGTGGTGGTTTTGATCAATAGAACATACACTGTAGAATTTTCCATACATGTATTTTCATTGAATCTACACTTTTGTATCTAAACAACATGATGAAAAAACTCCCATGTCTGTTTTGATAGAGATTAAAAAAATAATTCATCTATCCTTTAGTATTTATGAGTAAAGACTCTTAATATGTTGATAAAAAATTGATTTGGGGATATCTTTTGGAAATGATATATAAAATTTATTTTAAAATTGAAGAAAAGAATAATTGAGGCTCTGATGAGGATATTACAATATGATTATGACCTAGAAAATACAGATATTTCTAAATCTATTGACATCAATCTAGATTTCTAAATGCATTCTGAGACAATTCTATAACATATTCCTTGACCTATATTGAAGTTGATCGAATTTTTGAGCTATTATAAAATAAAATTCCCTATTTAGTAATGTGGTGGTTCATCCCAATGCCATAATTGTTCTTCTTATGTCATAGTGGTCTCCTCCAGTGAAACCATGCATGGTGGAAGCTACCACTACATTACGAGGTTTTTTTGGTATACATCAACAAAATATTACCTTTATTTCCCCATGGATCCATCCAGTCCTCTATGAATCCTTCCATACAAACGTAAAGCCTTATGGGGACCGACATTGGGATTCCATGGTGGGTTATAAAGTTATAGTTTGGGTGGGAATGTGTTTTGGGTGACTACATATTTTACAAACCATGATTTTTAAATTGAAATTAATGAGGTATTACGTTTATTATTAGTTATGTATTTTGATATATATTTTTTCAAATTATAATTTTTTTTATAGAATAATTGATAAGTGTTCTTAACTTATGACTGCTTGTGGGTGTGTGAATACCTTGTGAAACCCATTAAGATAATATTTCCATATGAATTTATAGAGTATATTTTTTCTTATTTAACATTTATTTATATGTATTTATATGATAATCCTATATTTCACATGTTTTCATTCTATCTTTGTTATAGTCCAATACCTTGTTGTGGACATTCTTTTCCTTAGAGGATTTGAGCTTAGTATACCTAAAAGGTGACCATTATTGAATGGATATACCTTAGATAGAGGTTATCTTGATATTCTATGATGATGACAGTGTATCATGACATCCTTTTGGGTAGGATGTAAAATTATTCCATTAGGACTCTAATAAAATGCATCGATACTCATTGCATTATGGATTCTGAGTAGCCCATTGACTTGATGCTTCATGGATTCATAGTAGTGTGTCAAAACAAATAATTAAGGATTCCATGTATAATTCCAACTAGTTTCCTTTTGGATTATTAGTGTCATGAATAAATAATTTTTGATTGATTATTATCATTTATAATGACTTGTGACCATCATCCCAGTATATTACTGAAGCAAGTACGACCCGGAATTTGTGGCGATTTGGATAGAAGAAGACCACTCTATTTTTATTTTATGATGTTATTATTATTATGAATTTATTATATTCTTGTAATTACCCTCTTCTAATTTATAAAAACGTGTTAATGACAAATTGGAGGTGACCTACGAAGTTTTTTACTCACATCCCACTCAAAAAATTCGATGTGCATATAGATTTAATACCTAGAGACCTAGCGAATGGAAATGGATCTATAGTGGAGGGATGAATAGAGGAAATGGAGCTTATAATGGACTAGGATAGACTTTAGAGAAACCAATGATTATTATTTTATTCATCTTCTCTTAATATTTAGTTTTTAATTTACACATTTGGAGTCGTTTATTACTTGTATGACATATACTATCTTTTTCTTTTGTTTTAGAAAGTTCAATCATGTTATTTATTATATTTTTTATGATTTATTATTCACATTTTCACATGGTACTAAGGGTATATTATCCTCACTGATGGAATTAGTCCCTATCTTCTAGACAATATTCCCATGCATAAGTGGTGGTGTGAATGAGTTCATGTAACCATCGTTCTTAAACATTGTGGTTCAGATTGGGATGTTACCAATAGTATCGGTGGACTAGGATTCACTAAATGTTTCTTATATTATACTATATTTTGGTTAGGTATGATAACATATATGACATCTAATACTCGATAAGGGGAACTATGAAAGTGCATATCCCTTAATGTATAGTGGACCTATGAGTTTCCCTAATGTGGGGAAAATTGTGTTTTGCTACTGCCATTGATTAAATTTCCCTAATGTAATTAAAATTATATTGATATATGATTTGTGATATTTTAGGTGAGTTCATGCATCATGGGTGGGTACATAGGTTTACAATCCATATATATAGTATTTTTGGGTTGTTTAGTAGTTCATTAATTAAATGCCTCGATATTTTATTTCTATTTCTGATAGATTATCCTATGTGATATATCTATGTTGTCATGTAGATATACTATATCATTATTGTAATTGATTATTTAATGTGAGAATTTTTTTTTGTTAGTGTATATCTTATGATTGTGACTAATGTACAGGGATGGAAACTAGGGTTAGTGCTCAGAGGGTAATAGTTTGGGTTATTGATAAACTCTTAATAAAGAACATTGTGTGGTCCTACAGCCTAGATCAGTATAATTATGTTCCTAATGTTCTTCATGTTTCATAGATTCCATCACAAATACTTTTTATGGGACCACCAACTATGGAAACACATGATTCTCTCATGACAGCATCTATCATATTGGAGGATATATAGTTGTATGATCTTGTATTGTTTGAAGAGATTCATGCTACAGATCTTGTTCAGTTGTGAATCATTTGGATTTTTCCTATCCAATATGGTATCATTTAGAGGACCATGACCGACCAATCTCAGGATTTTTAGCTCAGAAATATATCTAATTACTAGGGTAATGGATTTTTGTAGGATTTAGAGGACTCGATGGTATTTATCAAGAGATATTCATGTTCATTCAGACTCCAATGGAGAGGGGGTGATTCTAGTATTCTTTATGATTCAGGGACCCCCAGGAGATGGTGGAATATCATGAGTCTGTATACGAAATGAGAGAGTCCTAATTAGGATACCTTCATGATGTTTTTTCATGAAAAACACTTTCCAAACATAATGAAGTTGGACAATTACCAAGTGTTCAAAGAATTATGATAGGGTTCTATGACCGAATCGTCATAGTCTATCCATTTTACAAAGTTACTTCACTTTGATCCGTTTTTAGCTGGGAAAGAGGTACATAAGGCATAAATGTTAGCGATAGGGATTAATACATAGCTCATAAATCAAGATAGGATATTTTTCCTAGAGATGTTTACATAGGTGTAACAGAAAGCCCTAGACATTGATATGGATCGGGAGGTTGGTAGGGAAACCCAATTACTCTCGGTCTGTAGCAACCTAGTGAATGAGTTTCCTCTCACCACTATGATGTTTTATATTGGTGGTGGGAATATGAATATATAACACATTAGAAAGAGAAATTAAAAGCTATTAGTAAAGAGATTATCTTCATCATACCCTTGGGGAAGAGTTCCAGGGATATTCTACCATATAAAGCTTAGACATTATTGTTGGTTTTGTCCAACACCTTAGAAAATGTGTCTATAGTGAGGAAGGCCATGGAATATAAAAAAAATTCTCTAGAGTTTTTTGGAAATTTTTTAATATATTTAAGAGGTTAGGAATGATATTGGACTCAGGAATATGGTTGGGGTTCTCAGTATCAGACTCAGACTGATCAAACACCTTAGGGATAGGGCAGAAGAGCTATGGTAGGCCATGTGTACTCTATATATCAAACTAAATAAGATAATGTAGAGAGGAAATATAACATTTGAGATAAATTTATATTCAACTATAATCCATCTACTTCCTCATTCAATATTGGGTCATCCTATTCTTTTATATATGAACAGCTATTTTCCTGACATGAATAACCAATCACGTTATCCCCTCAGTTAGTATCCCTTGGTTTTACTATTGGAAATAAGAGTGGAATGTATTATGTTATTCCAAGAGTTCCAATTAGTCAACACTGATTATGGAAATATATAGGAGTTTTTGGTTCTATTGATGACAACATTCGATATGATTCTAGACATGGATTGGATAACCTGTTTCTAATATCACATTGATTTCTATAATAGACAACTGTCATTTAATTCTCTGATGGAAGAGAGGTACAAAAAAAAAAAATAAATTGGTAACTGGGAGAATCCAATGTTAGAACATACTTGTGTTAGTTTGGAATGATCAAGGAAAAAATAGAAGGCTTGTCACTTTTAGGATGTATAGTGGAGTCCCACTTGACACTTCCTCTAATCATGGATCTCTATCGAGGAATGTTTCCAGATAACTACATAGATATTCCTCCTAATAGAGTATTTTAATTTGAGGTTGAGATCATAATGGGGGTGTAGACCATTTCAATACACCTATATAGTATAGATCCATCCTTGATTAAGGAGTATGAGGCATGGCTAGATAACTTGTAGTGGAAGGTGTTTATCTAGCTGGATACATCACCATGGTATGATTTTGTGTTGTTTTCCATAAAGGTGGATTGAAGTATTTGAATATTTTTTATTATTATAGGCTCAAATAGGTTAAGGTGAATAATAGATACACATTTCCATGGATTGATGATCTTTTGGATCAGTCACAGGGAGATCGACTATTTCCCATGATTGATCTTCAACTGGGCTATCTTCAACTACTAGTTAGAGAGGATGGAATTCCAGAGACGACATTTTAAAGTATGTAAGGGAAGTACGAGTACTTGATGATTTCGTTATGGCCATGTAATGTGATTGTAGTGTTCATGGATCTCACGAACAATATCTTCCACCCATATCTAAACTCATTCGTCAATATGTTCATCAATGACATCCTCATATACTCCCTGACAGCAGAGCAACGAGATAGAACTTATATATAAAAATTTAATGATTAATTCATTGGATATAAGCACTCAGTTTTTAGTAAAAACATTTTCTTCATCAATATACATTTTCTCTAAAAATGGATTTTATTTATTTTTTTGTGAAAATATTATAATTACTTTATGGAATATTTAGAAATTATATTTTAAAAAGGATAGCACGTTTTTAACAATCATTTCAAAATTATCATATAGTTATATTTTTATATTTTTAAGAGAACATTTATTTTCCAGTGAATGGTCAAAAATACTTATTATTTTTAAAATTGTATTTTTTTAATCATTTAGAATGTGTTATTTAACTTTTAAATTGTTTAAAAGTAAAATTAGTTCTTTATTATTATTTATAATCCAATTTAGTTTATTTGATTCATTTTTATTAATGAATATAGTATAAAAATAATTTTATATTTAAAATGGAATTCTTATGAAATATGATTTTTTATTTTATTTTTTATATTTATCATAAACTAAATGAGTCTAATTCTAGAAATTTAAACTTTAAAAATGTATTTTATATTTTCAAACATGAATTCCGAATTTGGTAAATAGTTCCATTTGAATTTTTTTTCATTATGAATAGTAACCATGGTTAAAAGTTTAACATCGTTAATAGGTAAATCTAGTAATTATCGTTAAAAAATATGGCGAGGAACAAAAATGATGGATACACATTCCATTAACCTATTGGGTTAGTGGATGAAAAATATTTCTATAAATTTCTCCAATAAATGGATACTTTTTCTCTATTTCATTGATTAGGAACACTATATTATTATATTAAAATAATAAATAAAAATGACATTCTCTTGACTTTAATAATTCTAAATTTTTATTAAAAAGAAAAAAATATGAAAAAAATTATTTTAAATGATTATCTTAATGATAAAATATTTTTTATCATGAGAATTTATTTCTAATTTCTAGTGATTGGATAATTCCCTTAAATACTTATGCAACATCGATTTATTATTAACTCAATTAATAGAAAAAGAAAATAAATGACTTTAATAACTCTAAAAGTAATAGTTTTAAAGATTTATTTTGACCCATGAATATTAGGGATTTATATGACATATTATAGATGTGTTAAAATTATTTATTTGAATTACATATTTACATTGAAGTATTTAATGCCAAATTAAAAGAGTAGTGTCAAAACATTATTAATGTATTTTATAATAAATAACATGTTATTAATAGTTTCAAAATTCATAAAAAAATAGTATCTAAGACCAGATGAATCAGATAAGTTTGAAAATATCAACCATGGTGAATTTCTTGTTTTTTTCCTTTAACGAAAATAGTCATGAACCATAGTTGGTAGAAAAATTTATTATTTCCGTAATTGTCAAAATGGTTTATGGGGGTTTAAAACAGAAAGATATGGGGGAAGAAATAACCAAACTTGTCTAAAATTTACTGTATGAGAGGATTTAAATTCGTCTTCATGTGATATTATAAATATATCAATTTAGATCAATTTCAATATAAAAAATAATTTATATTATTTTAATATGTTATTAAATTCAAAAAATTCACCTCATATCACTTATAAAAGGATACCACTTCTCTCCTTTGTTTACACAAATTTGATTATTCTAACATTCCATGACCCCCTACCAATAAATGTTACACAATTAGGAGAGATAGATGATGATGCTGAGTCCAGCCTCTAGTAGGTCTATGGTTGGTGACTATCACCAAGGGTATAATAATCTCTTAGTATGGGAGGACTTATCCTTTATAAATGAATGATGACTCAAAGATATGATAAAAAAGGCCAAAAATACTAAAATATAAAATAAAAAGAAAAACCAAAAAATATCCCACAATTATTGAATACAGTAAAACAAATATTTATAAAAGTATCTAACAATAATTTTTTTTACAGAAATGACTAAAAAACTGTTCCAATCTAGCTAGGAATTTCCTACTCCGTCCCCAATTTCCTCCATGAAACCTAGAAAATGGTTTATATAATGGTGGAGAAAATTATAGGTATACTGAGTAGGGACATATCCAAGGACTCAACATCACATATGAAAATATAATGTTAATGATATAGTTAACAAAATAGAATATCAAACAAGAACATATAATGTTCATCTAACTAGACCTAGCCTGGCCATAACTCACTCACCAAATCAAGCATCCAATAAAATAGTATTGCATCAATATCACAAAAAGAAATGTGCCCCACTACCTCTTCCCCAATGATTATCTACTCTTATTCCCCAATGTGGAATATCATGTGCTCCCATAACTTCCATGAAAACAACATCATATCACATCATATCCCACCCAAAGACACACGGGACACACATCATATCACATGACATCCCGCCTATAGATACCTGGGAAACACATCATATCACATCACATCCTTCCCAGGGACACCTTAGACACACATCACATCAAATCACATCTCTCTTGTAGACTCATTGTCCACACATCACATTTTATCGCATCTCTCCCATGGACGCCTGGTCTACACATCGTGTCACATCACATCCCACCAATAGTCGCCTAATCTTCACAGCACATGACATCACATCCCACCTATAGACACATGGGCCACACTTCACTACTGTTCAATCTCTAATCCATCCCATATCAATGTTGTTGAAGGAGGGGTGTGGTAAAGGGGGTATCTAAAAATATATATCACCCATATATGGATGTTAGGGAATACACCAATTATTATGAAGCTAAGATCATGTTTATGGTTATCCATATCAGGTGGGTCACAAATAAAAATAACATATATATATATATATATCACACAATCCCCAACCTATGGGTTTAGATTAACTGCTATAGAGAACACCACATTACAACCATTGTACCGCACACCAACTTTCACAAATGCAAAAACCACTATATTAATCACCATGTAACCACTACCCAAGCCAAAAAACATTTTCTAGTTTCAATTAAATTTTTATATGAATTTTTTAAAGCCATTTAATTTCACATTAACAAACACATTTATTTATTTATTTTAGTTATTCAATTAAAACAAATCAACATCCAGTCCTTCTCATTGTCTTACCAGCCTATTTTGATTTGTTTCTCATCACAATTCATATCATTCCAAACAAAGAATCTATCCTAACAATGTTATGCTACAATTTTACCACATCACTGAAAAACTACCACAACTCCACAAATTCACATTCTTCATCACATCACATATCCCATACCATATAAACATGAATTCCATACATCAAAAAACTCCAACCACCACACACTACAACCACAAAACCATAACAAGAGCTCCGCAACCACATCTCAAAAGAAACATTCCTCACAAAACAACCACACATAACCACCACACATCATTTCCACCACACATCACACAACTATTCACCATAGAAACATTAAAACTTTTCACCTTACATCACAGAATTACCAAAATTGAAACCATGATAACCAAACTTTTCATCACATCCCCACACATCAGAAAACCCAGCTAGTCTACTGCATCCTTGTACAATATCCCAAAACACATTGGGGAGAACAACAATACCATGAATTCAAAATCTCATTATAAACCTAATTCCATAATTTTTAAAGGGATTTCCTTAAAATACACATTTAATTAGAATTTGTATTATCACAAAAACTAAAATCAAGGGGAAAGTAGTTTATTCATAAAATATATATTCCATATGTTTTTATTTAGGATAATATCACACACAAAAAATAGAAAGGTTCATTACACCATAATAAATATAGTGTAAACAAGGCTCCCAACATCTATTATATTCAAAACAGGTAAAATGAATGCATAATATCATCAACAACATATATCAAGTAATTTAAACATCTGATAAATCCCCATTCCCATCCACTATTTTTGAAATTAATATTAATTATCTCAGTATGAATACCCTTAATATCCACCCAAAAGAATGGAAACCCATATAGATCTCACTCATTTCACATAAATATGTGATTAAGAGTATCCCCTTCCACAATGATGATTTTTGATTTTTATACATGATGCTGGGTGAAGAAGAAACAAAATAAAAATCATCGTTGCACAAGAAACTCATAGATCAACCAAAAAAACACCAAAGGGTCCTCGAAACACAACCCACACACACCCAAACCAAAATCGAACCACCGCAGCTGATATCCAAAAAATAACAGAAGGAAACCTTATTGGGAAGAAATGGCAACACACCATAAATCACCGACATGAATCTATATGAACCGAAGGATCAAAGAAGAATTATAAGTGCAAATAGATCCCCAAAAAAACTAGGGGATAACAAAAAAAGAAGAGAAAGAGTGTAATAATGGAAGGATAATTGACCATAAAAGTGTTAAAAATAACTGCGAACCTCACATGTTCATTTCATGCAATCCATTCCAAAAATTAGTTACCATATTTTTATCTTCCCTCAAAATTCACACCGCCATGGATTTTAATTAATTACACATCTTGATCTACTTGTACGATGTGAATCCTTGGTTTCCAATTATTCCACATACAATCTAGGAATCCAATTGGCTATATGGGGTTTGAAATACCATTGCATATTGTGTAAACCATTAATGATGTGAATATCTTGTAGTAGCTCTACTACAAATCCAATAACCATGAAACCTCCTCAAAACACCATTAAAACACCTATAACTCCCAAAATAGGCTATTTAATAGATTAATAAGGGACTAAATGATGCATTCGATACCAATATAATGATTAAAATCCTTGGATTAAAGCGAACCAATGACATGAAATTTGACCAGAAAACTATCCCATGAGATACATGTAAAAGATCTCATCACACCTAAAATACTAGAACCATCTAAATACACATGACTGGAATGCCCATAAAAATACCCTACGTAACCACATCATCACAAAACCTTGTCAACTACCATAATTATAAGTCCATTGACTATGAAAACCACCACACATCATTACACCAAGAACATAAATCTGGAAATTACTTTGTCCATATCAAGATACTATTTTCCCTTGGTGAAATTATATAAACCACACAATTTTAATCACATTATAGTATAATTAATATTGATTATAAATCAATCCCTCCCATTTTTATGTGTTTTATACATTAAAACACACCATTTATTAAAGAAAACAACACATCTCATAACATAGTAAATCCTATATATAACATCATCAAAATTAAATAGGGAAATGAATAAAACAAAACAAGTCCAGGTAATAGGAAATCATATGCATCACCCTCTCAAGTTATATACTCTATGCCACATTGATTCTATAAATCATGAACCAATGGAAGGGTCTACCAAAAAAAACTTATCTCTATGATAATCGATTGCTAATGGCCACCCCATGAATGTCACATCATCATATGTATCAACCTCTCCCTATTCTATAACATGGGAGTAATCATTATGATATTGGGGAGGCTGAGACATCTGGAAGACCTCATGAATCCTCTCAAACTATATCAAAAATTAAATCCAATATTTTCAACACCAAAACACCCCCAAAACCTCAATGGGCCTAAAAAACCTATGATATTTATTTCTCCCCATCTAAAACCTCTACTAAAAACACTGAGTAGAGTCTCTAAAAAACACATGGTATCCATCCTTGAACTCTAGATGCATTAATCTATGATTATATTAGGCCTTATAATAGTCCTAAACAGGCCTCATCAAATCATTAAAAAACATAATCTCCTCTCCATTCTCTACACCAAATTTGGACCATGAACATCCAACTCCCAAACTTCTATAATGTATAATAGAGAACAACATGTTATCCCATATGATTCCTCAAATGTAGATATACTGATGGATAAGTGATGGATATTATTGTAAAAATAATTGACCAAATGAATGTTTCATTCCAATGATACACCAATATTCAAAAAAAAATCGTGTTCCACATCCTCTATCTTTTGTATGGTCTACATTGTCTGTACATTTGTCTGTGGGTGGAAGGTATTGATAAGGTGAAAATAGGAGAAAAAAAGAATGATAAAATCTCCTCTATAATAATGAGGTCATATGAGGATGCTGATGAATGATTATAGTCCTCATTAACCCATGAATCCAAACTACATCGTCATCATATCACCTTGACAAAACATCAATGATAGTTGAATCTGATTTCTAGGACATACCATGATTTCTTCCATCGGTCAACTAGCATCCAATCCTCATAAAATTATCCCTATACATAGGGAAACCCTCTAATAAATTCCATGATTACTTCTTCCCATGTACACTTTGGGATGTCCAAGGACATTATTAAACCACCCATGACACGGTGACCAACTTTCACCTACTGAAATACCAGACATTTTTTCCACAAACATTGATTCTTATAGTTTTATCCTTAGCCACCAAAGTAGTATCCTCAATCCCTGGTACATATTTTTCACACCATGATGTATAGATAAAGGTGAGCTATGATAATCATGGAGAACTCCCTCACACATACCATGTGGGACAGGAAACCTTCCCTAGAAATACAACTAGTTCTGATCGTCCTCTAACCACTACATATGAGCATCACCATGGATAACATAATCACACATCACATATTAATTTTTGTATCCAAATATATATTACTCTACCTATAGAAATAAATTACACCCCATGGTCACGTGATGAATATATCCTCAACCACTACCCTCCCCAACATCTATATGCATCACTGAAAGTACTTCCAATCCTTTTTAATCATTAACAGACACTGAAGACACATCCTATAAAGGAATATGAATAAATTAATTGATAATTAAATAAAATTAACTGTGATATAAGAGATAGGAAAATCATAATCCTGAATAAAACATATCTCAAGATCATATAATCGATTAAAACCACAAAACACTTGTCGATGAGATAATGCCACCACAACTATAAATTGAACACAGATGATACCAACTCTAAATATTGTGTGGAATAGTTATTCTCATGGGAAAATAACATTCAAGATCCATAATATATCATCCCCCTATACTACGTCTACATGCATCTCAATCGTAGATGGGATGAACCACAAAAACCATCAATCAACACAACCTCCTTGTGAAATGGAAAAACTAGAAAACTAATCAACATCTCCTTTAGGTAACAAAATGTTTTCTAACAATCATTAACCAAAAAATAAAATGGGTTCTTCATATTCAACATTTTAAATTAGTTGAAAACACAATATAAATAATGAAAAAACATTCTATAATATCTTGTAAGGGCATGCATGCTACGAACCTCTACCACATTCTTGGGTGATTCCCAATAAAAACCTACATCATCCTTCAATGGTTACATTACCACACCTTAACAAGACACCACATGCCCAAGAAAATGCACCTCTCACATATAGATCTTCCACGTGGACCGCTTTCCATAGAACAGGTGGTGTTAGAGGACCTACATAAAAACATTGAGATGCTTGAAATCCTCCTCCTATGACTTCATGATGACCAACATATCATCAATTAATAAGATTATTAAACAGTCCAGGAACTCCTGGAACATGGAGGTCATAAAGCACTATTAACATGGGTGGTGAGTTCATAAAATCTAATAACATGACTACAAACTCAACGATCCTATTCTGGAATCTATTGGATTCCTTCAGGATATCCTCACATTTGTTCCTCAACTTGTGATATCCAGACCAAAGATCAACCATTGTTAACCAACTATCTCCTTAATCTTGTTTGACAGATTTCTTATCCTAACGATAGGGTAAAGGTTCTTGTACCTTACCTTATTCATCATTCATTAGTCTATAAAAAATCACATACTATCATATACCTTTTTATGAATAACATTGTAGCACCCCATAGGAAAACACAGGCTTAGATGAAACCCCTATGTGTCATAACATTCCCATACAACCTCAATTCATGTTACTCTGTAGGCACCATTCGTAGGGATCCATTGGAATCACAGACTCCCCCAGATGTAACTCAATCACAAAATCGATATCACATTAAGGGGTTAGTGTCATAAACTCATATGGGTAGGCATCTAGAAACACCTAAACAAAGCTGAGGAAAAACTTCAATATGAGATTCTACTAATATCACCACCTAATATGGAAAAAATAATTTCTAGTTTCCTTACACCTATTGAATATCCTCGATCATCAATGAATTCCACTCACAGGTACTCCACGTCATAAAATAAATCTTCTCTAAAATAATATAATGACTAAATAGAATAAATATATCCAATATATGTTAAGGATAATATAATATATATATATATATAAAGTAATTAGAAGTCCCCCATCGACATGTGTTTCCCTATCATCATAAAACATCCCCTACACACATAAAAAACAATTTTGACCTCTAACGAATGAATATAACACAAGGGGAATCAATATACTATCCCCATCAAGTCCCAACACAAAAAAGAAATCTTGGAAAAAAGAAGTGTGAATCTCTTGAATCAACCATTGTACACAGAGGGGTAGAAAATATAATTATTATACCTCAAACAATACCCATATCTATTGGTGATGCTGACTCCAAGGCCTACATCTAACCGTACCCACATCCTCTACCTCTCTGATGTTGGCTTCAAAACTAGGATTTTACCTAGGTCACTATGAAATGGGACTATCACATGGATTCCCTATTCTAAATACACCTATTATGAATTTTGGAATAATGACCTGTGATCTCTAGTATGCCAACTACTTCGGAAGCAAATAATACTGGAACAAAGCGGTCTTGCCACCCATCCTTAATTGAACTCAATGAGTGGTAAAACACTATGCCTAGGGGTTCCCATATATCCTTATGATATATAATGAAAATGAAAAACCCCTGATTTTTTATCCAAAATAATATGTCCCTCATAGACTAGGAAGAAACATCTACATCCAGTTCCCACTAAACATAACCCTTACAACCTTAACACCTGTTGACCACTTCCTAAAGTTCATCTACTTAAAACTACCTATTAGAAACTCTCTTTAGTCTCCTCACACAAGGAATGAATCACCTCTATGACCTCATACTTTTTATGTACCTAATGTTTTGTCGGGATCATAAACAATGTGTCCCCGTACCTAAGCGTTGAGCACAAAGCCTCCTCCAAACTTTTCTATCTGGACTCATGACCTGTAAAAACATAAGAGGAATGGTGTATAAGTTTCATGAACCTAATCCTAATATTCTCAAAACTTATTATACACCACTATAGAAAGAGAATCCCATTCCTCTTGGTTACCCTCAATGATAATGACAAAAACACTACCTAGAACTCCCCTAAAATTCAGGCCACAACACATATTCCTCCTTTTGGTCTCCCAGAAATACCGTCCAACACTGAATCATAGATCCCTAAATCGGGATAACTACCATCAGAACCCATAACTCTTCTTAGGCTCTGTTTAGACTAAAATCAATCTTGAGATCCTTTTATGATTATACTGTCTCCATAACATGGATGCCCCCTTCATACTAACACAAACTCTTCCACTAAAAGAAATGAAAATCTCTCTACCATACCTCATCCTCCACATAGACACTTGATGATAAATCGGACTATCATGCTGAACCTCAATTTCTTGGGAGACTCATGGAAGATGTAGAAAATTAATTCTTGAATAAAAGGAGTATATCATAACCCTGGATACAAGGAATTTTATCAATTCCAATTTAATTAATTAATTTTATTTTCACATAACTCCCAATTAAAATTAAGGAAAACGTCATCATGATGCATTTACAACTACTATATCTTGACCCTAAAAACATTTCCACCTCACAAGGTCAATAAATAAGCTCACGTTCTATGCGCTGGATCACAAGGGGCCAACAAAACGCATTTCCTAGCTAGTCTACCTGGCCTATGTCACGCACTAATTTCAACTAGTGCTATTTCCATAAAAAAACATGGAAACCATACGATTCCTATCTCCAAAATCTATCCAATATATCATCACAAACTCAGAAACCATTCTTTCACATCCCCCTCCCACCCATGTTACTACAATAAGTAGGGAGAGATGATCACTCTAGAGTCCCACCTATTGTACGCCCCGGGTTGACTTCTAGCAATGAGGGTATAAATATATCATTGTGTACGAGGCATTCCATCTATAAATTAAATAGGACCAAGATATCATAGAAAACCCATCAAAAACATTGTTATACATTTTAATCGTTAACCAAAAACCATCCCACAGTGCATGAATAGAGTAAAAATCATATATATAATAGTATCCAACAATATACAAAGAAAAAATCAAGGGCAGAAACTCCACAATAGCACCAACCCGACATGTATTGTCTATATCAATCCCTAAATCCAAAGAGACCTAAAAATAATTTTATATACATGGGATGAACAAAATAGGATACATTGTAGGGACAAATAAATGGCCTCAAGTTCACATGTTAAAAAATCATGATATTGCACCAATGAACCAACAACATAACAAATATGCACATATAAAGGTCATCTAACCAAACCATTTCTCAACATGGTTAAATCATTATGAAATGTATCCAATATAAAAATAAAACAATAAGATCATAATAAATCATGGTTCCCCACTATCACTTCCCTACTAATTTTTTTCTCTCACACCCCAACGTCGAATGTAATATGCTACAATTCCTTACACACATACCACATCCCATCACATCACACAAATCTTATAGAAACCTTATCAACACATCACATCCCACCCATAGAAACAAATGTCACACATCACATTATATCACATCCCTCTTGAAAACACCCATGCCACACATCACATCACATCACTTCCCTCCTCTTAACACTTGGGACACACATCACATCACATCACATCCTACATATAGACACATGGGATACACATAACATAACATTCTACCTATAGACCTAATGGACACACATCACCATTTAGAAATCTCAAAAACCAACCCATATTATTATTGTTGGAGGATTCAGGGCGAGATGGTGTAGTCTGCAATGCATACCACCACCAACCTGGATGTTGGAGAATACACCCGGAACAAAAAACCCTATGAGAAATTGTATAGTTATACAACACTGGTGGGTCATGTATAAAGAAAACATAAGAATACATGACATTGAAATAACATAATAAAATACATATATTTTCACATCAACTACACTAGTACACAAAAATCATCACCACCATACTTCACCCCAACCATCACAACCACTACCAGAACTATATAAAACTCCATGAAACTACCACACTATCCACAAATAATTTGTGACTTTTATTTATATTTTTATCTATATTTTTTCATTAGACATTTTATTTCACATTATAGTACTCACTCATTTATTGGATTCAATTAGAGAATTAACACACACATATTTTCAGTCCATATCATGTATCTATCATCATATTATATTTTGTTTATCATGAATGTTAATCCTATGGATAACCCAGATACTATCTCAACCACTCAACAATACAACTCGCCTATCTTACACAACATCCACCACATCACCACACATCCACCACCCCCATCATGTCACATAGACCAAGCCATCATACCATGTTAACATGAAATCACACAACCACAACTACCACACATGAAAACCATTGTGTCATAAACACTACTCCATAAAGACTTATCCCAACACAATCTCAGCACATATCTATGACATTTTTATAGCAGACATCATCACCCCAACACATCAAACCACTACACCCCATATCCACATCACAACTCTTCACACCAAATATCACAATTTTCCATATTACATCAATAATAACCATACTATTCATCATAGTCCCACACATCACATGACCCATAAAGTCACCTCCATAACTGAACAATATCTCATACAATGTAGAGAAACAAAATAAGTAAAAGAATACACAAAAGCATCAAAAACCAGCTTCTATAGATATTTGTGGATTTCATAGAATTACCTTATTAAATATCGTGTGCATTATCAGTGAATCATAAATCTATGGGAAACCAGTTTATTATCCCCAAATATGAGCTTTATACATTTGATTAGAGTGTGATCGCACAAGAACATATAAAGGTTCATTAAAACATAATAACTACAATAAAAATAAGGCTCCCAACAACCATTATTTATAGGATTTTAAATTGGTATGCATAATATTATCAACAATATATATCGATGTTGTTAAACATTTGATAAATCTCCTTTCCCATCAATTATTTTTTAAATAAAAATTAATTATATCATTACAATGACCGTTACTATCCACCCAGTGGAATAAAAAATCATGCATATATCATAGATAGAAAATAAACACGTTAGAAAGAGGAACCCTTACCTCAATGAATCTTTCAAATCTCGCTACACACTACTGGTAGAAGAACAATCTACAAAAAAAATTACTCCACACAAGTAACTCATGGATCAACATACACCACACTTATGTGTTTTCAAAACTCCACCCATACACACACCATAATAAATATGCATTGTCATGGAAGATATGTGAAGAATACTAGAAGTGAAAACATATGGAAGAGTGGAAAATCAATAAAAATCACCAATGGAAATCAACCATATACCATGGATCGTTGTAGGAGAACAAGGGCTATATGATCCTCAAAATTTAACCTTGGGTTTCCAAGAAAATAGAGAATCATAAGTTTAGAAATTAAATGAAAATATTTCCTGAAATGGGTTAAAAATAACATGGGAACCAAAAAATTCTTTTCATTTAACCCCCTCACAATGTGAATTAACATATCTCCAACTTCCACCAAAATTCATTTAGTCTAGACTATTAATTAATTTCATTTCCTACACTATGTTCATGATGTGAATCCATCTCACAGTTTCTCCTTAGCCTGTATACAATTTGTGAAACCAGATAGCTACACAAGTTGTGAATCTTCAATTCCCTCCATGTAATCCATTCTTGAGATGAATATAATGTAGCAAAATATCTACACCTCTAACCACTACAAATCCTTAAGCCTACTCTATAAAACAACCAAAACCTAAAATTTGAAAATTAACTGATTGAGAAGAAACAAACTATTACATAACACAACCAACCCCGGACTAATTCCCTTATCATTATAGTCAGATGATTTTATATGTTTTGTACCTTCTTGAATACCATCCCAAGGTCCCTAAATGTGTTATCTAAAAGATGTCTTCTAAAGATGATGAAATTTTCTATGCCAACTATTTAAGGATTATTTCTTCTTCTATGTTCTATTAATGTGTTTTAACTATCATAAAATAATAAATACACTATCGTAAATATGCTAAGATATTATTTTGATTATGGTAAATCCATTTTCATCTCTTTTTCATCCAAGAGAAGTAGAAAACATCACTAATTTTTATGTATGACTTTATATCTTTTTAGAACCCTGGCCCTCGTAAGATCAGAGTCGGTGTCTATTACCATTACATTAGAATAAGAAACAATAAAACACATCTCAAATGACAAATAATTTATGTAGTATTTGTAATCTATATATATACTGGATTCTTAAATTAAATTTTAATGCACGAATTACAACATAATGCATTATATAGTAATATATTTTTTCCATATAGTATATCCTAAAAAATCCTTCTTATTTAACTTCATGCAATCCAAGTTAAAGGAAACAAAAAAAAACTGATCTCAAATTCCTAGTAAGGGTAATGTAGGGAGGAAACAATATTGAATCATAAGAAAAATCAATATATAATGGAATATTTCTAAACGAACATTCCATGTAATCAATAAACCCCAAGGAAGTGCATACAAAATATAGAAAGGTAAGTAACTGAACACAAATTCCATTTATAAAACTAGACAAAGCATAATAAAAATGTTAAGGTAACTAATTGAAAACCATTATATTTAATCCATAAACATAGAACGAAATTCATCCACATATTTTTTCATAGTGATTATATCATTGATATTGAAAACTGAATCTAAATGAAGCAATGATTAATTATTGGATGTCGTGTTTCCTAGTTACAAAATACCTTTAGTGTCAAGACATTTCACAAGAAATTTTAAAATGTACTGGGTGAATACCACACTAAGGCTAACCAACTAACTCATCTCATTATAATACCGATTCATTAAGGGGGTATAAATAATTAGGCCCCACATATGTCACACATATCAAAATAATTACTAATATATCATATTATCAATTTAATTCACAAACAATTTTCCTTATCAAGTATCTATATTGAGTAAAAGATACATACTTATCAATATTTAACTATTTAATAAAATAACTATCAAGTACATACAATATGTAAAAATAGTATACTATTTATGAAAAATTAAATCCATGATAAGTGATATTGTTATTTGGGGTAAATTTAATGACTAATGATCACCGAAATGTGATAATTCAATGGGAGGTTTATGAAAAAATGATTTAAGAAGTGATTATAGAAATTATACATATTAAAAATAATCATAATCCATCCAATCAAAGAATATGGATGGAATCAGTATAACATATACACAAAAGATTTATAATATGGTTCATTTTCATTGATGAAATAAATATACCATAGAAAGACATTTAAAAATGTTATTGAGGAAAATATCACTTTCATTTTGTAAAAAATTGAAAATAAATATATATTTAAATAACATTAAATATAATTTTTATTAAATTTATCTCTATAAAATTTTAATGTATGCATCAAATAAATGTCGGTGGGTAATTTTATATAAGGTAAATGGAACATTTCTTTTTCACAAAAAATTGTTTGAAAAGTGCCTTATTCGAAAAGAGACAAAAAGATTCATTTGAAAAAAAATTAAAAAAATAAATTGTTAAATATTTCATTATAATAAATCAAAATAGTTTATGAAAATTAGATAAATTTTTTTAAAACCTAGTTTTGAGATAAAATAGTTCACCTATCAAAGAAGGAAATTTAGTCATGTTTTTATAACAAAATTTTCCAAAACATTATTTGTGAAATTGAGTGGAAAAATAAAAATATTACATGAAAAATATCATAAATAATAGTGGATAATAAAATTAATGGTTTTATTTGATATTTATTATATAATTTACATTAATGAAAATTCAATAATATAATATCTTGACTAAAAATATATTAATAAATATACCCTTAAAATGAAAATAATGTTGAATTTTGAATTAAAAAATGAATTTATTATGTATTTTCAATATAAGTATACATAATAGAAGTAGATATAAATAAATAAATATATATAGTAATATTAAATATAAAAATAATCATAGAATATTAATTATAATAAGGAAATAATATAACATAATGAAAATTAATTGAGAAATGAATTTTATTTACCAATTGGTAACATTAATATGAATACCCCTTAGATGATATAATTAAAGTTTATACTCAAAATATCATGAATGAAAATGTATTCCTAAAGATAAATTTCTAAGGGGCTGTGTGAACACTATATAAAATAAAATAGTTTTGAATTTGATATAAGGTTCATAGAAATAAATGTGATACTAGAAATCCCTTTACCCTTGGCTTCTCTATAGTTTAAATCACATTACACTCTTATATAACGGTTTAAATACTATTATTAACTTATTAAAGAACTATATTAATATTTCTGATATCATATATAGTTCTTTTATAACATATTATAACCCGTTCATTAATAATATTACGTTATTGTCATCATTTTGGGTGATAAATGCATTATTTTTCAAGTAAGATTTGACCTGTTATTTTTTCATATTACATAGATCATTATTTAAATATCTCAAAAATTTAAACCATAATTTAAATATAATATATATTCGGAATATATATATATATTCAATAATCAAGAAAATCATGATATTTAATTGTTATTGAATATTCATGGAGACGGTAGGTCGTACATATGCATGATTGATTTTTTCATTTTCTTATCATATTAAAAATTGAAAATTAAATAGTATCTAATAATATTATAATTAATTTAAAATATGTTTATCATAAATATCACATTATTTCATTAAAATCATCCTTTGTATAGCGTGAATGAATCACCTCGCTTTGAGGAGGCAGTAGTCAGGACATCTGCAGACGATGTTATTGTATTCCCCCAATTTGGAAAGCATTATGGTATGTCTTATAAAATAATTACATAAAGAAAAATAAGTTATAAATATAATAAATAAAACATATTAAATATTAATACTTCATTATTTCCATCATTTAATTGTGGTAATGGAAGAACGAATGACATCGATCCTCGATGTGGTAGTCTGTCGTACACACAAATGATGAATTTACATCCCATTTGATGAAAGTGTGTGTAGTTTTAGGTCACAACCTTCAGATAAAAAAATAAAAAAATATTTAGGATACAATTTTATTATATAAAAGATATATAATAAGAATATAATGACTGGATTGAGAAATAAAACAAATGTTCTCCTTAAAGAACATTACCTCGTTTTTGGGTATCTCATTTTGGTTTATACTAAAAGACTTAATTTGTGGGATTTATTAAAAAATTGAGACTTCTAGAATGAGGGGAGTTATTTTTTGAGATTATTTTTTCTCTGTTTTGGATGATAAAAATTGATTTAGTTTGGTGAATAAATAGTAGGGATTGGTTCCTTTTTATTTAGGAGGAGTACTATTCTAGTAAATATAAAAACGGTAAACCCCATTTGGAGGTCTCAATTAAATCATGTATCACTAATAATGAACCAAGTATATATAAGTAATTATATATTATAAATATGCACATCCAATTTATTTTGGAAAAGATACAAGGTTTTTTCCTTAACTGTAAGAGTTAGTCCCTTATTAAGCTTGTTTTTCTCCTAATCAATGTAATTAATTTTTATTTCATTTAATAATATATTTGGTAAAAACCAATTATACCCCAAAATAAATTTAAAAATATTATTATAAAAATATGGAATCCATTTTTACAAACTCAAATCATTTATTTTATTGAATTTAATTTATAATTAATCCCGGAGATGGAATGGGAAAACAGGGTTTTAAAGTCCAAATGGTCCAAAGTTCACTATGCTTTTATATATAAATTTAATATAAAAAATATTCAAATTATATAAATTGTTTTAATATTAGATATATGTAATTAATTATTCATTTAAACTATAAAATATAATTTAACACTATAAATTATTTTGGATGAAAAATCATTTTTTAATTAAAATTAAGTATTTTTACAATTCATCAAAAAATAAAACATAACAAGAAACTCCAAAAAATTCACCCAAAAATATATTTAAAAATTTAATTTCAAAAATGATGTTTATTTGACATATAAAATTTATAAAAATTTTAAAAAATTTCATTAAATTAGGTTCACCATTAAAACTCAAAAAAATCGCCTTCTGAAAAATACAACTTTTTAAGGGTAAAATTTTATTTTCCCCTAACTTATGCTGATAAAATATACTAGATGAGTTTAAAAAATATTTTATTGAATATAAAATATATATATTTCATTAATTTCATTCAATTATAAAAATTAATTAAATTTATTCCGGGAAAACCCTTTAGAATCATGAAAAATGTTCTTTATAAAAACTGTTCCTATATATTCAATTTGTTTTCATTTTATTTTTTAACCATTGAATTAAAACAATAATTTTTATACGATAGTTAATACTATTCATAACCACCAATTTAATTACTTGTTTATATATTATTATATAAATTACAATATTTTAATATTATATTGTTGTTCGGTAAAACTCGGGATTATGTATAATGAAAGTTATCGAAGAAAATCATTATTGTGTATGATTCTAGATAACTCAGTATTATTCTCATTGAAATATATAGAATATATTAATTATATTTTAAATACTTATTATTTTATATCCTTTTATGTGATTTTTGTTGCGTTTCATTCTCACAATGAAATACAATATCCATATTTTACATTTTTGGGGATGTACATTCTCCACAACATAATTAAATTGCATAATCACAATTTAAACATGATCATGGTATTATAGGGTTTCTAATTTGAAAATACAATTAATCAAATACTACATCTTAAAATGGATAAAAAATATCATCTTAATAATAGATAAATGGATTTATAAATGTCACGTGACTAGGTTCCAAAGTTGGATAACACCAGTGACAAGTGAATATATGGACAATGAAGAAAAGAGTAAATATTTATAGGGTTTTATTGATGTCATTGATCACAAATAGTTGAATTATAAATGGAACTTTGAGGGACTCAAATATATAAATCATGATGATTTAAAATACCATTAGTTCTATAAAAATTATTTTTTAGGATGATATTTTATTTCTGGAACATTTGGACTAATGTTAAGAAATTTGATTACAACATATGAAAAAAGAAAATGTAATTATTTTATATATTTCTATAAAACATTATCCTTTTGTTGTGATTTTATAAATTTTAAATGTAACACTTTACTCAATTAAATGAATATCCAAAATGATTTTTTCTTCGTATGGCACTAAAATTCACTTTTACCAAATTGTAAGATCCTTAAAAAATGCATTTATATCATTTTATACATATTTTTATAAAACCAACATGTTTTATTATTACACTAAAAACCTGAAATGTGATACTACCCATTAATCATTAATATTTATTTTTCAAATTTATTTAAAAAACAATGACATATAACGAGTACATCGTGTATATCAGTGGTTGGTATTAAACCCTTATCATTCATTGGATGTTGGTTCAAGTCCTTCTACATTGTCAGATACGATAGTTCATCACCTGGAATACATATATTCATTTTTCTAAATTAAATTAATATAATTTCTAAAATGTTTCCATAAAGTATAATGGACATCCTTGAAAGTAAATTAATCCTTATATAAAATTTTTACTAGGTTTTTAAATGAAACTTAAATTTTTTATGAAGTCTAATAATCATATTTATATATAGACCCTAATGATTCAAAATACCTTTACATAGAGGTCTATAAAATGTAAACACATTTTTACTTAAATAATTTTTCTTCATGAATATATACTTTCCATAATATTCTCCAAAATGTCTATAATCAAGGTAGAGTACCATAACATAAATCTTAAAATAAGGTTTTAAGACATAATGCATACGATCAGTTAAAAGCTCAGAATACTATAATGATATAATAAACTCGTAAGTTAATGAAGACATATTTGATTCTATGCTAATCCTCAACGTATATCTTAGGGTTATGTTCTCAAATCTGTGTTTTCCTAAATCTTATTCATATGGTTATTATTAATCCTCTATTTATACCATCTATTGGACCACAACCATAGTAATACTATAGTCAGTGTCTATAAACATTAAATTGGAATAATATTCCTGGAAATGAAGCTAGAAAGAATGAACATTTTAGTACTCCTGGTGTTACACCCAGGTTTATAAATTTATCTTCGGTTCCAATTCGATTTTGATCCTTGTTTGATTCTCAGGAACCATGTGTGACAGGTTTATGTATTTGGGGTATTATTACCCTATATCATTGGCCTATATTTCCTCATGGGGGTTCCCCTTGTGTTTTTGGAGAAAATATGTGTTTTGGTTGGGTACACCATAGCGCATAGTTAGCGCACGGTTAGTAATAATCATGCACCCCAACCCAGGTAACCATGTGACTGATCATAGGCAAGAAAGTAGCTACCGCATGGCTACCTCATTGTTATTCATTCCATGTGGGATGCATGTGTGTGAAGTCTATTCCTCATCAGTGGCGGTCACACGATCACTGCACAGTTTGACAAAACATACGGCCTATCCAGGTCATCAAAAAAATTTCTCTCTCCCCCAATTCGTATACTCAAACACACCCTTACCTCTCCTTTTTAGTATCATCCATCATAGGCACATACTCCCCATATATTGGCTCCATTAGGCCTCTATATATCAGTGTATTTTGTAAGATTTCACCTCAAAATCATTATGTATGTCCTATCTCCCTTCGTTTATCCCTTCCTTCTTTGGGTTTCCTACAGTTTCTTGGGGTTCCCATTCTACCTTAGTTAGTGTCACAATTTTTAGGGTTGAAACCTAAAATTTTTGTCTCGAACTTTATGTTTTAGGTTAGATCTAAATTCCCTTGGGTGTGATTGAGGTTTTATTTAGATTCAAACTAGATTTCAGAAGTTATTTGTCATTTGATGTAGGATCCATTTGAATCACTTCTTTAAATTTATGATTACATAGATTTCTTGATTTTACCACCTTCAATAGTTGTTGAATAGGTAGGTATCATTTTATTAATAATTATTTTACGTGAAATGAGGTGTTTTCTACTTGGTTTTAATTGATTGAAATGGGTTGAATGGGTTTTAGACATCAACTGCTAGATGAAATGCCTAGTTGGAACATGTAAACATATTTTGGATGTGAAGTCATGTTTTTGGGTTTCATAAATGGATTCCTAATAGGATTTTGGTTTTGAAAATAGATTGTTTCTTGTTATTTATAACAAGATTTGATATTTGAATGTATTTTGAGGACTGATTTTCACTTTTGAAATGGTTTTATTGGAAAATCCTTCATGGATTAAGTCATGTTCTTGTCGGTGGTTAAATATGTGGGAATTCACTTGGTTTGGGAATCAACTAATGTTATAATAGTTTCAGGGAATGGGACTACTACTTGAGGAGGACCAGGTGGTTCCAGTTTATATGAATTATATGATAGCAGGTATATATGGATTTTTAATGGAATTGTTTGGTAAACCCCTTTGTGAACTGAACATAGGAACCTACCACAGAAAATTGGAATTCTGAGAATGTTTGTTGCACTAGTATAGGCTAATGGATTAGCTAGTGGACAATACCAGGGCTTATTATATTATCATTGATATGGGATCAGGCCCCTCAGTTAGGCCAGGTAGGGGGGTGATCTGGGATTTTGGAATTATTATGTAATTAAGTAGGGCATGCCTTCAGAATGAGTCACATGTATATTATGATCTAGTTCTCCTTTTAGTTCTGAGGTATTCTTCTGTTTGTCTAACATTAGTACTACTGTCCGATTTCCCTCTCTATGAGACTATATACCTTGGGCTTGCTTATGGTTTTTTCTTGGTAAATTGTGAATGTTTGGTTTCATTAAAGAGATTTCAAGAAGATGTTTTTAAAGAATGACTGGTTTTCCCTTTACCCCTTTTTCATAAAAAATAAATGTTTCATATTTGGTTCCTTTTTTTTCCTTTTTCTTATGAACATAACTCTCTGCCATGAATTGAATATTTTTTTAAAATTGTGAGGGAAATGGATTGTGATTTGAATTATATAAAGTGTTACGTGTGGAAAACCCTATATTTATATAATGTAGTTAAATACTGAAATACGTGTCACTTTATTTAAAGGATATGTGTTTTGAATAGATTTATTTGGGCCTACCTACTGAGTTTTAATACTCACACCTATATTCTTTTCATGTTTTTAGTTTTGGAAGTAGGTTCCAACTTGGGTTAAATCATCTCAAAAATTATTGGTTATATATTTTAGAGTGACCCTAGAGGTCAGATAGAGA
Source organism: Viscum album (assembly GCA_963277665.1). Taxonomy (NCBI): domain Eukaryota; kingdom Viridiplantae; phylum Streptophyta; class Magnoliopsida; order Santalales; family Viscaceae; genus Viscum; species Viscum album. The sequence goes on along the minus strand of OY728121.1, from coordinate 1,897,311,911 downwards.
TGTCACTATTGTTAGGCTCAGTTTGGGGTTTCTAGTGTAGCCTTGTTGTTCAGTTTGTCATATTTTTTGTTGTAGTTTAAATGATGTAATTTTTTTGAAACCATATTTATTTTGGTTTTATCATTTATTATTTTTCTAGTTATATTTATTTTTATTTGGTTAATATGTTCCCCTCATCACTCTTATAATTTCCATGGCACATGGAACCATCCGGGGAGGATTGAGAAGGCCTGTCAAGCCTTTCCATAGATCAGCTCAAGTGACCGATTTAGGGTCGACCCAGGTTTGTTCATGAAAACATCGTATCAGAGGCATTTTTTGATCCTAGATCCACTCAAGACGAAGGAGTTGATGTAGAGGATTGAGAAAGAATTCATTTTCCTTGTTCTACTTGAGTGATTAAATGTGATGCTTTCTACCCATATGCTAGAAGGCCGAACCTCGAAATGGTGGATGTTGGTGTCTCGAACGAATCCTCAAGAAGCTCTCACTAGGGTGTAAAACAAGTCTTCGTTTATCCAATAGTATTTTTCTGAGTTGGAAATGTTGAGGAAGAAGATGGATTTGTTTGGTCTTTATCAAGGTGTTGGATCTATGATGGAATTATATTATCACATCTTGGACTTGGTTTCATATAATCCAATGTATGTGGAAGATGATCTTGTGAAATCATAACATTTTGAGTTCGGTCTCCATTCAGAGCTCTATTCGATTGTGGAAATATCAATTTAACCATTTCATTGATGTGATGATGCAAGACATTTCAGACCGAATATGAGATAGAAGGAGGGATTGAGATTGCGTATCTTTCTATATTAATTGGATGCGGGGAAGAGGATTTTGTTAAGAATAATGAGGATAGGTCTAATGCCAGTGGCGCAGGTATGTGAATTTAGAGGCCTTCATACCTCTCATCGACCTATATAGTGTGAAATGTTGTGATACATCACCAGTTCAGTAAGAGTGTTCATAAGAAGTTATCATTCCCAAATGCTCCAAATCCCATTTATGCATTCATATTCATGGGACACTTGAAGAAATTCAATCAACGTGATTCTATGAAACATCATGGATTCAGACCTAACTCATCAAAGTACATCGTAACTCATTTTCTAGGGTAAGATGATGTTTTTTAATTTGTTTGGGGTCTCTCATTTGGATTTAATATCATTTTTGATTGAATTTTGCGGCATTTGATTTGCTCTCAATTGTATGAATTGATATTTTCGACCCTTTGAAAACATAAATTTTAACGGAAGTGCATTTTTTTAATTTTTAATTTATTTGTTTGGTTAAAGGGCGTCTAATGTCTGACTGTGAGGAAGGAGATACTTTGACAATCAAATCTCTATCCATGGGTCTCAGAGTTATGTATGCACATAGCAAGGAGAGTCTCAATGGTGTGAAAGGAATTTCCCTATGTTCTATTCTCATCATTGAATATGGAGACAATTTAGGCCTTTTGGTTAACTATTCTGATTTAATTGGATCCATTTAGTGGAAAAAGAATATGGAACCCCATTACCATGTTATTACCCATTTTTGTGAATGACTATTCCTTGTTTATAAAGAGGGGGTAGTTGTCTCATTTTCTTAAAATCCTGGTGGTTGCGTCTCTCTTGGAAAATGCCTCTTTAAAAGGTCTCTAATGTAGCCTATTGGTGAAAATGGAGTTTCGGTTGGTTTTTGTTCTTCTAGGGGTGTGATGTTGTTGGTTGTGGTTGTGATGCTCCATTAGTTGGGTCCTTCCCTCTCCTCCCCTTATCGTAGAAACTTTTATTCCATGTGAAAAGTTCTCAAGTTTTGATAATCTATCTAGTTATTATGGCGGGGATACCAACTATGAGTCTCATTGATGTTTCCTTAGTAATATAAGTAATGTAAACCTATATCATATGGTAGGGAGTCTATTTGGTCCTCCCCCGTGTTGGAACTTTAGTTTGTCTCATGTGATGGTTTGTTTCTAAAAGTGGGATGCACGATTGGGTATCCCATGTCAATATCTTGGGGTATTTTCTATTTTGGGTTTGTTATTGGTGGTATCACATGGAGCCACTAGATTTTCTGTCTCCTTTCGTTTTTGTAAATGTAGGAATGAGAGTGTTCTAGTGGTTTTGGTGAAGTATGGTAATAGAGGTATTCCTCAAACGTGATTTAAGCTCATTTTTTGGTTTCCAGCGAATAGTTTGAGTTCTTTATAATGATTTTAAAGGTTTGTATGTTTTAATTATGTATTTAGGAATCATTATTGTTCAATGTCTTTTTGGATCGATCAACTAGAGGTGTTTATGCTTTTGGGGGTGGGTGACAGTTTGCATGGAATCCATTTTAGTCCCTTGATTTCATCTTTTTAGCCTTTCACTCACTGGTATTATTATTTTGTGATCTCATTGTTTATTAATTAGTGTCATTATACTTAATTTTTAATGGAGTGGTGGTTTATTCATTTCAAGACTTTTATAGATTTTTGGGGTGGAAAGCATTATGGTTGGAATAATTGTCACACTCGGGTTTCAAAATTCTTCCTTGGATCTTCTTCGGTTTTGATCTTGGGTTTCTTCTCAGGAACTCGGTGTGAAGGGTTTGATTTTTTGCCAATTTCTTGCCCTATATCGTTCTCCATGATTTCCTCATTTGGTTTCCCCTTGAGTTTTTACAAAAAGTAGTTGATTTGGGTGGGTATACCCTAGAGCATAGTTATTAGTAACCATGCGCCCTCGCCCATGTAACCATGTAACATATCATGGGTGAGATAGTATATACCTATGGGAAACCAAATAGTTAGACCTACCGTGCAGGTTTCCAATGCGGTTGGTATGTTTCTCAATAGTGGCGGTCATACGGTCACCACACAGTTTCACATACCATGTGGACTAACTGTGCGACATGTCCATGTCATAAAAAACAATTCTATCTCCTAGATTTTTATACCCAAACACACCCTAACCTATCCCATTCAGGATCAATAATTCCATATTCCTCCTCCATTTCTCTTCTCTCCCTTCGGCCTCTATTTTTGGGTGTTTTTGGTTAGATTTCTCCTCCAGATCATCATCTAAATCCCCTCTCCCTTGTTTTCTTTATTATATCTAGGGATTTCCTCCAATTTGTTGGGGTAACCTCTTTTTGTATGTTAGGGTTCTTGTTCTTAGGTTTTAAAACTAATATTTTGGGTTCGGTCTTGATATTTTTGGGCGGATCTATCTTCCATTGGGTGAGGTTGAGGTGCGATTGAGATTTCACATAGAATTTCGAATGTTTATAATTTGAGGATGGATTCCATTTCATAACACCATTATATTTATTATTACACTATTTTATTGATTTTCTCACCTTCTTTAGTTGTTAAATAGTGATGTGTGATTTTTATAATAATTGTTTTATTTGAAATGAGGGGATTTCTACTTGGTTTTAATTGTTTGAAATGGTTAGAATTGTTTTTTTCAAATCATGTGCATTATGAAATTCCTTGAAGGATCTTATAAACATGTTTTGGATGTGAGGTGATGTTTTTGGGTTTCATATATGAATTCCTTAGTGGATTATGGTTTTAAAAATGACTTTTTCTGGTTATTTAAATTATCTTTGATATGTTAATGTATTACGTGGACTGATTGGAACTTATTAAATTGTTTTATTGGAAACCCCTTAACAGATTATGTCACTTTCCTTTCTTATTGTTAAAGAGGTGAGAATACCCATAGTTTGGGACTCCACTTGTGTGATAATTTTTTTAGTCAAGGTACATCTCCATGAGGATTTTGGAGTGGTGTTCGTTTGTGTGAATTATATGATAGCATCTATTTAAGGTTTGTTGCTTGGATTTTTTAGGAACCCCTTTTGTGAACATGAGATGGGATCCTAGAATAGAAAAAGGGAAATTCATCGAATTTTTCCTACACTAGTATAGGATATTGAACTTGATATTGGACCATATTAGGGGTTATTTTTTGTCATTTTTGTGGGATTAAGCCACTCAGTTAGGACAGGTAGGGTGACGAACGTGCATTTGTACATTATGATGTTATCAAATAGGTAATTCCTTAATGATTAATCACATGTATAGTATTTTCTAGGTATTCACATGTTTCTCTAACAGAAGTACTATTTTCCCATTTCTCTCACTCTAAGACTATGTTCCTTTTGCTTGGTTTTGGTGTTGTCTTAGTAAATCATGAATGTGTAGATTTGTTAAACAAGATTCAAGAAATATGTTTTAAACAACAAGTGTTTATAAATTTTTCCCTTTTTCATGAAAAATAAATGTTTCCTATATGGTTCCCCTTTTCCCTTTTTCTAATGAACATAACTCTCCCCAATGAATGGAAGTTTATTTTAAAATTCCAAGGGAAATAGATTTTGATATTAATTCATTAATGTGAAAAGTTTTGAAAAGCATATATTTTTAAATAATTTATTTAATACCTTAAATCATTGTTTCTTTATATAAAGGATATGAATTGGGAACAAATTTAATTGATCCTACCTATTGAGTTTTAATACTCATACCTATAGTCATTTATTATTTTTAGTTTATGATTCGGGTTCTATCTCAGGTTAAATCGGCACAGTGATGGTTTGTTTTGGATCGAAGAGTGATCCTCAGAATCACATGGAGATGGCATGGTTTTTAGGTTTAGTTTTAATTTTTTGATGCATCCTTGTTGTTAAACTTTTTTGGATTTTATTTATTAGTGTAAATGATTTAATGTTTTGAAAAAAATGATTATTTTAGTTTTCCCCTTTTTTATTCTTTTTATATTATTTATTTTTATTGGGAGAAACTAATCACATTTTCACTCATATGATTGCTTTGTCACTTTCCACCATCCGAGGAGGATCGAGAATGACTCTATGGCCTTGCCATGGATCAACTCGGCTGACCAGTTCATGGTTGAACTAGGTTGTCTTTGACACTTGTTGAACTAGATATATATATGAGTCTAGCATTACATTTGAATGCAAGAATTATAAATATTTTTTTAGATAATAATAAATTTATTAAAAATATAATATCCCTATATAAACATCTTATAAAACATCATGGAATAATCAGGAATGGAATGAAAATAAAGGTGAGATAAAATATATAGTAAGGGAAAAGTAAAAAAGGAGAAAATAATTAATAAATTAGAATAATAAATATTGAATTTAAAATTCTTAAACACACATTCCATGTAATAAATAAACTTTTAGGGAGTGAGTAAATGATATGGAATATTAAATAATTGGTCAAAAATTACATTTAAATAACTAGAAATTGAATAATCAATATGAGAAGGTAAATAACTAAAAAACATTGCATTAAATCGATAAACATACAATGAAATGAATACATAAATATTTCACACTGAATATCTCATGGAAAATGATAACACGATCTAAATGAAGCAGTGCATAATTATTGAAATCCATGTTTCCTGGGTATATGGTAAATTTATTATCATGTCCATTCACAAGGATGTTTAAGAAATATGGTGTAATAATCCCACTAGGTTTATCCAATTTACATATCTCATTATACTGCTCATGCATTTAGGGGATATCTATAACTAGGCCCCACCCATGTCTTACCTAAACAAAGAATTCCTTGCATATCAAATAACTTATTTAATTCCAAAATAATTTACCTGTCCCAATATTCATATTGAGTAGAAGATAAATATTTATTAATATTTCCCTAATAAATTAAATAAATTTCAAGTGAACACCGCATTTAAAAATTGAAAATGATTTAGGCAATAACTATATCCATGTTTTTTGGGAAAATAAATGGTCATTGACACGGTAATTTGAATAACTCATGTGGATGTAAATGATGACAAAAATGATTAAAGGAAGTTAATTTTGATAATATCCTTGGACAATATAATTATAATCCATTAAAATAAAGAATAATTTTGTTATCGATATGAAATATTCCTATTAGATTAAGAATAAGTTTTTTTTCTTAACAAAATGAAAATACCATAAAAAGTCCTTTAAAAGTTTCACGAGGAAAATAAAATTTTCATTTTCAACAATATTTTGCAAATCCATTTAATTAAATATAACATTAAAAAAATATTTAAATAGATATTTATAAAATTTCATATGAATATTCAATGAAAATATGTAAGATAATTATTTATAAGGTAAAAATATCATTCATTGTTCACAGTAAACATGTTAGAAAAATTCCTTGTTCATAAAGTGATAAGAAAATTCCATTTAAAAATAAATTAATAAATTAATAAATATGAATTTAATAAATAATTATGAAAATGTAGCAAACATTTTTTATAAAACATGTTTTTGAGAGAAAACAATTCTCTAACCTAAGAGATAAATGGAGTCAAGTTTCATGAAAAACATTATCTAAACAATTTTAGTTATAAAAGAGTAGGAAAAAGTACTATTCCTTGAAAAATATCATAAATTACCATAGTATAAGAAAATTTAAGTGTTTATTTAAAATTTATTTTATAATTTCCTTTATTGTAAATTCAAGAATAATACAATCTCAATTAGAATGAGATTGTGAAATAAACCCCTAAATGATCATAATATTGATGTGTGAATTAATTTGTAAATTATTTATTTGTATTAATTGGGAATAAATATAATTTAATTGGAAATAAGTCAATAAATTTTAAAATTCATGATACACATAATCATATAATATAAACGGCAATAAGGATGTATTATAACCCAATGAAATGAAATTATGCTGAAAAAATTTATTTATACATTGTAACATTATGTTTAATTCTCCATAGATGTATTAATTAAAATTAATACTAAATATTCAATGAATAATGATTTATTTATGATATTAAATGTAAAATGGTCATTATATACACCATATAAAAGAAATTAGTAGTGAATTTTATATATGTCTCATAGAAATAAATGTGAGGTGAGAAATACCTTTACCTTACACATCATGTTGTTTTAGTGATATTTAACCTCATGTATAATGGTTTTAATCATGTTAATATCTTATAAAAAAACATTTTAACACATATGATATCATTAATACTTCTTTTTAACATATTATAAACCATTCGTTAAAAATCATTAGTTATTTCGATCGTTTTGGGTGTTAGTTGCCCAGTTTTTCAAGTATGTTTTGACATGATATTTTTTGTTCCTATTACATAGATCATAATTTCATTATATATATAATTTAAAACATGATTTATGTATAATATATATTTAATATATATATATATAATAATTGATAAATTTGTAGATATAAATGAAATGCACCATTCATGGAGACGGTAGGTCGTACTCATAGATGAACCCTATTTTTATTTTCTCATCATATTAAAATAATGAAATTTAAATAGTATATATGTTTATTATAAATAATGTTTAATATTTTAATGATATATATCACATACGTTTATTAAAAACGTCATTTATACATTTCTTGTATGACATGAATTATTCACATCACTTTTAGGAGGCGGTAGTCTAATCCTCCACAAACGATGTTATCATATTCCCAAAAATGGAAATAATGAAGGAATTTCTTATATAGTAATTAGAAAAAAATAAATACATTATAGATATAATATAAAACATATAAAAACTATAAATTAAACATTATTTCTAACCTTGATTAGTTGTAATGGAAAATGAATGACATCAGTTCATGGGGCAGTAGTCAGCCATTCACAAGAACGATGACTGTGTATCTCATTTGATGGAAGTGTTTATATTTGTAGGTCATAAATATAAGATAAAAAATTATTATATTTTGGATATTTATTTAATTATATAATAAAAATAAAATAATTATTTAAATGTTGGATAAATAAATAAAAAAATGTGCTTATTTAAAAACGTTACCTCTTTTTTAGATAACTCCTTCTGGTTTAAACAAAAATCATTCCCTGGATATATTTAAAATATAACAAAGGATTCAAATATTAGTGATGGGATGTCAAGAGATTATTTTTTTTGGTTTTTATGATAAAAATTTCATGAGGGGTGTGAATAAGTGGGGGATTGAGTGCCATTTTATAGTGGAGGAGGAGTAGAATTCACTACAGGAAAATAGGTATATCCCCTAAAATCTATATCCATGGTTTTGTTAAATCCATGGGTATAAAATGACATAATTTCAATATTTCTATGTGCTTCCCATCATAATTTCACATTACCAACAGTCTCCCCCACTATGAACACTCTCCTCTCATTCCTGACCTCCGCCTCCTGGCACTCTCCTCCCCTCCCCAACCTCAACTTCCCATCCTTTTCATCCTCCTCAAAGTCCCATCATCCACCTCCCTTCCCCCAACCCCTCTCGACTCCCAATCCCCAGATGAAATCACCCTCCCCCTCTCAGATCCCTCTCCTCGAGTGATGTCCCCACCAGATCCATAACCTAGGGTTCTAAAAGGGAGATCCAATCACAGAGTACCATCAATCATATATAAGGATAGAATCACTCAATAGTATGAGGTTTCAAAAGGTGACAAGAATTTGAAGGTACTCAAATCCGTTTTTATGAACCAATATACAAGTTGGTTTATAGATATCAGTTATTGAGGAGTCGAGTTTGAAAAGGGGGAACATGACTGAATGTTGAAGATTGTCTAATCCATATTCATTTAATAAGTAAGGTGATTGTAGTATTGTGTGGAAAAATATTATTTATGCAATTTGAGGATTAGGGATCTCTAGATTCATTTCATCTAGGTTATTGGTGAGGATTATTGAGTATGATAATGAAGGAGGACATATCTGTAGGGAATAATGTAGCTTGGTTTGAGGAGGACTGATAAAAATCAAAACCAAGTGTGAGATATAAGGGTTGTGTGATTTCTAGAAGATCCTTTTTCAGAGATTGTTCGAGTGCATGTTTGATAATCTTGTTCCAATTCCACTATTTTCATTTTATTCTCATTTTTTTCATCTCCATTTTTATGTTAGTAGTTTATAGACATGGGTTTTCTAATTCTACTTTTTTTCAATTGTTCTTGATTTATTTCTTATTGTGGTAGTAGATTTAAATAATTGATCAGTTTTTATTTTTAGATATAGATATGGTCATAGATTTCTCTATCTTATTGTTAGATTAAATTTGTTTTTTTATTTTAATTTGATAATTTTCATAATAGTGCTTTAATTTGGTCATCTATTTTGTCTACTTTTCATCTACTACTTGTGTACTATCCTGTTATATATACTTTTCATCAACAATTAGTGTGTTCATTGGTTAACATTCTATGAATCTCGCCCATTTTCATCTAGTACCATTTTTTTGTTTACACTTACTCGAAAAAAACACTATTTTTTGCTACTTAAGTGATATACTTCCTTGTGGCGTCAAAATCCCTCATTCCATTTCAAATTTCATGCTACTGAACCCTGGAGTAAATAAATATTGTGCAAAAATGTTGATTAGTAATGTATTGTTTAGGATATGATTCATTTTTTGGGTCTAAGTAGTGTTTAATGAAATAAATTATGATTCATGAAACATATTAAGGTTAATTAATCATTTTCAATGGATTATTGGTCAACGATTTAGTGAATTTATCTTGGATTAAATGTTATCATCAGTTATAATTAGAGAAAATGTTTCATCATTAATTCACAGATTAAATAATTAATTATGAGACATTTCAATGTAGTTTAAATTGGTTTTATTATGTCCAGTTTAAGATGATTTATCTTTTCAAACATGATGATTTTGATACTCCTTGATACTTAAAAAATGATTCACATCCTTGTTTATTAATAAAAATACAACATGTTTTCCCACATTAGATTGAATTTTTAGTGCTCTACACAGCAAACATGACAAATGTTCGAGGATTCCCACATTAAATTACATATTTGAACTATAGAAACACTAATAATACATTAGCGGAGCTTTAGGTAAACAATTTGTGTGCATTAAATCTTAATGAAACTTTTTAACACACCAAAATTTGATTAATGATCCAGTGAGAGAAAGAGATATCCATGTTTGAGAAACTTGTTCAGACACCACTGTTTTCCCATTCTTCTATAGTTTTGTTCAATTTTATTTTATTCAATATCATTTAATGTGTTTAAATGTATGTATCTTGTTGATTATTTTTTAATTTTTAGCATTAATGTGTCTTCTACTTCTATCAATTGTATTCCACTTCTTTCGTATTATAATAGTAGACATATGAAATTTATTATTTTTGTTTTTAGATTTATATTTGGTCATTGGATATTTTTAGATTATTGTTTATTTTATTTTTGAAGAGTTTTAATAGGAAGTTTTTTATATTATAGCTTTAATATTATCATATATTTTGTCGAATTTGGTTCAACTACTTGTGTGTTGTCCTTCCATTTATTCTTTTCCGCAGAAATTAGATTGTTAATTGGTAAACCAACTTCGAATCTCATCCAATTTTCTTCTACTCCCAATAATCTATTTACAAATTCATTAAAACAACAATTTATTTTGTTATGTGATTTGATGCTATATTTCATCAAATTCCACTATTTTTTTTGACAATTTCCATGTTGCATATCCTTAAAGTAAATAAATAAAATTTTAAAATTATGATGATTGTGTACATACTTTATGATTTGATTCATTTAATGGTTTTAATTAGTGTGGAATGTGAGTCTAATAATTTATAATTCTTGTAATGTTTTAAGGGTCACAGATCATTTTATTATTATTGGAATATGATTTGTTGAATCACGCTCAGATTATTTGTTATCACAGGTTTGATTTAGAGAGATCATTTCATCATTGAATAGTGGATTATTGTATTAATGATAAGATAATTTAATCTGATTTCAATAAATGGTATTATTTTTTTATAAGATGAAATTAATTTACAAAATTGATGACTTTGATACTCCTTAAAACATAAAAATTAATCAAACCCTTGGTTTGAGTCAGAAAAACAGCACTTTTGTGAAACTTTTGAAATACATTTTCCTTATTACATGTTTTAAAATGATGTTTGAGTATACTCTGCATATGAATTCCATATACTCTACTATTTCATGTTATAGTTTTTTGATGTTTGAGTATGTTAATGCCAATTTTTTCAATATCATTTTTTGTAGGTGTGATTTTTTTTATAATCCTATTATTATTATTTTGAATTTTTCATAATCAATGTTAGTAGGTGTTCCTATTTTGTTTCATAATGATAAAATTCTTGATGATGTAGTGTTTTATTTAGAATGTGTTTTCATTATTATAGATCGACTTATGTGATATCTTCTGTTTCCACATCACTGTTTATTTCATATTAGATACCTGTTGCTGAATCATATCTAGTTTTTACATTATTCTTTTGGGTTATTCTTGATGTTTACGGCTCTGGGATCCTACTCATGCTAGTTCTATCCACCTCCGTTAAGGGCAGTGGGCTCTCCATGGATTTTGGGTATGTTGTGATCCATTTCAATTATTTTATTTTATACAAAAAAGTTAAGGGTATAGTTTTTGAGTTTTTATGTTTTTGATGTTTTCAAGAGTATGTTGGACCTACTACGGTTGTTTTAGGTACCCATTATCAAAGGAGACATTCACATGTATTCATAGGTAGTAATATACATATATAAGTTACCCCATATATATATATATATATTCCCTCATAGAATTATGAATATATATATTAGGTCTAGGTGTTCTTGTGTATATATATGAGAAATGAATATGTTATTAACATAAAAGGGTATATGCAAGTATAATAATATATATAAGGACCCCCTTTTACATAATATCCCATGAAAATATTTACATTGGGGTTAGGTGTACTTTTATATACGAAAATGTGCATATGTGTGCTAGCAGTAAGTGGAAGATTCAAGTTGTCGTCTTTATAAGAAGAGCATTTTGAGTTTGAGGTAGGTTCCCTTATTCATTTTCTATTAAATTTAATGATCAATGGTTTTTATTATTTCAGACCATGTTTTCTAAAAAAAAATTGATATAGAATTCTTATAATAATTTTCCAAAATATACATGATGAAAACAAAACAAACCATCCTAAAATTGAGCTACATTGAATTATAATAAATTTAATAAATTTAGACATCATATTAGTTAGACTAACCAAAATAAAATGAATTGTATTAACGTATAAAAAGTGTCCTGTCAGTGTGATAGAGAGTATAAAAACAACACTATATACACTATTTAGTAACTCTATACTCTCTGATTATATCAATGTATCTTAACAGAAAAATAAGAGGGAGAAAAAGATAGAGGAAGAGAAGGTGAAGTATGAATCCCTGTGTGAAGAAGTCTTCTATTTACAATGGGTCAGCTGTGACCTCCCATGGACCGACACAAACGATGTCCAACTAGAAAATTAAAAAATTAATCTTATCCCCCTGCACACAACCATTTCATTTAATAACCCAGAAAAACTACCAAGAACACCAAACTATCATTAATTATAAAAGTAAAATAATTCCCTTTACACTACCAACTTTTACCCAAATAGTACCAACTGCTCGTCTCACAATAGATATTTCCCCAACAACCCCACATGCCTAAAAAATAGTAAAACTGGATATTCTTAAATGAGTCTATAATAAATTAAATTATCCTATAAAAAATAGATTAATTAAAACTAACTAGATCTAAAATAAAACATATCATGTTGTACCAAAGTGGATCATATATAGTCAATATAATCCAATTACACCTCTCTTAACCTGCCTCAATTAGGATTGCATCAAACTTAAAAACCATAATGAATGAATGAAAAAATAAAATAATATTATGAAGTATAAAAACAAAAACGACTTGAATGAAATAATGTAGAACCGTATAAGCCAATAATGGATAGAATAAAACCAAATAAAAATATAATCAAACATTATTAAAAAACATTAACAAGATAAACAAACATTGTTGTTATTGTGAATCAGATTGACCAAAATATATTTAGAATGATAAAAATCATGAAAATAGAATTCAAGTAGAAAAAATCAGATGAAACTAAATTCTTAAAACTAATCAATCTTGAACAAATATGATATTACAAATCATTTAAAAAAATGGATAAAATATAATGAACTCAAACTAATATGACCGAAACTGAATTGAATTAAAATGAACTAAACAAAACTGATATGAACCAAATATAGTAAAACTAAATAGTTTAGAACTCAAATGAATTAAATTTTCCAAGATAATATTAACAAATACAAGACAAAATGAATCTAATGAAATTGTCTCAAAAAAACCTGTATCTAACAAAACTAACCCAAAATTTCATGGTTTATAATAATTCCAACCAAACTAAAATTAATGGAAAAACCTAAAATGAACTATACATTTAAATTTGAAAACAAAAATAAAACATAATTCAATTGAACATAATCAATAAGATTTTAAAGAAATAAACTCAACAAAATTTTAGTGTATGAAGAAAATGTAATGTGAACTGGGCCAAATAAAAATAACCTATATCAACCAAATCAAAATATATATAACATAACCATGAAAAATCATGCCGAATTAACCAAAACCAAAAAAAATAGATGGAACCACATCCTCTTGAACCAATATAATTTGTTTTTTCCATTCTTGTTAGAACAGTTTTTGACCCATGAGGCATTGTGGTTCTTATATTGGGCCAGTGACTGGTATAGTCAAAAGTGACATGTATTCTCTATTTTAGTTATTATATTATTTTCATTATCCCATAATACACTTATGCATTTTAAAAATATCTAATGATGGAGGGTATTTATATTCTATGAAGTGGGCGAAATGGGAACTAGAGGTGGATATGCAGTTTTCATTATTGAGAAGGGAGATCAGGGTAGTTGAGGGATTAATTAGCGTGTTTAATTTTTTTTCTACATTTGTACTATTTGGTTTCTATTTATTTTCATTCCCTTAAGTGTGGAAATCCGATGTATGTATGAGTCATGGTATGTTTTTAATTTTATAATATTGATATAATTAAATTTTTGGGAGTGTAATTGTTCCCAATTGGTGATTTCTTGATTCTCAGACACTAATACCAACACGTGGGCAAAACCCATCCACTGTAGTCCATCCTAGTATTCCTATATTAGAGGCTATGTCTAAACCATGGGAGGGCCTAAGAAAAATTGTTAATTACAGAGGTATTGGAAATTTCTAGAAATGTATTATGATTTCTAATTAATAAGGACTGAGGACATTTTAATTTAAAATGAGAAGATGTGAGAGACTATGCAATATTTTGATTTTGGAAATGCAATGGGTATAAAACGTGGTGAAATGTTAATGCATTGGGACTACTAATTGTAAATTCACAATCATAACCAATTTGATAATGTATTACCAGGTCATGAGCTATTGTACATTATATGTGTTAATTATTAGACACCATCCCAATGCAACTATAGAAATATCTTGCTTCCTAAAATACTCTATCATACAGTAGATAGTTTGGTTTGAAATTCCTAGTAATTCTTTAATTTACCACCCATAGGTTGTAGTCAAATTTTATTTCCAATAATTCACATCAAATCAAAATTGACAAATTCAAAGAACTAATATGACCATGAATCAACTAGGAATATCAATCAAGTATTCTAGGAAGATAGACTAGTTCAGTGGGCTAGCGATGGAGAGAAACTCAACCGCTGTGATGGGTCACGAACTAGAATTGATTACTCATCTTATATGTGGGTTAAATATGAGTTTACTAAGTGATTAGTTTCTTTTGAAATCAATAATTATTAAACACCTCTATTAGGATCATGAAATTTGAAAACCACAACGAATTGATTATTTGAAAATGATGATGTGATTTAAGACACAAATTTATCATTAATATGTTTAAGAGCTTCCAAATTAAATCATATGTTCTCAATTCATTTTTTTGGTTCCTAATAGTTTCTTATAGATTTCCTTGAGATCAGGGAATAGATGATGTTTTTTTATCCCTATTATGAGTTTCTTGGATTGATAAAGAATTAAAACACAACCAACCATAAGAAATCCTATTATGGTCTTGCTAAAATATTCCATATTGATACAAATTAAGTAGCTGTGGATCTAGAAAAGAAGTTTCAATAAATTCAAGAGGCACACAAGGTTGTGAATGATGATAAAAATATGTTTACTATGTGTAACATCCCAGATAACTGAATAATGTGACATTTTCATATTTATTAATATTTGTGAATTAAATATTAATTTTACTTTAAGGGGTTTCTATGTTCGATAACGTACCCGATACGCAACAATGGGTTCCTTTGAAGTCTTACGTTGCACACTAATAATATAATATTATAATTTTATATGGTAGTTAACTTCTAGCCGTTGTATTGGTGGGAATGTACAAAACTAATAACAATATGATTATAAATGTTTTTTAAATGTATTTAAATTTATCCAATAAATATTAGAGGCATAAAATATGAATCAATCTAATTTTAAGTATAATTTACATTAAAAGGCGGATTTACCACCTTTTAATGGAGAACCGTATTTAAATATAATTTTGGTCACTTTAAAACATTAAATTTTACCAAATAATCAAATTATTTAGAATGGGGACATCAAAATTTACTTTGGGTAATTTTTTGGTATTTTACTGATAAAGTTCATTTTTAATGAATAGTGAAAAATAATGTATTTTAATTCCAATGTGCCTTTTAATCTAATTTATTTATATGGTTATATTAAATTTTTAATTTGTTTTAATGTGAAATTAAAATATATATTTACCATTTCATCCAATTTTGGTCATTTAAATTAATTTCACTTTGAAATTGGACATAATCAAGTATCAATCTTTTGATAGTTATTGTTACATAAAAACACGCTATTTGTTTTGATAACGAGAATTAATTTTAAAATTAATTAATTCCACTTCTATGTTTTTAATTTAGAAAAATATAAATTATTTTTGAATTCAGAATATCAAATATATCTAATTTTTAATTTTTGGTATTTTTCTAAAAAACGTCAATTTTTGATGAATAGTGAAACCACTTAGTGGTAGTAAAAAAAATCGACTTTTTCATTTAAATGAAATTTTACACTTATGTGAATTAAATTATGAAAATATGACATACATGGTTGTTATTAGTATGTAAAATTTGTTTTATTAAGACGAAAATAATTTTTGTTGAATAGTAACTTTTGACTTTTATTTACCGCGATTAAAGGTAAATATGGTAATTCAAGGTAAAACAAATATTATAATAATTAAAAATTACATTAACACTTGTTCTATATTTATTCAATGAGTAATGACTGACAATGGGAATCCTTGGGTCGATTTTGGGACCCCATGGAGCCAATTATAAATGATAATGACACTTTAGATTAATTAATTTAATGTAAAGGAAAAAATAACATAAACAAAAATCTTTTAGTAAATTATTTTTTATATGGTGTTATATAAGGAATATTTATGTTTATAAATATTAATTAGAAAGATAAAAAGACTTCCTATATTATAGTAGTTTTTTTATAATTTTTATACATCGAATAAATAAAATTATTCATGACACAATAATGATGCAGTATTTACCTCATTATTAAATGATTTAAATAAATAAGATTATAATGATTAAAATATTATCCAAAACCTATCAAATTCTAATTGGATGATTATATTTCGACCATGAGTCCTCTTATCATTGACTAAAATTATATTTGGACCTTTAGAATCCGAATTTCACTATATTATTAAATAATATTTTCTCACATTCCTAAAGAGCCCCTCCTCTCCCTTATAAAAGAAGACCACTTATAACCAATCCTCACACCTCTCAATCAATTTTGATCATCCAAAATCAGCTCAATTAGGCTCCCAACATCCCTCTCTTCCACCTAGAATCCTTAAGAGAGGCATAAGGAACTTCAAGAAGTCCTTTGGTTCAAACCAATCGGAGTTATCCAAATTAATGGTAATGATTTCTCTTAATTTGTTTTCTTTTATTTTACTTCTCCCACCCCAAAACACGTTTTATTCTTTTATTTTGTAACAACACCAGTATCCTCAATATACTATGATGTTTTTATGAGATGTATTTGAACTACACTTACACACACCTTGATCTAATGGGTGAAGAACATAATGTTTCAGTGGATGGAAAACTAATGTCTCGCGAGACGATGATTGTTCAGTTACCTCTTACCGCCTCTCATGGTGGCCATTATGATGGAACTGTATTAATAAATGATATATATTATTTTTATCATTTCCTTATTCTTCTAGACTTTCCATTTATATCACACTTTTATGGTTTCCATAGTGGGTAAATACGATAATCTTATTAGAGGAAGTGCGGACTACCACCCCCTCAAAGTGATATGACTCATTAAATGCCTTATGTGGGACATATAAAGGATAGAGTTAATAATATTGTATATGATATTATACTGGAATTATAATATAACTATGTATCATTTTGTTTTTAATTCCATTGTAATAAGAAATAGAGATGGATTTAGAGTTCATGCGTACGTATGACGTACCGTCTACATGAACGGTACATTTCATTTCATAGCTCTAAATGTTATGTACTATTATAAATACATGTATATACTGGATATATATGATATATATTTTATCTAAATCATGAATATCACTCTGTATATAATGGACTATTGACTACATGGACAACATGTAAATATAAGGTGTTCATTTTTTACTCAAGTACAAAATATCAACAAAACGACCATTATTAACTTAAATGATTACATAATGTTTATAACATGGTAATAACTGATATAAAAGGAATAATAAACTTGAAAATGGTTCTTAATCAATTATAAATTAACTTTAGTTTATTATTCAGGATATTAAAGAACGAATGGGTCAAGTCGGAGACCGAGGTAAGGGATTTTCTAATCTCACTTTTAATTTCATGATATTTCCATTGTTCACCACTTATTCATTGCATGTGGTGTAATGTGTAATTATATATGATATATATCATCATTATTATTATTATATTCATGGTATTTTTTGATTAATTTGGTGGTTATTAACTTTTAGTCATATGACTCAGTTGATTACAACGTGGTAAAGGGTTTCTTTTCACTTTTTATTCCCGTGGGATTCATGTTATATTATCCACTATTTCATTTTGTGTGGTATATGTACTACCCATGATTGTACTTTTGTGTAATATACTTTCATTTATGAGTATTTACATCTACATTGTATGATCCATCTTTCATGTCGCATATGTTTTGTAAGTTACCAAATCGGTAAGGGAACCTTTCACCCTCCTATTTTTAAAAGACTTATTTTTGTAATGTCATTTAATTTACCTTTTATTATGTTAGATATGTTATTATATATAATTATTGAGGTAAAATTTATGTCCAAGTGATGATATACCATTTTTATCTCATCAACACATTTTCTGAAATTTAAAGTGACGTCGTTTGGCTGTCAAATTTTTACAAGGGAACTTCTTATCCCAATTTCAATTATTTGGGTTCAACTTGTACTTCTTGAATATGTCTTCCTATTACTATATGTGAATGTCCGATGATTGTTTTACACTTATTATCAATTTATATTGGTTGTATTTATATTTTTCACACATAATTATGTGATTGATTTATCTTTAATTTAGGATACAATCTTTATAAGGGATTTTATCTCAATTTACATTTCCATTGAGACATCATTATTATTATGCACCAATTCCCTATATAATGGTGTATATATTGTCCTCTGATGTATTATATCATGAATCCATTTATTCTCATGATATTATAATGTTCTGAATAAAAGTTATTCCTTAATTATTTGTATTCAAGCATCTCTCATTTTGTTAAAAACTATTTAACTAAAATATCATTTTAACTATTTTAACGATTTATTCTTTTAATTATTTCTCATTAATTTCCATGTTTTAAAAATTGTTTTAAGTATTTATTTATATGGACATTATTGTTTTAAAATGTTAATTCCATAAAAATATTCAAAGTGGAGTGGGACACTTTGATTCAAGAAAATATTTTTATTAAATGGTTTTGAAAATGGTTTGATAAATCATTGATATTTTCAATATCATGAAATGATATATTGTGATTGAAAATGAAATGTTAATTGTGAAATGTTTATATTTTCAATATTTTATTTGCTATGATTTTATAATGGTACTTGGACATTTGATAGGTGGTTACGTGATAAACCAAATGATGGCTGGTTCCGTGAATACCAAGACTGGTGGTTACGTTATAACCTCTAATTCATTGGGTATGGAAGTCAGACGTATGGATATTACATTTTGTAATATGTGTGGATGTTTACCGTATGGTTATACCATTTATGTATGTTCATGTCCCAAGTTACCTTTATATGTTATGTGTTCTTTTTATGGGTTTTATCGTAATATTTTTGTTAAAAAAGGGTAAGTAATGAGAATATATTCAATGAAGAGTATTTAATACTTCATAAATTTAAAAAGTATTACATATGTTAATGTATTCATGGTTTAGTTGTTGTTTTGAAAAAATAACAGTTTTACTTCTTTGTGTATCCCTTGCTGATCTTTTTATGCTTATCCCATTTTTTTTTGAAATTTTTCCCACAGGACTTAACGATGAATATGGTCGTGGATGGGATCAAGGAGAAGTCATGTTGTCTAAAAAATGGATCTAGACATGTTTCTTTTTAAATGTTTTTATTTCATGAAAAAATAGATACATAGTAGTCGTGTTTACTTGTAATCTTTAAGTTGTTATATAATAGTTATGGCCTAATTATCTAAAACTCTAAACCTGAAAAGATCGTCAATGTGAATTATTAATTTAATTCAAGATCATGTAAGGTTTAAGTCCGGGTCCTTATAGTTGGTATTAGAGGTCGGTTTAGATAACTGTAGAGGTTAGTGTATTATTTAAGAATACGTGACATTACCATAATGGTTAGTATTTCAGAAAGAGTCATACTTTTTTTAGATAAAGTGAATGAGTTTAAGAAAACATTAATAAGCATATAATTGTATTTACCCTCCTCATAAGTTATTATATGATTATTTTACGGATATACTCACACGTACCTTTTTGTTTTAGTCAATGGATGGATCTAGTAGGAATCAAAGTAACAATGGATGTGAAGAAAACTATGGCGATTTCCTGAATGAAAAACTGAATGAAATTTGAGATGCAATAAGAACTCTTGTGGTTATTCTAAAACAACTATCTAGAGTCAAGATTGAAAACCTTAACCTTTGTGATTTTTATAAGGCGTTGTATATGTGAGAAACAAATACCTATAGATCTTTAGGTAATAATCATAAAGGTATGTATGTTCAAAAAACTTTGTGTCATGGATGTGGAAAGAAACACCTAGGAATATGCTTCAAAGGGATGAGAAGATGTTATATATATGGAAATGAAGGTCATAAAGCATGAACCTACCATGGAAAAATGAAGCATCCAGTGGATTCTAGGAAAGGGAAGGAAGTTCTTTCTGAGGGATCTGTTGAATGTTTTATATTTTGTGTGCATCGTCATTTTTCAAACACATGTCCTACAAAGATGTTTTGGGAATGGGATCACCAAGAGCGTAAAAATATTCATTTACCAATACCTAATGCCATTCCGATTGAGGATGAAGAAACTGACCATGACCAATGAAAGGTATGTATTATTTCTTAACATATATTTTCTTATTATTGAAATCATAGAATATGATTCATTATTTTTTTGTAGGAAATATGTATTTTATAATAAGCTGGAAAAGAATGGTTAATGTTTCAAGAATAATGTTGAATGAGTAAGAATTCAACATATAAGGGATTCAAGAATTATGGAAGAATTTAGGATGGTGAAAATCATAAAAGTATTATGGCTCTTCTGATGATGGGATTACATTATAAGACTTTTTATAGTTTTTTGTAACCATGATTTTTGATATATGAAAATTTTATTCAAGGAATAATTGTCTTCTCTTTGTGGATATAGTTATAAAGAACCATTTTGGTTTATATGATACTTGAATTTGAGGCAATTACCGGTTATTTCATTTTGGGATGCAAAAAGAAAGTTATTAGATAAAATTTGTTTTCAAAATATGTTATGGTTATTATTAATTAATTTATCTTTTTTTTGGAATGTTATAAAATTATGTAGTCTTTGAAAAAGGACAACACGCAAACCGTGTGACAACCCGTCACATCAGACGAAGCTATGAGAATCAAACACACAACCAAAGTGCGACTTGTATTTATCGCCTACCACTGGACTACGTGATATCCCTAGTTAGTGTGACTAATTCTAATTAGTTAGATGATCTTGTGAATCAAGAATAGGTCGATTTTTGGTTATCTATGGAAATTATTAACCTATCATGGAGGATATCTAATTAGGTTAATTACTTTTCAATATGATACTTTAAGAGTAACTGATGTTATTTGGAGATAAATGATAAGATTTATCTTGGATGACTATGTGATTAAATCCTTTATAGATTTGGGTTTCAATGAAAATTTTGATTCCCTCAATGAATTTTATGGACAATTATTTATTGGATGGTCTTGGTTGAACTTTGAGTATTGTTTGACAAATTTTGGAGATTAAAAGAATTTTTTCTTTTCGTAAATGACTATACTTTTTAGGGATTATCTGATCTTCTACTAACCAATTTTGGTTTTGGATAAGGTCTAAAGACATGGGAAATATATAATTCATTTTTTGAGTATTAGGTAATTCTCTCGAAGTAGATTATAACACTTTTAATGTGAACAAAATCATCTTGAATACTCATCATTTGGGGAAAATATGAGTGTGTGTTAGAAATATATTAATGCATGAAATTATACATGATAAGTAATTATATTTCCTTATGTTTTTAGTTAAGATAATAAATAAATTTGTAAATGAAAAGTATCTTAGAAAAACGTTGTATGTTAACTTTTCCTATTGGGGAATCAATGACTTTTTAACCCATCACATGTTTGTGATTTTCTGGTGGTTAACATTCTCCTAAGCATGTTTTCAATCACTTTCCATCAGAACTTGACCCTTTGATTTTTTTCTTCCATATCCATGTTTTCATGTAATCCTAGTATCTGTTGTCTCAGGAGACCTTTGTACTTTTCTTTATTTCTTTTAAAGTGATAGTTTTGTTGGGACTTTTCTAATGTTGGGATTTAAATGATGTTTCCGAGCCCAATTTTAAAATAGCGAGGATGTAATTTCCAAAAGGGGGAAGGATGTCACATCCTAGATAAATGAATAAGGCGACATTTTCATATTTATTAATATTTGTTAATTAAATATTAATTTTACTTTAAAGGGGTTGATATGTTCAATAGCGTACCCGATGCGCAATAACGGGTTCCTTTGAAATCATAGGTTGCACACTAATAATGTAATATTATAATTTTATATGGTAGTTAACTTGTAGTCATTGTATTGGTGGGAATGTACAAAACTAACTACAATATTATTATAAATTCTTGTTAAATGTATTTACATTTATCCAATAAATTTTTGAGGCTTAAAATATGAATGAATCTAATTTTAAGCATAATATAAATTAAAAGGACGTTTTACCGCCTTTTAATGGAGAACCCTATTTAAATATAATTTTGGTCACTTTAATACATTATATTTGACCAAATAAAAAATTTCTTTAGAATTTGGAGATCAAAATTTACTTTGGGTAATTTTTTGGTATTTTTCTAATAAAGTTCATTTTTTAATGAATAGTAAAAATATTGTATTTTAATTCAAATGTGCCTTTTAATCTAATTTATTTATATGGTTATATTACCTTTTTAATTGGTTTTAAACTAAAATTAAAATATATTTTTACCATTTAATCCAATTTTCTTCATTGGAAATAATTTCACTTTGAAATTGGACATAAACAAGTATCAATCTTTTGATAGTTATTATTTCATAAAAACATGCTATTGGTTTTGATAACGGGAATTAATTTTAAAATTAATTAATTCCACTTCTATGTTTTGAATTTAGAAAAATAGAAATCATTTTTGAATTCAGAATATAAAATATAGCATAGGTTGGATTTTTGATATTTTTCTGAAAAACATCAATTTTTGATGAATAGTTAAACCACACAGTGGTTGTTAAAAAAACTGAATTTTTCATTTAAATGAAATTTTACCACTTCTGTGAATTGAATATAGAAAATCTGACATACATGGTTGTTATTAGTAAGAAAAATTTGGTTTATTAAGATGAAAATAATTTTTGGTGAATAGTAACTTTTGACTTTTATTTACCACGGTTAAAGGTAAACAGGGCAATTCATGGTAAAAAGAATATTATAATAATTCAGAATTACCTTAACACTTGTCCTAACCTTATTTTATGAGTTTTGACTGACCATGGTAATCCTTGGGTCGATTTTGGGACCCCATGGAGCTAATTATAAATGATAACGAGACTTTAAATTAATTAATTTAATGTAAAGGAAAAAATGACATAAAAAAATCTTTTAGTAAATTAATTTTTATTTGGTGTTATATAATGAATATATTTGTCTTTAAATATTCATTGTAAATATAAAAAGATTTCCTACATTAATTTATTTTGTCTTATAATTTTTATACATCAAATAAATTAAATTATTTATGACACAATTATGATGCAGTATTTACCTCATTATTAAATGATTTAAATAAATAAGATTATAATTATTAAAATATTATCCAAAACCTATCCAATTCCTATTAGATGATTTTATTTTTACCATGATTCATCTTATATTCAACTACAAATATTTTATGACCTTTAGAAACCAAATATCATTTTTTATAAAATAATTTATTCTCACTTTCCAAAAGAGCCCCTCCTCTCCTTCATAAAAGGAGACCACTTTTAACCAATTCCTTATACCTATCAATCCATTTGGATCTTCCAAAATCTTCCCAATTAAGCTCCCAACATCCCTATACTCATCCTATAAGCCTTAACTTAGGCATAATTCACTTCAAGAAGTCCTTTGGTTCAAACCAAATGGAGTTATCGAAATCAAAGGTAACAGTTTCTCTTAATTTATTTTCTTTTATTTTACTTCTCCCACCACTAAACCCTTTTTAATCCATTATTTCATAACAAAACTAGTATCCTAAATATACTTCTATGTTGTTATGAGAAGGATTTGAACTACACTTACACACACCTCAATCTAATGGGTGGAGAACATAATGTTTCTGTGGATGGAAAACTAACGCCTCATAAGACGATGATTGTTCAATTAGGTCTTACTGCCTCTCATAGTGGCCGTTATAATGGAAATATATTTATAAATGATATATATTATTTTTATTATTTCCTTATTATTCTGCACTTTCCATTTATATCACACCTTTGTAGTTTCCATAGTGGGTAAATACGATAATCTCTTTAGAGGAAGTGCGGACTACCGCCCCTCAAAGTGATATGACTCGTTAAATGCCTTATGTGGGACGTATAAAGGATGGAGTTAATAATATTTTATATAAAATTATTCTTAATTATAATATAACTATGTATCATTTTTTTAATTCCATTAAAATAAGAAATAGAAATGGAAGTAGCGTTCATGCATACGTACGGCTTACCGTCTCCAGGATGGAAATATTTCATTTCATACCTCTAAATGTTATGTACTATTATAAATAAATGTATATACTAGATATATATGATATACATTATATCTATATTTTTAATATAATTTTGGATATAAGGGAATATTGACTACTTGTACAACTTGTAAATATAAGGTGTTCATTTTTTACTCAGGTACCAAATATCGACAAAACGACCATTACTAACTTAAATGATTACATAATGTTTATATCATGGTAATAAGTGATATAAAAGTTATAATAAACATGAAAAAGGTTCTTAAGAAAGTAGAACTTAACATTATTTTATTATTCAGGATATTAAATAACGAACGGGTCAAGTCGGACAACGAGGTAAGGGATTTTCTTATCTCACTTTTAATTCCATGAGATTTCCATTGTTCGCCACTTATTCATTGCATGTGGTGTAATGTGTACTTACATTTGATATATATTATCACGATTCTTATTATATTAATGGTCTGGTTTGATTCATTTGGTGGTTATTAACTATTTTTCACATGACTCAGTTGATTACAACGTGGTAAAGGGTTTCATCTAACTTTTTATTATCGTGAGATTCATGCTATATTTGCCACTAATTTTTTGTGTGGAATATATACTACCAATGATTGTAATTTTGTGTAATATACTTTCATTTATGAGTATTTACATCTTCATTGTACGATCCATCTTTCATGTGTCATATGTGTTGTATGTTACGAAATCGGTAACGGAACGTTTCACCCCCCCTCCTATTAAAATACTTCTATTTGTTTTGTCTTTTAATTTAAATCTTATTATGTTGGATATCTTATTATATATACTTATTTATGTAAACATTAAGTCCAAGTGATGAGATACCCATTTTATCTCATCAACTCATTTTTTGAATTTAAAAGTGACTTTTTTAGGCTGTCGAATTTTTACAAGGGAACTTCTTATCCCAATTTCAATACTTTGGGTTCAACTTGTACTTCTTGAATATGTCATCCTATTACTATGTGTGAATGTCCTATGATTTTTTACACTTAATATCAACTTATATTGGGTGTATTTATATTTGTCACACAAAATTATGTGATTGATTTATACTTAATTTAAGGATACCATCTTTATTAAGGATTTCATCTCAATTTACATTTCCCTTGAGAATTTACTATTGTTATGCACCAATTCCCTCTTATATGGTGTATATAGTGTCCTTTGACATATTATATAGTGAATACCTTTATTCTCATGATATTATAATGTTCTGAATAAAATTTATTCCTCAATTATTTGTATTCAAGCGTCTCTCATTTTGTTAAAAACTCTTTAACTAAAATATCATTTTATCTGTTTTAAAGATTTATTCTTTTAATTCATTCCCATTAAGGTCCATGTTTTAAAAATGGTTTTAAGGATTTATTTATATGGAAATTATTGTTTTATAATGTTAATTCCTTTAAAATCTTCAATGTTGTATGAGAAAATTTGACTAAAAAAATCTCTTTATTAAATGGTTTTGAAAATGGTTTGATTAAGCATTGACTTTTTCAATATATTGAAATGATATATTATGATTGCAAATGGAATGATAATTGTGAAATTTTTATATTTGAAATATTTTATGTGTTATGATCTTATAATTTTACTTGGACATTTGACGGGTTGTTACGTGATAAACCATATGATGGGTGAAGCCGTGAATACCAGGACGAGTGGTTACGTTATAACCTCCAATGCATTGGGTATGGAAGTCAGCCATATAGAGATTCCATTTAGTGATATGTGTGGAAGTCGACTGTATGGTTATTTCATTTATGTATGTTTTCATCCCAAGTCACTATTATATGTTATGTGTTCTTTATATGGGTTTTATGGTAATATTTTGGTTACAAAATGGTAAGTGATGATCATTTATTCAGTGAAGAGTATTTACTACTTCATAACGGTGAAAAGTATTACTTATGTTAAATTATTCATGGTTTACTTGTTGTTCTGAAAAACTAACAGTTTTACTTCTTTTTGATTCCCTTAATGAGCTTTTTATGCCCATCACATGTTTTTTTTAAATGTTTTCCACAGGATGTAAAGATGAATAGGGTCATGGATGGGATCAAGGAAAAGTCATGCTATCTAAAACATAGAACTAGACATGTTTCTTTTTAAGAGTTATTATTTCATGAAAAAATAGATACTGAGTATTAGTGTCTACTTTTTATCTTTAAGTTGTTATGTAATAGTTATGGCCAAATTTTATAAAACTATAAACTTGAAAATATCCTCAATGTGAATTATTCATTTAATTAATGATCATGTAAGGTTTAAGTCCAGGTCCCTATACAATGTGATAAGGTTGGAGCTGAATAATTTAAATGTGCTGATTAAGGATCAGGTGGGCCATTTGGAAGTAGAGGTCTATCTGATGAAATTATTTTCCAGTGGAATAGATGATTTTTTTGATTCATATTATAGACTAAAGGAGTCTAGTGGCTCAGATGTGACGCATTCAATAGAACACTATTTTTGGAAGCTGTCCATAGCAATATCATGATTTTTTCATTCCAAACTACAGTAGCCTGTAAAACCTATGGTTGAAAGGGTTTCTATTATTGGACCAAACCTCATATAAGAAAACATTGGAATGGTGATGGAATGACATTTGTGTTGAGTGGTCAATATAGGCTACAATACACTTGTCCTAGTTGTGGTGGAAGTGGGAAATTTAATCGAATCTGTTCAAATCATGTATTGTTAATTTCACAGTGTAAGGAATAATGGTATTGAAGATGAGTATTATGAGAGACGTGGAATATAATAATGTTGTGATGTCTCGAAGAAGCAGTGGAGAAGATCCTATTGGTGGTCATGTTGGTGATATGTATATTACTATTAAGATCAATAAATAAACAACCTTTTAGAGGTAAGGATCAATCATTCACGTTGACAATATTTTATTTGTTTTATAGGCTATGCTAGGAAGAACCATTGATGTTAAAACTCTCACTAGTTACATTTTTATCATGGTTTCACCTAGAATCCCATCTGGGCAAAAATGTATTTGTAGGGAAAAGGGAACAAAACAATGGGATCCTTATCATTTGGTGATCATGTGGCGAACTTTTTTTATCACTACTTCATCAGTCTTGGCATAGAAAGAACACTCAATAATGGAAGAGTTTGAAGAGGAAGGTAGAGAAGGAGAGCATGGAATGTCTGTTCCTATCTAGTGGGTTCTTTAACCTCATATGTTGACTGAGATAAAATTGTCATTATGTATTTGACATCATATACTATAAAATTAAATTGATGACTTTTTTATGAACAATTATTCAATCCACAATTCACTAAAAATTAATGTTATAATGGTTTCATTCCACTTTCTCAATTAATAACATTATTTATAATGGTGAACTATGGTTTTCTATGTTTGTTGGATTGGTGTGTCCTGATCCAATTTTGTTGATGTTTGGGCCAAATGTTAGTGGCCCATATTTTGCATCAGGAGACAACTTATATGGGTCGAGCTATGTGGTGAGCATGTTGGGGTTGTAGGGGGAAATGCACCCAGTTTGGGGGTTAGGGTCCTGAAGGCACATGGCCAATATTTCAATAGAAACCCATTATTTGTGGCCTAGGAGTATTTTGGAAAATATTTATGGATGGTTCTAACATTATAATCAAATAGTGTAGGGAGTTATTATATTGGAAATTGACACAAACATGATAGATATCATAAACCGACAACATTGGACTCAACTAGAATGAGTTTTGGTTAGAATATTTCATGTTAATAGGTTGATTTTTTTTATTACACAAGTTTATATGTAAATTAATTCATGTACATGTTGTTATGTCATCTGCATCCATGTAAGTATGATATTTACCATTTATTTTGGTTTGTATGTGGTATTTATTTTTTATAGGTTAAGAATAGTAGGAATGATGGTATTTCTTGTTTGGGACAAGTATATTTACCAATGGCTTAATAAACCATGGTTATATTATATCTGGTTCAATAATATATACCAATGATTTTTTAAACCATGGATATAGATATTCGCCCAGATTTTAACTAAAACTATGGTTATTATTGATATTTTTGGGGCTGTACCCACTATTTCAATATAAATGTGGGTATAGGTCTATACTGATGGCTATGTATCCCATGGTTCTTGATACCATGTTTATAGCCTATATCCTAGATTTTAGAGGCTATACCCATGGTTTCAAACTATGGATATATGTGATATTTCATGTAATGATTTTTGTAAATATAAAATGGTAAACACTATTAGGAGGTATCCCTTAAATCATGTAACTCAAATAATGAACAAAGGTCTATAAAATTAATGATAGGGTCTAAATATGTCCAATAAATATATGTTTTTACATTTTTCTTCGTTATTTTCTCCTTTATGATTAATGTTTAGTCCCATGTTAATCTAGTTTTTCTTTTTATCAATATAATTACATTTAATTTTTTTCACTATGTTTTTTGTTAAAAACTATAATTTAAATTTTATATAAATTATAAATTATTATGATTCCAAATATGGAATCCATATTTTCCACTTCACATAACGTAATTGGTAAAAATTAATTTAAAATTAATCAAGCATATCGAATGGTAAAATCTGTTTTTAAAGTGAAAATGGTCAAAAGTTCATTAAGTTTTTATATATAAATTTTATATAAACTTGATTCAAATGAAATAAATTGTATTTATAGATTTAAAATTGATCTAATAAATATTAAAAACAAATTAAAAATATAATTTATCACTATAAATTAGTTAGATTAAAATGCTGCATTTAATTAAAATTCAGTATTTTGTACTATTCATTATAAATGAAACTTCACAGAAAAACATCAAAAATTACAGAAATTCTAATTTCAATATTCCTATTTAAAAAATTGATTTTAATTTGAAATATATGATTAATAAAATTTCCATAATTTAGTTTTAAATTAGGTGTTCCATTAAAAGGAGGCAGAACCACCTTTAGATAAATAATGCTTTTTATTAGTAAAATGGGATTTTTATGTTATTACTATAAAATATTTTGAATGAATGTAAAAAATAATTTATTTAATAATATATTTATATATATTTCATTAACATCATTCAATAATAGTAATTAGTTTAATTTATATTGATAAAATACTTTTGGATGCATAAAAATAGTTCTTTATGAAAACATTTCCTATATATTCAATTGGTTTTAATTTATATTTAATTTTTAACCACTGAAATGAACCATATATTTTTATAATTTAGATAATTATATTCACAAATTGAAATTTAAAAAATATGTTATGACATATTATATTGAATGATAATATTTTAATAATAGTTTTTTTTATAAAACTCAGTATTTCATGTAATGCAAGCTATCAATGGAAATTATTGTTGTGTGTGATACAATATAACTTATTATTTTTAGAATTATAAGATATAGTATATATTAAATATATTTTAATGTTTTGGGAGGTTATATTCCCATCTACTCTTGGTTTTTTGTTTCATACATTCTATGAAATATAATATCCATAAGTTAGAATTTCTGGGGGTAACAATCTTTATTTAGTGTTATAAATAGTTTTTCATCACTACACTATGTAGATGATTATTAAGGTGGAAATAATTAATATATATTATATTTATTATATATTCATTATTTTATAATTATAATATCATAGACATCTTCTTACCTTCTTATCCATTGGAAAATGATAACGTCGCTCGTGCTTATGTGTGGACAGCCACCTCAACAAAGATTTTAGATTCTTTTTTCATTTACACATTACATAGATGTTAATAATTATTGATTTAATTAATATATGTGATATATATTAAGTATTAATTATTTTAAAAACATTAATTTTTTACCTTTATTTCATTATATTGATTAAAAAGTGAAAAGGGCATTCTTGTGTACGTACGGCCTACTGTCTCCATGAACTGTGTAATTCATTTTTCTATTTATGAATTTTATGGATGATTATATATATATATATATATAATTAATATATACTATATTTATATAATTATTAACATTCTTTAGGTAATATAATCATAATCAACGAACATGGACAAAATGTAGGAAACTAAAACATTCGGAAAAAATGAAGTAGTTGTCACACAGAATGGTGAACTTAATAAAGAATTATAGATAAATTGTTGAAAAAATATTATAGGTAAATAAAATATAGTATTATTTACATAATCATTGTTCAATAATAGAAAAATAATAAATATATATTTATGATACATGATTTTGAAACACATTCAAATGAACATGGACCTGCGCAAAGGGTTCTTCATCTCAAATTGACTTTATTAGGACATATGTTATGTTATAAACCTATCTTCTTTTATCAGGTGTATCTACATACCATTTGAAATATTATTTTGTTAATTTATTTTAATTATTTCAAATTAATATTTATTTTTATATTTTTTCTTTCATGAATTTTAGTAATCAAAAGTTTCCAAAGTGGAAAGGGGTTTCATATCTTATTTTCCATTGATTGGGGTATACCTCAATTTCATTGACAATGTTATTTCATGATTATGTGTAAAATTTACCAAAATTGTATTATGTTTTATTTATACATAATTTAGGTAGAGGCCTAGTTATTGACTAGTAGTACATTTAATTATTTCTACATATATTTCTGAATCCAGGAAATGAGAAGAAATTCAATTCTGAGGCCCGATGTGCCTGAAATTATATTTCTAAAAAAATTAATTATATAATATATTATGCATGTGTAATTTATTTATAAAATTTTGATGAATCTAAAAACTAATCTCATATTAAAATATATGATCACAATTGAGTCTAGAATGCGATGTTTACCGTTGGTGTAACCTAAAATAGGACGACATGAGGTCTTGGGATATCTCTGCCATTGGTGGTGAGTTCAGTTGGTTAATTGATTAAATTAATTAAATTATTTATTTATATTATCTGAAATGTAATTTTTATAAGTACACCACAATGGATAATCATCTTTTTTAGCCGTATAAACCTTAGTAGGATTCCAGAATGTTATTCCTCCTTCCTTTGGCGAATAACATTATATGTTGACGAATCTATGGATCCAAGAAGATAGAGCATGGTGAACAAAAAATATTCTAAAAATCATTGGAGATCACCCTATTCAATGTATAATGGTATTTTATCTACATAGGACTCCTAAAAAATTTTATTTCACCCCTTTTTATTAAATTGATTGAGCATCATCATCCCTTATATGATTTCCGTCAACTATTTCAGCTTAACATAAACATATATATCAATTTATTTTTCTATTTAATTATTTTCTAACTTTGGATATCATCATTCATTAATTTTTGAAAATAACTAATTAACATGATCAATTAATCCTTTTGGTGGGTTTTCTCTCCCTTGATTCATAGAGTTCTTCAATGATTGGACATCACGGTCGTGGTTTGACAATGTCAAGTGCTACCAGGGGCTGATCGAACACCCAGATTCGTAGTGAATTCATGTTTAAGAGTGGGACATGAAAATCAAGTAATTTTTTGGTTAGTTTCCATGTTTTTTTGGGATTATTTTGATTATTGGTATTGAAATAATGAATGAAGAATTTAATAACCTGGTTCTTCAATAATGTACATATCATTTACTTTTCATCAATTTTTAGTTTAAATTCATAGATGAGGCTAGATATTATTTCCCATTGAGATCAAGAAGGTATATGGGGTTTTTAGGGCTAGTTCCAAGACCAAAACCCATCTCATATGATAAAATACTTCGTTCACTATTAGTTTAATCCATGGGGGGCAGGTAGCATGGTCTGATAAACTGTGTGAGTCTTTGTAGAGAGTATGAGGAGCTCACATGGATTAGGAAAACCAAGGATTTTGTTTTGACAAAATGTATGGAAATGTATGAAATATTAATAGTGTATATTTTTTATATATTTCACATGGGTAGTCTAACTATATGAGTAAAAATTGTGATGTGCTCCTTCTTATAGAAAACAGTCCACGGTTGGTGCACAATTTGGAAACTGTGCGACCCAAATCATGAGACCCCAATGTTTTTAGTAAAATTACAGTTTTCTCTTAAAATATAAACTATCTTAAAACCCATTTCACTTTCTATCCCACATAGAGAGAATACCTATTTTGATCTCTCTTTGGTGACTATACTTAATTTTTTTGATAAATCCTCCGTTCGAGCTCAAATTTAATCACCGCTTATCTATTTGGATCCATCTCGGTGAGTTCAAAATTAATTTTTAGTCATTCGTAGTTTTGTTTGGTATCAGCTAAGCTAAATAAGAAGAATATAATATGGCATATTATTTGGTTCATTGTACGTAGTTCAATTTTATCTCAATCCGAATTGAATAAGGAGCTGATACTGGATGAGCTATCAAATATAGACTTACGGCAGGTGGTCTTTCAGCCATTCATTAAAAGTTGAAGTTTTTATCTTAATTTTTATGTCACTTGAATGATTTATGGGAGTCACCATGAAATAGATCTTAAAATTTAAATTGATATATTAGGCATGGAATATGAGATTAAAGAGGCTGGTCTGGAATGATTATAAGATGAGGACCTGGAAATTAGAATGATCCCTTTGGATGTGTTGTTTAATTAAATAGACTATATTATGGTATAAGAAATTGAACCTTTTGATGTGCTCCCTTTACACCTTTTAATGGGATGTAAATAATGGATTTCAAATTGATGATTGAAACTATGAATTTATTACTAATTGAATTTTAATATCAATTCTTAATTGAATGAATAATGAGAATGGATGGAATGAAAATGACCCATTTCATATGCTATTAAATTGCTATTTGAATCTTGATTTTCTCATTATATTGAAAATTACATGTGATTTAAAATGTTTTTATTCCATATAATAGATATTTAAGCCTGAAATTCTAGTAATAATGAAATTTACCTCATAAGTAGTTAAGAGGAAAGCCTTATAAGCTCAACCAATTCCTTAAGTCAGCTTTTGAGTTGAGATTAAATTCAAATGTTCATGGTGATAACCTTGATATGTTTAATTGATAATGATTAAATTGTATTGATTAAAATAAAATTATATAGGCCTTGGTTGACTCATGGATTCATATTATAATTCCATGTACAAAATCATATGGATCAACCTTACGTATGCCCATGTGATACTTGGATTCCTTACAATTTTTTGAGGACAGATTTATAGAGAATTAACTATTAAATTACATGTTAAACAGGGATTCATTATGGATTTACAAGGATGTAATAAATGTAATTTGATCATATATTCCATGTGTGAATCTTGGGATCCATTAATGGGTCACCACTAATGGAATTGAATTGTAGTGAATTTATACAGCACTTAGAGTGAGACATAGGTTCTTGAGGGATTCTATATAGATGGGATTATAGGATCCAAGTTTATATTATATATAGAGTAAAAACTAGATTCAAAATTATGAATTCTAATGATGTGCTTTGGCTCAAAAATGTATAATTAATTGAATTGATTTTAGAATTCATATACCAATCCAAATCAAAATCATAGATTTTGTGTTTTTGAATACATTATATATAGATTATTTTATAATCCTTGATCATGTTCTTTTGGGGGAAACTAGGATATGTGATAGTTCTTGAGACTTATTAATGAAATGGATCGAAACAATAAATTAATTTTCTTATAAATGAAAATGGATGGACTGTAAATTCATATCCTTATTTTTTATATGAAATTGATGAAATAAAATTCTTTTGAATTGGGATCCTTGAATTTACATGATGTTTAATTTCAATAATTATGTTACTTATTTAATTACTTCTTACACATTGTAATAATATATATTCATTGGATTGATGGTACTAAACCGTGGGTGGTTTCCCACTGAGACTATATCCGACACCTTATTTGGCCCTCCATTGGGTACCCAAATATACTCTATGATTGTATATATATAAAATGGATAGTTAACTACTATTATGACTTGATTTCTTCATAGTATAAGTAAAGAACAAGAACAAGATGAGGCTCATGATTATAGAATGTATACTTTTAGACTTTTTGTACTTATTTTGCGTGTATGGTACATATTACATATATACATGTTTTGGCTATTTTATTAGACACATATGATATGTATCATCATTATGTGTATATGAGAATATTTCTTGTATTGTTTATCTTTTTTATATTACTTATTTCCATCTATTTTCTAATTGTAATACTTATTCCACTACTTTTATGTTATTTATATTCCGATGTTCTACACTCTAGAAATGAGTGAATACTATCCTCAAAGGCACACCTAGTAACTTTATGCTAGTTAGATGCCTCTGTTGTTTGGGGAGATTCACTTTAGGCCATTGACCAACCGAATCAAGGCACAAGTTAAGTGCATCATTGTTCAGGATGTTACATTATGGTATCAAAGGATTATTTTCTGGATTGACATAATATTTGATACAATAAAAATGGATAGAAAGGAAATGGGATTTAGTAATTAACTATTTCCGGATGTTCCTAACCCGCATACAGGAAAAATCAAAATTCACTCAAATTAAACTATTGTTTTATAGATTTAGTCTATTACATTTTACTTGATTCCACTATTGGGTGATTAACTTTAATTGTGATGATATTATTGATTTTATTGTGGGTTATATTTTGTTGGAACATGATGAGATAAGCATATTCCATATCATACACCATTTTAAGAACTTTATAGGATTCACATGCCATGTATTATACCATTCCATTTAGGATGAAAAACATTTTCCATGATGTTGTGAGAGGTTATGTTATAGTTAAAATAATAGTTTTGATAGTCATTATAGAGTAGTTTACAGTGTGGATTATATGGATGTCATTAATTCATTCTAGAGGAGTATAGACCTTCATGGATTCAAAATTCGATGACCACATAGAACTACCCTTTTAAAAATGAACTGTGATACAAATCTAATTTAAATGTTATGTAAAATGAATATGATATTGAAACGAATATGAATTCAATTGAAATTTAATTTCATATATAATTGATCGTGACCTGGAATAGAAATCATTAGTGGGAATTAGGGAGTATCTATATATTATAAATGAGTTGAATTTTGACTAAACCTGACTCATAGTTCATGAAGAGGGGTGTGTTCTTATATAGGATGTCTTGTACCTATCCTATTTAAATATCTTCAATTTTGAGATACAAATATTTAAAATGATCTAGATATGAGGAGTGTTCTTGGAATTGTATTGGAATACCATTGTGATGTCCTCTAGTTATGCATCTGGAGAGTTAATATGATTATACTATATAGGTGTTGGGCCATGGAATACGAGTGGATCCTCTAGTACTATCATCCATGGATCTAGGAGTTGACCAAACACATGTTCTAAGTCACCGTTACATGAAATCCTTTGGTGATTCATGTAGACTGATCAGGGAGCACCATAACCTATCCCAAATATAGAATAGTTGACAAATGAGTTCCAATTGTAGCATCCACCCACATTTTTGGGGGATGGTGGAACATAGGTTGAGTGGTAATAGACAGGGGCTATTCTATATATAATTGAGAATTTCGATATGCCTTCCGAGAAGAAGGTAGGTATTGTTGTGTATATGTTGTGTGATTCCACGAAGACATGGTGGGATGTTATTACTCATATGAATCATCATCAAGAGATGGATTGAAGGGATTTAAATACAACCTTATATGAAAACATATGTCATTATATGTTGAGGTCTGATATAACCTGAGAGTTTATGCACCTCAATCAAGGAATGCTATCTATTATAGACTATTGTGCATGTTTTACACAGCTCCAGTGCATCATACCTATTATGTTGTTGGAAATTTAATCTAAATCTATGGGATTCATGGATGTTCTCAAGTACGATTTCTTATCACATGTGAGTTTATTTCTCTTGACTACCTTTTATAGAATTGTGAATTATGTTCCTATCACAGATCGTAACTTGAGAAAAGTTGGATGAGGAATTTTTGATGGATTGTCATCCATATCATTATCTACATTGATCAGAATTAGTAATCATCATCCCTAGATTTTACTTGGTGACATTTGTAGCCAGAGAACATACTCAGGCTGCTAGGTGAGGTTCCACAAGTGTGGTAGACACAAACATACAAGACCTTAGTATATGAGGGTCCTAGTAGAGTTCTAATAATATGGAATGACAGACCATATGAAACAATTCTGTAGAACATTTCCACTAATATCTAGTTAGAGCAGGTTTGGAACAACATGCTGGAACAGGGTCAACATCTTCTCATCAGGTAGGGAGATGGTGTAATATTACCCAATCGGGTCGTGGTAGTGGTCATGGACATGATTGTAAAATCCCAATATTATAGTTTTAATAAGTCAAATCTGTTAAGGGTAGACCAAAAATATATCAGGGTCATAGATCTGGCCAGATATATGCATTTAAACCGATTCATGAAGAGCAGGATATCATGACTTCTACAGTGATAGGTACTATTATAGTATCCACTACATTAGTGTATTTTATTATGGATATAGTTTCTACTCATAGATTTATATCTATCCATATTTTGGAGATCCCTAATCTCAGTGTTCATAAATTTGAAGATGTTATGATGCTTGATACTCTGTTTTGAATTATAATAGAGGATGTACGTCAGTGCTGGGAGTGCCCAATCGCGATTGGTGGGTGTAAAATCTTATGAAACCACATTTTCCTCATGATGAAATGTTTTTATATTATTTTGGGATGGATTTTTTTGTTACCATTAATAATTTCACTAACTACTGTCACTGTAGGGTGACCTTTACATCACTAGAGATCATTGTGTTTATTCACAAGGGTGAATGGGAAGTCAAGGTAATCCAACCTTTACATAGGCATCGTGGGCTGTGCTGGATGATAGCCTAGATGGCTAGTTTAAATTTGGATGATCAGGGATCATGTTAGACAAATTTTCCTCTAATGTTTGATTATTTGGTGGAAATGTTTCCAATTTATTATATTATATTACCTCCTATGAGAGTGGTAGATTTATCTATCGTGCTTGTTCCGAGAGCAGAGGAGGTGTCAATTCCTCCATACAGAATGGATACTACTAAAATTTGTGATCTCAATAGATATATAAGGTATTTAGAGGAAACAGGTATTTTTTCAACACAATACTTCTCTATGGGATTCCTCGGTCTTTATTTAAAAAAAGAATGAGGATAGCCTATGGAAATGTGTCGATTACCAGAAATTGAACAAACTAAAGGTTAAGAACCAATGTCCTATGTCATAAATAGATGATCTATTTCAACATCAATGAGGATCTCAGGTTTTCTCAAACATTGATTTGAGATCTAGTGAACATCAGGTACATGTTGGACCATCATACATACCATGTACAAACTTTCGTAGTAGGTATGGTCTATATGAGTATTAGGTTATGTCTTTTGGTCTCATGAACATGAAATTAGTCTTCATGGAACTAATGAACCATGTTTCTCATCCTTATCTAGATTTGTTTGTTGTGGTTTTCATGGAAAATATCTTGTTGTATTCTCATAATCAACACAACCATGCCAAATATCTTGCGATAGTGCAACAACCTGATGTTTTTGAATAATAATTGTTTCCGTAAAATGTGTATTAAATTATTTTACACCACAAAACTCTATATATTTAATAATAAAGTATATAATAATGTGACCATTGGGTTTTGACCATTATATGATCATTATAAAATTATGTTCATTGGTCAATTATGACTGTTGGTCAAAAATACCATTAGAAACTCTACTCTCAATGTTATTATTATAGTATATAAAAACATTATAATGGTTAATTAATGATTAAAAATAGTTGATTGCCTCATTGTGTAGAATTGGGTGGTTTGAATCCCATTTTTGGAGCTTGGGAAGGAGTTAGAATCCCTACCTTTATGATTAAATTTTTATTTATAAAAGGGGAAACTATTACAAGTCTTGAATGAAGATTCCATGGGACCAAACAACTAATGGTGACAAGTGTAATGAGGAAAAAGGGCATCACCATGAATAATATTAACCCCCACCAGATTCCAGCTGACCATGTTGTGGAGAAAAATAGTCCGGTCCAGGGTGGTTCACCAGGTCCATGTTCAAGTTAGTATAGAATATCTCTTGGAAGATGCTATTCGTGTTTCCCTAATATTCCATGACCATCGAACATTATACACTTATGTCATATGTGGGTGTTTTGTGGGGTTATATGTTGAGGGAATAGTTAGTTAAATGTTCTTCCATTTTATTAAATAAATTTTTTATTTCATCATTTCTGTGTTATGAAATGTTTTTCTTGAAAAATGATATGGAATTTAATAAATTTATTTTTCATGTAAAATTGTACTTTTTTTGAGATAAAAATTATTATATTAAAATATGGATTTATTAATTTTGATTATAATTAAATATTATTATCAACACACTCTTATATAATTACAAATGAAAAAATAATTTTAATATTTTTTTCATGTATCAAACATTTTACTATGCAATTTACTATAAACTTTTTGTCTCCTATTATTTTTAATAATTATGTATTTTCATAGTTAAAAGTTAAATTTCACATATTTAGAGAGTTTTTATGTTAAAATAAATTTTATTTTTTAATTTATAATATCAATATTATGTTAGGTTGAATAAATGATAATTTAAAAAAAACCATAGTTTTTTAGGAATAGTAAAAATAAATTTTGAGTTTTCCAGTCAGTTTAATGAAATTATAAATATTTCATAATGATGTAATGATTAATTTAATATAATTTTATAATATTATCAGTTAATACAACATAATAGGTTTTCTAAGTGTCTAATTCCATGGGAAAATACAATGGGCAAGGCCATAGTTTTGCAAATACCACTACTAAGGTGTCTTAGAAATTAATAGAAAACTCACTCATTTTTGATATAAATATCCACCCATTAATTGGTTTATTTCATTAAAAAATAATTACATATGAATATATTATTGTATTACCTCCAAATTAGTCTTCCCAAGGTGTCCTAAATCTTCCATGTCCTTGATAATCAAGTTTTAGGAGTCACTCTTCAAGGTAAGAGATCTCTAAACATCTCTTTTTCTTTCATGTATTAATTTTATGTGGTATGTATTTCAAATTTATATAACATTTCCATATTTCAATTCATTATATCCATTCACTTAATTAATATTCATTTATTAATGGTATTCCATTTTACCTTATCTTTTTTATATATTCTAAAACCATGTATCAGACTCGTTATGGTGCTGAATTTTTGTCTCAAAATTTCTCTCTTTTTATCGAAAAACGTTTCTATTTTTTTGAATACCCAAAACTCTTTATTATGTAGTGGTATTCAAATGGATTTCAAAAATATCTATTCTATTATAGGATTAACATACATTCAAACAGAATTCATTTTCTGTTGTTTTAAAATGATAGAATGACTGTGTCTTTATGAACATTGTTAAACACCATGATTTTGATATGAAACCCATTTTTTTATTATCCATGGGTTATTTATGAATTTTTTCCCGATATATTTGGATAAAATTAATTAATTCATATTAATATATATCTATTATAGTTATCCAATTCATTGGGTTAATAATTTAATCCCTTTATATGACATGTTTTATAATACCTTGGTGAATAACTTTTGTAATTTTTATGACACATCAGTGAAAAACCTTGGTGATATGCCTATGAATGTCAAAATTAAATGTTGTATCCAAATTTAAAAGTTATTATTCATGTTATTATTATTATATTCATATTTATCATACTTTTTTGTATATCATCAAGTAGTTATTGATATTCCTCAAGATCACATGTAAATTGTTTCGCTTTTTTTTCCTTACATGGCATTTAGGTCACCCTTTCCTTTGATGTATGTCCCCAGGATATGAGATGAAATAAATGTACATAGGAAGAAACTTTATTAAACCTTTCAAGTGTAATAGAATAATTCTTTATATTTCCATGTATCATGTACCTTTTTTTCCAAGACAGTAAACATTAAAATATCCTCTGTTTGTAATATGTAAAGAAAAGTTATGTAATAAAAACGAGAGATTCTATAATTGGTATCAAATGATTTTTTAGTTATTTGTGTAAATTATGATTTGGAAACTTTATGAATAACCTTATAGTGTGTTTTAAATATTGGAAAACATCCGCCGCTTTGATCTAGATATGAATAGAAACTGGTGCACAATAATTGGCATTGTTGTACTCTTATGTTGAAACTCACAGGGGATATGTTTTGTTAATCATGAGATTTTTAGGAACTATTATAAAGGAATAATAAAAAGTGTAAATTTTAATGAATATTAAATATATTCATGATGTTTTAAGGCATAAAATAATTTTATAGTTCTAATATTATGAAACAAAACATGTTTCTTGATATGTTTCTCTTCTTAAATAACGTGAATGTAAATATGAGGAACCATGTAAATGGTGACGAAATAGACCATGCAATGATGGAACTATGATGAAATAAAGAATTTATACCTTCATGAGAATGATAAAGAAACTAACTCAATTTAGGGGCAATAACATAAATCATGATGATAGATCGGTTTCACCACATAGGTAACAACTTTTCGTTGATTGATTTATTTTTCAATGACCACAAAAATTTAGTGGATCTAATGACACCATAAGTATGGAACAGTGGATAATCTATATATAAAAGATCTTTTTTATACATCACTATTCATAGAAAGAGAATGTCACTCTGGTTGTGTACTGTTTATAGGATTTATTTCATCAGTGGTTGGAACTGATTAAAAAATTGTGGCCAAGAGGGGAGACTGAATCTATGGAGTTTGAAATTACCATGGGAATCTTCTTTAACAAGAATTTCCCTCCTTAAATGAGAATAAAAATGTATAAGGAATTCCAAAAAATGAAACATAAAGAGAATTAATATTTTGGAATCTATTAGACTAACATTATAAGACATTAAAATTATACCTCTAGAGTTTTCTTGATTCCTAATGGGATCTTTGATAGATTCATTAGTGTTATAAGACCACATATACAATAGAATTTTTCTATCATAGACAACGATAGCTATGGGGAAATCATATCGAGTTCTACGAATGCCATACTTTATATTGGTGAGATTAAGTGGTCTTACAAATCGAATGAGAAGAAGAGATATCTAGATCCAAACATGGGGAGGTAATTTGTCTAAAGAAGAGGAGGAAAGCATGGGAAACTTTCTAAATTGAAAATATGTGGGAAGAACCATTCATGGGAAAACCTGTACGGGAGAAGGAAGTGTTAAAAGTTGGGATGAGAAGTCCATATTTCTTTGAATTTTTTTATTTATGTGATGCCTCTAATTCCCGACACTACTAAAAAGGGAAGATGGTTCAGGCCCAACCTAATGTCCAATACTTCATGTGTGGATAGATCATGTACATTTCCAATAAATTTCTAAATCTAATTTAATTTGAGGGGAATCACCATCAACTAAATCATTTGACATGGGAGGAAGGTCATGGTTTTTCTATAATGATGGTTAAAGTTTAATCTCAAAATAATTTGGTGGAAGGTACTCTATTTTTTCTCTAAATGATAGCAAGTACTTTGTTTGATTTTGGTTCTTTTAATTCCATTATTTCATCCAAATTTTCAAAGAATATATAATCAAACCTTGAACTAAAAAAACTAGATTCATTTTTCAACACTCCTCGAGGGATTATCCAATAATTAATAATGTATAAAAACTCTAGTATCCACATTGTTGGGAACAATCTCATCAAAAATCCAGTATTCATCATCTTGTGGGATTTTGAAATTTTACTAGGGATGTACTGGATTTAACATTATAATACTAATATCTACTATATTATCAAGGTAATATTAGTATTAATGAGTGTAAAACATATAGTTATCTTCAATGGAGAGATATTTCGACCTAATATTTTTCTTGGAGCACCATATGTAGTATTTTTTATAGATTGGATCAATGAATATGAAAAATGGGATGAATCTATATGAATAGAAAATATATCCATAATTCATAAATACATTGACATATTTAAAGAGGAGTTACCTAGGACTCTCTTAGAAAAAGCGATAGATTTCTCCATTGAACTCATTTGTAATTCCAAGCCAATTTCAAAGGCCCAGTATAAAATTGAAAATTGTGAGTTGGAGGAATTAATGAATCAGCTCCATGATATTTTTGATAAAGGGTTTATCCCACCATTTTTGCCTCCTTGGGGAGAATTAGTTCTCTTTGTGAGGAATAATTATGGATCAATGTGGTTAGCAATGATTATAGAGAAATCTACTAGATCTTAGTGAAGAAAAAATACCATCTTCAACGAAATGATGATTTATTTGACTAGCTTTGTGGGTGTCATTTCTTCTATACAATGGATCTTCGATCTAGCTATCATTAATAAAGGGTGAAAAATTAATATATTACAAGGAACATATTCTTCTCAAAATATGGGAAATATGAGTTTGTTGTTATTCCCTTTTGCTTGAGTAATCCTCCAGTTATTTTTATGGTTTTGATTAGTATAGTTTTTATGAACTACATTGATAAAATTCTAGTAGTTTTTATTAAAAATATTCTGATATATTCCAAAACTCATGAGGAACATGATGATCATATAAGGGTTATATTTAAAATTTGAGGAAGTATATGTTATTTGGATAGTTCACTAAAGGTGAATTTCGGTTATAATAATATGCATTCTGGGGGCTCATTGTAACCAATGAAGGAATCACAGTTAACCCATTAAAGACTATGTTTGTAGTGAGGTGGACTCATTCTATAATAGTATCTGATTTTCATAGTTTCCTTGGTTTATTAGGATATTATAGGATTTTTGTGAATTTTTTTTATGAATTTATAATCTCCTAACCTTGTTAACTCAAAAATGTTTGAAGTTTATCTAGATAATGGAGTGTGAAAAAAGATTCCATGATCTGAAAAAGATATTAGTTTCTGTACCCATGTTAACACTACCATCTATCGATGAATGATTCATTATTTTTATCAATGAATTTATAAGTGGTATTGAGTGAATCCTCAAAAAAATTATAAGGTGGTTGCTTATACATCTATGCAGGTGAAGCATCATGAGGAAAATTTTCCTACACTATATCTGGAGCTATTTGTGGTTATTTGTGTTCTGAATATATAGAGGCATTATATTTATGGGGATAAATGTGATATATAAATAGAACATAAAAGTTTAAAGTATATATTCAAACTAGAGTAATTGAACAAGAGATAGAGGAGATGCTTGAATCTTTTAAAAGACTACGATTTCTTAATTCATTGTCATCCAAGAAAGAAAAAAGA
The DNA here is from genome assembly GCA_963277665.1 of Viscum album. NCBI lineage: Eukaryota > Viridiplantae > Streptophyta > Magnoliopsida > Santalales > Viscaceae > Viscum > Viscum album. The sequence continues at coordinate 1,897,268,043 of OY728121.1, read as the reverse complement.
CATGGATGCGTTAAGTTGGAAATATCCCATTGTGTAGAATTTATGAGGATTCAAATATGTCCATTGATAAAATACTAGTAAAACTTGACATGGGAATTGTAATGTAAGGGGCATCATTAACCCTATCCCAAATTATTTCTCAACTTTAATTACTAGATAAGATGAAGAAATTTCAAAGATATTATACTTTGTTACAGAAGAATATAGAGGCTATGAGTAATTTTAATTTTCCCAGGTTCAGTATTGTTAATAAAGGTGTACTTATGTTTCTTAAATGATTATGGGTTTCATATATTCTAGTTATAAATGAGCTCATGGATGAAGCTTATATCTCTACATTTTCTATGTATCTCGGAAGTATGAAAAGGTATAGGGACCTTCATGATCATTATTGTGGGGATGACATGAAGAGTGATATTTCTAACTACAATATACAGTGTCTAGTGTGTCAACAAGTAAAATAATAGAGACAAAATCCTAAAGGTGTATTACAACCACTACCCATACCAGCATGGATGTGGGACTATATCACTATCGAATTTTTCATTGGTCTCCTGAGAACATCCAAAGGAAACAATGAGATATGTGTTATAGTGGACCATCTCACCAAGACTGTCCATTTTATCTCCCATTGGGAATATTTCCCTCTTGACCAACTCACCATGATATATGTGAAGGAAGTGTAAAGGCTACATGGAGTTCAACTTTTTATCATATATAATCGGGTCCCAAGTTTAAAATCAAAATTCTGGAGAAGTCTTAAACATGCTCTAAGTACTGAATGGAATATTAGTATGGCCTATCATTCCCAAAATAATGTCCAATTTTAAAGTAATATTCATTAAATCAATTGAATTCTAAGAACGTGATCAATGTTATTTAAAGGATGATGGGATCAACATCTCCCATTAGTTGAGTTCTCTTCCAAAAACATCTTGCATTCGAGCATTCAAATGGCACCCTAAAAAGCTCTATATGGATTGATATGTAGAACATATTCTAGATGGGATGAATTTGGTGAAATAAAACTTCTTGGGTATGATCCCAATAATGACATGACAGAAAAGGTTCATACAATCCAACAATACATAACGACTTCTCAACATCAGAAAAAGAGTTAAGATGGAAGCCATTGAATGGATATGGAGTTTGATGTGGGTGAAAAATACTTACATCAAATTTCTCATTAGAAGAGAGTCATGCGGTTTGGGAAGAAATAAATTCAGATCCTCAAGTACATTGGCCCATATAAAAACCTTGATCTCATAAGCGAAGTGTCCCATCATCTCGCACTTCCACCTTACCAATCTCATGTTTGTGATTTTTTTCATGTATCTCTCTTGTGGAAGTAGATACCAGGCCCTTCACATGTAATGAATCCTAAAGTGGATCACCTGGAACATGACCTCTCCTATGATGAGACGTTGATGGAGATATTTGACCATAGATAAATGTCCCCATGAAACAAGAATACCTATCACTTTAATTTGTTTTGAAGTAATCACAAATATGAAGAAGTGACCTGGGAACCTAAGGAGACAATGAAATAGAATCACCCTAATCTTTTCTCTAAATGAGAGAACAAGTTGAAATTTATGAAATGAAATTTATTTAGGGGGAATTATGTACAAACTAAACATTTTAATAATAATTATTTCTAGAAAATGTTTGTTATATTATTTCACACAACAAATATATGTAATTAATAAATACGTAAGTATATTTTAATGTGACCATTGTGTTTCAATTATTATATGACCGTTGGTCAATTATTATCATTGGTCAATATTATAGTTGTAAACTATACTCTTAACATTATGATATTTTTTTTAAATAGAAATGATCTCGGTTCATTAATTTATAAAGAAGAGTCAATGGACTAATCTGGTATTATTGGGTATTACAAAGCCCATTTTTTAGAGCTTCGGAAGGAGGTACAATCATTGGGCTACCCTCTGGAAAATCCCAATCCGATCTTCAAAATGTTTTGCATGAATGAAATCTCTAGTGGGAGAAGATCATGTTAGTAGAGATTACCACAACGGAAATGTTATCTGAGCTTCCTCATGAGTCCATCACCATTCAGACCTTACCCTTATGTCATATATAGGTGTCTGAATCAGTTATTTTTTATGGCCCTGGTTACTTAAAATGAAATACCTTTTATAAAATAATATTTTTTACTTACTCATTTCTATTTTAATAAATGTTTTACTAAAATATTTAGATGAGATTTGAAAAATTGATTTCTGGGTAAAAATATTTATTTCCGATAGATTGAAATTATTATATTAAACTAATGTTTTATTAATATTTTTTATAATGAAATAGTTTTATAAAAAAACTCTTATTTAATTACCAATGATAAAATATTTTTATTTATTTTAAGTGTCGAAAATTTTACTATGCATTTTACTACACATTTTATATCTGCTATTATTTTTAGTAAATATTTTTTTTTCATACTTAAAAGATAAAATTATAATATTTTTAAAAAATTTATGATAAAATAAAACTAATTTTTGAATTAATAAAATCAATATTATGTTAGGGTGAATTTATGTAGAATTTATAAAATACATCAGTTTTCTGTGAATTGTAAAAATATAGTGAGTCTTTAGTATGTTTAATTACATCATATCTATGACATAATGAAGTAATGATTAATTTAAAATAATGGTATACTCATATGAGTTAATGTAACTCAATATTTATCACAATTTTCCAATACCATGGTCACATACCATTGGAAAGTACATGGTTTTGTAAAAAAGCCAGTACTAAGGTGTCCTTGGAAATTAATAAAAAAATCCAACATTTTTTCTATAAATACCCACTAATTACATTATTTTATATCATTTCCAATTCATTACCAACGAATCTATAATATTATTTACTCCAAAGGAGTCGTCTAAATGTGTCTTAAATACTCTAATGTCCTGATCATTGAGTTTTAGGAGTCTCTCTCCAATGATAGGGAACTATCATCTTCTCTTTTCCTTTCATGTTTTCATTTTATGTGGTATGTATATAAAATTTACAATAAATGTTCTTATATGAATCTTGTTATATACCTTTACTGTATTATGTTTAATTTATGAATGAGAGACCCTTTTCTCCTCTATTTTTAATATTTTCTAAAACAATGTATCATACTCATTTTGCTGTCTGATTTTCATCTCATATTTTCTATTTTTTCATCAAGAAATTATTTTATTTTCTTTTTTGAATACCCAAACCACTGTATTATCTATGATTATTCACATAGATTAAAAAATTATTTATTCTATTTGGTATTAACTAAAATTAAACACACATTCCTTTTCCCTAGGTTTAAAATGAATAAAGGATCTTATTTTTATGAAATTACTAAAACACTAGGATTTTGATATGAAACCCATTTCCTTTATTCCCCATCGGTTATTTATGAAATGATTATTATGATATACATGCCTATAAATAATTAATAAATTTTAATTTTTTACCCAGATAAGGGTCTAATTAATTAGATAATGAATTTAATCTCTTGTGATGGAATGTTTTATGATACCTTGGTGGATAACCTTGGTAATTTTTATGACACCTTACTGAAAAACCATGGTGATAAGAATACGAATGAATAATGTAAATTTTGTAACAACATTTCCAAGTTAGGATTCACATTGTTATTATTATTATTATTTTACTTTTTCTCATTCAATTATATATTTCATCATGTTAATATTGATATTTTAAAATATCAAAATTAAATTGTTTTACTTTTTTCCATTACTGGGACTTCTACTCACACTTTCCTTTGATTTATGTCCCCAGGTTATGGCAAGAAATAAATGTAATTAGTATGAACCTTGAAAAATCCTTTCATGTATTATATAATAATTTTATATGTTTTCAGGGATTATATACCTTTTCTCAAATACACTAATATTTAAAATATTTTTTATTTATAAAATGTAATGAAATGTTATGTTATAAAAAGGTGGAATGCCATATATTTTTTTTAAGACAATGAGAGAACATAATTTATATTATAACATCACTATGTGAAAAATTTTTATGTATCCAATTCACTTCTTGGGTGACAACATCTTAGAGATAGGAGTATCAGTTGACCATGAGAATGTGGGTGCTGTAGTTTACTAGGATTAGGCCAAGAACGCCTTTCAGGTATGAAGTTTTTTAAGGCTATCAGAATATTATAGGAAATTCATACAAGAATTATCAATCATAGAAGTTACACTTATGGGCTTGACTAAGAATCATGTGATGTTTGTATGGCCAGATAGATATAAGAAAACCTTTCATGATCTAAAAGGGAGATTGAATTCAGTGTCGATACTGATTTTTTCATAACCTGGAAGAAGAAACATTGTATACTGTGATGCATCATGTATCAATCTAGGATTGGTTCTTATAAAAGGAGATATAGTAATTATGTATGGGTATCAATAGATGAGGCAACATCAGAAAAACGAATGGATTCAATATCTCGAGTTAGTTGAGATTGTTCGTGAATTGTGTTGTTGGAGACATTACATGTTGGGATAGCATTTTGTGGTATACACGGACCACATAATCATCAATTACATATTTAATCATTATTATATGAATATTAGGTAGGGATGGGGGGTTGAATTCCTATATTAATTTTAATTTAATATTCCCTATAATCTTGTTAAAGGAAATGTTGTAGTTTATCCACTGAGCTGGAGGAATTTGATACAGGAAATACCGGAGGCCAGTATTGAGTGGAGGCTTCTGGATTTGTTCTCTCAGATACAATTGGAGGTGTTCGATGGTGCATGATAGACTTTTCTATCATCCTTTTTTGTGACTTATACCCTAGTATATATTGTTTGGATGAAGAAGATATCAGATTCTAAGATACTTTTTATATGAGAGAGTGTGGAATGTGAGGATCCTCCTCTTGGATAGACCATTAGAGATGATGAGATTTTACATATCCATGGATGATAATGGGTTCTTATAATATATATAATGAGATGATTCAATACTTTCATGCTTCCAATTGAAAAGTGAAACTAAATTTCATCAAGAGGTATCACGATTTACATCGTGAGTAATAGTATTAGGGTATGAAAAGTGATGTAGATGGGTTTTTTATGAGGAATTCCTCTTGTAAACAGGTGAAGGTAGTTCACTAGTGACCAAATGGGAATTTATAGTACATACCTATTCCCGAGTGGGAATGGAATGTTGTTGTGATGGATATTCTGATAGATTTATCGATTTCACCTCAATGTAATTATGTGGTATAGGTTGTTGTTTGTAGGCTCACACATGACTCACTATTTCTACATAACAAGAATACCTTTTAATTTGATGGGATTGGGTGGTTTTTTGTCTGTGAGATTGAACGTCTTCTTGGGGTCCTATATATTATCATTATCGATTGGAATTCCATGTTTACATCATGATTCTAGAAAAGGATATAGTGGTCGTTAGGTACAAAGGTGGTTACGAGAAAAACATACCACCATCAGACCGATGGTTAGTCAAAGAGCATGATACAATTGCTTGAGGACATGTTATGAGCATGAATTATATATTTTAGGGGATATTGGGAGAGGCATATACCCTTATTAGAATTCACCTATAATAACATCTATCAAGATGATGTTTATATGTAGAATAATGAGGACTTGTATAGTAGTCCATGTCTATACCACTGTATTGCTTAGAGGTAGGAGAGGAAACTATACATGGACCTCATCCTATTAAGGAGGCTACATAGTTGGTTCAGTTGATTCGAAACTGGATGGCTATTGTACAGCCTTGATAGCAATCATACTCCAATCACCATAGAAGAACTATAGAATTTTAGTTTAGGGATCTGGAATTTTAACGTGTCTTTCTAGGGATATGAAATAAAAAATATTGGTATACATCGTAAGCATTCACTGCATAATGTCAGGCTATTCAAGATTCTAGAGAGAGTGGGGTCAATACCCAATCGGTTGCAGTTACCACAGAGGTATCAAAAAATGCACAACTTCATCCACATATATCAGATATAACGATATTTTTCAGACCCATCTCATGCCTTTTAGCTCGATAAGGATGAGTTACGGGTATATGCGTCCTTTGAGGATCATCCAATGTGTATTGTGAATTGTAGAATGTAAGATATCTAAGGCCAGTCTGTTTCTATAATACGGGTGATATGGTAGAATGACCGAGTATAGGATGTGGCTTGGGAGTAGGAGCATGATGTATTGTCCCAGTGGCAATAGATATTCACATATTAGACTTCACCATGCTAGTAAAGGAAATTCATGGTTGAATTGATTTTAGGGGACTTTTTTAAGAATCTGGTTCATCCTTGAGGATAAAATCTTTTACATTCTATCAATATTCAGATTAAATGATTAAATGTGGCCTAATACGAATGACCATTGAGATCATGGAGGTAGCTAGGGTATCTGGGACTAGTTCATATCCCAAAACAGAACCCATTGGATGAAAAACGAATAGCACACATTTAGTTCAAACCATGCGGTGTAGGACATAGGGTTCGATAAACCGTCTGAGGATTGGGAAAAGAGAAGGAGGAGATTATATATATTAGGATAACCATGTGATATAATGTTCACTACCATGCTTGAATGTCATCAATTTTGACAGTGGAGATTTTCAGTATTTGTGCATGGTTAGTCCAAATGTGTGGCCCAAACCTTGGGACACATTTGTTTTTAGTAAAATTACAATTTTACATATAAAATATAAATTAACATAAAAAATATTTCACTTTATATCTCTCATAGAAAGATCACACATTTTCACCTCTATTTTTTTACTATCCATTGATTTGAGATAACTCCTCTGTTTAAGCTCAGATTCCAGCGTTTCCCATCTCATTGGATCTATCATGGTGAGTTGCACATTCCTTTTTAGTTGGTCATTGTTTGTTTTGGTATAGGCTCTGCTATTTAGGAAGAATCTAATATGATCTACTATTAGGTTCTTTGTACGTTCTTCTATTTTATCCTAATCTGAGTCGAATCAAGAGATTATACTAGCTGATCTATCATCTATTGAAATATGGTAGGTCTTCTTATTCCTTTCATTAAAAATAGAGGTTTTAATATATGTTGGTGTTCCACATCCCTGATTTCGTTGTATCGCTTTGAAAGTGAGATTAATCCCTAAATTGAATTTTTAGCCATGGCCTATGAAATTAAATAGGCCCATCATGAATGATTATAGTTTGAGGACCTTGAAATTGTAACCATCCATTTGAGTGTGTGGATTAATTAAATATACCATTTGATGGTATATGAAATTGTACCCTTGGATGTGTGACCATTACCCCTTTTCATGGGATGTTAATAATGATTTTCTAATAAATGTTTTAAACTATTGATTGATGATGAATTAAATTATGATGTCAATTAGTAATTCAATGAATAAAGAGAGTGGATCGAATGACCATGACCATTGTCCATTTCTATTCAATTTCTTTTATAACCATTTTTTCTCTTTATATTGAAATTCCCATGTGGGTTGAATATTTTTTATTCAATGTAATAGTTGTTTAAGAATGAGATGCTTGTTATAATTAAATTTCCCACATGATTAGTTAAAATTCAAAACTTCTAAGCTTGGACAATTCCTTATGTTACCTCGTGATGTGGGATTGAATTTAAATGTTCTTGGTGATGACCAAGACATGTTTAAATGATAATTATTAAATGGTATTGATTGATATCAAATTCAGTAGTCATGGAGTGACACATGGATTCCTAAATTAATTCAATGTATGGACTCAAATTTACTGACCTTGCTCATGCCTGATAGATACATGGATTTATTACGGAATTCAAAGGATTGAATCATAGTGGATTAACTATTATATTCTATGTGACACCTGGATTCCATATGGATTTTATAGGATGGAATCAAGTTCATTTGATTATAAATGCCATTTGTGATATATGGGATCCCTTAGTGGACCTCCAAGGATGGACAAAAATGAAAGTGAGGCTATACAACACCTAAAGAGATATCTAGGTTATTATGAGGTTGTTAATGGACTGGATAGTAGGGTTTTGGTTTATATTATACGTAGAGTGACACATGATTCCAAAAATTTTTAAATACAAGGTTGTGATTGGGTTTATAAATGAATATTTAATGAAGTAGATTAAATGATGTGTCTTCCACGATAATGCACAAGCATGGGTTCAGTCTTTAATTATAATTTTTTATGGAGTGTTTAGTAATCTTGATCATTTTATTAATGGGGACATTGGGCTATCTGTAGGGTCTCGATAATTATATAAGAAATAAGATCATATCAATAATTGAACATGATTAAAAATGACATCATCCCAACTTTTAATTATGATCCTTTATACATAAATGAAATTGATGAAATTAAATGATTATTAAATGATAAGCTATATATTATATGATGATTATTTTTAGTAATTCATTAAGTTATTTCATTAGTTCCTATACAATATCATGTTATATATATACTGACAAAATGAAACTAGACCATGGGATGTTTCCTACTAGGATTATATCTCACACACATATTGGTCTTCATATGGATACCCAAATAGACTATATGATTTCAGGTATTCAAAATTAAAAGATACCTACTACACTTTATTCATTTCTACTTAGGAGAAGGAGAGAAAAGGAATGATCTGGGGATCTTGATTTTAGATGGTATAATTTTTTTAATTTAGAACTTTTGTTGAATTTAAGTTACATATTCTTTATGTACCTATTTATGTTTATTATCAGAGAAATATGACATGTATCATCATCATCACTAAATGTGGATATTTTTTATTGTTTTTTGTATATATTCATGGTATTCATATATTGTATGATTGTTATACCAATTCCACCACATGTATGATATTGATATTACGATGTGCTACACTACAGTGATGAGGGAATAGAGTCCCCATATACACACCTTGGAACTCACTTTTAGTCAGAAGCACCTAGTGTTTGGGGAGATGTGCTTGCGGCCTTGTGACCCACTGGCTTGAGGCACGAATTATGTTGATGATGGGTTGAGACATTACATTGTAAGAACTTAATATGCATGAGCTTCATGGGTAATATGTGGAATGAATAAATAACCTATTTCTAGATATCAAAGGGGAAAAATCACTAACTAGAGTAAGATCCAAAGATTTTAGTCAAAGGAAAGGCCAGATATATACAAGAAAAAGTACTCCATTCACTAGTGTATGGAAAAAATGACTACACAATATTTATCCTGAAGAACAGAAAATGAATATCCCATATGTTGTGGAATATAGGGTTTTGGAAAAATCGTAATGATAGAATGGCATGTAGATCTCCTATACACCGTGTACACCTTTTAGTAGTGTATGAACTGTGTGGTGGAGCACACAGGCAGGACCCCATGTAGGAAGCCCCGTCAATATGAACGATGTGTACTAGAGGACATAGGCATGTCTAGGTACATCCCATGTTCTCAGAACATAGACACAAATTGAGGACACATACCTGGAATTGATACACGATCATGGATAAAGCACACGGGCTGGAGCCCGAGTGGGATGGGAAAATAATGTAGATCACCCTACAAGTTATGTATCCCTACATGGTTTTTAAGTCATGTACCTCTAGGGACATGACCATTTGATGGATAGGAACAACATGCTGTGTGGGACCCCTCACACATCAGTCAACCCTTGGTTCCTCTTAAGGAGACATAAATATCTCATTTCTCCTTCATTTAGACTCGAATTTCATCCCCTCGATTCACCTATCCTGAGTGTTTTCCACCATAAACATGATGGTTCCCTACATTGGGGCCTTTGAGTTATGGTGAGAGATGTTATTGACATGAATCTTGTTTAATAAATGCTCGATAATGGTAGTGATCATGTAGGTCACCAGAGGCTTTCGAAAAGGAACCCTCAAGCAGGGACATGGCATGGGTCGGCCATAGTTTTGAGAACATCCCTATATATAGGCTGGTTATGGGTCCTCTATTGAAATTCATAGTGGAGCCCTTCAAAGGGGTAGGGAATTGGCCCCCTATTGACTTTCAGAGCGACACCCTCTTATGTAGTTTGGGAATGGGTCCTCTAGTATTAGAGAATATAACCCACCTGTTTAAAGATGGAATGATTCCTATACCTTCCTATTAGAGTGGAACCCTTCTGTTGTAACATGGAATGGTCCTCCATATTTCATAGTGTAACCCCCTATTTGGGATGATCATTAGTCCTATTTCTATAAATTTTTTAGAACGCTGCTAGTGGACAGTGAATGGGTCCTCTATCGACTGTTAGAGTAAACCTCCTATTGAAACAAGGTATGCATCATCTATATGGTGACTTAATGGAACCCTCTTATTGTATTAGGAAATAGTACTTATATGTAGGTAATTTTTCCCCTTTAATGAGCATCATAGTGTAAAAGTGTGTCATGAATTGGATGTTTTCTGCTAGGTTGGAGCACAAGATGCTGGGTATCATTGTTGAAAATCTAGAACTATTGTCTACTCATTTCATGGGATGATTTGTGAGATGGTGATCCTCTATCTCTCTCTTTTATGATTATTTTACTGAGCATATATATATATAAATATCTATGTTTTTTACTAGGTTAATCTACTTCTATTTTTTGTGAAGACACGCGAGGTATTTCTATGTGTATTATATTTTTAGCTTCTCACGGTTGGATGAGGATAGTCTCCTATATTGGGTAGAAAAGACTCTATATGTAGTATATCTATACATAATGTTTATCCCCATGTTCTTGTACTAGGTTACTATTTATCTTTTTTTGGGTTGAGTTGTGTCATTTATAATGTATACTATCTTTCTCTCCCTAATGTGTCGCTCACTCCTCCACATTTAATCTTTTTGGGTATCCCACTGGGTATATATATACTCACCCATTCATGGAATGTTTCTACACATCTCATTGATTATGAATATTATGGGATGTTTAGTGGTGACTACGTAGGAACATAGGGACATTGTGTGCTTTGGACCTTGTACAATGGTCATAGCTTAGAGATCATGATTATGCTCTCTCAACAGTTTAAGTCCTAGTTTTGACAATTTGGGACATCATTCTAGTTTGGAATGTATTTATTCTATTTAATTATTTCCTTAGAATATCAAAATATTATACACCCTATAGGTTTTTCTTGATTGTTTTACTTTATAAATATTGAATCATTTTAATAATATTCCTGAACACTACTTCATTGAGATATTCGGGTGTGTGTAGGCACATTAGTTAACAGCCTCCCTATTGTATATATTTAATTCAATGCTTTTCTCTATCCCTTGGACTATGGATACAAGCTTGGGGTAATAATGGTTCGAGCCTAGTTTATTGCTGGGTTATGAGAAATTGGAATCAAAGGTGGTTTGATCCATATAAAGTTGTTTAGAGTATTTCCATTAGAGAAATTGGTTGGTATTACCGAAACATCGATGATGTCTCTCTAGTGCGGCTCCCATGCCATGGAATTCAGTAACAGTAAGGGTGGCCGACATTTTCATTCCCTAGGACCTTGAATAACTTCTTATCGAATAATCATACTATGTCATTGGTTACATGTATCAATGGTGAATGAATCATAATGGATTTAGTCATTTTTTTATCCTTAATGAGTCATATACCCATTCTATATATATGTATATATATATTCCCATCTGACCATGGAATATCTTGATTAAATTTTAGGTATGCTCAATGATGAAATCCATATAGAATAGAAATTTTTAAACATGAAAATGATTTAATGAGTGGTGAAGCATCATTTCAGGGTCCATCCCACAAGATCATTCCTCATTGCCGATAGGTAGCACAAAAACCAAATTGGAAGTGGTAGATCATCCTTCAATAGTAGGATATGGTTGTGCTCAGGAATAATGTACTCTACAAGTTCTAATGTTTGAGGTCATTGAGCTTGCATTGTGAGACAAATCCTCATGTAGCAGAGGATTCTCTAGAGTTAGTGGATTCTGTTTTATAGATCATCTAGACAACAATGGATCATGTGTTATTTTATAGAATATAGTCTTTTCCATGAGGAAGGTGGTCACTAGTGGAGTGTTGTTACCGAGACCCAGGATGAATCCACACTCTCATGGCTGGACTCCCTGTGAAAATTCCATGAGGGGAAATACCTATCTTTTTTATGTTTTGATAAAATTTAGTGGCTTCTAGAGATTTATTAGAGAGGCTTGACTGTGTAATATTACATTTCAAGGTTCATAAACCATATGTGGTTCTTCTTTAATAGGATTCAATATGGCTACTTCTTATCTCAAATGTTTGAGGGGGGACTCCAACTTGTGATCCATGCCAGCATGGTATCCTTGGGTATTCCCATCTATGTCGGGGTGTTAGAGATGGATATAGTGATAGTGGGATTATTTTCATAGGCATTACAAGTAGCTAGATGTAGAAGTGGACGTCAATGTGTGGATTCATTTGTAGTGTCTAGTAGGTGCAGGTCGACAAGATCTCGATATTGGAATCCTATCTTGATCAGACTCAAACACGTGGTCATAAAGAAAGGGACAATGCATCGGGCTATGTAATTCTAGATAAGGTTTGTCAATTTCATTTTAAGATAAAGGTCACATAGTGAGTGACTAATCTCTTAAAATCTCAGAGGATCACAAAATGGTTTATGATGGACTTCTACAGTAGATACATCATAGTTATTGGGGATCACCCAGTGAAGGAAGGGTGGCCCCCAAGGAGGTGGAGCTGGTATAAGAGAAGAAGGAGCTATGGGTGGTGGATGATGATATGAGTTCCATTCACCCCCACCACTATGTGTCTAATGTCATGCTAAATTAGCTAGCGGTTATGGGTACAAACAACTACTGGGTTTGAAGGCATATGACCCCATAGATCACATGATTATTAGAGGTATGATCTGTGTGTTTTCTATGCTTTCTTCACTATTACTTGAAAAAGTTTTCATTCATTCCATAATATCTATACTCTTTGTTCATGGTATGGATCTCATAGTTGAGGCTCTATCATATCATCTTCATCTTCATGTTCCCATGGGGACTAATTTTTATGTATATTTTAACTATTGTAAGTGAACGCTATCGCATAGGGAAGGGTGGCTCATAGAGGACCTTTTGGTCATCATGATAGATCCCTATAAAGTCTAAATTAGTATGGATTGGTTGTCCATGGTCTGATCACATATTGATTTTTACCACAAAAGTGTTAGATGCCATCACACTAATATGATGATATTCTCCATTATGTGTGAGAGAAAAATCGGGGCTGGCACGTGGGTTCTATGGGAAGGAGTATACATCCGATCACCCATCAGTTGGAAATTATATCCATTGGTACAATAAGGTCCCCATGCATCTGGATTCCTTCTATTTGTGGAAGATTTCATAGAAATCCTCCTCATGGATATTCCTGGACAACCTCTAATGTGATATATAGAGTTTTGTATCGACTTGCCTCTTGGGAACAATCTGTTATCTTCTTCAGCATATCAAATCTCACCTTATGATCATTGGTAGCTACGGTTTCTATTGGAGTACCATAGAAAGAAGGGTTTCATTAGGTATAGTGGGTCTCCCAAGGTACCTCTAGTGTTTTCTGTGAAATGGACAGATGAGAGCTTGCAACATTGTGATTATTATCATTTTGTGAACCAGGACATGATAATGAAAATGTACCACTGGTCGAGGATTTAATACCCCATTAACCTATTTTGAGGTATGATATGGTTCCTGAATAATAATTTCTAGTCCCACTACCACCAGTTGATGGTTCACATGGCTGATATTCTGATGCTGACATCCTTATATCACTAGATACAATATTTGTTTCTGGAAATACCATTTGGTGTGAAGAATAACTATTCCATGTTTATCACATTGATAAACTAGGTTTTACAGCTATACATATACTAGTTTCTTGTTTTAATCATTGATGACATACACATATAATCTCTGTTAGAGGAGAAGCATTAAAATCACTTGATTAAGGTCCTCAATATTCTTTAAGAGAACCATGTTTACGGGAGTTTCTCATAGTTCCATTTCTGGATTCAGGAGGTTCTCTTTCTGAGGAATTTAAATTCAATGAATTGTTTATCCATGGACCATTGAATATCGACATAGTTAATTCTTCAAATACACCCTATAATGTGTCTAAGGTATGGAGCTTTCGTGGCTTGGTGGTGTACTACAAGAGGTTTGTGCCGACTTCTCAAGAATTTCAGCCACTTTGACCATCCTAATATGGAATGGGATGCCTTTTTACCTAGACTGAGTTGTTTTAGAGGGACATTGAATAGTTGAGGATAATACTGACTCGTGATCATTGGTTGAGACTACCATTTTAGGGAATAGATTATGTAGTATAATATGATTCCTCAGGAGCTGGGCTCAGCTTCATGTTGATGTAGTAGCATAATGTTATCATTTATGGGTCAAAATAGTTGAGACCCCGTGAGAAGAACTATGTGACTCACATACTAGATCTAGAAGCGGTAGAATTCTCCTAGAGGATGTAGAGGCTCTATCTTATTGGGGAGTAGTTTGTGGTTTACTCAGACCATCAGAGTCTCAGGTAGGTATTCATGCAGAGAAACGTTATCCAAAGACTATGACACTAGTTTGATTTCATATAGGACTATTACATGATAATAGTCTATTCTTTAGGAAAGGGAAAAAATGTAGAATATTTCTATAGTAGTAAGTACTTGGCTCACTTGGTGTAGGAGGATTCTGAGAAATTAGCTTCCAAGAAGACGACATTGGTGGAGTAGGTAGGAATAGATTTTCTACGGTCCAAGGAGTTTATTCTTTCACATCTCAAGTGTCTGAGAGTGTCCGAACAATGATACATCCATGGCGAGATCATGCATTGACAAGATATCTTTAGGGGATTTAATAGATGGATATCCTAAAGGAGTGAATCATTTCATCATTTTTTTGGATGGATGGTGGTCCCCAACGTGATGTAGGAGGAGGATATGAGAGAGTTTCACAATTATCCCAAATATATACTTCCCAATGCTGGGAATATGTTGAAATACCATCAATAAAAAAATTTGTGGTCCGACATGAGATGGTTCCTGGAAAAGTCCATCTCTTGGTTCCTTACCTATCAGTAGGTGAATAATTAACACCATGTTCTGAAAGTATTATTACAACCCATTGAGATCCCAGAGTGGAACTGGTACAACATATCCGTTGACATTGTGATAGGGATTCCATTTAATGTGAAGGAACATGAGGATATATTAGTGATAGTTGTCCAAAAAATGATGTCTGCACACTTCCTGAGTATCTGGGATCATAACTCAGTGTAGAGTTTGAAGAAGTTGCATGTACAATTGATTGTTCACCACTATGGTGTTACCTCAACAATTATATTTAATAATTTTTAATGGTCCATTTTATTATTGTAGATACTACCCTATTTGGATAGACCATCCCCTTGGATCACATTTTTTGGAAAAACAGAAATGGACAACTGTGTTTCTGGGAGCGGGAGATCTATATGCAGGCTTAGTATACCGAGTTTTATCTTTAGTATTTATTTTTGGGAAAAAATCATGAAGAATAGAATGATGTAGAGACCCAATTTTTTCATTGTAAGACATTGAAATATTTTTACATATATTTTTAGTGCCGGATGTGGATGTGAAGTGTGATTATTAGGCCCGATGTTTGAGGAATTAATTTTTTTAAAATATTAAATATATTTTTTATTATGCAAGTGTATTTTAACAATGAAAATATGTAAATCCTAAACATAATCTCAAATCAGAAATATGAGATCATAGTTGAGTCTAGAATGTTTTTTTCCCTAGAAGAGACATGAAATCGGTTGACACGATGCTTTTAGATATCTCTCTCATTGGTGGTACATTTAGATAGTTATTTAATTAAATTAATATTTTATTTTATTACATTAACCTAACTAAAATGTTTATAAATTTAGATATATGGTGAATTATCTTGGGATAGCTACATAAACCCATGGGGGATTCTTGATCATTATTTATCCTTTTTTCTTGTGAATCACATTAGACAATGATGAATCTCTAGATCTGAGAAGATCATAGCTTATAAGACACAATAACTTCTTCCATTCATTATCAAGTGTGTTCATTTCTTATGTACGATCAAATCTCCCTGTAGGACATGTAAAATATTTGATTACGCCAATGTTTATTAAATTAACAAAGGATATTAATTGATTCTGTGATCTAAACCAACTATTGAGCCTTAGAATCCACATATGTACTGGTTTCCTTGTTTATTTATTTATCTTCTTACACCATATATCAACATTCATGATCGTTTGATAATAACACATGGATATAATCAATTAAACATCTACTTTGTCCTTTTCTTGCTGGATTCATCGAATTATTCACCTATTTGACTTCGTAGACTATGTTCATCAATTTTGTGTAGTACCAGGTCTGGTCGGACCCCCAGATTCTAGAAGAATTCATGTGTGAGATACAAATAGACAAATCAATAGTGTTTTTAGGCAGATTATGGGTTTTTGGTGATTTTTTTGGTTGTCCGAATTTAAATCCAGAATGGAGGATGGAAAAAAATTATCATGATGTGTGCGTGTAACGTGCAAGATGAATGAAGAACCAATTTTCGTCTACTAGAGCACCTAAATCACCAGACAAATCTATTTCAACTAATTTTGAACGAAAGAAAGTCTAGATATTAAGGTGCAATCAAAATATCTGGTGCATAATGTGAATATCTAAATTTCATGGAAAAATATGACTACATGTCATGTATGATTATGATGAAATTACATTTATCCCCTTTTCTATGGTGGAAAGGGTATTTGAAAACTGATTAGGATGTCACAATATGTATCCCTCATACCCATTGTGTACCCCTTCCATATATGGATGAACCATTTGGTGGAAAAAAAGATAATAAATCCATGTTGTATGAAATGACCAATGCAATACCCTATACTAGAGTACACAAGAACAACCACCAATATTACATGCTCTAATTACATGAACACTTCTTGAAAACATGGACACAAGATGGTTACATGAACATGGCTAAACACATAGGCAGGACCTTGAGTCGCATCAATAGACCGTGTAGATCCACTACATGTTATGTATCCCTACATGGTTGGTGAGTCATGTAACTTTAAGGACATGAACAGATGCTGATTTGAGAAAACGCATAATTTGGGTACCCTCCCACAATGTGTACCCCTTGATTCCTCTTGATAAAAATCAATCTCTCATATCTCCTTTGATTAGACTCAGATTTTGGCCTGTATGTAGAATATACAAATTTTTTCTCTATGTAGAATGTGATGATTGCCTCCAATGTGGATTTTTAGATAAGATGAATGATTCTATGTGCCTGACACTTATTTAGGTGACACTCAATAGTGGCAGTGATCACGTAAGATAACCTGAGGCTTTGGGAGTGGAACCCTCCAACTGGGACTGGGAATTAGTCCTCTATATTTCAGTGTGGAACACTCCAGTTGGGCTGGGCATGGATCCCTAATTGAATTTTAATGTGGAACCCTTCAATATGGTATAGAATATTTCCTCTATTGACTATCAAAGTACATACCTCAGGCAGTATCATGGCATGGGAACTCTAGAATCAGAGATTGGAACCCTCCTATTGGCGCATGGCATGGGTCCTCTATCTAACTATTGGTGTGGAACCCTCCTACTAGGATATGAAATGGGTCTTATATATCTCAGAGTGGGACCCTACAACAGCAATGATCATGGCCTCTCTATATATCAATTTAGTGGAACCCTCATACTAGGTAGAGAATGGGTCCTCTATCCACTATTAGAGTGTTACCAACTTGTTGGAACATGGTATGGGTCCTAAATCTATCCACTGAGGGTAACACTCTGATTATACAAGAAAATGGATCCTCTATGAATATATTATGGACCTGAAACTATTTCAAACAATAGATAAGTGAGTATTAACATGGTTGGTTTCTTCTAGGTAGTTTCCGAAGATACTGGGAATCATTATTGGACATTTGGAATTTATGTCGAATCTTTTCCTGGAATGAGCAATGAGATAGAGATCCCATTTATTTCTCTTTTTGGATCATGCTGATAAGTATATATACATATATATATATTTTTGGATTTGGTTACTCTATTTCCTTATGTTTTAATGACACATGAGGTATTCCATGTTATTTTTGTATTTAGATTCTTGTGGTTGGATGAGGTTACTCTCCTACTATGGGATGCAAAGACTCGAAGTGTAGGCCATCTACACATAGTGTTGAACTACTTTTTCTTGTATGAGGTTACTTATTCTCTATTATTGGGTTGACATACATCCTTTTTATTATCTAATGTATTCTTATTCTCATCGTGTCTCTTATTTATCCCCCTACCAGCTTACAGGTGTCCTATATGTTATTCATATACACACCCCTACGTGGGATTTTTTCACCCATGTCATGTCTTATTCAAATAATGGAAAAGTTAAGAGTGACTTTATAAGAGATTAATGAGATCGGGAGCTTGGTACATCGCATAGTGGTCGTATCATCGAGATCATGTGCTACTCTCTCTTGGTAGTATACTTTCATGTTTTTTAGATTATGACATATTTCTGGTTGGGAGTTAATTTTCCCACTTTACATTTTAATATTCACTATCGTACTAATATATACCGAATTTTTTTTTCATAGTTTGTTTAAATTCTAGATATTTCATCTATTAATTATTATTCCTCATAAATTATTTGTTGAGATGGTTGGGTGTTTGTATTCTAGTGCATAGGGTAAATGCCTCCCCATTTTAGATATGCATTTGGACACTTTTTTCTATCCCATAGCCTATAATGATGGGCTTGGGGTAGTTGTGGCTCGAGCTCCTATTACGGTCGAGTCATGACACATTATGTGAATTTTAATTTGGTACACAGAATAATTTTATTTATTAATTCTCAAAATAATGAGATAATATTTTTATGAGATTATGTCTCAATTATATTTTTCATTGACACATGTTTTACTGAAATGTTGATAATTTATTTAATATGTTTTATATAATAACACATTGACATATGATATCATGATTCTATATATTTTAATAATAATTAATGTTTCATTTTATGTTATTCTATTATGTGGAACATGATTTAAATGTTTCAAAAAAATTATGCTTTAATTCATAATCACATTATTACACAGTAATATTTATGTTTATGTTTCTACTGGGAGTAATATTTGAAATTTCTATCTTAAACAAACCATATTTTTGTATAATCTACTTATTTATAGAAATTATCTGTTTCCTATAATTTTACACTCTTTACGTACTCAAGATAAAAATATAATATCATTAAAGAACACTAAATTTTTCTCTATTTAGTAGGGAAATGTTTCCTAACATATCCATTTTTTACTTGAAATGTATTAAAGAATGATTTTGATATACTCAAATGATTTATTAATGAAAATTTCACCAAAGTTTTATTATTTACAAAAATTTTTAAATGGAATATTTTGTTCATTTTTCAAACAAGGTACCTTTAGACTTTTTAATGAAAATGTGAAAATTAAATTTTTTTTATGTAATCAACTGGAAAAGAATTTTTCTCCATCATGGCCACATAATTATTAAAATATTATTTTACATGATTCCCAATTTGTTTTCAAATACTTATATCCATAATAATCTATATTTTTTTGTTTTTAAATGAAAATTTTCAAAGAGAAAGGGGTATTTTCTTCAAGAAATTTTTTAATGACATTTTAAGTAAATTATATTCATAGATGAAAACAAACCGTTACATTACTTATGATCCATGGAGAATTTATTATAACAATACCATCCTTATTATTTTTTGGATTTTTATGATTATTTTGACTAGGGAATGTGTTGATATTATGTATATTAGTTATTCTATTATGGAAAATTATTGGTTATCATGACATATTGATTATGTTTTATTGTTTATTCATATGATTATTGCATTTAAATTATTATGTGATGAGTTGGGCATGATACTACGTAGCCCATATATGCATCAATAGGTCTCATGAGAAAAAATAGGAAAGGTATTTAGCTGACGCCTTTCCCATTTATATAGATATCATAACATGAGGCCTTGATGGTATTTATAGATGTCATAGAAAAAGGCCTTAATTGGATGTTTTAGATGATCAAAATTATTCAATAATTCATTTCAAAATAATTTATTAATGTTCATAGGAATATTTTGAAAAATATCCATGGATATATTTTAAGATCATGGGATTATTTATATTGTATCATTTTATCTTCATTTACTCTTTTCGTATTATTATTCTTGATCTAGTTTTTCATTAAATTGAATGTGATTTGAGTTATTTTCCATGAAATATTTATTATTCCTTATTTACTCATGAATGATCTCACTGTATGTAACCCTTAACGAGAATCTGATATCAACTTATTTTTTCCTTTTCCTTGGATATAAATATGTAATCATTGAATGATTTCAAGGATGTATAATATTTAAATTCAATATATTTTTTATTTTATGTTATCAAATATAATGTGAGATTCATGTATGTATGCAGTTAACCAGGACTAATAAATTATTAATTTCTCTTTGATGAAGTCTCTGGTATCGTGTTCCAATGTAATAAAGTAACCACCAGATCTAGAATACTAGGGTAAGGGACTTTATAGTTGGTATCTGTGTAAGTTTCATATAAACCATGGGAACTAGATTTCAGAAAAAATAGATTTGGGAACAAATCCCTATGAATTAATTTTTATGATACGTATATTTATAATATTACATTCTAATT
The DNA here is from genome assembly GCA_963277665.1 of Viscum album. Taxonomy (NCBI): domain Eukaryota; kingdom Viridiplantae; phylum Streptophyta; class Magnoliopsida; order Santalales; family Viscaceae; genus Viscum; species Viscum album. Next base: position 1,897,247,208 of record OY728121.1, on the reverse strand, counting down.
TTTAGTGAGGTTTGATTATGTAGGTTTCCTAGAAATAAATCCCTATATGGATACTACTAGTGGACAGTATTTGGGAAAAGATGAATATTTGGGAAATAACTATTAAAAGAGTTGGTCTAGTATATCTTGGCCATAATTATAGTGTATGGTGAGTGTCCCCTTATAGAGAACCTGTTTTGATACTCATAAGGTATTTCTGTTAAGTTGTTTTTGAAATTTAGTGACATCATTTATTTATTTTTGGACTTTGAAATTTTTCAGATGTATTTTAGATGGTATTTAAGGATATATACATGTAGAATGGGTTAAGATGAACTTTGGGTGTTATTTTTAATGTTTTAGATATTAATTCATTATATTGTATAAATTTTTATAACCATTATGATTTTGGTAAATATATAAATATATAAGGGATGAATTATTATTTTTTATGAATATTATGATCCATAAAATCTTATTTGAGTGATTCAGCCATAAAAATTTTATCTTGATTATTAATTTCATAGAGTAAAAGATAATGTGCAGGTTTATAAAAATGTGCTTATGAAATAGAAAGATATCATATACGTAAATTTTATGGTGTTCATCATCATGATAGTAAAATAATCCCAAAGAATTAAGAAATGTTATTTGAAATTGACAATTTCATATTGTTCCTTTATTTTTGTTAAATCAATGTACCTTTCACACATTATAGATTTATGGTTTTTTGATCATTTTAATTCTCTTAACTATGTTATTTATCACTAACTATTAGACCTTGGGAATTATTTTTATCCAACATGTCCATATTTTCACTTCCTATAAATGTTCTCTTATTTAGAAACCATGTTTTTATTGTTATTCCAAATGACTATCATATTTCCATTTCCCTTTTTTATGTTGAAGTATTATTAAACCCTTTTATGATGTGGGTTTTCCAAAATGAAATTATTAAATTTTAAAATCTTGATTGCTGAGATTAATATCAATTTTTGGGGTGGAAATTTGTTTAAGGGGGATACAATGTAACACCATTATATTTAAATAAACACTATGTTCAATATTATATAGAACACAAAACATTAAGCTTAAAAAACCCAAAAAGTATATTCAAATATGACTGTTATAATCTAGCAATCTAATTGGATGGATTATTTAATATTACCAAAATATATAAATATGTATATATATATATGGCGTAATAAATAAAAATTTATTGATAAATTTTTACGATATAATAACTCAATTTTTATTAAATAAATTTTATTCTTCAAAATATATTTTCTTCACAAATGGATTTTATTGATTTTAGTGAGAAAATATGATATTATATTTATAAAGAGTTTAAAATTTTTATTTGATAAAAAGGACGTAATTTTCTAAATTAAAAATTGAAATATTATATTAGAGTGAATTTTTGATATTTTACAAGAAATCTTGTATTTCTTGTGGATGGTGAAAAACACTATTATTTATTGATAATTTTAGTTTTCGTAAAATAATTTTAAAAGTGTTATTTTTTTATAAAATTACATAAAAGTGAAATAATTTATATTATATTTTTAATAAGAAAAGATTAGTTCTTTGGAATCAATTTTATTGTATATTTTGGAATTAAAACATTTTTATACTTCAAAAGAATTTTTTTTAAAATTATTTTTCATTTGGCATAGGGTTTTTATTTGAATTTTTCTTTTCTAATTATTGAAATTGAATTTTGAAATATATATTCTATATTTTTAATTATGAGTTACGTATTTGATAAATAGTTCCCCTTGATTTTATACATTATGAAAAGTAGAAATGGTAAAATTTATCACATCACTAATTGGTAAATTGGGTAATTAATTTAAAAAATAATATTATAAGGGCTAAAAAATAACCCTAATTCATTCCTTTATCCTATTATGTGTATTTTATTTATTAATATCTAATAATATAATATATTAATAGTTGGTTTGATATTTAATTGATTAGGATTTTTTATCGATTTATGAAAAGAATAAATAAAATATTTCACTCTCTTGGTTTTAATAACACAATATTTTTATTATTGGGATAAAAAAAGGAACAGTTCTCGTAAAAATATTAAGTTTAAATATAATAATTTTTTTAATCAGATTAATTTATTTAAAATTTCTAGTTATAAATAAATTTCCATACAAATTTACTCAACACTAATTTATTATTTATTCAATTGTTATAAAATAAAATAAATTATTTTAAAAATCAAAAAGTAATATTTTTTTGATTTACAATGACCCAAAAATTTTATAGATTTATATAGATATTATAGATGTTTAATATTTATATATTCAAATTACATATTTTTCTTGATATCTGTGAATTCAAATTAGATGAATAGTGTTTAAAATTACACTAAAGAAATTTTATAATAAATAATTTATTATTAATTAATTTAAAATTAATATAAATATATATTTACAAACATTACAGGTAAATTGATGAAAATATAAAACATTATCCATTATTTGGGTCGTCTGACCATGTGTGGTTGCATTCTAGACCCTTAATGGATAGAAATATTTAATATTATGGTAATTGGTTAAAGGGTTAACGAGGCCTAATACTAAAATATCAGGCTTAAAACAAAATCAAAAAATTTTAGTATTGTATTTTTTTAGATTATTTAAACTCATAATCATCTTATATTTTAAATATATTAATTTCAATCCCTTCTAATTTTTAAAAAATAACTTATATTAATTTAATACCTTCAGAAATTCTAAACATGCCCCTCGTGTCACTTATAAAATGACACCCCTTATGTCATTTCGTTTCTCTGAATAGAGAAACATAAATTTACAAAAACAAGAATAATTACATTATCAACATAATTATATATGTAATATATATTTTCCCCTTCCAATTATATCCATAAGTCCCTTTAGGGGAGACATAAATGAAGTTAGTCGAAGAAGAGGTAATTGCCTTTAATGAATGTGAAAACGTCGCTTGTGTGTACGTTCAAATTATCATCTCCACATAGTATTGTAATTCATTTTAATTAAAAATTTACATTAATGGATAAAAATATTAAACTATTGAATATAAATATATATATATATATATATGTTTTTTATTACATAAATATAATCCAAAATTATAATATAATATATATCATATTACATTTCAATCCAATGCAAAATGGTAATGTCACTCATGCGTATATGTGGACTACCACCTCCGAAAAGCGATATGATTTATTTTAATTGTTGTCTTGCATGGATGGTATAGAAGATATATTTAATGAATATATATGATATATATTAAAAAATATTTTTTCTTTAAATGTTAATTATTATTTACCTTTCTTTCATTCCATATTTTGAAAAATGAAAAACAACATTCATGTAAATTCAGGACAAGTCATCTCCATGAATTGTTTAATTCAATTTTATATCTATAATTTTTATAGATGATTAAATATATATATATATACACATGTACATTATATAAATGTAATATATATGATATTTATATCATTATTAATATTCAGGATATTATGGAATCATGACCATAGAAAAACAACCAAAACTACTAAACCAAAAAATAATTGGAAACGAATTTTTTATCACCAAGAACAATGATTTAAATAGATAATTATTAATAAATGGGTGGTGAATGGTTATAAGTAAATAATATGTGATATAAATTATATTTTTATTTTTGTGAAATATATTTATAAAATATATATATCAATTATATAAGAATTGTGAACATATACAAATGATGTTGGACCCTAGGTAACGGATCATCATCTCAAATTGTCTTCTTGAGGAGATATTTTATGTTATACCCCTATCTTATTATATTGGATTTATCAAATACACCATTTATATATTATATGTGGAATAAAATTATATTAAATATATTTTATATTTCATTTTATGTTATTTACTTTATTGGGGTTATGATTATAATGACACCAAATTGGTAATGGGTTTCTTAACACTGTTTTCATTCATTGGGTTATTCTTAAATTTCACTGAAAATGATATTCCATGATTATATATAAAATTACCTATTATTTTATTAGGTGGTATTTATTGTTTTTTTATTTATATATTTTATACAAAATCAATTCATTGACTAATTCTCACTTCAATGATATGATCTATGTATGGATTTTGTCAAAATTTTCATTTATTGAGAAATATCATGTTGTTATGAAACAAATTAATTATTATTGAATATATAATTCCAATTTGAAATGTTATACCATGTTTCCCATTATGTTCATGATTTTTCCCATTTCATTAAATTTTATTCCTTCATATGTCTTATGAATCCAAGGCTACAATAGTGGTAAGGGTTTATTTTACAATATATCATTATTCAGGATTCTTAATATTTTAGTCTCTACTCGGGAATATATGTTATATTTAAATATTATGTACTATATATTTACTTATACTATGGATATTTCTATAAATTACAAGTTTTCCTTTCATTTTCCTCTCTTTGAGAAGCAACATATAAAAATATTTTTTTTAAGGAGCACCGAGATTCTTTTTCTATTAAGTTGTGAATTTTTTTCCAAATAAATATCTATATTTGAATATATTAACTAATGATTATACTTTTAAAAAATTAATTATGAAATAAATATTTAGCCATTTTTTTAAAAGGTTAAAAATGAATCTTCCTATCATTATTCAAACGATGTTCTTTTCCCCTTTTTACCAAAAAATAAGAGGAATTTTTTATATACTCAGAATGAATGGAATTTTCCGCCATCATTGCAAAATAATTCAATGAATCAAACATTACATGTTTCTATAATTGATTTATTATTAAATATTTTACTAATATTCTAGATAATTGTTTTATTAAAAGAAATTTCCAAATAGAACAGGGTATTTTCCTCAAGAATTTTTTTTAATGATCTTTTTATGGTATTTCAATTAAAAAAAGATCCTTTATTATTAATATGATCTACTAGGGTTTTTTTGTAATGATAACATCTTGATTCTTACTCTAGATGGTTTCAATTCAGTTTACCTATGGAAATTATTGATATTTAGTATAATAGTTCTTCTAAAGGGGAATGATATGGATTATTAATCCATAATGGTTTATTTGATTTTTTATACTTATGATGAATGTGGGGAATGTATGATATGATGTGTGGGGTCCAAAATTACATATCCCCTATATGAATCAATAGGTATCATGAGACAAAATAGGTTGGGTATTTTCTTGATGCCTTATCTATTTATATATATGTCCGGGCATGAGGCCTTTATTGTATTTTTTGATTACATTGAAAAAGATTATAAAGGTATATTTCAGATGTCCTATATTATGCATTCTACAATTATGAAATCATTTATAAATTTTCAGGAAATGTTTTTGATAATATCTATGGATAAGTGTCAATATCGTATAATTATTTATATGAAATCATTTGGCCTTTATTTACTCCTTCCATGTTATTTTTCATGATAAATTTATTGGTTAAATGGAATGTGTTTTACATTAATTATCTTACCATATTAATTATTTTTTATTTACTCATGTTAGATTCCACTATATGTAACCCTTACTGATTTTTTTATCTAAACCTTATTTTTATTCCATTCCACTAGATATAATGGAACCTTTTAATGAGTTCAAGGTTAGAATTATTTACTTTCACTATGTTTTTTATTTTATTTTTCAGATGTAATGTGAAATTAAGGTATTTATCTTGTTTACAAAGATTACTAAACTATTCTTTCCTTTGGGATGTGATCCCTTGTATCCAGTTTCAATGTAATAATGGAAGAACAAGATATGGGTTACTAGGTTTGGGTCCTTTGTTGTTTGATACAGTTATAACCAATGACCACGAGAATGTAAAGGCATTGATGTTCAAGATATGTCCCCATAATGTGTGCGACATGAGGAGATAGTGCAGCCTTGTAGGATATTATAGATGCTTTATATAATAATTTTCTTGAATATCATCACCCATGAATGAAATTTCAATGAAAGGAGTAATGTTCTAGTGGACATTCCAATGTTAATAGTCATTTAACGAGATAAAGAGGAGGTTGAATACATCACTAACTCTGATATTACCCATGCAACAGATCAAATAGGTTGTATATTATGATGCATTAGGTGTTTGTTTGGGAAAACACTAAGGTAATTGAATATGGTAGTAGCATATTGGTCACATCAGCTATGAACCAATGAATATAATTACCCTACTCATGACTTGGATTTTCAAACCTTGGTCCATTCTCCGATGTTTTGGAGACACTGTATCATTAGTGAGAGGTTTATTGTTTACATTGAAAATAAGATCCTTCACTATATATTCTAGTTGTAGGAACTGAATATGAGACATATGCACTAGTTTATATAACTAAAGTTGTTTTACATTAAGATGAATTATGAAATATGGAATGGTAATGTCATTGTGGATTCCCATAGCCATAAGATACCAGTAATGTAGGATCTTAGTGAAAGGACTTCAGAGAGAAGTGATGCTTGAGGTGTGTATTGGATGACTAGAGGAGGAATGTTTTTGAGGATAATGGATTGATTCCTTCTATCTCCCCTAGTGGTCAAAAATTCTCCAGTAGTCCACATAATGTTAGAATAAGATTCAGACCATGATTTTATTTTAATGTGGGAATAACTACTTGTAGGTAATCTGATTCCTAGTTGTAAGTTTAATGAAGAGAATATGATCCTTGTTAATGGGAGAGTTGTAGTCCCTACATACATCAGAGATGAGTTAATAAGGGACTTACATATTTCATGATAGGTGACACATCTATGTGCAATGAGGATGTACCATGAGTTCAGGTGACAATTATTGTGTCCATGGATGAAGTGGGACACCACTGGGATTATGTAATAATGCCTTACATACAAGAGGGTAATAGTCGAGTTCCAATGTTGTGGTAGATTACTATATCCACTGTTAGTGACCATATGGAAGTGGTAGGATTTCATAATGGAATATTCAATATGGATTCCTATGAACCTAAGGATTAATGCTAATTTTTGGGTGATTTTAAATCGGATGAAAAATGGTTCCAAATTTTTAATGATATTTGAAACTCACCCAATGGATGATATGGGAAGGAATTATGTTTCTGATTCCATACACTTACATTCAGCTTATTTGAGAATTATTTTTTTGAAAACAATACAAGTATGGTTTTTAAAAGTCATGTCGAAGGACATTGGGACTTAGCTGAGATTCTGTATTGCATTCTATCCCCATAAAATTGGACAATATGGGGGGATGAATCACATATTTGGGGATGTGCTTCGAGAATTAAGTGTATACTTAGATTGAAAATGTTATGGTCATTTATCTTTGGTAGAGTTTATATAAAATACTTATCAGGCATCAATTGAGATAGAACCTTCTGAGGATGTATTTTTAAGGTCATCATGTTCACTAATTTATTATCATGAGGAAGGTGTGAGAGTGGTTGTGGGTCCAAATTTGGTTTAGGTGACCTTCGAGAGAGTGAATATGATTTGGAAGAGGATGATATCTACTTAGAGTATGATGATATCACATTCTATCAATAGGATATGAACTTTATAGTTTAATATGGGAAACTAGGTTTTCTTGAGAGCGACTCCCCAATTAGGCCATCGACATTTGTGGAATCAATGAATGATATCACCACAGTTTGTGATACACTTTGTGATTACCAAACGAGTTTGGAATGTGTCATATCATTTTGATATTCCTTCTCCGTACCAATGTATGCATACAATTTTTCACATTTCATAGCTTTAGAGGTACATTCCTGATCCTTCACATGTTATATAGAGGCTAACTTTTGAGTTTAATTTAAAAGAATTAGTGGAAAAATTGATTAATCTAATAGGACACATGGTATATACAGGCTATCATTTGAGCTTAATTTCTGATGATTTTTTAATAGGAACACTATAGATGCATATCAAGGATGATATGTACTATGAGGCGACGAATTATAAATCATTAAAAAAACATCCTTATTCATATCCTTATTTTTATTTCTATCCTCCTTTTCTTATGATGATCCATGTTTGGGTAATGTCTTTTGGGACTTAGTAAGCATGAGGAATCATTAATGAGTTTATGTAATGTTTTGGAAAAATAGGTAGCACCATGTTTTGGTCATTTTGAATGCATTATAGTGATTCCGTAGAGTTGATTCCATTCCATAGAGGAAATGGATGAACCATTTGTGGTTCAGGTCATATGAGGATTCACAATAGCCTTCATTCTAGAAGGATGTTTATGGAAGCTACATAACAGGGACATACACCACAACACAAAAATAAATATACATCAGTTTCCAATTGTTGGTACAATGTTAAATATAGAATATAGTCATTGGTAGTTAATCCTCTTAATAAGGTTTCAGGAAATTGATTCAGATAAATGTTTTTGAATTTGTTTTGGGGATTTGTTTTTTAATTAAATATGGTAACTCCTGACGCTTTAATAACAATTTTCCAAGTGGATAAATATCCTACAATTATGAATATTTCTTCTTTGATTAGAATCAATCGTTAATTTTTAATGGATGCTAAGAAAACTACACATTAGATATTTGAAGGCTGTAGTAAATTCTAGTACTATATAGATACAAAGAGTGGTGTTTCTGGATGTATCATCACTAGATAATGAAACTATTGAACTGACTAATCAACCAAATATATCTATTATTTTGAAAATACATTCTGAGTTGGAGAATATGAACATAGTATTAACAATGGGGTCTCTAATATTTTCCCCAAAAAATATGAATCTATTGGACTATTTATACATGTATTGGTGGTGAAAAAGTCTTTTAGTCACACATGGAAATTGCGAAAAGCTACTATGGAGAAGACAATTCAATGATGTGCTCTGATTTTCTGAAGCATTCTATAGTTAAGGAGAGAAAATGTGAAAAAAATATCCATAAATACATATCTCAATGCTGTGGATGTATAAAGGGAGGGATGCAAATATTAGAAGGTAATAATAGGGACCTTCAAATAGTTCTGTGATGATAAGGCAATGGCTTGCGACCAAAGTGATTGTGTAATGGATCAAGAAAAAATCATCCAAATGATTTTTGACATAATAAAAAAAATTAAATGGGAGAATTTTATGTTAATAATACTATATATTTAGAGGTCTTTAAAAACCATTTCAAAATTCAGAGAAATGTGTTGAAATTTTCTAGCTATTGGTTTTTTAGAATTTTGACCATAATAGTAGATTTTATTGGATAATATGACTCTTTTAGCGATGATGTTCTGTGGTGGGAACTAAAATGAAAATCTATAAATTATTTTCTTCTATGGTGGTGGTAATTTTGTTTCTGGATACAATATAGTCAATATCAATGATTAACATAAGGATGTTAGTGGAAGTGCTTCATAACATGCTAGTTTGGCTTTGGAGCATGGGAAAACCACTATTCTGGACAATATTTTTAGCATGAAATCTAGTGAACTCCAAATAGTAGATTCCTCATTGGAGATTCTATTTAAAAAAATATATGAATATATTTTGGAAATATTTAATAGATTAAGAGAGAACACATGAAAATAATAAAATAAGAGAATGATTCTAGAAAGAAACTATTTGAATGGAATGACTTTTATTCGAGTGTTAACTATTAAAACACTCCTGTAAGTAGTTTTTTGGTTTTGGGAATTCTTCCGATGTCGATGAGATCTTGGAAATGACATCCAAATGGGGGAATATTGGGGTACATGATGAGGTGAATGCCAATTTTATGATGATGGGAGATCCTCTAAAATCCATGATTAAAAAAGTAGTTCTATTATTATTTTTTGGGAGAGGGATATCCGACCATCTTCTAAAATTCATATTCTCCTTGATGATTCCCCCCCACTATATGAGAAATTAATGAGGATAGGAATAAAAAAATTCCAAAATATCAAAAAAATGGCCAGGGAGGAGGTCAGTTTTTGTGATGTTCTAAAGAGGAAAATGGAACTTAATCAAGCAATTTATAATCAGTAAAATGATGTTAGTGATGCTTTATTTCTTCAGTTTGTCCACCTTCATGACAAAGTAGCATTTCCAGTGGATGGTAATAATGGGAACGTGGGGTAGGGCTGTAGCTATAGGGAATAGTATTCTCTGTTGTTTTTCATTGGATAAGTTGAGTATCTAATAACATCCAAGGTAGTGTTGTAAATTGTATTTGAAAGTTATTTTTATATTAGATGAGAGTAGGTTGGGATGATATTGTGACATTAGATAATGAGAGATTCTAGGAGTAATTTGGATATTTTTGATTTGTAATTAATTTCATTGGCTACAAGAACTCAGAGGGTTAGGCCTCAGCCTCTTGGGGCAATGTCCCATGAAGGATTCATCTTATTCTATCCATCTTATACCTTCTCCACCATTCTTCTCCCATGTTTGGTAATTCATATACCCATTCATTACTAGTTATAGTGAAATTCATTGTTTCTCACTGTCTTTGCCTCTCTGTTTTAGCTAGCTATCATGCATCATTTAGGGGGAGATGATCCATGTGGTAGAAATTCCAAAAAGAGAACATACAATTATGCTGAATGAAAATATTGATTAATCTATTAATTATTCATGTAGACATCGATCCTGAATCCAAATCATGATTTTCTCTCGATGGGAATTTTTATAAACACATATTTCCATGCTGAATGGACATGCACTATCTATGAAATTTTTAATGAGAATCTATCATGTCCACTCCAGATGTAACTTATATATGCATGATAAAATATATCAGAGCATACTGAAATGAGGAGTTCCTAAAAACAATCTATTCAAATCGTAGATGTAAATATAATATTTCTACTTGTTGAAACAAAGGGAATCAGTTATGAAATTAGTTCATTCATGATAGAATCAATGTGAATTTTCATAAATAATATACAGTGGATGTCAAGGCATATATGGAAGTGATTTAAGTTTCAAAATAAAAAATTCAGTTTTCTCAATGACGTTGGGACTATTTTTGGAATTCTTCCATAGTGATTTAAGTCCTTACTTAATGTTAGATGATCTTGTAAGATCGAATGGATTGATCAATGAAGAGGATGAATATTTTTTAAAATTTAATTTAATGTTATCATCTGGGTTATTTTTTAGGATACCATAAGGATATATAGAGATGGAATTGTTTCGTTAAGTTCCTATCATGGGAAAAATATCTCCAACAAGTGGTGTAAGTGGAGAGACATAGGGGGAGTTGGATTCATTATCATAATGGTTCCCCAACCTTACCTAAAAATATAGATGTTGTGTAAGACATGAGGATTAGGCACTTATGTGGTATCACTTGTTTGGAACTGAAAAGTGGAATCCATTTCTATTACAAGTGTTGTGCCCCTCCCCTATGTGTCATTACATTTTGAATTGACTATTAAGTGGGATGTTTCATGAGACCATGGGAATATTTGATTACTTAAGATTAAATGTGTCTTATGGATTATTATTGAAATATATATAAATATTCACCTATTTTAACATTGAATCTTCTTTCCCACATCCAACTCCTTCTCCTTATACTAAAAGGATTTTTTGAAAATTCTTTGATATTTGATGATTCAGTCATTAGTGATTGAAAGAATGAATGCACCTGTAATATTGAAATGAATTGAATGTTAAAGGAGTGATTTAGAATTGAATGAAGCTCAAGGATGTTTGGTACTATATGGTATTGTTGGAATGTATTATTGGGGATCATGATATTTCCTTAAAATATGTAATTCTTAGAGTTGTAAAAATATGGTAAATTATATAATTTAATTCGGTGCAAGGATATTATCAAGAAAGTGGACTAAAATGGTGGTGATACCTTAAAAGGAATAAATGTGAATTCCCTTTATATTTCATTTATTATAAGGGGTATAATAATTAATAAAGAGTTTGAAAAGAAAGATTTTGAAGTATTATTATCAAAAAAACAAAAGGGGGGATTGCTGCACTCAAAGGTTGTGTGTTGAATTTTTTGATAATTAGTGTTGAAGATAGAGATTTATTTAACTATTTGGGAAAATAAATATTTTCATGGTGGGTTTCTATGAATAAAATGGTGGTTTTTATTCTTATATATACCAAGAGGATTTGTTTATGGACAGGTGTTTGAGGGAAGTTTATCAAATGAAGGGAGGTCTTCCCTCTGAAGGATGTCACCCGAGTATATTGAACAGACATGCTAGTGAATGAGATTAGAGGTGCCAAGTCGAGTTGGAGGAAGGAGCGGGAGTGTAGGTGCATAGTTTTGTGAGGTTGGGTGGCTATACGGGTTGGCACAAGGTAGGAAAAGGGTTCTATGTCTCCCCTCATACGGGGTGGTAGGGTTAGATGTGGGAGAGATCTAAACCTAGTCAGAATTCACTGGCCAATTGAGGTGTGTCTTGGTTAATATATAATGTGTGACTATGGGAAATAATAGAATATGGGATGAAGAAGATAATCAACATTGTTAATGATTAATGGAAAATGTGTGCAGGGGATTCAAGTAAAACACAAGGCTTTCAGAAAATAGTGATGTATCAGTCATCGTCTTCCTTTATGTTGAGCTAATATCACTATGCCATAGGATGTAAACACCACACCTTATAACCCATTTTTTGATAGGGGTTCTCATGATGGTGTTGTGTGTTGGATATAGAGTATTCCAATCATCCATTAAAGACATATGTTAAGTAAAGGCCTACAAATTTTTTAAATAAAGGAAAATTTGGTCTTTTATTTGAGAAGAAGGTTTATAATGGTTTGGCACTTCATTAGAAAAGAATCATGGATTTTATTTCGGGCTATAGAAGATGTAGAGGGATTTGGATGAGGCTCTAGGAGATATGACCATAAAGATACTCCTTATCCACTCTCCCTGAATTTATCTATAGATTTTTTTTATGTTATTCTCAATCCATGATCCTCTAGGTAGTTTCCATGGAACCTTGTTCAATGTATGCGTGGTGATCACCTGTATCTCTGCAAGAAAACAAGTGAAAAGGGCTATGAATGGTGGAAATGTGAAATAATGGAGAGTGTTGGTCCATGTAGAACCCAAAGAAAACATATCTCTATGAAATCTAACCACACTTCACAATAAATAATGACAAATTCGTTGATAAGTCAATAATTAAGCAAGACCATAATGATTTTAAGAAAAAATCATCAATATGACAAAACATTTGTTCATTCATGTATATAGAGCATGAGGCGTGTCTATTTATAGCCAAATAGTCATACAAAATTCTAAAACCTTATATCAGTAGGTTAAAATTCTGTAATGATACTTTTCAAAATTCTGGAACATGCTCATGACATTAAGAGACCACTAGTACACCCTTTTGGAAAGTAAAGACAAATAGTCCACCACCGTTTTTCTTTGAAGATTCCATTGGAGATGGGATTGAAATTATTATCACCACATTTGTTGGACCTTTAGATGTATGTTTGGGTCTTAATAAATGTTTTTATAATATCGTATTCTTCCAACAATAATGGGTTTTGGGCCCAGGAATATTCATGATTAATCAATGTAAGGCCCAATTATTTGTTTTAATTAGTGTCTTTTACATTGGGACTCCAATTCTTCACAATGGGTGTTGTCAGTTTGTGTGTATTCCACCCACCTCATCAAGTCCTCCATTAACTCCTCAGTGTCCATGTGTTCCATTTTCCTCATCATCCCCTACATCCTAAGCATTTTTCTCCCATGATCAACATATTAAAAAATTGAGAGATCAACAACATTAATATGTAACTAACATTTCTATAACTATCGGGTAACCCAATCTTGTATGAATTCACATTGATTTTCTTCTACAGTTTGAAAGCACCATCTCCTCATGGATTGAGTTTTGATTTTCATTATTTCAAGAACCTCTCTTTATGTGTATCCACTCCCATTCTCTATGTGGAAATTCAATGTTATGCCGACTTTTTTTATCGTACTTCACCAAAAGTTATTCATCCACTAAATTTTGGAATTTACCAGTCCAGTCCAAATATATATTATTATTACTAATAAGAAAACTTTTGTGTGAAAGTGTGAAACCAACAAGTACAGCCAATCTTTCAAACACTATATCACATTACAAAATTATTAAAGACCAACATAAACACATTATACATAATTTCTTTTTACAATTTCCAAAAGAGAGATGTTACCACATTGCCAAGGTCATCTCTGATAATGTCTTGGAAATGAGAGGATAGCTTACCCCACACTTGAAAGAACTCCTCCTCATCTATTTTATTATTATTGAACCCCTTGAAAAAGAATATGTGTTTTTTGTTGATCCACTCTCTTTGTTCCTTGTCCGCGTCAACTTTAATCGATCTATCTTTCATATGATCTTTTGCCTCAGTATGAGCAAGGATGGATACCACCTTCTCTGTCATATCCTCCTTGGAATTTAATAGAAACTCTCATGGATATTCCCTGATCATATAGTCCCCTTTCGGCTCCTAAAAAATCCCCTTAACTCCCACCTTAGCAAGTGAGGCCGATCCACTCACATTTACCTCCAATTCTTCTGCACCTATCTTATCTATTGGCCAGGTTCCTGCCTCACAATGCAGAACTGGGGATGTAGCATCCCCCACAATAGTTATCACCTTCTTTTTATGCATGTTCCTCTCCACATACTGATCTCCTTCCTGTGAGGATTCATTCTGATGAGATTCAGAGAGCAAGACTCTCTGGAAATCCACTCATTCCACTGATGGGGACTCGAGCTCCTTGGGTTCCCCCTATTTTTTGCTCGGTCGGGTCTCAATTGGTCTAGGAAGGTAAGAGTATTCATTCCTCCCCTTTGTTTTTGGCTTCATAGAAACAATGATGCACCATATGTCCCTATTATTTTTATCCCCTTTATTCCATCATTGGATGTGAAAGCCTTTTCCCACCCCTCCCAATCCATTATCATAAAAAAGCTTTCCATATCCCTTAGACTCAAACTGAAATGAACCCTTGGAATATCCCTCAGAATATCCCTCATTTCTCAAACTCCCAAAAAGGTTGTTGTGGGAAATGTAGGGTAGAGCTCCTGTCATGTTGATGTCCTTCATGGTATCCAGTGGCCTACACTCCCCAAGTGAAATATTCTTCCACACATGATATGCCTTAGACTTATTCATGCCATTAAACACCCTTTAAATGACCATGTTACTGCCATCCCTCACCACCATTGCATAAGTGATTAGATTTTGAATTTACTCAGCCCCAAAAACTATGCCATCTGATTCAACAGCTACAAAAACATCCCCCAGAACCCGAGTGGAGGTATTGAGTGTGTTCTGAATGCCTTCATCCAATTCACTAACCTGAGAACCCCTGCTCCAGTTTTGTTGTGAGGGGGACTATCCAAGTCACCTTGTAGACTTTTGATGTCTTCCACCACACTAGGACCTGGAGGTAATACAATGTCTACTGTGAGCACACACTCCCCACCCAAGTACACCACTATCTTCGGATTAACCCGAGACACCAATGCTTGCTCATCTATACTGTTTATAACCTGGACTATCTAGTTCATAATAGATTCATTTAGTACCACATTACCCTCAGTTTCATCGATATACTCTTGACGAACATTACACTCGTAGAGACAGAAAAATAAAGAGTTCTTTTGGGTCATCCCAGTAAAAAACGCGACCACGATTCGAAGAAAACCCATTGTTTCCAATAAAACTCTTCTCTAACTTATATCTATAGCCAATCCATGGTGTACTTTGAAACACCAGCCTCAACACACACTCGAGGAGATATCAAGTGACATACCGCCGACATCCAACTACCACATCCTAGAAATCTACCAACCATATTGCTCAACATCTTGATAATTGTGTTGTTCTAGAAAGAAAGAGGTAAATTTGTGAAGCTTACTGAAACTGAGGATGAGGGTTTATTGCGATTCATGATGATTTCAATAGACCAATGAAGGACAAATATCTGTATAAATTGATTGCATAAGGATCTTGGGACCAGGTGACAATTTGATCATCCTATGAGGAGAAACGAACCATCGGTTGACGTTGATCGAAGAGTCCCACCACTGTGCGCTTCTGAAGATCCCATGAATCAAATATTAACAGATAGAAAGTGTTTACAGAGGGACATTGATGTCTTAATCTAGCCATAAGCGTCAACCGATGAAGATCCAAGGCCTCATTGAACACTTTTTTGGTGAGCCCGAGATGGGGTGAGCCATTGTGAAGGTCAGGAACCTTTGGGAAAACAGAAATAGATGGAGTCAGGGGAATGAAATCTTGGTTCATGAAATGGGGGAAGGGTCTAGCCGACAAGGGGTGAGGAAGACCTTCCCCCCTCCCCCCGCTGGGATAGTGGGGGTCGGAGAGACAAACATCTCTCTTAGGGCATCCCCACTGGGGGTTGAGCTCCGCAGAATCTACTCTTCTTTGAACATTACCTTTACATGATACTCCTGCACAAACATTACCTTTTTTCACCACCAAGATGAAAAAATTGATTAGTATGAAATGGTAAAATATCAAGTGGAGTAAAGAGGTTAAAACCATATACATATTCAAATAGTGAATTGTTTTAGTGGAGTGAACTCCTCAATTATATGCATACTATATATTAGGTAAGAATCTTTCACATTGATTCCAATTTTTTATATTCGTGGCCCACAACAATGTGGAAGATTTTATATTAACCATCTATATTTAACCATCTGTTTTTGGGTGGGTTGTGGTTGAGATCAAAATTTTGTTTTCATGGTTGTTCGATAATATCTGCCAATAGTGACTAAGGAATTTCATGTCTTTACTATCCACAATTATTTTGGGTAAGGCATGTAACCGAACAATTTTCCTAAAAAAATAATTTATATGATTTTCATCATTGGATTTTAAACAATAAATAAAATGAGTAATTTCACTAATTCATTCCACCACCAGAAATGTGATATCCTTCTCTGATTGTGATCTTAAAAAGATGTGCAAAAAATCCACTGAAATATCATCCCAATGATGATAAGAATAGGGAAAAGGGATGTGTAATCCTTGTAGAGGATCTTTTGAAAATTCATTTTTACAATCATTAGAACATATAAATACACTAACCACATCCCTACACATAAAATATCAATAGAAATTCTCACAAAACAAGTCCAATGTTTTATAAAACCCAAAAAACAACATTAATCAACCACCGTGAGTTTCTCAATAGGGAATTAATTTGTGAAACAATAATAAAATAGGAAGTTTATTCTTATGAAAAAGAAACCCATCATGTTTGTAAAAATCATTTCTATCATGTTCTTCACTTAACTTCTAGATTTTATTAAGATAAAAATTATTCTTATGCATTCTTTTCGTCATTTCAAAACCAAGTATTTTTACATGCATATAAGTGATAAGAGAATATCACCTAGAAAATTAATTGGAGATAACATTATATTTTCCTTATATATTATTAATGAAATAAGAAAATGATTCAATGAATTCAAGCCGTCTTTCATGTCACCTATTAAACAATCCATGAAAATTTAGAAATTTTAGCCTTTCATGTTCCAAATGATTCACAAATTCCCTTGGCCCGCTTAATGTTTCCATTTTCCTATAATTATTATATGGTCATATAATTCCTTATAAAATTTATAGTAGTTCAATTCATCACCATTAATCTTTTCACCAAATTTAGGTAATAGGATTATAGTCTTTCATTAAAACAACCCTAATTTATATTCTAAAGTCTACACATTAAAACTCAAATAAATTAACATATTAAAGAAAAATTAAGAGAAGATAATTGTAAAACATACATTTGAATTTAGATATGGAATATTATTTTTTTTCATCACATAAAGCTCACTCATTTCATGAACAACTAATTCAGTGGTGCACCAATTGTGGAAAATTCTCTCATGAACATCATATAGAAGCTCAAAATCCCATAGAAACATCGTACCCCATAGATGCAATTTGTTGTTAGAAAGTCTCTAATCCCCATTACCTCCTCCTTATAGACTATCATTACATCACCTCCTACCCCAAAACCGGAGAAACTAATAAAATTTAAAATAAATGTACAATTTTACTTTTGTGTAAACTACATATTTTTTCTTAGAGTCTCAAAAACATATGTCAAATGTTCATGACGTTCATCAAGGCTCATAGAATAAAATAATATGTCATCAATATAACAACAATAAATTTATAATGAATATAAAAAATAAATTGTTCATTATGTTGATGAATATTCAAGTGGAAATAGTTTACCCAGAAAGCATAAATATCCATTACTACTACCCAAACATAGTTTTAAATGTTGTCTTCCATTAATTAACCTCATTAATTCTACATTTATGGTATCCAAACATTAGTTAAATCCTATTAAACAACCCTAAAAAATGGATTTAATGATGCATATCATCCTTACAAGGTATGGTATAGTGATACTTTACCATGATATTGTTTATAGCTCGACAATCAACAATACAAAATAAACTTTTTAAGTAAAATAATTTTTGGTACTGAACATATACTGAAAGTCTATCTCAAAATTCATTTTGTTATGAAACTCATCCACTTTCTTCTAAATTTCATTAGTTTCCACAATAATATCTCTAGATGATGGGAGACTTGGAAGTGTTTCACGAGGAAGAAAATCAAAATGGTGTTCAATTCCCTGAAAGAGAGGTAATCCATCTAGGATTTTCTCTAGAAAAAATTATAAATTTCCATCAAATGTGGAAAAAACTAGAAGGAATTAATTCGTTATGTGTTTTAGTGTAAAAACATTCTCCCTTCTATAGATTCATGAGAGTTTCGTCCCCCTATAAATCTCTCTCTATAATTCTTTTTCCAGAATCAAAACTAACATTTCCTCTATCACTCTTATTTTAAATCTTTTTTTCAACTCTTTTAATTTCCTAAATTCTTTTGAGGCCAATCATCACTGCTTTTCACTTTTTATTTTTCTACAATTTTTATTCTATCTATTTTTTTCTCTCTTTATTTTTATCTATATTCACAATATCCCTCAATCCTCTCTTGTGATCCATATGCTTGAAATGGCCTCAAGGGTAAATGTATAATATTACTACCATTGTTATCAAAAACTTGAGGTTGTTGTACCCATAATTTGTGACCCTCATTTCAAATTTACATGCACTTCCCTACAATATGTGACTTGGATTCATGGAAAAAACATCACATATCACATTGTATTCAAACCACCCAATAGAAAATGGAAATTTACTTTACATAGTCACTTTAATTTCCCCTTTATTATTTAACCATTACAATCTATATGTCATAGAATATTGTGTCATAGCTAACACCAATTTATCAACCATAATACCACTTGGTTCAAATATGAAACTACCACATCAAATAATCCTGAAACAACCCTCCTATAAAATTTTCCACTTGGTACATTAATGAAAATACCCCCATAAATAATCATACTACATACCTTTTATTTGATAAGTCATTAAGTTAAAAAAGATTGATCCATTTTCTCAAAAACATGTTATCTGGTGGGTTGATCCCTCAAAGAATGCCCTAGAACTAAAATTACTCTATGTATGGAGATCACTATTTCCACATCCAAACACTCATCGGGTGGTGGAATTTTGTCATTTCATGAGCTATCACTAATAATATTTATGCCATCCAAAATAATCACGATCCTTATGTTTAGAAAATGTGATGAAAAATTTCCAAATACATGAAATTTAAAACACTTGTTATCATGATAATAGGAATCAAACATACCTATTGTTTAACAATTGGATTCTAGAAATAATGGTTTTTGTTTTTTCACCTCCATTGAATTTGTTTTTTTCCCTTAAATAATATTTTTTTAAACCATGAAAATAAAAGAGGATATATAATCCTTATCATAATATGTATAATACAATCTTCTTTCCTTTAATTTCTTCATTGCTATAATAGTCATCTGAAGTAGTTCCTCTATATCCAAATAGTTTTTCATGTCCACTATGTCCTATATGTCATGGTTGATACCATTAATAAACCATTATATAGTGTTTTGTCACTCCTCATTAATATTTAATCGAATCAGGATTGTCTCCATCTCTTTTTGTTACTCATAAACACTCATGGATCCTTGTTTTATACCCTAAATCATAAAGAAAAAATCATGAAAATAATGGAATGAAATGTGCCTCTTACATATTAACACTTTCATCTCCTTGAAAGTGGTGATGGGTCTTTCTCCACATCATCATCGACACATTTATAGTTAGTAAAACCAAATAATATCATAGTCAGTAAACTCCATGACCTCTAACATCATCTTGATTTCCTCAAAATAGTTGTGACAACCCAAAACATGATAAAAATTTCGTTCCCACTTCATGTATGTTTCATGATCATTGTTACATTGGAATGAAGTGATCCTTAACATTAATCTTCTATGATAATTTATTTTCCTCCATGGTGGTTGATTTCCACAAATTAGTGACTTGTGAAAATTGATGAACAATTTATCTTCTTCAATGAACACATTCTGGGTGGTGATCTAGAATTTTATGGGGACTCAAATTCATCCATTATCATATTCAAACATCGGTATTTTTCATAAATTTACCTCATGGACATCATAATATTCATGTTGTTGGGGATACTCGCTTCCAACATTTTGGAATTATTCAAGAATATTAAAATAGAATTTAATATGAACCTAACATACTCCCTTACATATTTAAACTCAAAAATAATATGTTCCCTCTTGTTTCACTCAAATTTGGATTTTTAAAAGAATTGTAATGGCAATGACTTTTACAATTCTACTTGATTTCTATAGAGTTCTTACCAAATTACAAGAGATACAACAGATCATTGTATTGGAGTTATCCCCAACTAGAATTAAATGAAAACATTCAAAAATTATTAAAGATGGAAAATGTTGGAAGGGGACGAAAAAAGATGACGAAAAATTATTCAGTAAGATTAAAGATGTTACAGTTTTTTTGATACATTATTTATATATTTATTAATTATTTTGATTTTTGGGATCAATTCTTTTTGAATAATTATTATTGAAACAAATTAAATTTTCAGTATGTATATATAAGATAATAAATAATATGAAACAACTATTAGAATCAATGTTTGGTGTGTAGTTTAAAAATATGAAAATTCATCCCAATATTTGTCTATACTATATATCATTGTTAACAACATGAATTTTTTGATTTCAGATGTGGATGAAATATGACATTCTCAAATAGAATAATAAAATTAAATACATAGAAAATGATGAATAAATGTTGTATGTGAATAAAGAAGAAAATGGACAATAATTGATGTCACATAGATTCGAGGATAAATGAAGATGTAAGATGTGACAAGAATGAATGAATATAATTACTTGCAAGTGGGCTCTGATACAAAATGATTTGTTATCCGAGACACACATGGAAGTTTCCTAGGAACCCTATTTAATGTTTTCATATTGACTACATTCATATTCATAAAAAAAGTTATAAGGTCAATGAATAATGGAAATGAGGATGATTAGAGAGAGTTGGTAAAGGAATAAACCAATGAGAATTTGTATCTATGAAATATGACCAGAATATGAAGAAATTGATCACCAATCTGTTGATAAGTCAATACTTCATCATGAACACAATGGTTGCATTGAAAACTCTCCATGATAACAATAAATTTTTTCATTCATGTCCAAATAGTACAAGTGGTGTCTATTTATAGCCAAAAATTCATTCAAAGGTCTAACAAATAGTTTCCACAATTCAAAAAAACTAATTGATACTTTTTGAATTTTTGGAACAATTAAATGACTATGGAGCTAGGTAAAACACTATTCCAATATAGAGTCAACTAACCCACCACCCCTTTACATTGAATGTTCCATGGGAGATGATCTTGAAATTCGAAACACCACCTAGTTTAGACTTTTAAATTTATTTTTGGGAATTTTTTATTGTAATTGTAGGTCTACATTCTTCCCCCAATAATGTGTGTTGGGAGTCCACATGGATATTCATTATTAATCCATCTGGCCCTCCTTGATTAATTTAAAATGTGTCCTTTTGATTGGGCCTCCAATTCACCACAATGGGTCTTGTCTATTTTTGTGTATTCCTCCATCCTCGTCAAGATCAACACCATATACTCAACACCCATATGTTTATTGATCATTATATGTATAGGATTAACATACACAATTCCTTAAATCCAATACCTGATTGTAAATATTAAAATGAATAGATTCTGGGAAAATATTATTTTGACCAACAGTTCTATCAAATTTTGTACATTCATTTAGAGATAAGCATTTTCAAATCATCCGAGAATATAACCCATTTAGTTGGTTGATTCTGATGAGGATGAAAGTGAGATTAGCATAAAAAGAGACAAATAGATAATGGATGTGGAGGATACTGACTACTAAGACATTATTATAAAATATGTTGCAATAAAATAATGAAGGTATTTTCAGAGAGTTGAAAATTATAGTTAAAGGACTATAAACATATTGCAAGACCTGTTACATCAATCAATGGATGTTCTCTTGATAACACTATAAGAAAAAATGTGAGTAATTGTGGGGTTTTCTTCTCATTAGGAATTTACATAAATGTTGTAGAAATTTGAGGAAGATCCAAAAAATTAAATGTTTTCAAAATTTAGAGACATAGGGTTGGGTCGTTTATGAATGATAGAATTTATCAGGTGAATGGAATATTTTATTTCCATGCTTTCTCTAAATAATGAAATTTCGAATGGGATGTTCTTGGAAATATGGACCAGTTTAGTTGCAATAATAGTGTAATTATAGATGACATGTGTTTTCAGTTACGAACATTATCTGAGTGAGAGGAATTTTATATTTTAGGGGAAGAACATATAGTTTGGATTTTATGAGAAAAGACATATTTTATGATCCAAGATACTAAATTTTTTCCATTGGTACCTATTTCACAATTGTTTTTTGAAGTGAAAGTTCTTCACAAGATACTTTTATTAGAGATGTGTTTAGATCATGTATGGGAGGAGTTCATAGCTGAGCTCTAAGGGTGGTGTGATTCCAATAAATAGAATTATCCATTGAATTAGATTAAAGGAAATATGTGGGAAGTATCTAAAGAGGGTTACATCTATAAATTTGAGAAAATATCATTGGGAATTACACATTTGGCTGACTCTAGATAAATATGTTTTTTAAGATGTTTGATTCTTAAAATTAAGAGAATGGAGGCTGATCATGATCCTGGTACTGAAGAGAAACATATATCACTGACACTGATTGTGGAACATGAGAGGTTAATGGGGTTATTCATGGATAAGAAATTTAGATGTCATGATTACCTTTGACATATAGTCACACTAGATGTTAAATGTCAGGTAAAGTAAACTATTTTCTAATACATTTGGATTTGGTCAAAATTCATAATGAAATGAAGTTGTCTCAAGGTGGAAGTGGGCTCATAATACCTCTCACACTGAGATTGAAGAATTAATGAAAAAAAATAAATCTATTATTCCTACATATAATAATATGGTCCAGCGCACAAGTGCCCTAATAATGGAGGAATACTTATGGTGTGAGAATTTGTTGAGGCACAATAGTTGTTAGAAGACCTGGAAAATCCCAAAATTTTATATTGGGTCAATGAAAATGTTGGTTGGGAGATTACATGCCAATCCTTAAGGCCCAATGTGTTGGATGAATAGAGAGTTTGAGGAACTTAGTCACTGATTCAAGAAGCCTAAATTTCAATTGTGCATGTATTGGTGATTGTGGATAGTTGTTAAAAGCCATATTTGTTTTTCAACATTTCTAAAATAATTATATATACTAGTGACCCAGACTAATCCTTTTCTAGAACAATTAGCAGACAAAAAACAAATATTTTAAAGGGGGATTTGCAGGTCGTTGCCTATTCAGTGGGAAGTTTGCATATAGAAGTGGATTCCTACCTTTATCACATGTCCAGATGAAATTTTTCTAGGAATAAAATGGGTAGAAACATTGCGATATGTAACAATAGATTGTGAAATATCTTGAACCCAGATTCCACCCAAAACGGTGCCCCGATCTCGGTTGGTCACAAGGCCTCAAGCGTATCTCCTAAAATTCCAGAGGATGCTGACTAGTAGCGAGGGTCTAGGTGAATCATTGGGGATATGATACCCTTATTAAATATTATCATAGTTGATGTCAAATATACACAATTTCATACACCAAATAAACTACAGACCACTAAAGGTAAGACAAGTCATGTATACATATCAATAACTAATAGTGTCACATATAAAAATGATTTTGACTGTATAGGTATCTATAAAGCATCTAGAATAGTTTATGTTAATACAATACAATACAAGTATACCAAAAAGAAAAAAATACCAAAAAGGTATCCCCGAATCGCAAGCCTCTGATTGGTGTTATGCTCCCCGCATCCAAATCTACAAACAAAAAACTTTACTATGAATCTTTCCCCTATCATCACCTATAACCATATAATCTATTTGGGTCCCTATGAAGGCCCAAACATGGTGTTCGATAAACATACCAGCAGACAACCAACCAGGTCTATACAGTTCTAAAAACAATTATACAAAGGTGCTAGCATGTGTAAATAACCATTAAATAATTGCATATTCCCATGGAATATGTCTACTATAACAAGTAAAACTGAACATCCATCAAGGCTACTGGAAAAAGAGATTCAGCTCCTAATAAGGAAGCTATAACAATGTAAACATGTCACACGACCAAACTGTACATCCACCTACATCATGGAACCACAACCACACTGTATAATGAAAACAACTATCCCACAACCACATCGTGTTGTGAAGTAGCATCCTACGACCATGTCGTATAGTGATGTGTAGAACCCATGGGAAGAATCCAAGATGTCAGTAGACTTGTACATCCATTTAATAATATCTATACCAAGGAGGGTCGGATCTAAAGAGCATCTCTAAGGCATCTCATCGAGTCCCATGTGCATCCTTGGTGGAAAATAGGTTATTCACTGGTTGGGGTCCTAGGATCATGGAAATTGAAAGTCCTGCGTGAGACCATGAATGTCAGATACTAGAATGTAGAAAGGCCCAAGGCATCTCACAGAATCAAGACCCAAGGGGCAGAGTCAACCCATGTCATCAACTACTGCTTTCCGAATCCATGGAGAGAAGTCCAGGGCATCTATCAAACCATTCAAAAATCATTCAAGCATTCCAATTATACATTTAGAAACATGTGATTATATTCACTCACATTAATGAGCACAATCCATGAGTATACCCACTCATGCAAACCATATATCAAAAAAATATGGGCCTATCCTCCTATATGAACCATTTAACACGTCATTAGTCATTTACATAATGGTATACCCACCCATATAAATACATTTAATTTAAGACGAGCTATCAAAATAAATGAGGGATACCATGATATTCAATAAGAAAGGAGGAAGTACATCTCCTAACCAAGCTAATCATGCTATCCATCCATATAAGGGATTCCTCTAAATATAAAATGAAAAGAACACAACCATTGGGTTGTTTTAATAGGCACAAAAAATATATTTCCTTAAGGGACACCACTCAAGGAACCTTGAAATGAACAATGGGTGACAACACACATAAATGGAACCCATGATCAACCTCATTATGTATAACTACAGCTACTAAAAGATACTCGCTCAAAACCTGGACTTCACTGGGAATTCTGACAAATGGAAATTTGGACGAATTCTTGAAAAGAACCATGAAAAGTAGAAAGAATGGATAGAACTCCAACATTGCCTTAGTAGTAGAAGTCTTATCCAATATCGTGTCTTGAATCATCCTGGATAAGAAGTAATATGAAGAAGAGAAGAAGAACATATTATTAGGGCATATGAGCTTAAATAAAAATAGAATAGTTGTTGTACCAAATAATCAATATCGAATAAAAATAATATAGTCCATATCGATGCGGATCTGTAGAGATGATCAGCGATCAAAACAGATAATAGATGAAGGATTTAGCTCAAGGCCAATCCTAAGAGCCTCAAAGGAGAGTTATGGAGGGGGGGGGGGGGTTCAATGCATGGAGGAGAAAAAAAACCCTATTTGTGTTTAAAATTAAAATTTATTTTTAATTTAATATTAAGAAAAACAGCAGGGGTCTCACAGTTTACCCACACAGTTTCCCAAGCTGTGGAAAAACTATTCTCACCTCTCTTCCTAAGAGGGGTGTTTCACATGGTTTCCCATCAGAGTTTGACTAACATTGTGGTAACTATGTCGAATGCTCATACCAAAACCTGCAGTTTTTCAAAACCCTCACATGGTTTACCTAAACCATATGCAAGCACTGATCTAAGTAATTTTCTGCTTATAACTTGGTTCTAGCCTCTGAACAGGCCCCAAACACCACCAAAACACCGATGAATAAGTCAATAATTCCCATAAGACAATAAAAAGTCATTTAAATTAAAACAAAAAGGATATGTACCACATATGAAAACTCATGTTCGTACAATCTTCCCCCTTATAGCAATTCATCCCCGGATTGGTCTTTAAAGGGTGGTCAATATTCGTTTGAGAACAACTCCGATAATGGAGCACGTATGTCACCCACCCACTCCGTTGTCTCATCATGTAAACAATTGTGATGCCATAACAACCATACTAGAGTAAATGAACAGACTCTAAGATCCTTCGTGCTTTTATCAATGATATGAATCAGATGCTTTTCAATGGAGGCATCATCCTGAAGCTCTCCCTCCTAGGGATGAAAAAATTGAGACATGTATGAGTGATAGAGGCACAACTGAGAAACATGGAAGATGTTGTGCATGGCTTTGTACCATTGATGTAGCAGTAACTGATAGGAAACAGACCTGAATCTCTCCAAAATCTCAAACGGCATGAAATATTTCGATAAAAGAGTACCCTATCTCTTGATCCGTCTGTGTCCCAACCTCGGTGAAACACACATGGAATTTCAATCCCCAACCTCGAACTCTAGAGGTCATCTGTGGTGATCAACGTATGATTTCTTACAAAATTGTACAATAGAAATATGCATTTGAATCATTTGGACATGCTCAGAAGTATCCTGAACGATACACGGTACAAGTAAAGTAGCCTCTCCTACCTCTTCCTAGCATAGGGGAGAAAGGCATTTCTTATCGTATAGATCCTCATAATGTTCCATCTTAATCATCACCTGATAACTGTTATGGTAGGTGAAGTCAACCAGGAAAATGTGTCTATCCCAAAAGGCCCATACTCTAAGACACATCCTCGAAGAATGTTCAATAGAACCTCTATCGTACACTCTGACTAATCATCTATTTGAGGGTGGTATGTTGTGCTCAGAAGAAACTATGTACACATTGCCCTCTGAAAACTCTGCCTGAAATGAGATGTACAGTGGGCATCCAATTAGAAATGATAGTGCATGGGACCCAATGAAATCATAACTCCTCTCAGATGTAAAACATTCCATGATCAAAAAAACTGATGTTCTCCTTGATTGGAAAGAAATGAGTGACCTTCATAAGACTATCAACGATAACCCTCAAAACATCATTACCTCAAGACGACCCCAATAAACCCATCATGAAATCTATGGTGACATCATCCCATTTCTACTCTGGGATGAGTAACTACTGTAAAAGCCAATCTGGTCATTGATGATTGGCATTCACAACGTGACAGGTGGAAAACCATGTAACAAAACATGCTACCACTATCTTTATTCCTAGCCACCATTACTGGCGTCACAAGTCACAATACATGTTGGTAACCCCAAGATTCACTTCCCATGATGAAGCATGAATCTCCCACATAAAATCCCCAAGTATATCCATGCGAACCCAGACACATCCATAGATACACAATATTTCATCCTCGCCTACCGTCCAACCAGAAGGAGGGTCCTCACATACCAGACCTTCCCAAAGAAATAGTCTTTCTGAATCTGATAGCTTCTTTATCCTGACTCCGTTCAGTGGGGTAGAGGTAACACCCAAGGATGATAGAAAAGTATTCCCTTTTTTTCGTGTACCCACAGATGCATCATAGAGAACAGTTCCATAAGATCCCACTCAATATTGGCCTATTACACTTATTGTATATCAGTCCCCCTGCTCAGTGCATCGACTACTGCATTGCCCTTATCAGGGGTGTAGGCAAGCTCAAAGTGAAAGGACTGTAGGTACTCCACAAACCTTCATTGCCACTAATTTGGATCACACATAGTAGAGATATTTATGATGATGTTATGGTCTATGTACACCATTAAATGCTCTCCCAGTAAATAGTGTCTCCAACAATGCAACACATGAACAACTGTAGCTATCTTGAGATTATTAGTAGGGAAATTCCTCTCGTGAGGCATCAAATGCTGAGTCCCAAATGCCACTACTTATCTCCCTACATCAGCACTATAGGGAACAAGCCTTAAACATTAATAAATCTTGAGTTTAATCATGAAATCACTTTTAGGATCTTTTTAGGTTTAGAGAATTATATAATTAGTCCATAACTATTACATAACAACATGAACATTACACGCAGACACTTCAACTCAGTATCCATTTTTTTATTAAAATAAATACACATAAATTAAAAAGAAGAGTTATTTTCTTGATAAAGATCTTCTTGATTTTTTTTTCTCATACCCTTCATTATACCCTGTGAATTTTTTTTCTAAAACCGGGGATGTAACACCCCATGCTTCATCGGTATGCTTCTCTTTGAATAATACAGTAGTGTGTGACTTACATAGCACTGAGTTCAAATGCACCAAAACCTATAAAAATAGCCATTTAGAAAGAAGTTATGAATATTAATAACCACATATTGAATTTCATATATATCCCATATAATTTTAACATTAATCTTTTGTGTTTATTAGACATAATATAAGGAAAAATTCAATTTTTCAGATAAAAGATGTATTTAAAAAATCTAGTTTTTCCGCCTATTAATGTCGAACCCTTTATAAATCCAATATCCGAAAGTTTTATATATTCAATTTTATTAAATTAAAATTTTCATTATAATAAGGACATAAATATTTAGTTTGGATAATTTTTTGGTGTTTTTCTATTAACTTTAATATTTTGACGAATGGTGAATGATACAAAATTTTAAATGAGAACAATTTTTTTAATCAAAATAATTTATTAAGTTAAATTATACATGGAATGGTTGTTAAGTATAATTTGATTATATTTTAATCATTTAATACAATGTTGGTCATTGGATATAATTTTACATTTAAACAGGACATAAACACATATCAATCTATTGATAGTATATACTTCTAAAAAACATGCTTTCTGGTTTTGACAACAGGAATTAATTTTAAATAAATAAATAAAACTTATATTTTTTTAATTTTTTATAATAGACATCATTTTCGGATTCCGTATATCAAAATTAAGTGATGGTGAATTTTGGTATATTTCTGACAAAAAATCAACTTTTGATGAATGGTTAAAAAAACTGCGTTATTGTTTAAAACCCAATTTTTTTAAATTAATTTTTTTTATTTTAATTAAAAATAGATACATAATACCTATATTAGTTCAATTTAATTCATTGTAGTCATTTTATAAAAAAATTAGATGTATATAATTTTATTGAATTTTTAACGTCTTTTACCCATCTTAGAGGCACGTTAACTATTTTTTATAAAACATAATTTTACTGCTTCTGTAAATTGAATTTTAAAAATCATAGAGACACAGTTGAAATCTGTATGTAAAATGTTGTTCAATAAGATGAAAATATTTTTTTAATTGTAACTTTTGATTTTATTTACCATGGTTAAATTTAAATCGGGAAATGAAATGTAAAAATAATATTATAATTACCCTAACACATGTCATAATTCTATTGGATAAGTTTATTTATCCCATAATAAACCTTAGGAATAATATATTATCATTTTGGGTCCACTTGGTTTAGACTAAGACATTTATTATTATATTATTTAAAGAAGAGTTAAAAGTGTAAAATCCAAATTTTAATAAATAAATAATTTTTAATATAGGGTTATACATCAGATAATTTCTACAATAAATATTCATTATAAATTTAAAATAATTTCTTACATCATGGTATTTTATTTATTTATTTTATAAGTTATATAATTAAATTTATTTATGACACAATGATGATGAAATAAAATAAATGTAAATTGAGACTTCTGATACATTACAAAAATTTTATAGGTTATTATTAAATGTTAGGGTTGAATCGATCTATTTTTTTCTAATAAATCATATTGTTATGACTTTCACAAAAACCAAATACTAAATAATGTCAATGTTGACATAAATGAGTTTTTAAAACAAATACTATATTATTAAATGTTATAATTGTCCAAAAAATATATGGTTCGACCAATGTACTTACATAATAATACATATGTCAATAATGAACCACTTTTTTTCCCTTGGCATTTTATTTTATGTTTATTAACCATATAATTTAAAAATATAAGGAGACATGGTAAATGTTAAACTATTTAACAAAGAGTTAAATATAAATGATCGGGTTAATATGTTGACCTAAACCTATCTAAAACAAATTATTTCAGACGGGTTCAAACAAGTCCTACCTTATACTAAAAATAAATCCTTTTTGAGCCATTATATCCCAAATATGATTTTCTGAGAAAATAATATTTCAAGATTTTCCTAAGTGACCCTCACCAATCTTATAAAAGGGTACTTCCCATTCTCCCAAAATCACACCTCAAAAGTAATTTGGATCAGCCAATCCCTGACAAAATATCCTCCCAACTACCATCACATAAGCCTAGAGGCCATACATTGATCATAATTCCAAACTATAGATCCCTTTTAATTAAATCAAAATGATGCTCCCAAAGAAAATGTAATTATTTCATCACCTCTTTCAATGTTCTTTTCTTCTTCCACATACTCATTCTTTTTTTTAAACCAAAATAACAAATCCATAACATTTTATATAATGTGATATTATTATAAATATGGTACAACAATATTCATTATTCTATTCATCCTGTGAAGGAAAATTTCACTATACGTGTGTCAGTACGGCTTACCGTCTCTACTTCATGGTGTAGTTTGTTATTAAACACTTAATTATTTGGATGTGTATAGTAATGAGTACAATTGATGTAAATAATATATATATATATATATATATATATATAATGTTAATGAATATTTATATTTGAAATACCATTCAATTACATACGATTTCCCCATCAATAGAACGGTATTGTCCGTCGTGCGTATGTACTGATTACCATCTCCACAAACGCGATGAGATTCATTCCCCATATTAACAATTCAATAATAAAGATCATTTGATGATTAATAAATAATGTTTAATAACATAATATATCTTAATCAAATAAGTCCTATTCAAAACAAACAAGACTAATGTAAAAAAACAAATAAAGAAAAATGAATATGTCAACACCTGGAACAATGATACTACTGATATATTATTAACAAAGAAGTATTAAAAGATCATATATGATGTCATATTTATGTATATTGTTCTTGTATAATTTAATAAAAATTATTTCAACATTATACTGGAGGTTAACGTACCATCAAATAAGGAAAAGTGCAAGGTTCGGGGTTTTTATCTCTCTTTTATATCCATGAGATTCATGCTATATTTGCTGCTATTAACTTTTGTGTGGTGTATGTACTAGCCATGATTGTATTATTTTGTATTATACATTAATTTATGGTTATTTACATAATCATTTTATGATCCTTATTTCATGGGGGTGTATGTTTCATAAGTTACCAAATTGGTAAGTGATGTTCAATTTTATATTACCCCTCATTGGGTTTTACGCAAACATCATTGATTATTTTACTACAGGATTATATTTGAAATCAAAATATATTGAATTATGTAATAATTTTCACTCCCCTTTGTGTGGATATACTTTTTATACACATAACCACTCCATTGAAAAAATTTCAAGTCATCGATATGAACATGATAAGTGTAATTTAAACTCAATTACTATTCATTTAGTTAATCATCAATGTCATTGGTGTTGTTTTTATAAGAATATGAGTCAATGACCTCTAATTGATTAACACTAAAAATCCAATCACATTTATGGTATTTATATTTTTCATACATAATAATGTCCTTGATTTATCCCTAACCTATGGATATAGTCTTTATAATGGATTTCGTCTCAATTTACATTCCATTGAGGTTTCATTATTGTTTTGTGCCAATTCACTTTTATATGGTGTATATACTGTACATTGACCTAGTATATCTTTAATACATTAATTATCATGATATTATTATGTTTTTATTTCCTAAATTATTTTTATTCAAGCATATATCATTTGGTTATGAATTATAACTAAAATATCATTTTATATTTTTTAATGATTTATTCATCTAAATCATTCTCATTAATGTACATGTTTTAAAAACTCTTTTATGGATTTATTTATATTGAAATTAATGTTTTATATTTGAAATTACTTTTATATGTCCTAATGTGGTATAAGAGTATTTGATTCAGAAATCTATTTTAAACTGATTCTTGATAAATTGTGAGACTTTTAAATGTTTTCAAGGAAAAGGGGGATATTTCCCTCAAATAGTATTGATTATTATTTTCATTTACATAAATATCCTATATTATTCTCTATTGAGGTTAATTTATTATATATAGTCTTCCATATTGTACTAATTGAGTTATGTCTGACTGTAGATGTTCTATTTTTAAACCATTCATGATTTATGGTTAAATTATTGACATTTCGTATGCTAGTTTTAATATGAATGATTAGGTTTTGTTTAATCCTTTTCATATGTGGAATGCATTTGAGTTAGTATGTGATGGGTGGAGCCCAATATTTCTCCTCAATGAATTGGTAGGTTTCATGAGACATACTAGTGTCTTGGATTAAGGCCTTGTAAAAAATCTTATTTGTAGTCATGGAATGAGGCCTTGACTATGTGGTTAGGATATACAACATTAAGCATTCCATTTTTAGGAAATTAGAAACATATATTTAATGGGATTATTCGACTATTAGAATATCCATGTGAATAAGTAAATGGAATTATTTGATTTATATTTTCCGTTTTATGCTGAAATTTATTTTTAAAATCCCAGTGTTTTAGTCTTATACATTGCCTTAAACGATTATGCTTATTTAAAAATGTTTCCCCTATAATATTATCCTTTTCGATTATCTAAGATCATCCCTTTTATGTTTTATTATTCACAAGATGTGAAGAAGTATATAATGATTGTCCTATAATAATCGGCTAAGGGATATGAGTGTGTTCAAAGTGGACACAATGTTGTTGTTCTTTATTTGATGATGATATGTAAAACATATATATGTATCTATTACTTACAAGGATACAAAACTAATCAGTCATTCAAGACTTTATCTCTTGGGATCATGAAAATGACATGTAATACTGCACCAACTCTGGATAAATAGGGTTGGGGTATTACAGTTGGTATCAGAGGATGTTTATTACAAACTGTGGAAACTTGATTTTGAGAAAATCTGATTAGAGAATATTAAACTAAGATAGACTTTTGGGATTAGTATATAAGAAAATCTAAAATTTTAGGTAATGTAAATATTATGTGGATTTTCCATGAAATGTATCACTGTCTGGATACAAGTAGATATAGGCGACTCTGGAATTGAAGTACCTAGGGGTATAATCCGAAGACAACACTTTGAGATTGACTCGAACGGGAACTGGTGAACGAAAAAGGGCTTTGTTGCACTCTTTTTTACGACACTCTCAGGGGATATTATTAGGATAATTAACATTTTCTTTACTAACTTATTTGATGGATTTTAATACATTACAGTAATAAATAACCTTGGTTAATCCTAAGGTGTTTTAGAATGAATTTGAGGTTTTATGATATTCTCTAAATGATTTTATGACTATTCTTACTCACACAATGCTTTCTTCTTTTAGATAATTAATGGATTCCAAGGAAGTAATAGTAACACTGCAAATAATGTACAAGGTGGGAATAGTTTTGGAAATGATAAATATAAAGAAATATTGATAGGTGTAAAAGATATTGCGTTCTTGCCGAATCAATTTTTCCAAAAATATGATCAACACCATATATATGAACCAACTACCAGACTCAACAAAAAAGAGAAAGATAATGAATGATAAGAGCTCCACGATAGGAGACTATGGAGAAAATAAAGCTCAATTTCCATCATGTAGGAAATGATGAAAAGAGACACCATGGAATGTGTCTCAATGGAACAAATAAATGCTTTTTGTGGGAAAGAAGGACACAACAGAAATAATTACCGAGAAAAAATGAAGAGTACAATGGAAGAAAATAAAAATGATCACAATAATCCATTTACAGTCATTTTAAATAAATTTAGGGGACCTGGGAATTACCTAAATCAATGCTCTATTCTATAGTATAACCTCTTGGTTAAGGAAGATCCCATGTGGAAATAA
The DNA here is from genome assembly GCA_963277665.1 of Viscum album. NCBI lineage: Eukaryota > Viridiplantae > Streptophyta > Magnoliopsida > Santalales > Viscaceae > Viscum > Viscum album. The sequence goes on along the minus strand of OY728121.1, from coordinate 1,897,212,734 downwards.
ATGCATGGCAGAATTTTTAAAACTGTTAGTGCTATTTGATGATGAGATTACATTGGAAGACATTTCTCTTGTACATGAAACACTGCAGTTTGTTATGTGAAAATTATATTTGAGGACGAATTATATATTATTTTGTGGATATAGTTATAAATAACCATTTGGGATTAGATGATCGATGAATTTTGGGAAATTACAGGTCATTAATTTTTAGGATAAAAATGCGAGGTATGATATGAAATTTCTGGTTATATTATGTAATGGTTATTTTGAAGAATTTATCTCATTTTCAAAATGTTATGAAACATAGTTTTTGAAAAAGGGTAACATGAAGACCATGTGAAAACTCGTCGCGTCGGAAAAGATGTGGGAATCGAACCCATAACCGAAGTGCGCCTGGGATTTATCGCCTACCTCTGGACTACGTGATGTCCCTGGTTCGTGTGACTAATTATTTTAAGTTAAATGAATTTATTGATCAATAATAAGTTGATTCAAGATTTTATGTCTTATCAAATGAATATATTTATTATTGTAAAATGATATGGTGATTAAGTGATAAAGGTTATTTTGGAAGATATACGATATGTTGGGAACACTATATGCCTATGAAAAATAGAAAACTATGGGATATCATTTGAGAAGTAATGGGTGATTTTAATATGTGATTTTATTATGCATTTATAGATATTTGGGTGATTTATTTAAATGATTAACCAATCATAGGGAATATGTGATTAGGTTAATTACTTTAAAGTATGTGACTTTAAGAGTAGTCGATCTTATTTGGAGATAAAACATAATGTGGAAGACTGTGTAATCAAATTATTATGAGTTTTGGTTTTCAATATAAGTTTATATTATATTGAAGGATTTTAAAGACATTTGTTTATTGAATGGTATTTATAGAACATTGGTTATTGTTATTTTAATTTTAGAAATTAAGATGAGTAATTATTTATCTAAAGGATTATCCTTTTGTGGATCATCTGATCTTGTACTAACCATTTTCATTTGGGTTAGTCTGTAAAGAGAAGGGAAATATATGGTTTATTCATTATGGATTATGTGATTCTCTATAAGGTGATTCTATCCATTAAGGTGTGACCTAGTAATCTTGAATACAGATCGTTTGGAGTGAAAGATGAGTTAGGGGTAGAAATTTGTTAAAGGATCAATCACAACATATCCAGTTTTTTTTTATTCTAAGACGAAATTAATTATTAAACCATAGGGAAAGGATCTTAAAACCAAAAATGTATTATCCTAATACATTACGTTATTCATTAACAAGTTAATGCCTAGAGGTCCTTAATATTACACTCACATTCTCGTGAATGATGACCACAATCAATCCCTATAAATATTTATGCTTTTCCTCTAATTATAATTTCCACCAATTTTCACCTATTCAAAATCCTAATTTGGTGGTGATTTTTCATTTCCATTTCCCTCTTAATAATACTATATTTTATAAACCCTATTTCCTATGTGAGGTTTTTCACAAAGGTGTTTTCTCATTTTTAACAATTTTATTTGCAAACAAAAATTTCAAATTGTGAGGACACAATTTATTGAATTAGAGAAGAATGTAACACCCCATTCTTCTACGATACACTATTCATTGAATAATATAATAGCATGTGATATATGTAACACCAAGTTCAAATGCACCATAACCTATCAAACTAGCCATTTAGAAAGAGGTTATGAATATTAATAACCAAAATTTTAATTTTATATATATCCTATATAATTTTAACATTATACAATATTTTTCATAGTGATAATATAAAGACAAATTTATTTTTTCAGATAAAAGTTCTATATTTCAAAAAATGTTGTTTTCCGCCTTTTAATAGTGAACCCTTTAATAATCAAATATTTGAAACATTAATATATTAAATTTGATTAAATTATATTCATCTATAAAAATCCAGATAGAAAATATTAGTTTTGGAAAATTTTTTGGTGTTTTTCTAATAACTTTCATATTTTGATGAATAGTGATAGATACTAAAATTTTACTGAATTTTTTTTTAATAAATATAATTTATAGTTTTAAATTATTCATATGAATGGGTTTTAAGTATAATTAGATTATATTTTTATCATTTAATACAATGTTTTTCGTTTTAGGTAATTTCACTTTTAAACTGTACATAAACACATATCAATCTCTTGATAGTTTTTACTTCTTAAAAACCCAATTTCTGGTTTTTACCATGTGAATTAATTTTAAATTAATTAGTGAAACTTATATATTATTAATTTGGTAAAATAGATTTCATTTTTTTATTCTGAATATCAAAATTAGCTTAGGTTGAATTTTTTATATTTTTCTTAAATCTTTCTATTTTTGATGAACAGTGAAAAACACAACGTTATTTTTTAAAAACTGACTTTCTATTCAAATAATTATTTATTTTATTTTTATATTAAGTCAAAATAGATACATAATTCTTGTATTAGTTCAATGTAATTCATTAGAGTTATTTTATAATAAAATTAGATGTATAAAATGTTCATAATTTTTTAACGTCATTTACCCACCATCTAGGTATGTTAACAAATTTGTAGAAAACCTAATTTTACCACTTTGGTTAATAAAATTTAAAAAATCATAGAGACATGGTTGACATAAGTATGTAAAATTATTTTCAATAAGATGAAAATAATTTTTGGTTAATAGTAACTTTTGAATTTTATTTACCCCAGTTTAAAGTAAATAAGGTAATTAAAGGTAAAAATGGTAATATAATTAACCTAAAACATGTCATAATTATATTGGATAATGGTATTTCGAAAAAAACCAACCTTAGGAATGAAATATTATTCTTTTGGGTCCACATGATTTAGATTATGACACTTATTATTATTTTATTTATAGAAGAGTTAAAAGTGTTAAATTCAAATTTTAATAACAAAAACATTTTTAATATAGGGATATAAATAAGATAATATCTACTATAAATATTAATTACATAGATAGAAATATATATTACATCTAGGTATTTTATTTATAAATTTTAGACAATAAATAATTAATTTTATTTATGACACCCTAATGATGATGTAATTATCTTATTAATGAATGTTTAAAATAATTGATATTATTAATATTAAAATAAATGTATATTGAGACTTTTTAGGAATCCCAAAAATTTTCTAGGTTAATATTACATGTCGGGGTTGATTAAATTTATTTTATTTTTTGAAATCCTATTGATAGGACTTTCACCAAAACCAAATTCTAAATAATGTCAAAATTGATATATATGAGTTTTTTTTAAAAATATATATATTATTAAATGACATGACAGTGTTAAAAATATATGGTTCATCCAAAGGACATATATAATAATATATAGGTCCTTTATGAACCACATGGGGTTCGCAAGACATTTTATTGTAATATTATTTACTATATAATATAAATATACAAGGAGACATTGTAAATGTTAAACTATTTAACCAAGAGATAAATCTAAATGATAAGGATAATATTGAGACATAAACTGGACTAAAACCTATTGGTTGAGAAATTTTTGACTCATACCCACCTTATCCTCAAAAAAATCCTTTTGGAGAAATTATAAACAGAATATGGTTGTATAACAATATATTATTACAGGGTTTTCCTAAAGTGATCATTACCTCTTTTATAAAAGGATACAACCCATTGTCTCAAAATCACACCTCTATAGCAATTTGGATCCTCCATCCCCTACTATAATATACTACCAATTACCCTCACTTCATCTTTGTGGACTTAATTTTATCATAAAGCCACCCTTTGGAGCCCTTTTGATCAAATCAAAAGGAAGCACCCAAAAAAGAGATAATTATTTCATCACCTCTTTCAATGTCCATTTCTTCTTCTACATATTCTTTCATTGTATTTTTTATAAAAAAATAATATCTCTTCAACCTTATACAAACTATGATGTTATTTTAAATATGGTAAACCCATATTCATTATTCTATTCATCCTATGAATGACAATGTCGCCATACGTGCATATATACGACTTACCTTCTCCACATCGTGGTGTAGATTTTTGTTCAACACATAATTTTTTTGATGGGTATAATAATGTGTATAATTTATTTAAATAATAAATATAAAATGTTAATGATTCTTTATAGAATAAATACAATCTTATTAGATACTATTTCACCCTGAATTGAATGGTATTGTCGTTCATGCGTACGTACTGATTACCTTCTCTACGAACGCGATGTGATTCATTCCCAATCGTAACAATTACAGAATAAATATAATTTTATGATAACAAATATGGATTAAAAACATAATATCATTTTGTATATGAATAAAAAACATCCTACTCATTAAAAACATGACTTACGTAACAAAAAATATAATGAAAAAAAAACAGTTAAAACCTGATACAATGATACTACTGAAGTATTATTAACAATGAAATATTAAAAGATCATATATGATATAATATTTATGCATATGGTTATTAAATAATTTAATAACAATTATTTCACCTTTATACAGGAGGTTAAAAAACCCTCAAGCAAGGAAAAGTACAAGGTAAATGTTTTTCTTCAACATTATTATTCTTGTGAGATTCATGCTATATTTGTCGCTATTACATTTTGTGCATTGTATGAACTGAACATGATTGTATTTATTTCATTATATATAATAATTTATGGGTATTTACATCATCATTGTATTATCCTTCTTTCATGGGTTTCATTTTTTGTACGTTAGAAAATCGGTAAGGGAATTTAAATTTTCAATTTCAACTCATTGGGTTTTACACAAACATCTTTCACTTTTTACTCCAAGATTATGTGTGAAATCAATATTTATTTACTAATGTAATAATTTTAACTACCCTTTGTGTGGATATAACTTTAATACACATAATCCCTCTATTGATAAGTTCTCAAGTAATCGATATGAACATGATAAGAGTAATTTTAACTCAATTCTTATCCACTGTTTTAAACATCCATGTCATTGGTGTAGTATTTACAACAATATGTGTAAATGAAATCTGATTCATTTACACATAATATCCAATAATAATTAGTGTATTTTTATTTTCCACACATAATAATGTCAATTATTTATCCTTAACATAAGTATAGAGTCTTTATAAGGGATTTCATCTCAATTTACATTCCATTGAGACTTCTTTGTTGTTATGCACCAATTATCTGTTATATGATGTATATAATAAAAAATAACATATTATATCATTAATCCCTTTATTCTCAAGATATTTTAATGTTTTTATTAAATTAATTATTTTTACTCAAGCGTCTCTCATTTGGTTAGGATCTATAACTAAAATATCATTTTAAATGTTTCAAAAATTTATTCTTCTAAATAAATCTCATTAATGTACATGTTTTAAGTTTGGTTTTTAGAATTTATATATATAGACATTAATGTTTTAAAATAAAAATTCCTTTTAAATATTTCAATTTGGTATGAGACACTATGATTCAAAATTCTATTTTAAACGGATTCTTGAAAAATAGTGAGACTTTTTAATGTATTCAAGAAATAGGGGCATATTTCTCTCAAATAGTATGGATGATTATTTTCATCTATGTAAATATCCTTCATTATCCTCTATTGAGGTTAATGAATTATAATACAATATTCCATATTGTATTGAATTAGTTATGTTTGACTGTGGATGTCCTTTTTTATACCATTCATGGTTTTTTTTAAATTATTGATATTTCATATGCTAGTTTTTATACAAATGTTTATATTATGTTTCTACCTTTTTATATGAGGAATGAATTGGACATAGTAAGTGAATGGTGGATCCTGGTTTAACTCCTTGATGCATCGGTAGGTATCATGAGACAAACTATTGTCTTGACATAAGGCCTTGACAAAATCTTATTTGTAGTCATAACACAAGGCCTTGACTATGTGGTTATGATGTACGACATTATGCATTCCATTATTATGAAATTAGATATTGATATTACATGTGATTATTCAACTAGTAGTATATCCATGTGAATATGTAAATGAAATTATATTATTTATATTTTCTATGTTATTCTGAAATTTAATTTTAAATTGCTTCTGTTTTAGTCTTACACATTGCTTTAAATTATTATCCTTATTTATGAAAGATTACGTTATGTTGTTATCCTTACTGAGCATCTGATCTCACCCCTTTCTATGTATTATTTTTTCCAGGATGTGAAGATTTATATCATGATTAACATGCCTAAATAGGCTAAGGAATATGAGTGTGTTAAAAGGGGACACAATGTTGTTTATATTATGTCATGATGTAATTAAAAACGTATATATGTATCCAGTAATTACAAGGCTACTAAACATATCGGCCTTTGGGTTCTTAATCTCTTGTGATCATGAAAATGATATATAATAATGCACTGACTCTGGGTAATTAGGGTCCATGTGTTACAGTTGGTATTAGATAATGTTTAGTTCAATGCTTGGAAACTAGATTTAGAAAAAAAATAATTAGAGAACATTACCCTAAGATAGAAATTGTGTATTAGTATAGAAGAACATCCAACATTTTTGGTAATGTAAATGTTATGTGGGATTTCCAAGAAATACATCATTGTCTAAATACTAGCTGGTAGATGTGGCTCTGGCACAGATGTACCTAGGGGTAAAACTTGAAAACATTTCTTGGAGATAGACTCGAACCAGAAGTCAAGTATGATAATTGGATTTGCTGCACTCTTTGTTACGATACTCTTAGGGGATATCGTTATGATAATTCCCATTTTATATACAAACTGATTTTATGGATTTTAATTTAATATGATAATAAATAAAATTGGTTTATCCTAATGTGTTTTAGATTGAAAATACGGTGTCATGATATTCTCTAAATGACTTTATGAATATTTTTTCTCACAAAATGTTTTTTGGTTTTAGTCAATGGATTGATTCCATGGAATTAATATTAACAATGAACATGATGTACAAGGTGGGAACGATGGTGGAAATGACAAAAGAAATGGAATATTGATAGGTGAAAAAGATATCATGTTTTTTCCAAATCAGTTTTCCAAAAATATGATCAACAACATATATATTAACCAACTCCCAGACACAACAATGAAGAGGAATGAAGTGAATGATAAGATCACTAGTAGTTGAGAATATGGAGAAAATATGTCTTAATTCCCATCATATAGAAAATGTGGAAGGATACACCGAAGAATTCATCTCAATGGAATAATGAAATGAATTATTTGTGGTAATGATGGACATAAAGTAAATAATTGTCATGGAAAAATGATGCGTACCATGGAAGAAAATAAAAATGAACCCAGGAATCCATTTACAATCATTTGTTGTAAATATAGGGGACCAGGGAATTACCCGAGTCAATTCCCTATTCAGTAGGATAACATCTTGGTCAACAAATATACTATACAGAAATAAATGGATGGAGAAATGTATAAATGTATTAGTTTTATTTGTTGATGGGATTACTTTGGAAAAATTTTCTCTTGTATGTGTAACCCTATAGTTTGTTATATGGAAATACAATTTCAGTAAGAATTATCATTTCTATTGTGGATATAGTTAAAAATAACCATTTGGATTTATATGATCATTTAATTTTTGGACATTATAGGTTAATAATTCTTGAGATGAAAATGAGAGGTATGAGGTTACATTTGTGGTAAAATTATGTTATGGTTTTTTTGAGAATTTATCTCTTTTTCAGAATTTTATAAATTATGGTTTATATTTTAAGTCTATAGTAATAATTTTATGTGAAATGAAACATTGAAAATATTAAATTCTATTTTTTATATTTAGTTTTATGAATCAAAATCCATATATACTTCTATCCCACATCATGATATATGCAAAAAAGAATGTGTAAATAAATATTGGATACAAATAAATAAGAAAACACCAAATGTGTAGGAATTATGGCTAAGTATGGTATTATATTCTTTTTCATTGAATGGATATTACTAAACAATGATTATATATTTTAATACATTTTTATCTGAAATAGACCTAAGAATCTTTATCATCTGTACCCAATTAACAACTACTATCAGTGGCCTTGAAGTGGCTTGAATAGTAATCTATATTAGTGGTGCGGGTTTTAGGGTCTCACAAAAAACATGTTTTGAGAAAATAAATTATCTAGGTGATAAAGATAAGTAAATTTAAGAGTACAGGAATGATTATATACCATACAGGATAACATATTTTATAGACTACGTTGTCATAAAATGTTATGGGAAGTAATCAATGTGAAGGAACAACACCAAAAAAAATATGTGAAGATCCCCCACCAAATTTTAGGTGATCCATTCAACTAAAAGGATGTTTTATAAGATGTAATAAATATGGTCATAGTTGTCTCTATGAAATTATTACCAGACATACATTGATACCTTTTCTGTGTTAATATTCTATTAGTTGAAAATTATTGTGATTTATAACTATCTACACCCACCCTTTTCCTTGGGGGGGGGGGGTTATGTGTACAATATCAACATTGATATTAAAAAAAACGTATTTTAATAAGTGAGGTGATATTGGGGATTCACATAACTCATGAACTAATTGTGGAGTTACCTTTTCCACCTGATGATTTGGATATTAATATGGTCAAAAAAGTTAATGTATCTTTCATATAATGGATGTTATATATTGTAAAAATACATTACAACAATGAGGTATTCATTTCAAAATTAATATTTTATGAGAAAATGTTAATAAATAATGAAAAAGGATCTGAACCGATGATGTTATAATTGAAATACAAAGGGAAGGGGTAAAATAAATTTTCAAATAAAAATAATCTAATTAATCAAAAAACCACTCAAAATGATCTTCACAATGTACATTTACCCCACCTATTCAACTTTTTTATTTTTTAATATTAAATGATCTTGTGGATACAATGTTTGTAAATGGCGATGTGAAGATACATTATTTGTAAGAATAGATGTATAGATAGGACATTATAGAATATAATAACCTTAAAAAATTAAATTAAGTCACCATGAATCAATGGTTATATATCTTTGTTGTAAATATATAAATATGGAGTGTGTTTTCAAGATTGGTTTGTCTAAAATATGATCTACTATATTCATTATGACAAAATAAAATTAATATTTTTCACAGAAGTATATGTCTATACTATTTGAATGGAAATCCATTTGAATAGAAATAAAGTGTCATCAATCCTCACATCATATCAAAAAAACAATTCTCATTAGAACTAAATAAATGTTATGTAATAGTGGATAAATTGGCCATAATTATGGAAATAATATTCACAGATGAAAAAAGTTTCGTTATACCCATGATTTAGGGGTAAAACTCAATAATTGAATCATATCAAATATATTTTCATTCATTTATCTAGATATTCATTTTTACGCTATATTGGTTTCTCATTAAAGTCAATTTGGATAACCCAATGAATTATTTTTTGGATTCAATGCTTGGATACCCCACAAACAGACAACACGTGATGAAATTTATAAATTTTTAATACACTACATGGAACATAGTAAAAATAAAAAACAAGTTACACATTTTATATTATATTTTATTGATTTTTTATGAAAGAGAGATGATTAAATGTTATCAAAAGCATAGAATGAGGATAGTCTATGAGCACAAAAATAGAGTAAATTTCTAAATATAGACAATTATTTCTGTATATATAGTAACATTCTCCTATAAAAACTTATATAAAAAACAATTACATAGCTTTTTCCATGATTCATCAATTACTAAAACAATCTAATGGAAAATGACGTGTTTAATATATTTTCAATTTTAGCAAAATATTATATTACATCAACAGACTAACACCCCAAAGAGGAATTATCAATAGTAATTAAAATTTTATTTTAAATATTTAATTCTTATTTATTTATTTATATTTTTCTAGTATAAGCAGGATTGTAGAAAATACACATATTCGATAGAGGATATATATTTTAGAGAAATGAATGGTAAGAATACATGATGTCAGTTTGTATACATGAATCATGAATTTGATATTTCCTACTACTTATTTTGTTAATATTTTCAGCACTTTATCTATATTTTTTTATCAATTTCCATTTATTTTTTATCTGATACTTATTTTGTTAATTTCCATAGATATACCAAATAAGGATGATATACTCATGATGCACTCATGAACTTTGATTATAAACTCAATAATGTTGATACAATCATGATGGTTCACATTTGTTTTATTTTGAAAATAATTAAATATTCCTTGTTATCAAACATAAATATTGTTAGAAACCCTTAATTTTAAATGCTTTAGAGAATAAAGCGACACATTGTGATCTGTAGAAATAAAAAAAACTCAATTTGATACATGGTATGTCAAGTAAAACTAAATGATAATGTTTTTATTTTTAAATTGATATTTTAGATCAAAACACAAGTTACATACTCAAAATTGGGAAACAATATTTATATTTTTATTGATACATTATGAAAATGATTCATAAACATTTGTGATCAGTAAAAATAATCCACACCTCAAACCAATACATGGTGTGACCAATATGACAGAGATAGTAACATGTTCAGAGCTACTTGTGCTAATGAGATATTGGAATTTGATACTATAATTGTGATTCTACAGATAAAATAATAGATCAAGAATGTATACCTATATCATGAAAATGTGAATTCCAAATAATTATTTGGTTACCTTTTCCTAATTTCATCTACTATTTTTCAGGGAAATTAATTATTTTTTTATTTGAAACATATATTGTTTTTCATATATATTTGGGAATGTCATAATATTCATTCAACAATCTGATAAAAATCTATAAAAGAGTTAATATGTACCTTTTCGATGAAATAAAAAACAAAACATTACTAAAACATGAAGCGAAATTTATGATTGCATCAACCAAAAGATTCTGTAATAGTTGAATTTAAAATTTTTAATTTTCAAAAGATCTATCATAAACGATATCTCAAATTATATAAGAATTAACTACACCTCAATTAGACACAAATCAATCCGATATATATTCTGACCATTATGAATTGATGGGTATTTTTTCAGTTGATAATTTATATTTTAGTTCAAAATGCATAACACATACTCAATGCAATGAAAAAACATTCTATATTTTTGATACATTTGAAAATTCTTACATATTAAATTTTTGACATGTATGAATAAAACAAACCATAATCCTATGCATGGTTTGTCAAGTATGACACAAAGTGTACGTTTTTAGTTTATACTAGAAAGTTTATTTCAAAACACACATCACATACTCCAAACTAATAAAACACATTATGTTTGTTTTGATATATTAGGAAACTGGTCCATAAATCATTTTTGATGTGTTTGATTCAGATACAACTCAATATGATAAATTCTTTGATCGGATTGTATAAAATGTCAATTATCATTTTAAAATTGTCATTTTAGTTCAATTTTTTTCAATGACTAAAAACTCAGAAAACATGATCAATAAATGTTGAAAATTTAGAAATATAATTTATATTTCATTTTTGACATGTAGGAATTCACCTAACATCAAAATAACACATGATGTGATAGGTATGACTCAATGTGTGTGTCTTCGGTTTAAATTAAATTTTTTGTAAAAACGGTACATGACATAATCAAAATTGAGAAAAAATATTTTAATTTTTTTTAATTTATAAAAACAATCCATACATAATTTTTGACATGAAGGTATCATCCTCACCTCAATCGAACACATTGTGTGAGTGGTATTACTCCAAGTGTGTCTTTGTTATTTAAAATTTTCCTTTTTCTTGAAAACACATATCATATAATCAATACTAAGAAAATGAATTCATATTTGTTTGATACTATAGGAAAAAATCAGTAATTCATTATTATAGTGTAGGAATTAACCACACCTAAATTTGTTTCATGATATGGCATTTTTAATTTAATTATTGTGTTTTTATTAAAAATTACAATTTTTGTTCAAAAAACACATCACATAATAAAAACGGAGAAAGCAACTTAATTTTGTTTCAATAATTTATAACAGAAATCCAATTGTCATTTTTTATGTGTAGGAATTAGATGAAACTCAATTTGATATATGGTGTATCAGATATTACTAAATGTTTCTATTATCAGTTTCAAATTGAAACATTAGTTCTAAAAAAGCATCAGACATTGAAAAATGACAAAAAGAACGTATTTTTTCTTTATAAAGTTGGAAAATGATTCAAAATTAACATTTGACTTATAAGAATCAGTATCACATCTAAAGAACACAAGATAAGACATGTGCAACTAAAAGTGCATGCTTTCAGTTTAAATTCAAATTTTAGTAAAAAAGGAATGTTACATACTCTAAACCAATCAAAAGCATAATAATTGTTTTCATAAATAAATATAATGATCCATAATTCATTTTTAGCATGTAGGAATCATCCAAACCACAATCTTACACACGGTGTGACCAGTATGACTCAAAGTGTGTCATTTTATTTTAAATGGACATTTTAGTTTAAAACATAGGTCACATAATGAAAAATAAGAAACCAATGTCATATTTTTTTTAATAATTTTGGTTAACAATACATAAGTTATTTTTTATGTGTTGGAATCAACCACATATTATTCTAATGCATGTTGTGACTGGTACGAAAGCAGGTGCAAATTTTTATTGAAATTTGACATTTTAGGTGAAATCACACCCCACATGATGAAAATCAAGAAAAAAATTTTATGTAGTTGTGATACTTTAAAAAATTATCGATAAGTCATTTGTATGTGTCAGAATCTTCCATACCTCAATATGATACATGCTATGCCTGATATGACTTGATGTTTACCGTATCAATTTAAAATTGATAATTTAGTTAAAAATGTGTATCACTCAAAAAAATCCGACAAAATGAACCTATATTGTTTTGATGCATAAGTAAAAAAGATTCATATATCATTTTTCACATGTAGGAATTTGTATCATGACATATTGACACATGATGTGACCAATATGACTCAAAGTGTGTGTTATTAGTTTAAATTCACATTTTAGTAAAAAAATCCAAATATCATTCTAAAAACCAAGAATACACATTTTCATTAAATTTATACTTTTAGATATGATCTTTATTTGATTTATGTAGTGTAGGAATTAACCAAACACCAATTCAATGAACGATATGACTGGTACGACTCTCAGTGTGAATTTTTATTTAAAATTTTCAATTTAGTTCAAAACACATGTCACATACTCAATACCGATCAAACACAATTGGATTGTTTTGACACTTTTGAGAAATGATCTATAATTCATTTTTAATATGAAGAAATTTTCCAAAAATTAATTTAATACACAATGTTCCCAACATGAATCAAAGTGTTTTTATCTGTGTAAAATTGATAATTTAGTTTAGAACATGTGTCACTCCCTGAAAAATATATAACATACATGGATTGTAATAATACTTTTGGAAAATTATCCATACCTCACTTATGATATGTAGGAATTAGTTTGACATCATCCTAACACTCGATGTTGCAAGTATGACTCAAAGTGTGTGTATCTAGTTTAAATTGTTATTTTAGTAAAAAACATGTGAAATACTCATAGATGATAAAACACATAAATATTTTCTTGATACGTTAGGAAAATGATCTTTAATTAATTTGAGATAAGTAAGAATGATCTCCACATAGATATGACAGATGGTGTGACTTTAATGACACCCATGTATGTTCTTATATTTAAAACTGATATTATATTAATGTATTGTTTCATATTTATGGTTAATTTTTTATTTATAATATTTCTTAAATAGTAATTTTTTCAAACATAGTTGCATTCTATTTTATTATGTTGGTATTGTTTTTTATCAACTGATACCATGATTTGTATTTTTTGAGAGGGGGTTAGGTTCAAAATACAATGAAACCATTGATGGTATTGAATGTTTCTAAGAGAACATAGTAATTTAATCTTATAAAACAACGTATAAAATTTTATATAATATATATATTCTTATATTTGTGATATAGGTTTTATTTAAATTTAATTATGAATTATATATATGTGTGTGTATTCACATCTGGTGTGTCATATAATTTGAATAGAAAAATATAATGGTACAACATTTATCAAAGCTAACATTATTCTTATACAGGGTCCCCTTTATCAGTTTTAAAAGATGCACTGATAAAGGGTAACTTTTATGATAATCTTTATAATGCTAATAAAGGTGGACATATTATAACATCACTTATATAAAAACACATTTTTATCACTGATAAAGGAATTTTATTGTTCTTTTAATATTCACTTCTACAATAGCGCATCCTAATTGACGACAGAATTTATTTTACACATAAAACAATTGGAATTCCCAATCTCCACGGGAAGGAAACTAGTTCTAGAGCCTCATAAGATTCACTTTGGAAAATATTTCACCCGAAACTATGATAAAAAAGTGTTACCTAAATAAATACAACATCCAAAATAAATAAACATTCTAAAATCATTATAAAAACTACAATTATCCAACCCATTTCCATATACATAATCCCATATAATGAAATAGAGAGGGACAGATATACAAAACTAATTATAAGAATATATAATAGACCATATCAAGACAATACCATGCAAGAATTGTAGTAAAACCACATGGGTTTGAGGTTTGGGGTCTATAATGAGGGTGTCATTACATAAAAGGGTGGAGAGTGTAACACCCATTGAAAAGTGACACATAAAAGACTAAATAATACCATCCTTTTAAAAAAGTTGCGCCTTTATTTTTGGGACCATGTATTATTAGAATAATAAAGTTAAACATTATTTTCTTGAAGTAGTTACCAGGATGGGTGAATGCATTGGAGTTTTCCTAGCGTGTCAGCGAGTGAGGAAAAACACACACTGAATGAACATGTGCTAGACGATGAGGGAAATCATCAGTGTAATAAGTGACCCTAGTGGGTAATAGCATATGGTTTGCTAAGAAGGCAACCCATGTATTACCAAAGGCCCATGAAGTCAACTATGTTTATAGCCTGATGTAGATAAGGAATGTTATATAGGATCAATGAGTTGAGTGTCAAATAAATTTATAATAATTGTGTTTATAATTTTCCTTTAATATTTTAAAAATCATAATCGATTATATTTTCTCCTATATATATATAATAATATAAATTATTTAAAGAATGAAACAACATAAATAAATAAGAACAATTAAAAATTAAAACATTATATAAATATATTAATGCATGTATATATCTATGAAATAATTTCAATGTAAATTAAACTATATATTTATATTAGTGTAAATATGTATGTAAGTATTTAAACATTAGAAATTTTCACAATAAAAATTCAACAGAAAATATATTTTATATTTATGTTAGGATGTATATACACACATCTATAGAGGTACAAAGAGACATAAATCATATAAAATATACCTAAAAAAGTGAATCGGAAATTTGAGTGTAAATTTTCACTAAAAGATTCAAATGAAACTTTAATCTAAACGTTATCATGAAAATCATCAATAAATATTTATGGTGAAAATTACAATTTTTTATTTATGAATTTATATATATTTATTTACATTTAATTCGAAAATTAAAATTTGAAATTTGAAAAAGATGTTTTCACTTGAAATTTCTAAAGGATATTTTTGCTGGAAATATTCAGTGGATGTTTTCACTAAAAAATTTCAAAATAAATTTAAAATTACAATTTTCAATGGAAAACTAAACTATATTATTTATAAGTCAACATATTACTACTATAAATATTAAAATTAAAATTTTTACTTATTTTTGGAATTAAAATCTCTGAATAATTATAATTAAAATTAAGTGGTTTTTTTATATGGAATTTATGTAGGATATCAACCTATGTTTTTGAATTTGTTATTAAAATTAATTGTTTTTACTGTAATAATTAAATGAAAATTTATCGTGAAAAACACATTTTTTATATATGTTTTGATATATTTCATTTTAATTTGATTTTAAAATTTCTTGTTGAATATTTCACTAGGAATTTCTGGTGGAATATTTCACAATCAATTTCCCTAGGAAATGACCCGTTTATATTTTTTTTGAAAAATTAAATTCATTAATTATGTGTAAATATATATGAACATGAAATTTAAAAATTCATTTAATTTATAATTTCAAAATAAAATATATAATATAATTATAATTAAAATTAAGTGAAAAATTTTAATTGAAATTTAAGTTCAAATATGAACTAAAACATTACAATGGAAATTTACACTTATAGTTTTTATTTTAAAATTTAAATAAAAAGTTATTGTGAAAATTGAAATGTTTTATTTATGTAGTGATATATTTTATTTGTGATTTTATGCAAAAATTTGAACTGAAAATTAATCATTGAAATTTACACCTGAAATTCCATGGGGAAATTTTCTGTGAAACATTCTAGAAGAATTTTACACTAGAAGTTTATATAGAAAAATTAAAATTCTTATTCTTAGCTCCATATTAAATTATTTATTTATTTTTCACAATATTAGAATTTGAAATTAAAATATTAATTTATTATATAATTTGTTAATCTAATTTTTAAATTTTATATAAAAAAATTATTAAAAAATTACACTACAAATTTAAGAGGAAATTTAAACTAAAATATTGAAAAATAAATTTCACATAAATGATTCTAATGTTGTTTCCCAAAATGAATTTCTTTGAAAAAGTTACATTGAAATAATATATTTATCTATATGTATATGCAATAATAATTTCTAGTGTTTATGTTATTTGTATACTTGTACTATATAATTATATTTTCACACAAACACACACAGATATATAAATAAATAAATATATATATATGTTTTTATATACGTATGTATTTGTATATTAATTAAAATATATATCCTAAACATTCAAATGATATTTTAATTGTAATTTTTAAATGAAAATTTCTAATGTACGTTAACATTATATATTTGAAATTTAAATTTCATGTGGAAATTTATACCCAAAATTTTTAGTGAGAATTTAAATAACATATTAAGTATTTTTCATATTAAATTTAGAAAGTTTTTTGAATTATAAATATTAAAATAAATGTTTTAGCATATAATTCATGTGAAAATTTAGTGTGAAAGCCTATGCTAGAAATGACATGAAATATTTACTGTGAAATTGATTGAAAATATGCACTAATAACATTTTGGGTAAATTTATACTCTAAATTTTACCCATGTATTTAAAATGAATATTGATATTATAAATTTTAAAATTATACAAAAAGGTAAATTTTATTAGAAATTTCTAATGGATGATAAAAAATATCAATGTGATATATAATCAAAATTTATATGGCCATTGTGTATTGGAATATTTCATTATATATTTATATTTAAAATATACACTAAAAACATTTACATGAAATTTAAAGTGAATATTTTCAAAAAATTATTTCAATGCATATTTATTTTGTTTAATTATTTTTCATGAATATATATATATATATATATATTCCATGATTTTATAAAATTTAAAATTTTGATATATATTTTCCATGTAATATTTAAATGTAAATATATTTTAGTGTGTGTGTATGTGTGATTTTTAATGAAATTTTCCATTTTTTTAAGCTCTTCATCAAATATAATCTATAATTTTTCAATTTAAATATTTATTAAAAAAATTCATGGAAAATATTTATTGTCATTTTTGAATGAAAAACATCAGTGCAAATTAATAATATAATTTTATACAATATTTATGTATCTATGAAATAATTCAAATTATTAATTGAAAATCTTCATTTGTGAATTTTCTTTGAAAATTTTGATTTTCATTTTGGTAGTTTTCATTTGAAATTAAATTATAATTTATGATTTACATTGAAAATATAAAATGTTGACCATTAATTTTCATTCATAATTCATATTTAAATTTTAAATGTTTTTTTCAACAATAAAATTTCATGTAAAAATTTTTACTTTTAAATTTGGAAAAAGAATTATATAATCGTTAAATATGTTTGTTCGTAAATATAATTTTTTTTGTTTGAGAATTTTATGATAAAAATGTACATTGGAACATAATTGTTATGTAATGATATTTTTTATGACATATGTATGTATATATATATATATAATAAAATACACACAATAATATATATATATATATATATATGAATTAGACCATCCTAGAAACGAGTGTGACACATAGTGAAAAAGGGATGAGGGATTCAACTAAGAAATTATTATGGAGTTGAAAAGCTGGGGATGAATACTTACCTTTTTTAAAATGTTTGTAACACCTATAATATTCAAGTAATGATAAAAGGAATGTGATATTTTGTTCCCTCATTCACATAGGATATATCATCCAAAGGATGAAAATTTATTGTGTTATTTTTTTTCCTTTTTAGTTTCATTGCATGTACTGTATAGAATTCAATTCTAGTTCTCATTTCGTTTGTGAGATTCCTTGTGAATGTGTTATCAAGTATAAATATTTTTGGTGAGTAGGGAGATAAGATTACCTACATTCAATGGACATAGTTGGATATCAACTTTTGAATACTTATTATCTGTTACATAGTGTCTCATGCATGCGATCTTCCTGTGGGATAATGTGATAAAAATCTAGTGGTATTATCGAAAGCATGGATATGATTTCTGTGGTTGGTTGGAATTATCTCAAAAATATGGAAATACAAATTTTAGATTAGCTGTAATGTTTAGAGTAACTATGTAATATTAGTAATTACATTAGAGGAATATTTGATCCATATTAGTAAGTTTGAAGTATCAGATTTTTGATTCATGGGAATGAAGACTTGTGATTATCTAATTTAAAAGGAAATAGTTGTTCTCTATCCAAGATTTATGCTAGTATTAATGGATAAATTCAAATGGTAGAATATGGATTGAAATACTCTAACTCTGGTAATAATTTCACTAGAAAATAATGTTTCCTTAAACATTTGATAGAAGAAGACCACAACCTATGTTTTAAACTAATTCAATTAAATGTATATAAAAATGTTAATCCTCAATTTTTTTAAATATTTTTATATTGTATTGACATAATTTTGTATAAAGGTAGGCCAAAAATAGATCATGTTGTATATTTTATCATGATCCATGGGAAGCTTTATTCAGTGAAGGTTTCATTGATTAATTATGTACGGGTGCTGCTACTGTTATTGTCACTTCCATAGAGATGAGAGACAATATATAGTACAATTTTGTAACACCAATGAGAAAATAGGCTTGGAGATTAAGGATATAAAAAAATTTATGCTTAATGAACAACTCTAGTAGAGAGATGTAAACAAAAAATTCAGTAATTATCTCAACATTAATGTATGATGATGGTCACCCCATTAAATGCAGTTCTATCAGAATAATCCATCAAAACAAAAGCAATGAGGGAATATCTAAAGTAAGTTTTTGGGTCATTGTATAACCTTATGGTAATTATGGAAGAGAGGATGTAGTAAAACGGATTAAAATATTCCTAAGGAGAACACCATAACACCAAAAACCCTTTTTAGTTCATATTCCGTTAACATGAAAAGAGATAAGAAATGAAACATATTTAATGTAATTACTATAATAAAATATTGAGTGATTGACTCTGAAGATTCATTTCAATCCACTAGATATAGATGAATCATAGATAACAATGTATCAAAGGATTTCAGAAATTTCCATATGGTTGATGGTGAACCCCTTAATGTATTATGAAAAGTATAGGTCAACATCAAGATTAAAAAGGATGGATTCTTGATGTTAATAGATGTTCACCACATTTGCGGTCTAGGGAAAAAACTTTTTTCCATTAGATATTTCGATGTTGTAGGCTATGAAACTGACATTTAAAATATGGAATGGAATGTTTTCCATGGTTTAATGGTTTTTTCAAAATGAGTAAATGATGAGAGTCTTTAAATGATTCAAAATTCATATAGAATTGAAATTAATGGAAGATGAAAAATTTAAGATATATAATTATGAAACTTCTTGTTCAATCACCATAGTAAAAATAAAATCATACTTTGATGTATATGGGAATAAAAAATCGTTATAATATTCAAATTTTAATGTTTTAAATTTATATGATAGGAAATACGAAAATAGTGTCTTTTATGGTATATGGTCAAAATATTAGGTATAAAATGTTGAAGCATATGCACTTAGATATTAAGGGACCTTCCCCTATTAAATACCAGTGGTCACATTTACTTTCTTACATTCATATATGATACTATAAGGAAAGTAAGTATTTACATTTTTAAGCATACATATAATTTATTTTATATGTTTTCATAGTGTAAGAAATTGAAAAAAAGGGAAAGGTACTTGAATTTGAAGAGCATCCATATGGAAAATGTTGCTGAGTACACCAAACATAAAATCTAGAACATCTTACAGAGGAAGGAATAAGACATGAGAAGATAGTTCATTGACCCCCCCCCAAAAAAAATTGAATGGATAAAAGAATATACCTGACACTGATGGATAAATAGTGGATTATGAGGTCACAATTGGTTTTGCGTATGGTGAATTGGATAATGGCACTCAACATTATACAATATCTCACTAATGGAATTCCAACATTAGTGGTACGTAAGGTACATCCTAAGGAGATATGGAATAAAAAATAACTAAAAGTTAATAATATTATATCCGTTGAAATTTTATCATATGTACATTTATACATTATGGATAGGGAAAAATTTTATTTAAAATACTAATTATTTTGAATCCTTATCCATAGATATAAAAATTTATATATTTACTAGGAGATAGTGAATGAATACAAATCATCATATGAATGAATTTTTACATAAATGGAAAGGTTTTGTGGAAGGAATAAATCATTGATGAGTGATAAGATGAAGGATAATCAACCGTATAAGACCATGTTTATTATCGGACAAATAATTTGAAAATATGGACAAATAATATGTTCCCGATAAAGGAACTAAAATATCAAGAGTAATACCACCAGAAATAAAATAATTATCAAAGGAGTTTAAATCATGAGAGGGTGCATCAAAATTATGGTCCATACAATTTCTATAATAAGAAGTTCAATTCATGATAGAGAGATCATATTTGAGTTATTTAGATCATCTAATTTAGTTAAATAGGACTACTAAAATCAAAAAAATCGTTCAAATGTATGAGGTTGATCTTTGCTATTTACTCATAATAGATGCAAGGGAACTTGAAATCAGGAGGAAGACGTTTTCTTAGTGACTCAACGAAGTGGGAGTCAGCCGTGAATGAATAAATTGATTCATTTAATTTCAATAGAACATGTAATATGACTAAAATTTTAAAGGTAAAAATGATCTTTAAAATATGTGGGTTGACTTCATTTAGCTAGTTGAGGATGATAATTAATGTTACAAAGAATGAATGGGGTTCAATGGTATTCAAAATAAGTAATTAGTAATTTATATAAAAATTTCTCAATGATGGTGAAATATTCTTCCATCTAGTTAGTGTTAATTATGGGTGCATCAGAAGATCCATGTCTAGAGAATATAGATGTTGAGATAACATTCATTCATGGGGAGTTGGAGTAAAAAATATACATAAAAAACTGATCGTTTTAGTAGTGAAAGGGAACCAAAATATGGTATTTTAAGTGAAGAACATAAATTTTGTGAAAAATAAATCCCCACCAAAATGGAATAAAAACTTCAATACCGTTAGGTCTAAAAAATGATTCAGTTGGAGCAATTTTTCTCATTTCTACTATTTGAAGCAACAAACGGATGGGTAATTCATCATATTACTCTTATATATATATATGATGTATTCATATTTAGATCATATGGTTTGAAAACCATAAATACGAAGTGTGACTTGCATAAAAAATTTGAGATATATGATATTGCATTTGAGACAATGATTTTGGGGATGGAGATCAAAAGAGATAAGAGATCTAGAATATTTGTTACCTCTCAATGGCATTATATTCGGAAGATCAACATACGGTTTTTTATGGTAAGAAATAATCCAATGGAGACCCATCTTACTACTCACATTATGTTATATAATTCACATGATCCAAAAGAATGTTGATTCCATGTACATGGAGAAATATCCATATGAATCGGTGTGTTGAAGCATGATATATACAATGGTTGACACTTGGTATGACATTTTACATGTAGTGGGAGTTATGAGTATGTATCCATCACATACCATCATCCATCAACCAATGACCCAAAACCAGTGCTCAACATATCTTCTACCAATCGAATTACATCCTAACACTCTCAACATTTTCCAACCACAAACCGATCACAACCATCACTAAAAAATCCCACAATATGCACAAAATTATAAGGATAACATAACAAATATCATCAAATCGTAATATCAATGGATGTAACCTTTATTCACTTCAAAAAATCTAATTATTTAGGGATTTCATAGTATTTTTTAATCTATAGGATGAGCGTCTTCACCTACTTTCTTGATTCACACACCACATCATTATTAACAAATTTAAGTGAGTAATATTTAATGAATATTAATGCTAAAAATCAATAAGAATATGGGTTTGTAGTTTATATTAGCTACAACTAACACATTTCAACAACATTCAAGTTTCAAGGACTGATGATATGATAATAACAAGAGAATAAGAAATCAATGTTGAATCCACACATTTACATTATATTTAATTTTAAAATAGATTATTATATTGAAAAGTTAAAATTTACTATCATCAAAATGGAATAAAATTCAGGATAATCACATTGATTCTCAATATAAAGTGAGATCATATGTGGTGTACTTCATTAAGAAATGGTCTAAATTGAAATGGGAAGACTAGGTGAAGAATAAGTTCCTATAATATAAATATAACACTAACAAGGTATTAACAACCTAGAACATAAAAGGTTCTATAAATATCGATGAATAGAATCACAAAAAAATCCATTCCCACATCCTCAACCATCTTCAGATAAAGAATGATATGATATAGTAGAATGTAATTGAATGGAACTCACATGAGATCGCCAATAAACAATCTCTAGATGTTGAGAATCAAATCAACCAAAATATTGTGAAAGACCACCAAAGGATGCACCAACGTCCCGAAAGAGTCAAGAAAAAATTGGGGAGTAAAGAGTTTCAATATAGTTCTATTATTTAAACCATAGTGATATATTATAATACCATGACACAACACTCCAAACCACAATTTGGTGAATAAGGTTCCTCCAAAATCCACTTCGCATGATTAGGTGTTATTCCCTAATGGACCCTGGTCCAACTCCCTCATGAAATTAACACGATAGTCAAAATCATGATCCAATATACCCAAGGAATAGATGTTACACATCCCATACACCATGTCATAACTACCCCTAACTAAATAGAGATAGAAAAATCTAGTTCTAATGTCCCTACACTACAACAACCAACCATACTTCCCAAAAGATCACCAAAATAGTCATATATGACTTAGATCATCCCCACCCCAATATTTAATCTTCTTGTACCATTCACCATTTTTTAATAAATTTACTACAGCATAAAACCTAGGATGTCCACTTAATAGATATAGGAACAACCTTGATGCACTCTACCTGTTCGAAGATTATAACCGGATTACGCTTAATCAAAATTCCACCCCATGACATATCCCAGAGCACCACCCAACAAATATTCCCTTATAAAAACTAAGAGGAATGTAAAAAAACATAATTTACAAAATTTGATTTTAAATTAAATATTTTACATTTAAAACATGATGTGGTCAATATCTTACTTCACACACAACTCTGAAATGAAACGAATCTTGGAATTTTATATAACTACTAAAATGTATTTAATAAATTTTTCGATAAAAATATAGGTAACCAAATTATTAAATATATGTATAAATAACAATTAATGTATTTATAATAATTAAATTATAAAATTCAATTAGTATATCTAAATAAAAAATAAAATCATTTTATTTGAAAAAATATATCTTCTCCAAAAATTCATTTTTTGTGCTTTTATGTTTATTATTTTATGGTTAAATAATAGTATAAATTAAAATTATTGATAATATATACAATAAAATAAGTATACATCCAATTTTTTTTTATTCATAAAAAATTAATTACTAATTTTTATACTTATAAGATAAATATTTATTATAATCATTTAAAAAAATTTCAAGATCATATTAAAATTTATATTTATCACTTTTACGAATTGAAAAATAAATAATTATTTAAATAACATTAATAATTATTTTAAAATTATACAATGGGGTCAATTTAATTTGTAGTTATAAAATTAACTTACCATGGTAAATAATACTTTCCATTGTAAAGAAAAAATTTCTAAAAGAATTATATTTTTTTAAATAATGTATATTTTTTAATTAAATGGATATATTTTAAATTAGGACTCTAATATGATGTTTATAAAAATATTAAAATAAATTATCTTTTATGACTCATCCCATTGTTTCCCATTTAATGACTCTACATA
Organism: Viscum album; assembly: GCA_963277665.1. Classification (NCBI taxonomy): domain Eukaryota; kingdom Viridiplantae; phylum Streptophyta; class Magnoliopsida; order Santalales; family Viscaceae; genus Viscum; species Viscum album. The sequence goes on along the minus strand of OY728121.1, from coordinate 1,897,188,215 downwards.
CACACTTATATTAGTTCAGGGGATGATGACTAGCACCGTATTGGAATATCACTATCATTGGAGGCCTTATCATATGTACATGTACACCAACACACATATACAATAACATAAAATATGGAAATGTAAAAAAAATTAAACAACCATGCATACATACCTCAAAATCCCACATTCAATGTATGACCAAATGTAATGGAAAGTGAGGAAAGAAGTATATAAGTCCACCACAATGAGGCTAAAAAGAATTCCAATATGAAAGTAAAGATAGAAACTATTACCCTGATAATTAAAGAACACACCTTATTATTTCTAGTATCAGTATGAACTATCTAGTCTTGGTCCCTCTTGGAATCTATCAAAAGGTCGATCATCTTCCCAAGACATGACACGTTCAGGCAAATATCATGCATGGATTAGTATGACAACACCTTTTTGGACACCATAAAACCACAAAACATCCAAAATAATAATAACATTCATCCTTAAATAGGTGTATGTTTATAATTAATACAAAAATAATATCCATATTTAAAAAACTAATACAAATAATCCTAAGGTAAAATCACAACTGTAAATCCATCCAAGGTTTCCAGGTCGAAGATTCCACATAGCACTCGTCTGGGAGAACGGACTCCATGAGTAAGATTGCAAAGACCCAACCACATGTTCTTGAAGCTGGTGCCTTATTACATTAAAATGGAATTATTATAAGAAATTAATATCCTGATGTAATGAATATAATAGTACATTTGGGAATCTAGATACTTACATAAGATCAACATTATAACATGAAAATAATAACCTGATTGAAAATCTTTTAAAAACATCTATATCTCATAGGTTATACCTGTTGTTCATTCATAATATACTTCTTCACATCATCAAAAAAATAAAACATAATAAATGTTGAGATCACATTCTCAGTAACTTTATGAAATAAAGAGAAATATTTTATAAACATAAACATCAGTCATGGTAAATAACTAAAAACACATGCTTAAAAATATGAACATAATATGCTAGAAATAAGAGCTGAATAAAAAATAAAATAACAAAATATAACCATGGGTATTATATAAGTCAAGTAACCACATGAACTATCAATTAGTATTTTCATAATGAGGTAATTAATAATGCTGGAAGTCATAACTATACAATGAAAGTCGCATGCCAATAACATAATTAACCATTTTGTCAAGGCCTAGTGAGAAGACCTAGTTTTCCTCAAGGGACCTACCGATACACCAAGGGGGTATAACGAGCCCCATATAACACTTACTAAGTTAAATTAATTCCTCTTATTAATGGGTATGAACATAAACAAAAATATACAATCATATTGAAACTAACATATGAAATTTAAGTAACATTTCCCAAACAATAAACATAACAACTAATCATTTAGAGTACATTGGTGATTGGTTTTTAGATTCCACATCCATATTAAAACTAATAATAATCCAATAAATTAAATATGGTAGAAGATATAACAAAATGTTATCGCCAAAAATTCATAAAAATAAACCACAGTGTTTAACCAGATGATGATAGTCATATAAAATCATTGATTATTTAATTAGATAAAATAATCTTCTACATTGAAAAGAATAGTTCCTATGGAAAAGTATTTTTATAAAACCGTATGTTAACTAATATAGTATTTTCATTGTAATATGTGATATTTTAGAATTATAATGGTTAATGGAAATATATTATTGGTTTCCCTTTCAAAATGCGTTTGAATTTGAGAAATTCCATTGAATCAGGCTTGTACTTCATGAAGAATTTTTGAAAGATCCTTTTAAAACATCTAACACCCTATAAAGTATGTTAGGTTTCTAGTTGGTACACATATATAGAATATAATAAAATAATTTATGAAGAGTAAATATGAATAAATAATAATTTAATTCAGGGATGTAGAGAATAAGTGTAACTCGAATGAAAATGGAGGATTATGTAGAAAAACCTTACATTATATCTGAAGGTGTTCCTCAAATGATCTAAATTAAATTAATAATAAAATATAGTTTCATAAATTAATTATTCAAGAAGATACTAGAAATTTTTTTTAGTATAATTTTTTTAGGTTCATTCATGGCCTTTTGATTGGTTAAGAGACACAATTTCAATGATTGGGAGGGTTTTTATCCTTGGTTTTCACGATCTATTTACTTATATTCATGTGTGGATAAACACGTTGAATGATTATGATTTTGTAGAATAGAAGTTTTTTGTTTTTAATAAAAATCCAGTATATTATGTGTTTGTAAAATTTATTTTGTTATTAGGCGTGAAGATGAATCATTATATAAAAACGTAATTACAATTGTTGGGGTTAATTATCATTTTTTGATCATAATGAAATCATTTTGATTTATAACTTAATATAATGTGTAAAAAAGGATTCAAAAACCTAAAATAAGTCATATTACATAAATTATAGTCTAGTTAAACCATAATAATTGTTTCATTTATCTAATTGAAGACAGTAATAGAAATTGATAACTCGTCATCCAGGAATGTGATAAATTAACACATCTAACATATTGTTTTTATTTCTAGTATAAAAAAAGGGGAAATGAGAGATGATGAAGAATTATTCCTTTACTATAAAAAATACCAATAAATGTAAGGTAATTTAGTCATCACAAAATTTGGATGAAATTTTGTGTGGAAAGAAAAAGAAAAGAATGGAAATTGAAATAAATGTTATGAAAAGAGGAATTTATCTCTTGAAGTAATATTCCTTGAGAGCCACTTGTGGTTTGTGGTTTTTGTGTTTTTATGAGAAAAGGAGCTATTGGACGTGGCTAGGATATTTAGAGGATATTTTAGTATAATTTATGCGAAGAACAAGGACTGAGGGGAGTAAGTGGAAGAGGGAGTGAGGGGGGGGGGGGGGGTTATAATAGAGGAGAAGAGAGTTTTCCCATTATTTTACTCATTTTAATATTAGTTTTGTCAATTAATGTAATATTGTTGACTATTGTAACCAGAAACATTAATAAGGTCATGTGAGTTCAAACCAATTTGTATTTTCATCATCCATTACTCAATCATGATCTAGAAATTCACTTAATTAGCGTTTTTCATAAATTATCAAATTTCACCATTCAACAAAAATTCGAGTATTTCAGAAAATTCCCAAAAATTAAATCTGAGAAATTTTTGATGTGCTTAATTAAAAAATAAATAACATTTTATCAAAATAAATTTTTAAATAAGAGAAAATAAATATTTTAATAAATTTATTATTTACATGAAATATATTGATTTAAAATTTAACTAATTTTATAATACTTTCAAAAATTATATGAGGCCTTATTAAATTATACAAAATTATAGAGATAAAAAATTATTTAAGTATACATTTTATGAATATAATTTTTATTTTTAATCTATTTATTAATTTAAAATTATAATTAAATCTATATTGGTAACAAACAAACAACACATAATTATTAATATTAAAAATAAACTATTTCATTTATAAGGTTTCAAAATATAATTTATATCTTCATATGGGTGTGGTTAAAATTCATATGGGTTATAGTAATATTCATAAGGGTATGTTACTATTCATAAGGTTCATGTTACTATTCAAAAAAATGTCAGTCGATCTTATCATACTCAAAATATATTACTAAACATAATTGTGTATGTCAGTTTTTTGAAATTCAAATAACATAGGTGGTAAAATTATGTTTACTATCTAGGTTATAACACAATGGTTTGTTAGACTCATTTATTCATACATTCAATATTAAATTTATTTTCAAAATCATAGGATAGTACATTCTACCCTCCTTAAAAATATTTCTTCCTTGAAATTCACAAAATGTTACCTCATAAATTGTTTGAGTAGGTCTTCATTATATGCTTCGTTGGATCCCATGTTGCCTCATCGATTTTATGATTTTTACAAAGTATCTTTACTAGTTTATTTGTCTAATTCCACAACACTTTTTTTTAGTTTCCATAATTCAGATAGGATCTTCATAGTTGGTAGGTCAGGTTCTAATTCTATGACTTCAGAAGAGAGGAAATGCATTGGGTCTGGCATGAACATTCTCATCAATGTGACATTGAACCCATTTTGTACATTAGAGAGGCTATGTGGAATAGGAATTTTTTTAAATATCTCTAATTCTTTCTAGGATTTAAAAAGGGCCAATATATCTAGGTCTCAGTTTCCTATTCTTCCCAAATATTATAACACCCTTTCATTGAGATACTTTAAAGAAAACGTGAACACCCACTTGAAATTACAAATTCTTATTTCGATTATCAGTATATAACTTTTTCATGCTTTGAGTTGCCTTGATATATGTTTGAATAATCATTACAGTTTTTGTTATTTCCTCCACAAGCTCTGGACCCACAAGATTCCTTTTATCAAATTCATCCCAACATGTTGGTGTACGACATCTGATTCAATACAATGCTTCATATGGTGCCATTTGAATGCTTGAATGGAAACTATTTTTGTAGGAAAACACCACCAAGGTAAATACTGATCCCATATACCTCCAAAATCATGTGATCACGATCTCAACATGTATTCCAATATTTGGATCATCCTTTTTGATTTCCCATCAGTTTGAGGGTGATGAGCAGTACTCAAAAAAACTCGATATCCAAAAATTTCTAAATAATTTTCCATAATTTGGATGTAAATCGTGGAAAATGATTAAGCACAATTGAGAGATGTTCTGCATGAAGACTCACAAAATCCTTTATATAGATTCATGTAAGGGCTCTAGTGGAAAATCCTCCCTTATAGAGATAAAATTTTCAGATTTTATAATTCAATCAAAAATTACCCATATTGCATCATCATTTCGTGGATTTTGGGGTAATCCAATGATAAATTGCATGGTTATGTCATCCCATTTCCATTTAGAAGTAGGTAGAGGTTGCATGAGTCTTCTAAGATATTGTCGTTCGACATTTACTTGTGGAAAAACTAAACATCTTGATACATAATCATCAATTTTCTACTTCATGTTGTCCCACTAGAAATTTTCCTTCATATCCCTATACATATTAGAGGTACCAGGTTGTATAGAGAAATTTTAACTATGGGGATCATCTAATAATAGCATTTTTAGCTTGAGTGCAGTAGGGACACAAAGCCTCTTCCCAAATTTCAGAATTCCATCTTCATATATGATGTCTTTCATCTTTCTATCATTCAAAACATTAATTTTCTTTTGAAGATTCTCGTCATTAGGATGAGAACATTTAACTATTTCCAATCCGTATAACTGGGCAACCAATTGAATAAGTAATGATGTTTTACCTCCATTGATAATTTCCAAGTCTATCCATAAAACAATAATGAATACCTAATCCCTTTCAATCCCCACTATTTTAAAACTCCATGATCCTTCTTTATCATTGTATAATATAGGTTATTTTTTTTCTTGGGTTGTAGTTTATGGAACAATCATAGTCCTTGAGTAGCTCGATCCATCTCTTATAACTCGTGTTGAGTTATTTCTATGACAAGATATATTTTAGACTCTTTTCATCTGTATATATCTCACATCATTCACAATATAGATAGTGTCTCCACATTTTTAGTGAAAAGATAACAATAACTAACTAAAGACAATGAGTAGAATATTTTGTTTTTTAATTTTTAACTTCCTTAATGCATAGTCAATGAATCTATCATTAAGCATAAGGAAATATCCATGTCCATTCCTTGATGCATCAATATATATCACAAAACCATAATTTCCCGATGGTTGATTTGGGATCAAAGTATTCACTAATCTCCTATTTAATAATATGAAACATTCCTCACATTCTTTTTTCCATATGAACTTAACCACATTTTGAGTAAAATTGGACATTGGGTTGGCTAATTAGGTAAAGTTCTAATCAAAACAAAGATAATAACATGTTAAAGCAATAGAACATCATATATCAGTTATGTTCGTTGGTGTTGGCCATTCCTGAACAACCTTTTTCTTCACCTGTTCAATGGATATTCCAAACATAGAGACAATATGGCCAAGAAAATAAACGGATTACAGCAAAAATTCAGACATTCTAAACATTCCATAAAATTTATTTCTTCAACGAGTCATCCGAATAATGTGCTAGAGGTTTGGATAATCTTTTAATATTTTGTAGTATATCAAGATTTCATTAGTAAATACCACAAAAAATTCATCAAGATATTCCTTGAAAAATCTATTCATTAGATCCATGAAAACAGAGGGTGCATTACTCATTCCTATAGGAATTATTGTAAACTCAAAATACCAATACATGGTTCAAAATGTTTCATTTATAATATCTTCCTTCATAACAAGAAACTAATGATAACCAAATCGAAGGTCAATCATTGAAATATACTAGGCCGCATGATGTTGGTCAAATAAATCATCAATGCGAGGTAGGTTATATTTGTTTCTAAATGTTATCGCATTGATCCTTCTATAGTCAATGCACAACTTCATTGATCCATCTTTATATTTAACGAATAGAATATGGTCTCCCCGTATATAAACACTATAGGGAATAAAAACATTATCAATCAATTCCTCTAGTGGTTTTTTCAATTATACTAATTCGATAGTGGCAATTCTATAAGGAGTATTTGATATCGACCATGAACTGTGAATTAAATCTATGGGGAACTCAAATTCATGCTCTGTGGGATGTCGAGGTAAATCCTCTAAAAACACATCAAAAAATTATTTTAGAATAGGTGAATCCCCTATTTGAACATTACATTACTCACCCATATATATTTCATTCAATTCCTCACAAATAATTGAATTCAGTAAAGATACATGGGGTGGATCTAGATGAGAATCTAATGGTGATTTTCCTACTATAATGATAAGGGATTCAACACTATTATAAATAAATGTGACTTCCATATTCTTGAAATTGATAATGAAATCATAACATGAAAGAGAAATCATACCAAGTATTATATCATTGTAAATCATGGATATGCTGATGAGGTTAGAAACTAAAGAAGATTTATGAGACATAAGGGGGATTGATTGAAATATCTTTTTTATAATGATTCATCCCCTATGAGATTTGAACGACAATTCCATTATTAAATAAAATCATACTTGTCGAATATTATTAGAAAAATGGGTTGATAAAAAAATGAGGTGATCCAAAAAAATAAATCATTGACTATGTTCGAGGAAATCATAAATATACCCTCCACCAAAACATTAGGAACATCAGCTTCAATATTTGTGACTGTATGAGCTTGGCAATGATCGCATGGCCTTCTATGGGGAACATTTCTCTAATGGTTAGGAAATTCCTTTGAATAATGTCTCATATCATAAAAATTATAACATTTGGAATTGGTAGTTTCTTTCTTTCCCTTGCTATCTTCATATTGGTGGAATTTTTCTCTACACATGTAACATACTCTAATTCCCATCAGGAATGTTCCGGAGTGTTTCGTCCCACAATTACTCTGGGGTGGATGGTCAACTATTTACTTATTTCAGATTTTTCTATTTTCATTTCATGAGTTTTAATCAACCCTATTATTCTCTTTCTTACAATTAAATTCAAATTAATTTGAATATTATTTTTCTTTCTTGATATCACATGAGACTATATCATCATATGATGAAAAATTCAGGGAGACTAGTTCCCATTATAGTAATGGCTATAAATCATCAAATAACTGATCAATCATGCTCCATAGATTACGTATGTAGTCCCCGACCTTCGTTGCTATCATGGTAATGTTAGCTTCATACTCTACAAAATTCTAATCCCCTTTTTCTTTAGATTCTGAATCCGCCTTTCCAAATCATGTCATTGTTCATAAAAAAATTATTTTTCAAGGAATGTTTTCTTTATATCACTCCATTCTATCTCATCCATTTATTCTTCCTCCATTGTGTTTTGGATTGATGACCACCATTGATTCACATCTCTCTATAGTCTATAAACCATCGTGGAAACATTCTCTCTTTTGTTACATCCCATAACGAGAAATATCCATTTGCTCTATATGGGTAAGGTTATTGTTCCTAACTTGAGTAAACTATCCTAGTATAGATATATGTTTCTCCACAATAATCACTGAACCAAAGCCAACATCATTATCTTAAATCAGATGGAAATACCTACATTGGACATGCACGTTCATGCAGTTTCCATTCCATCCCCTAGGCACCATTTCTGAATAATGTCGTAGAGTAGATTAGGTTTTGAATAATAATGTATAATATTATCTTATAAAATTTCATAGCATAATTTAAATCATATTCATAGAAAATCATAAAATCATAAACATATTTTCTTTGAAGAAAAATATAAATTTAAATTCATTGTAATGGTTGGTAAATAAAATATGAATTATCCTATGCATAACCCTTAGGAGTGTTAAACATGGTGTACAAGAAGACACATTATCGTGTACCCAGATACCTAGGATGAAGCTTGAAACTTCTTGTCAGAGTATTTACTTATAGGAACATCTATTCTAGAACCATGTACACTTGTAGTATCTAGGCATTGATATTTTTGTAAGAATGATTCAAAAAATATATTTCATTTCAAAATTTTATAATGTTATTTAATTTTTATCGCTGAAGACTATCTTAGGATTTTATTCTCTAATCTACATTTTTAAAATCATTTTTCCATTTTTTCTACTAAACATACTCTAATAAAAATTGTAAAGACTAGACCCCAGATTCCTGGGGTTGATGCCTTATTACATTACATATAAATGATTAGAAGAAAATCGTATCCAGAAGGAACTAATAATTTAGTATATTTTGAAACCCAGATATATACATAAGTTCAACATTATATCATGAAATGAAATACAACATAGATATTCCTTTTAAAACATCCATATCTTTTAGGTTATCCCTGCAGTTCATTCATAATATACTTCTTCACGCCCTGGGAAAATTAAAACATAATGAAGGGGTGAGCTCAAATTCTCAATAAGAGAATGAAATATATCAGATGATATAATAACCATAAACATGAGGCATGGTGAATAATTGACAACACATTCCTAAAAAACATGAACATAATATGACAAGAATAAAGGTTGATAAAGAATTCCTAAATAAAACATAATATTGGGTATTATACTAGAAGAATAACCACATGAACTACCAATTAGTTGTTCCATAATGAGGTAATTCATAATAAAAACATCATAACAATACCATCAATTCCTTCTTCCAATACCATAAATTTCCATTTTGTCAAGGCCATGTACCAAGACCTAGTTTTTCCCATGAGACCTACTGATGCACGGAGGGGATATAAGTGGACCCATCCAACACATAGTAAGTATAATTATTTCCTCATATGAATTGGTATAAACATAAAAAAATATACATTCATATTGGAAATAATATATGAAATTTAAATATATTTCCCCAAACATTAAGTACAATAACTAACAAATAAGAATAAATTGGTGAATAGTTTTAAGATAGCACATACACAGTTAATCTAATCATAAAAAATTTAAATAAATATGATAGATGATATAATAAATGATAAATCCCAACAATACATAATAATCAAAATGTGTGTTGAAACAGATGAAAATACTCTTATAAAATCGTTGATTAATTCTTGAGATAATTACTCTATTAATTTTAAAAGAAGTGTTCTTTTCGAAAAGTATTTTTATAAAACCAAAAGTGATGTAAGATAGTATTTTGATATTAAAATTTGTTATTTTAGAAAGATATTGGTTTTTAAAAACATTTTATAGATTTCCTTTTAAAATATATAATAATTTGAGAAATTCCATTAAATTTGGCCTATATTTCGGAAGAATTTTTGAATGGTCATTTTAAAACATATAACTATAGATAAATGTTGGTATGATTCAGGTTGGTACACATATATAGAGAAATATAACATAATTTATGAAGAGTAAATGTGATTAAATAATAATTTAATTTAGTTAAGTAGAGAATAAGAGTTACTCAAATGAAAATGCAGGTTCTGATAGAATGCTCTTACCATTTATTCGAAGGTGTTCATCAATTGATCTTAATGAACAGAATAATCAAATTTAGATTCTTATATTTATTATTCCAAATCCTAATATAAATGAAATTTATTTATTATAACCTTATTTGGTTCATTCATGAACTTTTTATGTGTTAAGATATTGAATTTAATTGTTTGGGAGCACATTCTTCCTTAATTATCATGATTAGTTTACTTATATTCATGTATGGATAAACATGTAGAATGATAAATTTTTTCCAGAATATAAGTCGTATGTTATTATATAACAACCACAATATTACATTGTTATAAAATTCTTTTGGTTATTGGGAGTTAAGATGATTCATTATATAAAACATTAATGATAATTATTTGGGTTAATTTGTGGTTTTTTATCAAAGGGAACTCATTTTGATTTACAAATTAATATCATGGGTAAAAAAGGATTCCAAAACCATAAATAAGTTATAGTACATAAATTATACTTAGGTTAAAACATAAAAATGTATTCACTACTAGAATTATATATGGTAATAGAACTTCAAAACCGATCATCCTTGAATGTGATAAATTAACACATCTCAAATGGTGTTTTAATTTCTAGTATAAAAGAAGGGGAAAGGAGAGATGATGAAGAATTTTTACATTATCATAACAAAATTCCAATATATGTATGTTTCTTGTGTTATCTATATATTTTTATTAAATTATGCGAGTTAATAAAAAGAAAAAATTGAACATGAAATAAAAGAAATGAAAAGTGGAATTTACCTGTTGGTGTAATCTTCCTTGAGAGCCTCTTTATGGTAGTTGTTAATGGTTTTTTTGATACCAATGTATTCCTGAAGTGGGGAGGATATTGGGATTAAATATTAGTATAATTTATACATGACATCCAAATTGAGAAGAGTGAGGAGAAGAGGGACTGCGGGGGGGGGGGGGGGGGGTTATAGGGGAGGAGAGGATGGGTTTTCCATTATTTTACTCATTCTATTTTTATTTTTCCCAATAGAAGAAATAGTTTTTATTATTGTAAAAAAAATTAATAAGATCATATTAGTTTGAACTAGTTCCCATTTACATTATCCATGGCTCATGAATGATGAAGATATTCACTTAATTAGTATTTTTCATAAATTATAAATTTAACTATTCTCCAAAAATTTAAGTATTGTAGAAAAATCAAAAAATAATCACCTTATGCATTTTTTGAAAAATATAATTATTAAATGGACTCCTTTTGATCAAAATAATCTTCTAAATAAGATAAATCTAATTTTTAAATAAATCATTATTTACTATAAAAATACAAATTTAAATTTAAAACTGATTTTATAATAATTTCAATAATTAACTTTGGCCTTATTAAATAAAAATAAAATTATATTACAAAGAAAACTTATCAAGTAATATGTTTTATAGAAATTAATTTTCTTTTAAAACAATTTATTAATATAAAATATTTATAAAATATTTATTACTCACCAAAATTCCAACAATTAATTATAAATTTCTAAAATTACCTATTTCATTAATAAGGTGTTTAAATTTTATTTATACCTTCATGGGAGTGGTTAGTATTCATAAGGGTCATATTACTATTCAAAAGGGAATTTTACAAATCATAATTGTTATGTTACTCTTCACCAGAGAATGTATGATGATCTTATCAGACTCTAAATATCTTACTGAACCTAGTCGTGTATGTCGATTTTTCGAAATTCAATTCATAGAGGTGGTAAAAATATGTTTTCTGGAAAGGTTATAAAAAAGTGGTGTTTTGTAGAGACTCTTTATTTTTTGCATTTATTATTAAATTTATTTACACAATCTTAGGGTGTTACAATGATAACACTGATGATGTCATTTTGAGAGGTATTTCTCATCACAGATTGCTATTTGAAGTATATGTTGGATGTTTGACGAGATATGATACATAAATGTCAATCAATCCAAAAGCCATGGGGTATACCAAATAATTAATATGGATCAACCCTCTAGGTATAGGATTTTTGCAACATAGTGTTGGTCATGAAGATATGAAGACCTCCACATAGGGAATGAATATGATAGTTGATCTCACTCTAAGCCTCTTAGAAGGATTGAAAAACCTCTCTCTAAGAATTCCGACAGAAGGGATTTCTACCCTATGTTTAGGGGGTGATTCCATAGTAACCCTCAGAGAATAGATATAGGGAACAAAACCTAATTAATCTTTTCTATAATACAGATAAAAAGGAATCCAAGACAACATTTAAGGAGTATATATTGTGTATAAAGGTTACATGTCATGTACCCTTGATCAAGGGTTTGGGCCATGTAAACGGTCAGTGTCTATGCTCGTGTAGAAGTACATGACATAATGATACCTATGTATCTCATATTGTGTCAGTGTACCCTCTTATGTACACGCCAAGACATCATGAAGTGGATCAAATACCATGTGGTTGTGTCGCATGTTGTATGATAGTTATCTTTCTCCCATAACCCAAGATCCCAGTATGTAGGTCCCAGAAAATGATTATTTCTTCCATTAACACTTTATAGCGTGGTAATTTATAAAATATAATATTTGGATCTCGTGTCATCACACACTCCCCTGAGTATCATTCTGACAAAATGTATCACTATAAAATAAAGAAATATGTTCAAATGAGTGATACAATCATCAATAAACATGTTATGACATACAATCCTTTCAAAAAATGCCTTCAAAAAGTGTTATTTGTTTAGTACTGAAGAACAAAAAATTAAGTATGTACATCATCTAATTTTATACCACCTTCTTCATTGAACCACCTTCACATCATGCCGATACAGGATCTATGATATCAAATTGACTCACTAGGAATCTGGTGCACAACAATCGATTTCCTCAGGGTATGTCGAATCCTAAGCCAAAAAAAGAGATGTGGGTGCTGCGAATTTATCTATGCATCCTTCTAATTGGTTTTCTCCAAATTACAATGCTTCCACTAGATACACACTAATAAATTCTCTATATCATAAAGGATCAACTCCTTAAGATTTTCAATATTTATTGGGTACTAAAAAATGGTAGCTCCATCCTCAATATCCATCTCACCACAGTCGATAATGTGTGATGGTTCAATAATATACCTTCTTAGCTATGAAATGTGGAAAACATCATGTACCTGATTAAACTGTAGTAATAGAGATAAGCAGTACACAAGCTCTCCAAATAAACATAGGATTTGGAAACTGATGATGAATCTTGGTGATATCATTCCGCCACAACCAAATCTCCCAAATCCATGTCAAGGTGAAACCCATAGGAACACATGGTCTCCCTCCATAAACTCCAAATCCATAAGTCATCTTTCCCTAAAGTAATTATGATGGGTTTTTGAAGTCCTCATCCACTCTTGGATTATCGATCCCTTCTTGGTGGTACTTCACACGCACTCTAGGTCCATTAGTGCTAAATTTCATGGGTCAGTATAATAATGTGGTGACCTTTAGATCGAAAATACAAACCCTATAATTGTGTCATACAAATGGTGGAATTGTAGATTTTCATCTATTACAACCCCAGAAAAGCTATGTGATCTTGCTAAATATTGTTCAAAGTCCAACATGAAATCTCATAACATGTCCTCCAATACATTAATAATCATATCATGCTACTCACTCATCAAGGGGTGAAACACTATGCTCAAGAATAACTAAGTCAAAAAATAATCTTCCAATACCTTCAACAATTGATATGTGTAGTAAGAATCATGGTCATAAATGATCATCAATGGAACTCTATGGAGTCAGTTAATCACTTGCATATAGAGGCATCCCATGATCTATAATGAAAAATACTATTGAATAGATACAGAGTGGACCGAATTGGTTAGTCAGACTAGGATCAACAAGTTGGAATCATGTCTCTTCGACATACATGGAATTACCATCATCAAATCCATGTATATTCCATCCCACTTCAACTATGGATCCTCAAGGAATTGATCTACAACCACCTGATCTTTGTGATCTGACTTCACTGGATGATATTTAAGGCATCAAGGTACAAACAATACAACTCTCTTCACTATACCTACCCACTAAAACTGACGTCACAGGTCCTGGTGAATCATTTTTATGCCAATATGTTCCTAAAAATATAACTTATGAATCTCTCATGGAACCTCCTCTAGAAACATCATTGGAACCAACATGAATTCTCTATAAAGAATGACATGCTACCGACCTTTTGAAAATATAGGAGCATATCTATTGGATATCTAAGTAGATATGGTCTCGAAACATGTATCCCCAATCTATGCCTCTCTGGACCACTACAAAATTATAGGGGATAAAACCATCTACATAAGGAAATATTCTACATCTACATCCACTAAGGATAACTACAATGAGAAATCTTATCTGACACCTCACTCAATAATTGCAAACATGATCTTCTACTGAGAGAATATGATACCATGTTCTCCTTCCTAGGAGTATAGAAAATCTCAATTTCATAATCCTAGAAGGCCTCTAACCATTGAATATGTCCCATTTGAAGATCTATCTGAGAGAATATATAATTGATACTTGTGTGGTCAGAATAGATGATAACCCATTGACCCATATGTGAGTGTTGCCACATATTTAATTTTAATACTACTAATGGTAATTCAATATCATGGGCTACGTAGTTCATCACATGCATTATTAGCTGATGTGAACCATAAAAAATCACCACCTACCTCTAAAACAGAACACAATCTTGCCTGATTCCTGATACATCATAGAAAACTGTTTACTCGACACCCTCCTCTAGTTTTCTAAATATGGGAGTGCTCGTCAATCTCTAACTCATGTATTGAAAATACTACTTGAGCCTATATATCCCCACAAAAGGATGGCCTTTTCTGGTCGACCCTCTTATGGGTGATGAAATCCTAGAGAAGTTAGGTATGAATCATTGGTATTAGCCTAACAACCTATGAATGATCTATACCTCTATCACACTCTTTCATGGGTCCCATGATAACACTTCCTCGGCCTTGGATGGGTCCACTGTCACTCCATTTTATAAGATAATGTTTCCCATATATAGGACCTCCTGAATCCATAACTAACACTTCAATGGCCTCCTATAGTGATGGTGATCTTGGATTATGTCCAGAACCATCATGAAGTGTTCACATTCTCTTCCTAGGACATTGAGTACACAAGGATATCATTGATTTAGACCTCCAAAAACCAGTCTTGGAAAGGATGAATGATCTGCTTCATGGGTCCCATGAACATTGCTAGGTAATTGTTCATCCAAAAATGAATCCCCATGTACATATTGTGAAACTATCAACATATAAATGTCATCATTAGTATATCAACATCCCATACTCACAAATGGTGATAAAATGACCATACATCATCCTTCAAGAACTATTGTGACCCACTCAACTACTCGAAGAGGTCATCGATCGTTAGTAATGGGTACTTTTTCATCAGGGTCACTTGGTTAAATCACTGATAGTCCACAAATAACCAAAAGCATCATTCCACCATCTTGAAAGAAAACTATGGCTTCCCAGGGCGAAACACTAGGTCATACAAAGTAATTCCTATTTAAGTCCTTCTACTACACCCTCAGCTCTTGAATCTTTATGAGAGCCATCATGTATGAGGGGGTAAATTTCACTGCCATATTAGTGTGAAGATCTATATAGAAGTCCATCCCCCAGTGGGGAGGAAATCCTTGAAAATACTCCGGGAGACATCCTCATACAATGCCACCGCTATTGGAAAATGAAACCACATAACAACCACTCAAAAAATTGTCATACTATCCAACTCATGAGTAATCAGCTTGAACCTCATATGAATAAGCCCATCATGTGTTTCCTACTTTTAATTTTCACTAAATTTTTAAACCATGGTCCCATCACTACAGACATACCACATACTCCACCTGAAATAGTTGATCTAGGTTTGAACAATATATAAACATTACATACCTATGATGATATCCCAAGGCCTTTTTACTATTATAAAGTGGTTTCAATAGTAACTATCACCTCCAAGAGTCAAGTATAACTTTAGGAACATGTGTGTGATCACTAAGTCATCTCCAGTATGAGTCTCCAACAACATGGTTGAGCCATGGATTCAAGGCAAATATATAAACCCCGAACCATATAGAAGGAAATAGAGGATTCACTAGCACATGTGTATATCAGTTTTGAAACTAAGGTACAAATGACATATATAATAACTCGTATCATTTTTAGATCCTCTAGATTACAAACCTCATCCATTGGACACTATACAAACCCCTGTCCTCAGGTCCTTGAGCCTGATGTGGACCACATGGGGTGGTGGTAATAAGAAGTAAATGTTTCTACAACTTCCATATACTCTAACAACTCCTCGTCCATGTTTTACACCATACTGAGCTATTTTCCCCCGCCGCTGACCCTACCTTGTTGGAAGATACAATGCCTACCTATCCTCCATATGAGGAATCAGACATTCTCGTGAAAGATGTCCCCTTTCATAACATGAGTAGCACCACCTCTCTCAGGGATGAATAGACATATCCTGTAAGTCAAAAACCATAGAACCTCTATCATGGGACCTCATCTTGAACCATCCTGTACATCCACATCCTGGTGACGTATGTCACCCCCCTTCTTCTGAGGTCTCTACTCCGAGGGCACCACTGCCATCAACCAGTGTTTTTTCTGATCATCCAAGAAACATTCAACTACAAATTCATTCTATAGAACCCCATCAGATGTTGAGATTCAAAGAGGTATAAAACTACTCAAATATATCTACGAAGTCATCACTCGAATGTTTGAGTCCAAAAAAACTGATCCCGACCCATATTTATTGTGTACATAGAGAGGATGGTAAACCTATATGAATACTCAACTACTAGTTTTCTCCCCAATGAATCCATAGAATTACATTGATATGTAAATCCCTAAATGTTGATGGATGGAACTACATTCTAAAATTGTCTTCAAGTCTGACCATGCTAGTGTATCTTCGTCCAATGACTGGGTTACTAACCCCAACCATTGTTTTGCTGATCCATGGAGATGGAATCCTTCCAGAACTGCCATATGATCTGTAGGTGTCCAATTAAGATGGAAAACTAGACTCACTAACTCAATACATTCCTTGGTCACATATGGGATGGAATCACCTTGCAATCTTAGGGGTCTATTTAGATGAAAATTGTAAAGTTCACCCAACCTGCAAAAAAAAATATGCATGTACTATGGGTACCATCATCTTTCCAATAGGTGGTGGAATCACTGGTGAACCACATGGAAGTTTCCCCATTCCACTGGTCCCTGTATCAATGTCTCATCACAAAGGGGAACTTCCATAGGACCCTAACCCGAAATCCTAGAAAACATATGTCGCAAAGACATCCTGAAAGTAAACTAGATTTACTACGGTCTATAAATATATCTGGAGAGATGAATCAAGAATGAAATGGAAACCATAACCCATTCTTATATGATGCATTTACCATTATTTTCCCCACAACCAGTGTTCTCATGTAACTAGTCGAATAGAACGTGATCAGTGTCCTAATGTATAGATATCTTGGCCGCAACACCAATATTGGTGTATATGCCATGAGAACTAAAATTGAAAAAATTAACATTGTTGCCCCAAACATATTTCATAAACTCCAGTCCAAAGGTAGTACTAAATCCTCTAATTTCACTCTCTCATAATCTATCCCAATATGACCCATTCTACAACTCCCCAAGAACACCTCTAATTGGACATGCGCTGGAGAAAACCACCATGATGGGATTTAGGTGATGAAATTGACATAATAAAATATCCATATATTTAGGATGAATGTGTTATTATTTCATCATGGATTAAAAAAATATTTTATTGAAGTGGAAGATGAAATAAAAAGAAGTACTTGATTAACACAACAACTCTACTTCGAATGATCTCCTTTTACTAACACCTTAATACCACAATGTTTTGTGTTATTTCTAAAACAAGTGATCTATAATGTGGAGAGGGTTTCTGGGAAGCTCTTTCAGAATATACGGGATGAACCTAATTTGATCTTATATTTGAATAAATTATAACAAGTGGTGGAATTTTATAAGTGAGGGGTAGTGAACTCTTAGAACTCTTCAAAATATTAAATTAATATTATATAATATAATATTAATAATAGATCTAAAAAAATTAATTTATAATATAGGATTCATTTAGTTTAAAATAATTTCATACTATGTAAATTATTGAAGTTGTGTTTCCATTTTTTAGTCCTTATTTTTTTGTTTTAACCCTTATTTAGCTATTTTAACTCATACCGTGACAAAAAGTTTTTTTTCCTATTTGACTGTTAATATAACTACTATAAAAATAAAAAAAATGAATAGTGGATTATTTATGAACATTTAATCATTATTCAAATCTGTCGGCATAATATTATATTTTTTTGAATTTTATATCATTTATAAAAACACTATTTATTTTAAAATATAATTAATGTCAATTGTGTAACTATTCAATTCATGACATTTTAATAATATCATAACAACACGATATATTATAAAAATATATTTTAAAACATCTCTAACATGTAAATTTCACATAATAATCATATATAAAATTAATTATTTTAAATTTTATTTGTTTTAATATTTTTGATATCATTTGTTTCATATTTTCTTTAATTAACCAATTATTGGATCATCATTATTTAATAATTTATGGTATTTATTTGTTACCTAAAAATTAAAAATAAATTATAATAATTAATTTTGTTCTTTTATATTTCTAATTATTATTTAGCGTTGATCATATACCCTATATAACCCAATATTAAAAATATTTCATTTGTCAAATACATGAGTATGACACTGTTGAATTTTCATTTAAGAAAATACTATAAATTGATTGAAGTCATAAAATTTCTGCATGACCACATAAATAATGTTAAAATATGATTTTGGTCAAAAATTACTCATCCAAAATACTTAGGAAAAGTTTTAGCTTAATTTTATAATATTTATAATATTATTTTTACCCTAATTACCCAATTTACCACTAACACTCGTAATAAAAATAACTAATGATTCTATTAAAATTACGTACAAAAATAAAAGGGGCCTATTTACTAAATTTATACCTTCTAATTACAAATATGGAATCCATTTTAAAAAATTTGAAATAAATAATTAGTTAAAAATAAATTTAAATTGATGCCTTTGGCGGAACAAGAATATATTTTTTTAATGTGAAAACGTTCAAAAGATTAAAATGTTTTTATATCAAAAGGCATCATGAAATTGTTCATAATGACCTAAATTAGATTATATGTTAAAATTAATGATCAAATTATACATTTAGAATATCAGAAATATAATTTAACACAATATATTATTTAGATGAAAAGGATTTTTCCAATTAAAATTTAGTATTTTCACTAATCATAAAAATTAGAAACTTATCGAAAAAATACAAAAAAAATCAACATAAGAAAAAAATTATATTATTATTTCAAATTAATATGTGTATTTGTTTCAAATGTAATCTATTAAATTTAAAAATCTATATTTATTACATGCTCCCCATCAAAAGGATGAAAAATATCATTTTAATACAAATACATCATTTATGTATAAAATGGTATTTGTTCTTATATCATGTCTTGAAAATAGAAAGGATTAATTTTAAAAAATATATTGAATATATTATAAAATAATAATTAATATGTTAAAAAATAGATATTTTTTATTTATTGGTACAAAACACACTTGCGAAAATTTATAGAGTTTTCCATAAAATCATTTAATTTTAATTTCGTAAGGGTTTTATTTACAGAAATAATTAATTTTTCGCCATAGAAATATTTATATAAACACCTGAAAATAATATTTTCATAATATAGATAATAATGTTCATTCCCACCTTTGTAATTTCATTGTTATTACAGAAACATTTAAATATTTTTATTTTGTTATTCACATAAGCACGATGTGATGTATCAAATACGTTGTCGAACAAGGTGATTTATTTGAATCTCTATATTTTACACCCCCCCCCATTTGAGAATTTCACCATCATAATATTGAATTCAGTCTTACTAACATATGTTATACTTTTCAAAATACCATTATTGAAATCCCACATCGAAGAAATGATTAATCAAAAATCCAATTTAAATGAATGAAAGGGAAGTATAAAGGTTACTTGAGATAACGTATACTTAAATTACATACAGGGAAACATGGACATTGAATAGAAAAAAACTATCATATTCTGATGGATACTGATAGAGAACATGGACATGAGAAATTTAACAATTAAAAACCATAAATTTATGATAGGTTAACAGGTCATTGATTTCTCAGTAAGAAAAGTAAATGGATAATATTTTTTTGCATGATTCTCTTCATTGATTGGAAAAATTAATTTTCTTCCTAGACTAAGAAAATACATAAGTATAATTACATAACAATTATAATTTCCCCCACAAACACATTTTTTTTCAAAATGGGGAGTATGAAATTTATTAAGCCTGAAGCCCTAGCATAAACATCATGGGAATAAAATAATCCTCAAAATTCACTATAAATTTCTCTTGTCTTGATTCATTATCCAAAACAGAAATTATACAAACAGGATATGATAATTCTATTAAAACAATATACCTTTACATGAAGATAATCTACATCAATCTCAAAAATTTAATAATGACACCCAAAGTTCATATTATATGACTACACGAACAAAAATCCAATTTTTTTCAAATAATAATATAGAATAAGATTTTAACCCAAAATTAAGGATTTTTTTTATCATATACTCTGCCCAGGTAAAATTTAACAATTATCTCCAAAAAAATAAATTAAACTTGATGTCTCACATCAAAAGGTAATCCCTCTAAGAAAATTCATGATATGCTACCATTTCAAAAAATAACCAGAATCACCAGAATCTAAAATAAAATTATAGAGGATTACTCAATATAAAAAAAATTTATTCCTCAAATAAATCCTAAAAATATTCAACTAACCTTAGTCATATAATTTCCCAAAAATAGAAAATGTCTTCTAAAATAACATAAATCACATAATCAGAAAATAATTTTACTATCCCAAGATATATTTTATAAAAAACATATGTTCCTAAAATAAAATGAGTCTGAATTTATAAAATTTGTGAACTAAAAAAAAATCCATTCTATCTCAGATGTCATGTAGCCTAGTGGAAGGGGATACCCCATTGTCTCCTTTTTTTTGTGGGTTCAAAGCCCATTATTTTCCAGATGTGATGAGTTGTCACAATTTTTGTGGGTTTTTCTTTTTATAAAACTCTATAATTATTATAAATTTTTTAAAAATATGATAAAATATTTAAAAATAACATTAATTTATTTTAACCAGCAATGGTATCTCATACCATTATATTTTCATCACAAAATGTAATAACCCATAATTACCTCAAAAGAGTATGTCTCCAAAAATTCCATTAGTCATAATAAAATTTCAGAATATAAAGTATCAAATAGGGATTATATGACAATGAAATTATGATCACCTGAAAATTATAATCCCATTATGATATCCAAAACACTTTTGAAAACCTATAAATCAATAATGATATCTAAACCATCATTTGATACCATTTTAGGCCCGAACCATTAACATTAGATATTCTAGTGTTTTTGAACTAAAATACAAGTCCATAAAATTCCAAGGATATTTTTAATATATTGTTTTATGTAATTAAGAAAAAATAATACCAAATAATACCATAAATTAAAAGGGTATACTCTTACTAGTTATCAATTTTTCCACGAAACAAATTGTCTAAAATAAATCATAGTTTTTGTTTATGATAAATCATTACAGTTTTCTCCGTGATCTAAAATTTATCCCTAATCTCCCTTAAACCCGGTTAAAATATTTTAAAAACATGGTATGAGATCAAAAATATCAGTAAGGGACAGAAAAATAATGAAAGGAACCATTATTCCATGAATACTTATAAAAGTTTGAAATCATATTAAAATTTTTATAATTTTCTCCCCTAAAACATAGTCTCTTTAGATTACCTTATGAAATAATAAGTCACATATTAAACACCATTGAAAACATAAATCATAAAGGTAAATTTTGGAAACTATACCATTGTCACATTTACTATAGATCTTATTTCTATATAAGGAATAACTATTATGGTTACATTTGGAATACCCACTACAATATATTCCCATAATAATATAGGAAAAACCCAACTTGTTAACTATGTCTCACTACCCAATAAATTAGAGAGCTATAACGGGATCGTCTTTCTTCAGTTTATCATAAAAAAACCATACTCATAAAAATTTCCCATTAACCATAACATAATAATAATAAATAATTCTTTCATAATTATAAAATACATTTACCACTTTGAAATCACATTCAATTTTTAAAAAGTTGTGAAGTCATAAATAATGAAACATTATTGGAAATTAAACAATTATACTTATAATGGAATAATAAAATAATTAAAGTGTCATGAAAAAGGGAAATATTTTCCAATATGTATATTTTATAATATCATTCTTTTTGGATGTTTTCTCTATAGGTAATGAATAAATTTAAAAGATGTTTTTCAAATGAATTACCCTTACATAAAACATTAAAATGATTCCATTTTGAATTTTTTTGATAGAAATAAAAAAACTAATATTAAAACATTAATATCGATATAAATACCTTCATAAAATACATTTGAAAAATTCTACAGGAATTATAAATATTAATATGTATAAATTGTTAAATCATTTAAAGTGAGGTTTGTTAGATAAAGAGTCCCTTGCCTTGAGACTGAATCATCATGTTATATCATTATCTTCATGAATAATCAACCCAGATTACATATTTAATTTCATTAGAACCATTTTAATGTTTCCTATAATTTTTTATAACATATTATCATGTCTTTAAATTTTCTTAATTATTTATGTTCATGTCGAATGTTTTAATGATATTTAGTTTTTGAGTCTAAAAATAACATTATATGATGTCCAAAGTAAATGTGGTAATTATACCATTATATACAAAATAATATTAATGAAATAATTTTAAAATTTATTGAATAATTATAATATCAAATCGAACCATTATTATGGTAATGCGAAAAGAACTATATTATAATCATAGAGACAGTATGTGAAACGTATGCAAAGGAAACATTTTCCTTTTTCAATGATCATTATAAAATTAAGGTATCAACAATTTTAAATTTACATAAAGATAAAAATATCATTAATATATTATTAATAATTTATATATACATATATACATCACCATGTGAGGTGGTGATGAAAAATGAATCATGTCTCTTTGGGGAGGTGATAATTCTCACATACACAGGAATGAAATTATAATTATTATATGCATGGAAATGTAAGATAAAAATGATATATTACATCATAATAAATATAAATATGAAATTAATATCATATATAAAATTATTTATATTATTTTAACCATTCTTGGGAGACGGTGATGGAAAATTAATTATATCTATTAGAGAGGAGGTATTCCACCGAACACATGATTGACTTATTATTTTCCCATTTTATGTATGCAGAGATGGATTTAGGTGACGATATTAACAGAATAACATCTATTTATATGTAATATATGATATTTATCATTTCATAACTTTTTATGAATATTTTAATTAAGTGGATGAATAAATAATTCAAAAATACTTTATTAAAACAATACATCTTCTTCGAGCGATCTCATTTTCAGAACAGCTTAAGTCAACTAAGGGTTGTGTTATGAGTAACAAAAGATATAAATTATGTGTAGAGGGATTATAATAAGGTATTTGAATAGTTATTGGACAATCTAAATAAGTCTTTACGTGTTAATAAATGATAATAATTTGTTCAATTTTATAAGAGAGGGTAGGGGCATGCTTGGAATTATTTAAAATATTAAACTCATATAAATTAATATTTTATTAATAATGGCTCTGAACATATTAATTTAAAATATATGATGATTTTGAATTTAAATTTATTTCTAAATAATTTCTATATAGATTTTTAATAGTTTTTAATCATTATCCTTTTGTTTTGACATTAATTTAAGTCACTTTACTCTTTCTGTGACAACAAGTGTTTTTACTCATTGAGGGTTAATATATTTATTATAATAAATACTAAAGTTGTTATTCATATTTCATCCAAAAATAAAAGAGACAAATTTTGTACATTTGGAAGCTATTATTAAAAATAAGATATATATTTTTCTAAAAAATCAAAACTCATAATTGAATAAAGTTAATTTAAATTTAATTTCGTTGATGAAATGATAAATCATGTTTTAAATGTTTAAATTTTCCGATCATTGAAATGTTTTTATTTACAAATTCAAAATTAAATTGATTAAATTGACAAACATTGTATTAAAAATTAAAAAAAATCATCTTATTATACATTACAACCTATCAAAAATATAATTTAACACCGTAAATTTTTTAGATGAAAAAGATATTTTCAATTCATTATTTTTCAGTAATCATCTTAACATGATACTTTTGAGATAAATTAAAAAAAATCCATTGTAAATATTTATATAAATATTTCAAATAATAATTTTTTTTCAAACGTAATTGAATATATTTTCAAAATCTACATTTAGAAAAATTGAGCAATTAAATGGCGACAAAACTGACTTTTTAGAAAAACACTCCTTTTATGCATAAAACTGGATTTGTTAAACTAATATGTCTTGAAAACAAATAGGGTGAATGTAAAACATTATATTTAATTTATTATATATAAATTTAATAATATATTCCAAAAAGTGTGATTTTTTATTTATTTATATAAAACATACTTGAGCACATTTAAATCATTATTCCTAAAACCATTTACATTTATTTAAAAAAGTATTTTATTTTATTATATAATTAATTTTTCACAAAAATAATTAATTATATATACATTTGAAAAATAATATTTTCATAAATTAGTTAATACATTGCATTCCTATCAATCGAATGATAAGTTTTTTACGATAAAATTGAAATAATAATATTTAATTGTTCTCTTAAGCTCGATGTGGAATAACATGTACACCATTGAACATAATGTTTCTATTTTTTACATAACCCATGATTATACATTCCAATAGTGGATGTTTTGGATGATATGATTCATAAACCTATACTAACAGGTTTGAATGATTTCATGATGATTCCCATAGTGATAGGTTTGTATGATATGGGGGAGATTCCCATAGTTTAATGTTTTAAGGACACAATGAATACTACCTTACAAGGAGGTCTGTGATACTTTTTTGGAATATGCCACTCTTGAGAAAAATCCAATATTGGGTAGTATGTGATAACTAAAAAAACCACATACATAAGTCTATGATACCTTATTGAATGCAACATAATGGTGGTTTATGATGTTAGGGTTTGAATGGTCAAACTGACATGTTCAAGGACACCCAAACACTAGATGAAATTAGAAAGGTTTTCCAATGTTACAGACCTATGGATTTATAGTGATATGAACCACCCTCAATTGTCACTATGTACTTGGGGATTTTATTTTTCTATCATTTTATTTCAATTAATATAACAATTATACTATATTTTCACAATACCTCGTCATAAACATTGTTATATGAATAATTATATTTAGTGATGCATTGGTGGTCACCTAATAAGTTATAAAAACACCCTGATCATTCAACAATAGAAATTGGGTACCCATGTAGAGGCCCATTGATTTCTGATACAAGTTTAATATTGCGATACTAGGATAGATCCAGGGAGTTTGGGATTGATCTAAGACTCAAAACCATATTTGTATGTTCTCTACTTCTATCTTGTGGTAACATGGGGTATTTTTATAGTATTGTTGTTTTACTTCCTGGCATGTACGGTATACATTTCATTTTTCTATAATATGTTTATTTTGATTATTGTCTATATTGTATGCAATTTTTTATTTTATTATTTTATTTGGATGTTGTGTCTCCTTGATATTATTTCCATTTCTTGTTTACACTGATATGTGGAGATATTCTCCCCACTATACCGACATATAAATTTGTTTCTAGTCGGTAGCCTCTAGAATATGGGGAGGTGTACCTCAGGTATTATATTTGTTCTGATTTAATCTCAGGAGGCACACTTGATTATGAGGATATTGATTCGTGGAATTTTATTTCTTAAGCTGGTATATAGAGGGAGATAGACTATTAATACATAATAAAAGAAATATATAATACATATCAATGATTTCTTATGAATTATTATTGTCTCATAAATACATATTATAGTATTTTATATTCTGAATGGGGTTTTCATTTATGGGAAATCTATCCATGCCTGTGGATTATTAAGGGGATTGATATTTAAATTTTTTGAATCCATTTATCTAGTTTACATATAAATTTTCGGTGGAATTATACATTAAAATAAATCCTCATTGTAATTATAGTTATTTGACAAACATAAATTCACTGAAGTGATGGATTTTGATAAATAAAGTGTCAGTAAGTAACTTATAAGTTGGTTTATCTTATTATATTTTAAAGATACATTATCTATGAAAAATAAAGGGATATGAATCTTAATAATGTTATAAAATTTTATGTTATGGTTGATTAATATATTTTAGGTGAAAACAACCGTGTTTCAAATTATTGGAAAAATTTGTTTAGTTTAAACATGGTGTTAGGTAAATAAAATTACAAGTATATCATTAAATGATTTTTCCATTATATTTTATTTATTGATTTCCCTTTAAATTGTACCTTGTTTTGAAAATTATGGTTTTATATGGATCTAGAAAAAATTAAATATTTTAAACCCAATATATTTATATTTGTATGGGATGGACCTAGTGGTAACAAATATGGGCCTCACATGTGGGAGGTTGGGGCCATGAGAGTTCCTAAGTTGTGTATTATTTCCTATGTCCATGAGACTAATGGCATATTATGGGTGACAATTAAATTTTTGTTTTGGAAAATCCTAGGAATAATGAAATGATTTAACTTTATAAATTATGGATGAGACCCTGTAGTGGGTAATTTTGTTTTTCATAGAGGATTATTTTCCACCTATGTCGGGCTTGGAGTGTTGGCTAAGTTAGAGAGACCAATGAATTTATTTAATGTGAATATAGATTCACTAGTTGGTTAATATATAATTTCAAGGGTTTCCCATGATAGTTGTCAACCTAATATGAGAGTCAAGGGTGGATAAGTTGGCTTATAACAGAGGTTCATAAGGGGTGCATCTTGGGTTCTGGTTTAGAGAAGTTGGATGCCTATAGTCATTTTGTAGTGATAAATTATTTGCTAATGGTTTGTACTTTTGGTTATTATTGTATGGTATAGATCATTTCAATTCCTTTTAAAGGAAATGTTTGCGTAGGTGGGTTAGGCTTAATGGTTTTGAGAGTAGGACTAGTTATGGTCCATGACCTATTTTTTTGGGAATACATCATCAAATGTGCGGTGTGAGGGATAAATAAATATAAGGGGATCGTCAAATGATTCTATATTATGAATGATAATATGAATGGTTCTTGGAATGTTGTCATACCTTTGGTTTTGGAAATGAATCTAGGAGAATCTATGAATGGTTAAAATGACATGATAGAGAAGCATAACTAGTGGTTTTACTTGTGGTATTGGAGTGAATGTCATGATTATTAAACGAGTGAGAAATGATGTGTGTAGGATATATAATGATGTGGTTATGATTTAAAGATTTCTTCAATACCATCATAGAGACTCTTTGTAATATTTTTTATGTTCTAGTAAGGGAATAATAACTTTGATGAATTGTGTAAAATAACCTAACAAGTTGGGGGTTAAGCCTCGATAGAAGCATTAGAGGTGGGTGTGCCAAGTGAAAAAGCGTAGATCACATGGAGCGAATTGTGGTTAGTTTTAATAAAAATAGTTTGTGTCAATGCTCTAAAAACAAGTGATGAACCTAGTGGTGTGGGATATAGAATCATTCATTTAAGGCGAGGATGACATTTTTAGTTGGTGTTTAGGTGAAATCTTTGTTAAATGTTTTTAGGATCTAGGAATGGGTGATGACATTACATTTGAATTAGTTCCCAAGGGTGAGAAGATAAGGGCCTATATATCCATCATGTTTTGTAATGGGGAGAATTTGATATGTGGATATTAGATATTAGTTCTATGAAATGATTAAAAGGATTCTCCTACAGTGGGAACATGTTTACAATCAAATCGAATGAATGGTAAAATTTATAATATAGTGTTAGATGGTGCCTAATCCTAGGTCTTTGGCCCGGGATAATCATATAGTTGTCATGAATTGTATGTATTAGTGGTTTTAGTTTGCCTATGTGTGGGTTGACTGTAGACACCATCGATTGTGGGATAATCATAGGAATTTTAATTGGATGACATATCCAGAATGTAGTGGATGTACCAGGTTGATCCAATGGATACATGTTGATATAAGTCATCATGGTCAGTATTATTGATGTCACCTAGATCGAGGAAGACATTTTTTTAAAGATGGTCAGTCGGAGGACGTTCATTCCATGTTATTGGGTGAGTTTGTGTGTGTTGTGCTAATAACAATGTTAGGCATATTATTGTAAATGAAATAAGATCATTTTAGCTACTTGTTTTGGACATGTGTCCCCGAACACTAAGAATAAATTGTTTTTGGTTTAGAAATGGCCATTATGGGATAAAATTGGTGAGGATAGGTGAATGTGAGTGTTTTATCAGTTTTGTTTATTAGTTACAAATATTTTCATGGGGTATTATAGGATGAGAATAACATTGAGGTAAGAACGAATGTTTATAATTTTCTTTGAAGTGAACCACGAGTAGGAACCTAGAGCACCCTAATAGAGGTGTTGTGAATCATTGTGTAAACATTCTCAGATTATACAATGGATCTTGTTCTCACATTGGTAGAAACATTTTATACAAATATAAAAGAATCATACAGTAATTAAACATTCACTAGAAGAGAGACTACACAATAGTTTTACCTGGTTCACCACTAAGGGATAGTCCAAGGATCATACATCGATAGTGTGTTAGTAATACCAAAATATAATAATATTCATTAGTTATAGAATAAGGATGTTTAAACACAGTCACTCAATGCTTGGAACACTTAAATTAAATTATTTTAGAGATAACACAATGCATCCCTTAGAACACATTCATCAACTTTCCCTAGCTCACTTATTTTGGTGATTTCATACACATTTTAATGATTTAAAGGACTCTTCAGTAGATTAGCATTCAAATATATTTCCCTAACAAGGACATGACACGAATTTCATCTATGTCATATGTTGATGTGCTTGAATGGACTATTAACTTAAACCAGATGTTCAACACTATTTTTCATCAAGATCTCAGCTTTCTTGAAACCCCATTATATTTCAAATAACTTTCATCCTTCATGAACCCACAAAATTTCAGAAATCTCCCAAACATCACAACTCTCATATCCTCCATGGAACATGATTTCCATTACAAAGAGAACATTCATCATAGAATTATTATTATTTTGGAATACCACTTCCTTCATGGAACACATAGTCTTTAGAAAATCCCAGTCTTTATTAAACCTCCATAACTAATAATAATTGGCATCATTAAATACATAACCTAATTTTTTTGTGATACATTATATTGTATATAAATATATATTCATGAAGCTACCATCCTTTGTGAAATTAGAGGGATACATACTTTTTTCCAATTATCTTTTTATAAAATGATACATGGGTAGCCACAAATTTAGAGGATCATATTTTTCTGAAGATTCCATGATCATAGTGGATTTTTCAGGAAATTCAAAATTCATTTTCCTAATGCTCCTTAAATTGAGAATCTCTAGTGAAATGAAACTCAGTCTCCATATTTTTCATGGACTTGTGGATTTACCTTCATGAAAACCCTCATTCCCAAAGCTTCTCACTGTCATAATGATTTTCTATAATCTTATTGATGTGCTTGGGATGCTTATTTGTGATGCTCCACATCATCATGAATATCAACCATCATGAATAACAGTCTTCTCAATACTCATTCCATTACCATATTTGAGATGATTCAATCCATTAAATATGATTTTTGTGGAGCTTGTCCATGATTATCTATGCCTTCATGAAACATTCTCCTTTCTCCTGATTTTGAGACAAAAAATTTGATAAAAAAGTGGAAATGATGACACCATCAATAATTTACCCAGCTTGTACTATAACATCCCTTTCTATGAGAACTCCCTAATAAAACCAGTAAGGATTGGAAATTAAAAAAACATGACTATGTTTCAAAATTCTTTCTACAATAGACCTTTGTAATAACAATATACCCCTTTGGGTTTATTGGTAATCTATTTCATAAATTATATAAAGCACCAGACTAAAAAAACCTGAAAGTTGAGAAAGACTCCTCAAACACCCTATGTTTATGTGAGAGAAGATCAGTTTACAAAAAAATATGGGATCTATGAATTCAATTATTATGCCTTGTAATTATTAATGATTTCTAATATAAGATCAGATAAATGTGAATTACATTCTTAGAACACCCCACTCCCATCATGTCATATAAGCACTACATTGTTTTTCAAAATTATTTACCTAGAAAACCATCATTACGTTAAATTTATCTATTCACTCTTTGTAAATAAACCCAATAAACCTTTATGTGTACTTGTAGTGCTAAAAAACCGCACCTAGATCATATCTCACCCATAAACATGAATGACATCAATAAATAGATTAATACTATAAATAAAATTGGGAGTGGGGATAATCTGTATCCTCCTCAAGCATTGGGAGGAGGCTGAACACTGAGGTTCAACCGATGTTTGTCAAATATATGTGCTATCAATGCCATAGTTTTAATGTATTCCACTTGGTCATCAATTCCAATATACTACATTTTAATCAATCCATGTTCAACATTTTCTATAATGATGTGAAATATGATCTCAATATATTGGGTATGAGTGTGTTGAACCAGATTGTTTGTTTTATCAAAAAAAACACTTGTTGTCATAGAGAATCACCTTTGAATGTTTTTCCTCAACAACAATATCAATCAAAAGAAACATAATACATAATAAATTATTGTATTTAGTCAATTATTTCAAAATAAGAATATGTTATTTACCCACTAATCATGATACCTCATGAGAGGAGAATACATATACATGTCTTCAAGTGTAATTCAAATTCAATCCAGTCAGAAGAAACTAAATGTGATAAAAACCCTTTAATGAAAATAAACCAAAAAATCACTTTAGAATGATATGTTCTTCAAGATACTTTCTGAATAATAAGGTTTAATGGAAATGAAAAAATGGGTTTTTATAGAATCTTCATCATCTTGACTTTTCTCCACATTATGGGAAACACCTAAAAGTATCTTTATCATGGTGGATCCCATCATCAATTTTTTAAATAAATTAGTTCATGGATAATAAAATAATATGTATCATTAAATTTTAACTATCAACATTTGATAAATTTCACAACTTCAACATAGATAATCTTCTAGATCACTTGTCCTCCAAAATACCAGAAATAAAATAAAGATATAATTGTTCATTCTTTATCATAGTTTTCCTGAATAGAACATGTTTAGCTTCATGAAAAATGACCCTCAAACATATTTATATTTGCATACCAAATTAAGGAATCATTCAAATATGGTTAAAGATTTATCTTGGCTATCAATAGTTAACCACCTTCACTTGTTTGTAGCATCACCCCATTATAACATAGTTCACCTTCAATTTCCTAAATTATATGAACAAAAACATTACACACCGAATAATGGAATAAGGTGGATCCACTTCTATTTGTCAATATGAATTGAAATGTTGAGATGATATCCTTAATTAAGTTTCTTAATTTTCTTCAGTGTTAATGTTTTTACATCTTAACATCTATTCTTATTTATTTTGTGGAATCATGGATATATTCACATTTTATTATTATTTATGGGGAGAAATTTTCTTCTTAATAGCCTTCATGGATGATACATTATTACAACTCTTCAAGACTACTTCTAGTTTTGGTAGTGAGGTTGGACAACCTTTTGAAATGGGACACAATTTATTGCATCTCCCACAAATAAATACTTTAAAATAGTATTTTCATTTTGTTTGAAATCTCTAATGCACATTATCTTAATCATGTTGAATATTTTGATTTCTTTTTTCACTAGCCTTATTCCAGGAATCATCATGTTTCCTTATTCTTTTCAAATATTCTAACCAAATAGCATGAATGTCATTAGTAAATCCTGAAATAAGTTTGTCCCGACCCGTCCCCTGGGGCCCGTGCATTGACTACCCTAATCCAACCTTCCATAGGCCAGGGGCTGGCGACTAGCACCGAAAGGCATATTTCATAAAATTGGGAAGGCATTTCCATCATATCTATAAACACACACATCCAAGCACACAACAAGATACGAACACATGTAAACTGTATAGAAAAAATAGTGATGAATATAAAAGGGGCCGAAATACAATCCCAATATTAAAGGTAAAAGTAAAACTAGAAATACAATACAACTGATGAAAGAGGGAGATAACTATTTAGTCATCCTCCGATGTTCATACCTAAACGTTCGGATCATATTGACTCCTCATTAAAACACATCTACCCATCTCCTCTGCGTACCGACACACCGTATGGTCCACCTTTGGGCATCGTCCAGTCCTGGTACCCTCAGCCTCAAATAGCGTTGTCCATCATCTGCACCAGACACAATAAGGTGCGAGCGATGCTAGTGCTGGGGTGAGTATAACAACACTCAGTAGGGACCCTGAGACCCCCAGGGTCTAACAAAATTTACAAGTGATAAATCACAATGCATGTAAACCAGTGACAATCATTCTTAGGTATATGCCGATATATATACCTATGTTATCATATATTACCCATCTCATTCATGAGGAACCCAAGGCCCAAGTCCTAGCCAATGTACAACTATTCCAAAAAGGAAATATCCCCACGATGGTAAGTACCACACAGGTTTTCCACACTGAAGAATACCACAGGGGTATCACCACAAAGGTAAGTACAACACAGGTTCTCCACAAAGAAGAGTGCCATAATGGTAAGGACTCAGCTCAGACAATGTATAACTTATGTGTAGTAGTAGAGATGATTAGATGTAACTACCAAATCATATTACTCTTAAAATGGAGACCCACTTAGGATACTATATCATCATCAGACCCACATAGGATCCTAGTACATCATGAGACCCACACCAGATCCTAGTATAGCAAACCCACACAAGATCTTAGTACATCATCAGACCCACATAGGATCGTAGTATAGAAGACCCACGAAGGATCCCAGAGTAGCCCCACATGGATTTCTATAGCATATCCATGTGGGACCCTCAAACATAGACCCACGTAGGATCCCAAAGCACATACCCACATAGGATCCCTTTCTCATTTTACAACCAGCTACATGGTTCCTGCACTATGCTCTCTTATCTCCGGTAGGGTCTTCTCCTCAAGCCACTGGTTGATACTCCAACTCCCACAATGTCCCACGAAGCTGTATACCAAAGGGCCTCAATGTCATAGGGGTCTCAACCCAATAGATGGTGCGTCAAATAGACAACTGATCCGTATGTAATTAGCCTTTTAGTCTCAAGGGCCCGAAAGGATTTGTGTTCAATCCAACCCAATCATACCCCGACATTATAAAAATCATAGTTGGGGTATATTCAAAATAAAATATCACTCCATAGTTTTCAGTTCCATAGACGGTTCGTTAAATGGAAGCACGTAGATCAAGATATGGCCGAAAGAGTGAAAATGGGTCCAAGTTGGTCTGGGTCTGGTCCGACCCAGTCAGACCTACATGGACGAACTCGGACAGGGCTGACCATAACCGGTTCAGGACGACCCATCCCACTGTGTCTAGCCCCGCCCACATTGGGAGGCCCGACCGACACTGGTCGGCCAGGCCTGGTCACATGCATATTGGAGTCGCACGCCCCATCCCTAAATCAGTGAATGAAAAAATATGATCGGTCACCAGGAAATGCGCAGGACCTGCCTCAATTCCCGCTCAGTTCAGTCCAGCCGACCAAAATGGCTGACCACTTTCTCTTCCCGGCAGCGTGTCATGCATTGCACCTCCATGGCCGGCCGAACACCGGTCGTCTTCCCTTCAACACCACGTCACACAGCCGTGACAGTTTCTCGCTGGACGGTGCAGACACACACCACTACCCCATCATGTTGTCAGTCTCCACTGGCCACTGACCATGCTCCACCGAGGCTGACGGGCCTTGGCACTTCTTCGGTGGTGCGGTTGCACCACCACCATCTTCACAGCTATATGTGGTGTCGACCGTCATTCGTAAGCCCCATCCGTGTCTGTTGCCATCCTCCTCCATCATGAAGAACACACCAAGAACCACAAATATTTAGTGGTGAGGTTGGACCATGTTTGTTTCGCCCGTACCCTCTATGGTAGACCGGTAGAATGTGGCTCAAGGGAGGTGATTCAACAGGAGAGATAAAATTAATGATAATAAATCAAAAAAACAGCCCATCCTCAGAGGTTTTTTGATGTCAGTGAGGAGGAAAGGAAGGACGTTGGTTCGTTGCTGTTGATGAAATTCCTCGTTGTAGAGCGCATTCTTCATTGAAGAGCGCATTCTTCATGGTGGATGATTTTCTCTAAGAACTCTCTCTAAGCCTCCCTTTCTCCAAAGATTTCTCCCTTAAAAAATGAGGATCCAACCAGAATAAAATATGTTTATCAGTTTTAATTTGTTATCACATATGGAGTTGGAATAATCAATTAATTAATTGATTTGGCATAATTAATGTGCAGGGAGTCCAAGGATTACCTCCTAATAAAAAGGGATTTTAAGTGTCGGGTGGCCCCACCTTTGAATTCAAATTTAGAGGTTTTAGTTCGGGTGGTCCCCACATCCATAAACCGTAAGTAAGTTACATGAAAAATAAAAATGCTAAATATTCTTACTTTTCTATTCCTCTAAGAAAATGTTGAAAACTAACTTCTACCCTCGACCTACTGCGGTCAAGGTTATGGTCTCTTTCACTGAATACTGGAAAATCGAGTTTAATAGTGCCCTCAGATTTCAATTTCAAGAACCCGTTCATAAGTTACAAAAACTCGCTTTTAAGTGTACAGAACATACCTGAAAAAAAGTTCAGAAATTTATTCCAGGCACACCGGACCTTGGAATCACGTGCCATAAATTTTTTCAGTATCATAATATTACATATAAATAAAAACAATACATGGAATATTTGGGTCTTTACATTCACCCCACCTTAAGGATTTGTGTCCTTGAAATACACAACACAAAAACTATGAAAAATAGTGGTGGTACTGAGCACGAATATAGGCCTCCCGCTACCATGTACTCTCTTGGTGGCTCCCGTGCTGCCAGCAAACAAACACCTGAGGTATCGACTGACCACGAAGGACCCACTATTGTCGATCATCAATCTCTACTAGAACCTCTATAATCTTCACCCCATCATTGATGTCCAGCTCACTGTGATCAATGACATGGGTAGGATCATGCACATATCTCATCAGCTGGGATACATGGAAGATGTGGTGAACCCGGTGCAATTGAGTGGGAAGTGCTAGGTGGTAAGCCACCACGACAACTATGCTGAGGACATGAACGGGTCTGATGAACCTCGGAGTTAACATGCCTCCCAGACCAAATATCTGAAAACCTCATTGAGGTGAGACCTATAGAATCATATGGTAACCATCCTTGAACTCCAGAGGTCTCTGTCTCTTGTGGGAATAATACTTCTTCCTTCTCTGTGATGTGTTTATCTTCTCCTGGATGATCTGCACCTTCTCTTTGGTAGCACGTACAATCTCTAGTTCAATGAGTGTTGACTCCCCTGGGTCTGTTTTGTACAAATTTTATTTTCAAGGTCGTCCGTTCAATGCATCAAATGGTGCCATACCAATGGTGGAGTGATAACTATTGCCGTATGCAAACTCCACAAAGGTAAGTGTTCCTCCCAGCTGCGACTGTTGTCGAGGACGCAGGCACACAACATGTCCCCAAGGATCCGAATGTTCCTCTCTATCTGTCCATCCATCTAAGGTTGGAAGGTGGTGCTCAATCAAATTTGTGTCCTAATAGCCTCCTAGAACCCCTTCCATAGTCAGGAAGTGAATCATGTACCATGATCGGAGACAATCATTGAGGGTACTCCATGTAGCCACACAATCTCCTGCACATAGAGGAATCCCAAGCTCTCCCCTAAACCATACTCTATGATCGGTAGGAAGTGGGGATACTTGGTGAGTTGGTCTATGGCCACTCAGATAGAATCATATCTCCAGGATGTGCATGGAATTTGTGTCACAAAGTCAAAAGATATCTCATCCCACTTCCACTCTTGGACCTCTAAAGGCTGCACTAAGCCTACTGGTACATGATGCCCTGCCTTCACTTGCTGACAAATGAGGCCCCAAGAGACAACCTCAGCTACTACATTTTTCATTCCTGGCCACCAGTGCTGTCGTTAGATATCCTGTTACATCTTTTATACTCTTGGATATACCACTATATGGGATGTGTGGAACTCCATCAACACTTCCTCTAGAAGAGACACCAGTACCATGGTAAGTCCTCTAAAAAGGATGATGTTCTCCCCACCTACAGAAAATCCATCAGGTCCTTGTCTTATGGATATCTGATCACATCAAGCCTCATAATCAGTGTCCCCATTCTACCCCTCTCTTACTTGCTAATGAAGTGGGGGAGTGACTACAAGATACTGAAGAAAAGCTGATCCATCTCGATCCACAAAGGTAATCTTCAAAAGGGCATGTTACTTCATTGCCTCACCTAGAAACTGTATACCAGATCTCCAGCTGAGTGCATCACCTACAACATTCCCCTTCCTAGGAGTATAGTGTATCTCGATGTCATAGTCCTTGATGAACTCAATCCAATATTTCTGTCTCAGGTTCATGTCCTTCTGAAAAAAGATATACCTGAGTCTCTTATGTTCCGATTTAACTGTAGATCATTCTTCCATCAAGTAATGTCACCACATCTTCTGGGAGAAGCCCACTGCTGCTAACTCCATGTCATGGGTAGAGTATTTATTCTCATGTTGTCTCAGATTTTGAAAACCATATGTGATCATTGATCACTCCTGTATCAGGACACATATGAGTTTGGTCCCTCATGTGTCGCAGTAGACTATGTACCCAACGCCGTCCTCCAGAATCTTCAAGATGGGGGAACTATTCAGCCTCTACCTGAGCTCCTGAAAACTCCACTGGCATCTCTCTGACCACATGAAGAGTTTCCCCATCTTTGTCAATGTTGATAAAGGTGATTCAATTCTGGATAAATCTAGCACAAATCTCAGGTTGTATCCATCCAATCCTAGTATAATTTGTACCTCCATCACACTCCCTAGTGGCTCCCAAGAATTTATTGCTTCAATATTCACTGCATCCACCAAAACTCCATCCTCCAAAATGAAATGTGAGAGAATGTAAACCACTCATATCCAGAACTATCACTTTGAAAGATTTCTATAAAGCTAGTGCTCTCGGAGTGTGTCCATAACAAGTTGCATGTGATAGGTATGCTCATCCTCTGTAGCTAGGTGGATCATAATGTCATCAATGAAGACCACCACATAGAGATCAAGATATAGATGAAATATCCTATTCATGAGTCCCATGAACACTACTTGAGTGTTGGTGATGCCAAATGGCATGAAAAAAAACTCATATTGGTCATACCGACATATGAATGTCATCTTCTGCACATGAAAATATCATAATCTGAACTGGTGACAGCCTGATCTGAGGTCTATCTTCGAGACCCATCATTCTCCCTTCAGCTGATCAAAGAGGTCGTCAATCCTCAGGAGTGGGTACTTCTTCTTCACTATCATCTAGTTCAGGTGCCATTAGTCAACAAAAAGTCTCAATCTCCATCTGCCTTCTTGGCAAACAAAATCAGGGCTTCCCAAGGAGAAACAATGGGCGAGATGAATCCCTTTATATGCAAGTCCTCCAGCTTTAGCTGCAGCTCGCGTTGCTCTTAGGGAGCCATCCGATACGCTAGTGTAGATATTGGTGTCGTCCCAAGGCACATGTCAATGTAAAAGTTCACCTCTCTACGAGGAGGTTGACCCGAAACATCATTAGGGAAGAAATATATATATTGGTTCACCACTACATGATAGCTAGGACTCTCTGCATCAACTTCTCTATGGGTAAGTCTAGCCAACTGATTAGTGATCAGTTGTACACTCCTCCGGTTAAGTCCATCCTATGCTCAGAAGGCCG
This sequence comes from Viscum album, assembly GCA_963277665.1. Taxonomy (NCBI): domain Eukaryota; kingdom Viridiplantae; phylum Streptophyta; class Magnoliopsida; order Santalales; family Viscaceae; genus Viscum; species Viscum album. The sequence continues at coordinate 1,897,149,838 of OY728121.1, read as the reverse complement.
CCTTTACACCAGTGTATATAAACCTGGTCCCATCCCTGGGGACACACTGCACATTGCTCCTAATAATATCAATCTGAGTATTGAGTGTGGATAACTAGTCTATACCCAAGAAAACCTCATAAGTCCTCGATGCCGCTACTAGGAGATCCCAGTTGAAGCTCTCACCTCCTAGAGTAATCTCACGCTACTCGCACCAGTGTGTAATTGTCGAATCCTCTCCCATAGGAGTCTATAGTCGTAATGATCTCTCCAATGTATCAATCAGAATCTCTGAGCTCTAAACGGGGGAATTAGAAATAAATGAATGTTTTGAACATGTGTGTATAAGTACTACCACTAATATAGAGTAGATACAGATCATACCTCGTATCATCTCTAGAGCACTGTGATCTTAGACCTTAGCTACCTGGATCTTTTCTCGCCCATATCAACCTGCTCCCTGCAGACGGGGTAGACCACCTGGTGGTGGTTGTGATAGCACCATGAATCGTCTCCCACCGCCAGCTGCACATCCAGCTACTCTGCCACGTCCCCCTGCTCCATGTGGAACTCCTTGGATGAACCTATATCTCTTCTTGGATGGTTCTTTGAACGTCTAAATATCATCCTCGTGGGGGTTCAGGCAGTCACTATCCATGTGACCCTACCCGCCGCATGTGAAACACTACCTACTCTTCGCATAACTCTATCTATCTCGGGTGCCCCACACAACCGACCCTGAATCCTGCGGTCATCCACCTGTTGGTCTAGTTCTCTTGGACCTCAATGACATCTGTCTACTACATGCTACATAGGACTCTTCAATGTGATGCCTGATGGTGGGTTTTGTTGTTGCATACTTCTCATCAAGAAAACTCTCCACTAATAGGGCTCCCTCCAGCACCCCTGTCTTGGAAAGGATGTTAAGAGAAATCATCGAATGCTTGATCTCCCGCCTGAGTCCCTACTCGAAGGTCTGGGCACTGCTGAATTCGTCCCAAACCATATTAGTGGAGTAACACGAGAGGTCAATGAACCTCACTGCGTACTGAGCCACAATCATGATGTCCTGCTGTATATGGAGAACCTCATGAATGTGAACTTTGTGAAGGGTCGCTGGGACAAAATCTACCTAGAATAGGCTCTCGAAGACTTCCCAGAGAAGTGTCACCTCATCGTGAACCTAGAGAATCATGCTACACCATATTCCTACTGCTGCCTATAGATAACCAGTGGCACGGATCACCATAATATCAGCTTGTGTCCCTACCAGTTGGAAGACTATCAACACTTCGTCTAGCCAATTTTCAGCCACATGTGGGTCCGTCTCTCCCCTGAACCAGGGTGGCCTCTGGTGTGGGAACTCATTCAATGTGCTCAAGCGGTGGGCATCCTCCACTGCTGGGTAAGGTGGCATCGGTGGCCCAACCGGTAATGGAACTTCTTGTGCCTCCGCGGGTGCCTCAACTTAAAGAGGGACCTGCACCGAGGCCTCATTGCTCGGTGGGCTATCGTCGCGTACTATACCCAGAACCCTAGCTGGCTGTCACTATAGAGGAATCCTGAAAACATGGCGTTCCAAAGTCAATAAGTTATACCTGGTGAGGTAACTCAAAATGATTACATATAAAACTTTTTGAAACACACATACAATCAGTGTTTTTGTGCACTGAGTAAGAAATCAGAAGTCAGGGTCCTGATGTTTGGATTCATTGGCTGCCAAACGAACACTGGATTCCCGAAACTGAAAACCACAATCATAAAAAATAACACTATTACTGTTAAAATATCAGATTACAATGTTCTATGGTATAACTGAAACCTCTGATTCCAATTTGTCATGAACCATCCCCCGGGGCCCATGTCGTGACTACCCCAAACCTGGCTTCCATAGGCCAGGGGCTGGCGACTAGCACCAAAAGGAATATTACCTAAAACCGGGAAGACATTGACTTTATATTATGAAAACAAACCCAACAAAACACACAACAAGATACGAACATAATTAATCTATATAGAAAAAAATAGTGTCGAATGTAAAAGGGGCTAGAAGACAAGCCCAACAGTAGAGGTAAGTGTTCATCTAGAAATACAATACAACTGAAGAAATATGGATATAGCTATAGTGTATTCATCCGAGCTTTCTACGTGATGGGTAGGTACAAATCGCCTCCTCAGCACTCCACATCTTCCCGTCTCCGCTGCGTACCGAAAAACCGTATTGTCCACTTCCGGGCACCGTCCCGTCCTGGTACCCTCAGCCTCGATTAGCACTATCCGTCGTCTGCACCAAACACTATAAGGTGCTGGTGAAGACCGTGTAGGTATGAGTATAACTATATTTAGTTGGGACCCCGAGACCCTCATTGTCTCACATAATCTAAAATGGATAAACAACAAAGCATGTAACCAATGACAATCCAACTTAGCTATATTTCCATACATATACCTATGTTATCAAATATTACCCATCTCATTCATGAGGAACAAAAGGCCAAACTCCTAGATAATGTAAAACTATTTCACGAAGGAAATATTACCATGTAGGTAAGTACCACGCAAGTACGCCACCCTGAATAATACCACAAGGTTATCACCGCGAAGTTAACTTCCACACAGGTACACCACACAGAAGAATTCTACAAAGGTAAGTACTCAGCTCACACGAGGTATATCATATATACTGTAGTAGAGACGATTAGATGTAACTACTGAATCATATTACTTTGATAAAAGGCAGACCCATGTAGGATCTTAAATCATCATTAGAACCACATAGGATTATAGTACAACATCATACCCACACAATATCCTATTACAATAGACCCACACAGGATCCTAGTACATCCATTCGCCACCATGACACAATGTCATGGCCCTTTCTCACCAGGCTATGCGGACACGCGCCACCTCATACATTGTGCGTTCAGCCTTCGCTGGCCGCTACCCTTGCTCCGCAATGGCGGATGGGCCACAACCCTTCTCCGGTAGCACAGTTGTGCCGACACCGTCTTCGCGGACGGCCGTGGTGTCGACCGTCGTTCCCGAGCCCCACCGGTGTCGGTTTTCGTCCTCCTCCATCGTGAAGAGGACACCAAGAACCACAATGATTTAGCTGTGAGGTTTGGACATGTTCATTTGGATTGTACCCTTCACGTTAGAGCAGTATCAAGAGGATCATGGGAGGTGATTTAATGTGAGAGATAAAATTAATGATGGTCAATAAAAAACACATGCCTACATCAGAGGATTGTTGACGTCGGTGAGGAGGGAAGGAAGGATGTCGGTTCGTTGTCATTGAATATGTTCCTCATTGTAGAGTGCGTTCTTCATTGGAGGATGAGTATCTCCAAGAGCTATCACCAAGCCTCCTTTTAACCAACAATTTCTCCCTAGCAAAATGAGGAGCCAACCCAAATAAAATATTTTTATAAATTTTAATTTCATGGAACATGTGGAGTTGGCATAATCAATTAATAATTTATGTGAAATAATTAAGGTAGAGGGATTCCAAGAGTTACCTCCCATTATAGGGGGAGACTAAGGGTCCAGTGGTCCCCTCCTTTGACTTCAAATTGGTAGTTTTTAGATGAGGTGGTCCCCACCTCCATAACCCCAAAAAAGGTTACATGAAAAATTAAAATTCTAAATGTTTTTATATTTACATTCCTCCACAAAAATGTGGAAAACTAACTTCAACCTTCGACCTACTGCGATCACGGTGAAGGTCTCACTTAGCGAATAACGATGTTGTGAGTTCAAAGGTGCCCTCAGATTTAAATTTCGAGCACCGGTTCAAAAGATACCAAACCCCACTCACACGTTTAGAGAACGTATCTGAAAAAACGTTTAGAAATTTATTCCGGGCACACCGGACCTTGGATTCACGTGCTGTAAATATTCACTGTCTCGTAGTATTCTGTATGATTAAAAAATATTACATGTAATTTCCTGGTCATTACAATGTTTTGATCTTCCACATGGGTTCTTCTTAGTTTCATCTCACTTATTATTTCATTTGGATTTACTAATCTTGAACTGCTCATATTTAGAATTCATGGCCTTCATAGATTCCATACTTGACATCTTCTTTGGAGAATTTCTGTTCACAATATTAATCTAATTTCATCAAAAGGTGGTGTATTTATACATAGACATCATTTGTGGTATTATTTTCTTATCATTTAATTCATGTTAAAAAAATCATCTACCAACCATGAGACCAATTCCATTTCATATATCACTGATGTTGTCAAGCTTACCAAATCTGTTTGTATTAAAAATATTCTTCTATATATATGGATGTTTTTACTTCTTCATTTATTCCCCCTGGAAATATGATTTCATTTTTATTTTTTATTTATAGAATTGTACCCAAAATCCACTGTACAATTCCGAAATCAATTATAACAAAAACAATTGAACAAAAAACATAATCTATTTATATATTCTATATTTGGTTATAGGATTTTCTACATGACATGTTGTGCTCTTTATAAGAAACGCACATCTATACACTTTTTACTATCCACCATATTAATTGTGGTAGTGTTATTATCACCATTGATCATTCATACATCTTTTGTTTTTCTCTTTAAACATTCTATATTTAGGATAATAGATTGGAAATCATTAATACATGTTTGTATAGATGGTACCAGTTTTTTCTAAGATGATTCAGATAGATTATGAAAATCTGTCATGATATTATTATCACATGATAGAGGATTTTTATCTATAGAATACTCTACAGAATATTGAGTATCTAAAAAACTGTTTCCTCATTTTAAATATTCTCAGTACATGTCATCAAATGATTGGCCAACTGAGCTTCCAAATCATGAAATTTCATATTGAGTATGACTTTATGAGCTTTACTAATAATCATATTTTACTCACAATCCTTCAACATTATAAAAACATCTTCTCCATGAAGCTTAAATTTATTATGAATCAATGAGTAAAAATCCATGATATTCATAGATATTAATTTTAATTCCAAACCCTTGAAATCAATTCAAATTTAAATTTATCTTCGTGAACATTGATAAATTTTTCAAGATTTTTTTGACTCGTTTTTTTTCAAAAACTTTGATGTATTTTTAGGAACATTTTCAAGTATCCAATTTGTTACATAAATGGTTCAAACTTGTCTGGATAGTTATAAAAATTTAATAATTATGCATTAAACTCCCTTTTCAAAATAATAATATTTTCCTTCTTATTGGGTGATCAATGACTCCATACATTGAATGAATCCAGAAACAAAGGGGGACCTTTATTTGGGAATATAATGCAGAAAGTTTCTTAATCTATCAGGTAATAATTCCTTTGAGGTAATATATTGATCTTCATCGCCACTTGTACTAGGATACATATTTTGAAAAAACATTTTAATGGTGATAAAACATAACATTTGATAACATGAATATTTTAATTTAAATAATGTAGAATGTATTCCCATAACAATGGTGAAAACCTGATCCACATACTCACAATATACCATGATTAATATATCTTCATTTTCATATGGTAATGGAGAACCAGATACTACCACTTCATTATAAAATATTGAAATCTTCAACTTTATAATCTCAATATTTTTTTGTTAATCATGGTCATGGTGAGTATAGTATTTTTGGATATTTAATTGGTTACTCATTAAAACAAACTTCATTGAAGATTGGAAAATGAAATTAATATCTTTATAAGATAATAAATTTACTATAGAGAATCAAAAATTGGGGAAGTGTGACTCTAATACCACATATAGGAACCTAGAGAACCATAAAAGGGTAAGGGTGAATATAGGTGTGAAATATTTCTTATAAAATAATAGATATTGTTCCCACATTATTATCAACATGTTAAACATTTCTATATTAATTGTGTTAAAATTAAACATTTATAAGTAGAGATAAAACACAATAGTTTAACATGCCTCACCACTAAGGGATATTCCTAGGAGAATATTTTGAATGTGTGTCGATTGTAACAAAATAAACTAATCTTCACTAGTGATGAAAGATATATTTTTAGAAACAGTCACTTTGTTCCGGGTACTCTAACATTATAATAATTTAACAATAACACACTGTGTCACTTGGAACACTTTCATCAACTACCCATAGATCATTTATTTGAGAGAAGTATTACTCAAATTAATAACTTGAATTTCACATAAGATGATTAGAATTATGAATTCTTCAATAACTAGCATGAGAATCTACTTGCATCTATATCTAGAGTTGATGTGCTTGATTTCACTATTCACATAAACCATATACCCAATAATATTTTATGAGAAACTCTCAGCCTTCAATAAACTACCAATATGTTTCAATGAATTACCAACCATCATGATCCCACACACATTCATGAAGCTCCCTACCATTGCGAAGCTCAAAACCATTATGTAATAATTTTTCATTTACAAATATTACAATTTTCATAGAATAAACAAAATTCGTGAAGCTCACTACCATCATAGAATAATATGTCTTCACAAAAATCCTAGTATTTGTGAAAAATACATTACTCATAAGCATTGTAATCAGTCAAGACCTAAACATACTTTTCATGATTCTCAATCTCGCTAAAAAATATAGATTCTCGATGATCCCATGCTTCTCAAAATTATAGTGATTCATCTTTTTCTCTACTTATCTTCATGTAAAATGATATGGGGATAGCCGCCTATTTATTGGATCATCCTTTCACAAATATTATGATATCCCAATAGATTTTTCATGAAACTACAAATTCATGTCCACAAATATCCATAATTCATGAAGCTCCTATAAAACATAACCAAATCACAAACATTCTCATAGTTTCCACGATTTAGCTTCATTCCACCAAGCTTTCACAAAGCTTATCATTGTCGAAAATATTTAGTGTCATCCCATCATATTGTTAACAATCATTTTTCATAATGATAAAAATATTTTTGAATGTCATCCTTTATTAAAACTAGTAATCTAAAAACATAATACATTACCATATTTGGGACACAAAAATTTATAAAAACCACTTTTCATGAAGATTTTTAATGATTCTCTACACCATCACGAAACCTTATTATTTTATAAACTGTTTCCATATTGTATTGTAAAATAACATTCCATGAAAACTCCATAATAAATCTAGTGTGGATTGGAAACATACACAAAAAAACACTATTTCCATCCTGCTACTGTGATATGCCTTGTCTCTATCATTGTGAGTGAGCTTTGGAGAATCTACCAGGTGAATGTGGACTAGTTTATTCTAGTGGAACCAGATAGTGAGGTGTGATTTTAGTAGCCCCAAGAAATCATGACTATCAAAAAATTTGTGGTGTCGGGTTTTGATTGAATAATGTGATTGTATCATTGAATCAAGATCTAATTACTTTTTCAAGGGAGGAGCTAGTTTAGGGAATTTCTTCCCAACCAAAACTAACTGAAGGACAATAAAAATATGTTTTTATTACATAGACTCATGAACGTGACACTAAATTGTGATTTTTTGGCCTTGAAACAACTTATAATTACAACATAGAGATTTTGTTTATAATTTTAGGAGATTGTAAAACCCCATATTCCATACTTGTCTTTGAAATTTATAGAAATTTTTTTGTATTGTTCAGTTGAAGGGTCAGTTATTTAATTGAGGGTCATCTTGGAAATTTGAAGGTTTAGAATTATTAAATATGTGTATTTAGATGTATCTTGAGGAGAAATGGGTTTCATAGGTGAATGAATATGTTTCATGAGTGCGACAGTTTTTAAATTTAGTTTCGGGTAAAAGATCCTTGGGTACACGATTAGTTCAAACATTAAGGTGTGTTTTTTATTAGTGTATGGTTGGTTTAATCCATGTGAGCTTATGGGGAAACTCTCTACCATGTTATATAGGGGTATAGTCCAAAAGAGAATTGTTATTTCATGGTTTAAAAAAAATGGGAAAATCATGTTGGATAGATATTTGGGGCTATGCTGAAAACAAATTTCGCACACGGGTTAACAAAACATGTTGCCAAACTATACACCACCAAAAAAGTGGAGTTTTACCACTTTTACCTTATAATATTTTTACCCAAACCCTATTATTTTCTACCCTCACATGACCTAATTTCCTCCCACACATCCTTCTTCTCATCCTTTTCCTACATGGTGGTCCTCCCTTGATTATTGTCCATCATAGTCTCCATCTGATGCGATTAATAGTCAACCTTAATGTTATGGTTTCTTATTCCCCTATTTGTATCATCCTCTAATTCTTGTTTGTTACAATTATTGATTGTGTGAGTATTTTACCAAAATAGGGTGTAATAATCTTGGGATGAAGGGTCTTCCATGCTTCTTAGCTTAAGGATTACCAAAGACTATGAATGCACGCTATCATCCATCATATTAGTCATGGTAAGTCACTATGTCGGTTTTTATAGGTTTATATTTTTTATGATTGTCTTGGCTTACTATTTTGAGTATTGTTCATTGGTATTTGTCCCTAGTGATTTATCAGAGGGTGGAATGGGCATTCAGAGGATCGTTAGGATTTTTTTCAATGTGTCTGTTATACTTGATGAGTGAATTATTGTATATTATTGAATAATATAAGTTAGTTAATTGTTGTATGATTTTAGTTATTTATAATTATATTATAACTATAACCCCCCATAATTAAATGATATGTTTCTTCATAACTAAATTAAATATCTTGCATTGTACGCAATATAGAGATAGAGCACGCTATGATCTATTAAATTCACCATTTAAAAACATGTTATGAATTTGTTTAACCACATTTTGGAATTTATATTTTTCAAAAAAGACTTCATATTTTATCTCATAATATCAAAATTATCTTATCATGAATTTTCTTATTTTTCTATGATGTTTAGTTTTTTGATGAATGATGAAAATACTACATTGTTGTTAAAACTCATTTTTTCATTTAAATAATTGTTTTACTTTAAATTGATTTTAATTCCCAATGGATAATCAATACATAAATTAATTCAATTAATGTATTTGGAATAATTTATTTATTATAATTATATATTAAAAATTATTGAAATTTTGAACGCCTGTTTTACCCGCCTTCTAGCCACATTTTTGTGATTAGTATTTAATGTAATTTTACAAAAAATGTAAATGGAATTTCTATAAAAAAGACACAAATGGTTGTAATTAGTATGAATATTTTGATCTAACAGGATCAAATTATTTTTCTGGCTAATAGTAACATTTCTAAATTTTTATTTATTTGTCATGGTTAAGGGTAAGTTTTGTAACTAAAGGTAAAATTAGTGTTATAATATTTAAAATTTACCGTAAAACATGACATAATTTAATTGGAAAAGAAGGTTTTAACCAAAATAAAATTTGTATTAAAATTATGATCTTTTTATGTAACTTGGCTAAGATAAGACATTTATTATATTTTATTTAATGATAAGCTAAAAACGTCATACTAAAACTTTTAATTACTAAATAATTTTTAATATAGGGTTATAAATAATATAAATTCTCTTAAAAATATTAATAAGAAATATAAAATGTTTATCTACATCATGAGAATTTATTTATAATTTATATAAATTAAATAATTAATATTAATTTTGTTATAATAATGATATAGTAAATGATTTATTAAAGGATGAATCAAATAAATGATATGCACAAAATTAAAATACATATTATTTGAAATATTTAATTCCATACACAAATGTTTTTGGGGACATTCACATATTATGACGGAGTTAATTTACTTTTTTAAGGAACCATGTTTTTATGATTTTAAAAAATGTCAAATAATAAATACCATTAAAATTGATATAAATGATATTTTCAAATTTATAAGATTTTATTAAAGGATAAAAAATTTATAAGAATATATATTTTTGGTAAATAACTAGGATAATATTAAATTAGTCATAAATTATCCAATTAGGATTAGTTTGGCATTTTATAGGAAGTACATTAACACTATAGATTAAAACGCCGAGTTTTCACAGTAATAGTTAAAGGGTTTAAATAATGGTTAAAAAAAAGGTTAATCATAAAAAATAATAATAAATATAGTTAAAAGAATTTAGATAAATAATAATCTACCCATACCACATTATTTTTAGTTTTTAATCTTTTAATGTTCACATTCCCATTAAAATGACATAGATATTAGAAAAATTAATGAACGTGTCAAAATTTCACACTCTCATTTTCTATAAGAATAATAATTTTATCACGAGGGAAATTACTAGATAAATTCAATAATATAAAGTACTGATAAACATATTATACTTTTATAAATAATATGAATTTATTTATTATTTTTAGAGATAAAATAATTACAATAAATAATGACACAATAGTGAGGAAGTAATTATTTTATTGATAGAAATATCCAATATGTGGTTTAAAAAAATATTAAAATAAATATAATTTGACTTAATTGGGGAGTTCCATGATTTTTATTGGTGAGCATAAATTATAGGATTGTATTAAATGATTAATTTCCAATTTATCATTCTATTTGGTTTCTATTTAATGTCAAATTATTTAATTGTGTCTAAATAGACACTATTGATATATTATGAAAATAATAATTTATTAAATTTTTTAAAAATCATACAATTAATTATAAAATTAAAACATGATTTTTATATGGTCGTAAATATAATTACCTGTACATATATGAAAAAATTTATGACATATAATTAAATATATTCACCCTTTTAATATTAAAAATATTATTACCACAATTAGAATGTAATAGATTAATTAAGGCTTATAACCAAAAGAAAAGTATAATATTTTTCCTTAAACATGTATACAATTAGCTGTATGATATAATTTTTACCCAAACTAAATATAAAATTGAAATAACTCATTAATGATATATTTTAAATCGAAATTCATTTTTATCAAATTAATAATTTTGAAGTTTCCTAATGTGCCCACCCCTTTCTTATAAACAAGCACCTCACCTTCTCTTTTATTCACACATATAAAACAGTTTGTCATGATAAAAACCTACAAATTTATCCTTAAATATTCCCAAATTTTATCATAGATGAAAAACATTGGGATAATTTCAAAAATCAGGAGTCGCTTTATTCAAATCAAAAGGAGACACCCAAAGAATAGGTAATTGTTTTACCAACTATATCAATGTTCATTTCTTCTTCTACATTATTTTCATAAGTTTTTTCCATACTGACGTAATAACTATAGAATATAATATAGGATAATATTTATTTATTATTATGGTAAAATCATATTTCTCCATTTACCCATCCTACAAAAAACAATATCACCATGTGTGTGTACGTACAGCTAACCGTCTCCACACCATTGTGTAAGCTGTTTTTCATCTATACTACATTTTGTTTTGTATAATAGTGAATATAAATAATTTAAATATTAAATATTAAATTATATTCATTATTTATTATTAATATACCATCTAATTCAATAACAATTAACCATTAAGGGAATGATACCGTCACTCGTGAGTACGTACGGTCTACCCTCACCACGAAGTGATGAGATTTATTATCCATGTTAACAATTCAAAAATGATTATAAAAATATATATAATGAAGTAGTATGAAATATATGACATAATAATAATACTATAATATATATATATATATATATATCATTTAATTTCTTTCATTCAATACGATAAGAAAACTGAAACAATGTTTACGCTTATGTACGACCTATTATCTCCATGAATATTTTATTCCATTTCATATATCTATCTTATATAAATGTTTATAAACTAAATATATATGATATATAGATAATTTATACAATAAATAATTAATTAAATCATTATCTAAGAAATATACTCAAGAAAAAAAGTCAAAACATGTACGATAAACAATGCGATTAATACCCAAAATGTAGATTTAACATGGAAATTATTAATAAACGGGTAATATAATGTCATAACTGATTGAGAAATGATATCATAAATATTATTATTATTCCTGTACGAGTTTATAAAATGTTTAAAATCACTATACTGGACTTTCATACACGTAGGGAGGGAATCAGAACAATGGTTATGGTTAATTTTTCAATCTCATTTTTATCCAAGATTGTTTATTCGTTAGTATTTATTGGAACATATTTATCATCCATGTCCATGTTACTTAATTTTTTTAAAAAAATTATTTTTTAATGCTTTATGTATGGGAATCATTATCTAATACATCTTTTTAAATATTTTTAATATTTATTCCTCTAAATATTTCTCATATATGTCCATTATTTAAACATGCGTATTTTTAGATTTAAATATAAGGGCCAGAATATTTCTAATTGACAATTTTTTAATTTATCTATAATTTCACCAAATTCTATGATATAATTTGATTCAAAAATAAATTTTTAAATGTCTTATTTTATAATTTTGGGCGTTTGAATTAATGATTTCAATGAAAAATTGTATTTTTTCCAATATATTTTTAGTGATTTTATTAGAATATTTTCATCTATTGCAAAATCTAGTGTTGGATTTTATGATTAATCGAGTTTGATTGTTTATGATAAAACCTATCATATTTCATTGATGTGTTTATGATATTTATGATTATTTATGTACTATTTTTATACCATTCATTGTTTATTTTTAATTTATTAACAGTTCTCATGCTAGTTTTAATACGAATGTTTGTGTAGTATATGTTTCACTATTTTTATATGAGGAATATATTAGACAGAGTAATTGATGGGAGAGTATCTTTATATCCCCAAGATTCATTGATAATTCCAATGAGACAAACTAGTTTGGGTTTTTACGCATTTATATATCATCTTCACATGAGGCATTGATGATGTGGTTATGTTGTTAGCCTTTATGAATTCCATCATTATGAGATTAGTTATTGATATTACATGAGATTATTTGACTAGTAAAATATCCATATTAATGTTTAAATGGTATTATTTGATTTATTAATTCTATATCCTGATCATGATTATGTGTAAAATTATTTCTATTCTGTTTTAGACATTTCCATAAAAGTTCTCCCTTATTAATTATAGCTTCTGCTATATTGTTTACCCTTACCTAGCATCTGATCCCACCCCTTTCATATGTTTTAAATTATTAGTTTACCGAGATGTGTGATATGAATGATATGAAAGGTTAAGCTAGTGAGATAATGTTTCCTGAAAGTATTATCTATGTTTTGAATTGTAAGATAGGGTTCATGTATGTAATCTATTTTTCAATATTTCTAAACTTATTGCTCCTTCAAGATTTTTATTCCTTGTAATCAAGTAAATGTTATAAAATATGTCACCATATCCTAGAATTTTGGTTTGTGGGATTAAAATTGGTATCAAATGATGCTTAACAACAACCATAGAAATTAGATTTAGAAATCAATGATTAAAAAACATAACACTGTGAATGAATTTGGGGATAAGCCTATATATAGGATGTTATAATTCTGATTTGGTAATTGATAAACAGATTAATCCTATGGAATTATTGATTTATAAGAATATTATATAATATAAATGTCCTAGAAATATTCATTCATGATTATATCACTATGATTTTTGTTTCTAAAATCGTGATTTTGGTTTTGGTTGATGGTTTGAATCAACAAGGCCGTACAAGTAGTGGTTATATTGTTGATGATGAAGAGACTACAAAATGAAAATTAAATTAATGAGGTATTAAGGAATAATATAAAAAAGCATAGTTTATTATTTAAGAATGAATTACAATGATTAAAATTTATGTGTATTTGGATTCAAGAATTATATCACAAATGATGCTCTGGTTATAAGAATCACGATATATTTAATGATTTCACTCCAATACCTCATCATCATGTATTGGGAAGAATAAATTTTTTCATTATGTGTTTTGAGGTTATGTTTTTATTTTTCAATAATTTCTACATTATGTTGTCTGGGGAATCTGATGTTATAACTTATTTTGGAAATTTAGAGACCTTTTTTGACTATTAATTTGGAGAGAATAATTTTGGAAAAGACATAAGGATGTAATGGATAATGGTGAACATTGGATATTAATTTTTGAGGATAATTTATGATTTGATCGATATGTAGACTAATATTAATGGCGTTGGAAACATTTAGAGGATGTAGGAAATACAAGAGGGTCTTATTATTTATCAAAAGTGCATTTGGCATGAAAAATTCATTTTGAACATTCGTTTCCATGAGAAAAAAATGAAGTGATAATTGATGATATCAAACCAAAGGATGAAATTATGTTTATGAAATTAAAATTAATGAATTATTTTCTACTATGAATATAAAAATAATTATTCAACTCTTGGGAAATGATTCTAAAACAAAAAATGTTATCCTTGTACTTTTTCTAATGAATCAATTACTCCCTTAGATCATCGTAGATTTATATATTTATGATTGTTAACATTATCGTAACCATATTTCTATCACTCTCTATTAGAACGTGATGTTTATATTTTTCATTAATGTCCATTTTTTCATATATAGAACCCTTGTTTGTGTTATTTTTGTTATCCTTCATACTTTCCTTTCTGTAATTTAAATTAGAACATTTAACTACCCGTGTTCCGACGTTGGATTTCAATAAAGGAAATATAAACAGCCAAACATTACATTCTAAACCAAAATTTTAATATTTTGAGGATTATATTTATTTAAGGATGGTAGAATGTAACACCCCACGATTTCATGGTATGTTTCATCATAAATAAATTTGATAGCTTGCATTATACACAACATTGAGTTCAATCACACAATGATATATTAAATGTTCCATTTAATAATATGTTGTGATTTGTATTAATTACATTTTATAATTTATATTTTTAAAAATATACTTATATTTTTATTTTATAATATCAAAATTATTTCAGGGTGATTTTTTTTGTTTTTCTGAAATGTTTCATTTTTTTAATGAATATTGAAAAATATTGCATTGTTGTTAAAAACCAACATTTTAATTTAAATAATGATATTAAATTAAATTAATTCTTATGTCACAATAGATAAATAATTCATATATTAATTAAATTCATGTCATTTAAATCATTTTTATAGTAGAAATGGATATAAAAATTTATTGATCTTTTTAACATTTCTTTTACCCTCATTCTAGCCACATTTGCAGGAATAGAATTAAACACCATATTATTAATTTTATGAACGGAATTTTGAAAAATAGAAAAAAAGTTTGTAATTAGTATCAAATTTATGATCTAATAGGGTCAACATAATTTTTTGGTGAATTCTTTCTTTAGTAAATTTTTATTTATTTAACATGGATTAATGGTAAAAATGTTATTATAATATATTAATGTTACCCTAACACGTTTAATAATTTTATAGAATAAGTGAATTTCAACCAAAATTTTCCATTGGTCTAAATTATGATCTTACTAAGCCAATTGGGAAATAATGTGACATTTATTATATTTTATTTAAAGATTAGTTAAAATGTCAAACTCAAACTTTTAAAAAGTAATTCATTTTTAATATAGGGTTACACATATGATAAATTAATCTATAAAAATTAATAATAAAGATACATTATTTATCTAAATCATGAAAATTTATTTATAATTCAAATAAATTAAATAATTATATTTTATTATGATACAATGATGATGCAATAATTGATTTATTAAAGGAAGAATAAAATAAATGATATGGAAAATATTAAAATAAAAATAATTTGAAATAATTCAAACATACAATAATATTTTGGATGAAATTTAAATATTAGGAATGAGTTAATTTAATTTTTTTGATGGAATAAAGTAGTTACATTTTTAAAAAAATTTCAAATAATAATTATGGTCAAAATTGACATAAATTCCATTATAAAATAAATAATTATTTATTAAAGGATATAAAATTCATAAAAATATATATTTCAACTAAATTACTATGATTATATTAAATATTTCATAAATTAACCAATTAGTATTTGTTTCTCATTTTTTGGTTAATATATTGACCCTATAGATTAAAAATCCATGTTGTCTTGGTAATAGTTAAAGGGGATAAATAACGGTTAAAACTGAATGATAAGAAAGAAAATATATTAAAAAAATTTATATAGAATCATAATCTTTTTCCATATTACAATCTGTATTTATTCATGTAATGGCCTCATTCCCATGACAATAACAATGATTTTATAAAAATTAACGAATGTAAAAAAAGGTCACACTATAATTTCATATAAGTATTATAATTTAAATATGTGGAAAAACAAGATATATCTTTGATCATAAATATTATTTTTTAAAATTATAAAATTTTATACATAATAATAATTTATTAATTATTTTTAGTGAATGAATAATTACTATAAATAATTACACAATAGAGAATAAGTAATTATTTTTTGAATAAAAATATCAATCAACTTATTTTAAAAATACTAAAAAATTATAATTTTACTTAATGGAGGTGTTACATGAATATTATAGGTGACTATGACATTTTATGAGTGTATTTAATGGTCTGGTTCAAATTTATCTTTTTTTATTTTTAATATAGTGTCAATGTAATGAATAGTGTCAAAATTGACACTTGATATTTTATAAAAATAATAATTTATTAAATTATTTAAAAATTATAAAAATAATTAAAAACCACAAAATGAATATTATTTGTTTGATACTGTCATTAAATTTCTATATATGAACAATCACAAACATATAATAAAAAAATTAAAACCTTTTAATATTGAAATGTTTTTTACTACTTTTAATATTCAATAGATAAATTAAGGGTCAAAGCTAAAAATAAGATTATAATTGTTTCCAAAACATGCATGAAATTCATTGGTTTAGAGTATTTAGACCCATAATCATATTATATTTGAAATCACTCTCACTAGTGAAATTTTTCATCAAAAATAAATTTATTTTAAATTAATAATCTTGGAGATTCCTAAAGGACCCCTCCCTTGTCATATAAAAGTACACCTCTTCTAACCTAATATTTACACTTCTAAAACTATTTGGATCAGAAAAAACCTAACCATTTCTCCTTAAAACTATCCCCAATTCATCATAGATTCCATAATTTGGGCTGAAATTCATCCACCTGAGTCCTTTTGTGTAAACGAAATGAAGACAGTCAATGAAGAGGTAATTCTTTTACCAACTCTTTCCAAGATATTTTCTATTTATACTTTATTTTCCTAATTTTTTTCCATTATAATTTAATATATTAAAAATATAATATATTATAATATGTTATTATAATCATGGGACAATAATATTCCTCAATTTACCCATCCTACGAAAAACAATATCACCATCTCTGCATATGTACAACGTACCATCTCAACGCCGTGGTGTAAATTATTTTTCATCTATACATTATTTTGCTGGGTATAATGATAAATATAAAATATTTAAATAATAAATAATAAATTATTATTATTATTATTATTATTATTATTATTATACCATCCAATTCTATACCAATTAAATAGTGATGGAATGATATCGTCGATTGTGCGTAAGTACGACAAACCATCTCCACAACACGATGAGATTTATGCTCCACGTTAATAATTGAAGAATTATTATAAAAATATATATAATTAATATTTATGAAATATTTGACATATTAATTGTACCATTATATATTTATATATTTCATATACATTCTTCCATTCAATATGATGAGAAAACGGAGACAACGTTTATGCATACGTACAACATTCTATCTACTTGAATGGTGTATTTCATTTCATATATATAACTATAATATATGTCTATAAACTGAATATATATGATATATATATCATGTATTATATTCATTAGGTAAATAAATTATGATCTATACAATGTAATCAATAATAACAAGACAAAACACATACGATGAATAAAGCGATTATTACCCAAAATGTTGGTTTAACATGGAAATTATTAATAAACAGGTAATATAATGTCATAAATGATTGATATATGATATCATAAATATTATTATTATTATGGTAGAATATAGTAACATTGTTAAAAACACTATAAAAGGATTTTAGACACATAGGGAATGAATCAGAACTAAGGTAATGGATAATTTTGCAATCATGTTTTTATCTAAGATTCTTTTTACATAAGTATTTATTGGAACATATTTATCACCCATGTCCATGTTTCATTAAAATGTTTTTAAAAATAATATTTTCAATTTTTTAATGGAATCTTTAACTATGTATTCATTATAAAATTTTCAATTATTTATTCCTCAAAAGCATTATCATTGATTTCCATGTTTTCAAAATTTGGTTTTATAGATTTATTTATAAGGACATAAATATTTTAAAATGTAAATTTTTTATTTCTATCAAAAATATAAAAGTTTTATAGAAAATTTTTATCCAAAAATATATTTTTAAATATATTATTTTATAAATGGAATGATTTTGGATAAATTATTTAAATGGAATAACGATACTCAAGAAATTTTTAAAAATTTTATTATATTCTTTTCATCTATGTCCACATCATTTGATGTATTTTATACTTAATTCATGATGATTATTTATGATACAACCTACTATATTGTATTTATGATTTTATGATAATTTCTACCATAGATGTTCTATTTTGATACCATTCATGGTTTATGGTAAATGTATTGACATTTCATATGATCATTTTAATAAGAATTCTTATGATGTTAATGTTTCATCCTTTTCACATGATGAATGTCCTGGGCATTGTAAGTGATGGGAGGGGCCCACTAATCACCCTCTATGCATCTGTTGGTATCATGAGGAAAATTAGTTTCGGTTTTTACCAATTTATATATGGTATTGGAATGAGGCCTTCACTATGTGGTTATGAAGTCCACCATTATCCTTTCCATTATTCTGAGATCAGTAATAGATATTACATGTGATTATTCAACTAGTAACATATCCATGTGTATTTTTAAAGGGAATTATTTAATTTATTATTCTTATATTATGCTCAAATTATTTTTAAAAGGCTTTTTATTTAATTTTATACATTTCCTTAATAGTTCATTCTTATTCATGACAACTTTTTCTATGATGTTTACCCTTATAGAGCATCCGAGCTCACCCCTTTGTTATTTTGTACTTTTCTAGGGTACCATGATGTGTTTTAAGAATAAAATTACAAATTAAGATAAGATAATAATGGTGTTATCAGAGGATTATCTATGTAATATTATATTTCTTAAATTTTATTATATGGTTCATTTATGTAATTTTTTTCCAAGACTTCTAAAATGATTAGTCCTTCTGGATTTTATTCCTTGTAATCAATAAAATATAGTAAAATAATTCACCGTCTCCAGGATTCTGGGGTCAGGGTGTTATAGTTCGTATCATAGGAAGTTTACCGAAAACCTTGGAAATTATGTTTAGAAAAAAACGATTAGAAAACATAACCCTGCGAATGACTTTGAGGATAAGTTTATGTATAAGATATTATCCTTTAGATTTGGTAATCGGTAACCTATTATAATCATATAGATTTATGGATTAATAAAATTATACTTTAATTTAGAGGTCCTATAAAAAATTCTTCATGAATATATAACTATGATTAATGTCTCAAAGTTTGTGATTTTGGTTTTGGTCGATGGTTATAATCAATATGGTTATAAAAGTAATGGTTAAACTACTAATGACAATGAGAATACAAAAGAAAAATGAAATGAATGAAGTATTAATGAATAAGATAACGAAGTATAAATTATGATTAAATAATGAAGAAAAATGATTAAAGATCATGTGTATTAGGATTTATGAATTATTTCATAAATGGTGCTCTGGTTATAAGAATAATGAGACATATAATGATTACATTTTAGTACATATTTATCATGTATTTTGAAGAATAGATTGTTTATTTAATGAATTTTAGGTCATAATGTTATTTCTTAATATGATCCACATTATGTTGCTTGGGTAATCTGATATTATGCTTTATTTTGTAAATTTAGGGACCTTTTAAGACCGTTAATTTAGACAAAACTATTTTGGAAAATTCATAAGGCTACAATAATGTAATTTGAACATTGAATATTATTGATAGTGGTTAAAGTATTATTTATTAGACACATTGGACTAATATTATTGGTTTCATTAATCATTTTGAAGATGATATAAGTTCTTATGGGACTTATGATTTATCAAAAGTGATTTAGGTGTGAAAAAATATTTTTGAACATTCATTTACATGAGTAACGGATGAATTGAAAATTGTTTGAAGCCCCTCGAAAGGATGATATTATGATTAGGACATGGAATGAAATAAATTAAGTGATTATTTGAAAAGTAAAATAATTCTAAACTCTTTGGAATGTATCTTGAAACCAAAAATTTAAACCCTGTACTTTTTATGATTAATCAAATAGTCCCCTATATCAACATAGTGAATATACCATTGTGACAGTTAACTTTCTCCTAACCATGTCCTCTATCAGTCTCCATTAAAACATGATATTTAGATTTTTTTCATGTGAATGTCTCACACATTGAATCCATGTATATGTTATTTAGGGTAACCTTCATACTTCCATTAATTTATTTCAAATTAACCTTTTTATCGACCCTTGTTCTGATGTGGGGTTTCAATAATGGAATTTTGAATTATCAAACATCAGTTACCAAACTCAAATGTGAAAATTGTGGGGATGAAATGTATTTAAGGAGGAGATAATGTAACACCCCATCATTTCACTGTAGGTTTCTTCTTCTATAAAATAAATAGCATTAATTTTATGGAACATTGAGTTCGAGCGCACAATGATATAATAAATTATCTATTTAAAAAGGGGATAAGAATAGTATTAACCATGTTATGAAATTTATATTTTTCAAAAGTGACTTAATTGTTGATTTCAGAATAAAAAATTTATCTTAGGGTATTTTTTTTAAAAATAATGAAATGTTTCATTTTTTGATAAATGGTAAAAATACTACATTGTTTGTAAAAATAGATTTTTTCATTTAAATAATTATTTTAATTTTAAATTATTTTAATATAAAAATAGTTAAATAATATATATATTAATTCAATCCAATTCCTTGGATTCACTTTTATAATATAATTAGATATAAAAATTTATTGATCTTTTGAACATCTCTTTCACCCTCCTAGCATTATTTGCAGGATTAACATTAAATATAATTTTACTGCTACTGTAAATGGAATTTTGAAAAATAGACATACATGGTCGCAATTATTATAATTTTTTTGATATAATATGTTCAAATTAATTTTTTTGGTGAATAGTAACTGTTTTAATTTTTTATTTATTTACCACGGTTAAGGGTAAATCAGGTAAATAAAGCTGAAAATAATATTATAATATTTAAAAGTTTCCCTAAAACATTTCCTAATTCAATTGGATAGGTTTTTTTGACCAAAATAAACCATTGGTTGAAATTCTGAATTTTTTAATCCATTTGGGCGAGAATATGATATTTATTACGTTTTATTTAAAAATAAGATAGATATGTCATACTCAAACTTCTAATAACTATATAATTTTTAATATAGGATAACATATACATTAAATTAGAATATAAATGTTAATTAGAAATATAAAATTATTATCTTTATCATGATAATTTATTTATAATTTTTATACATTAAAAAATTAAATTTAACTGATATATAGTGATGATGAAATAATTTATTTATTAAATTAAGAATCAAATAAATTATATGAATAATGTGAAAATAAATATCATCTGATATATTTGATGTCATAAAATATTTTTTTTGGATGAAATTGACTTATTAGGTATGATTTAATATATTATTTCGAATGAATCACATAGTTATGATTATATTAAAAATAAAGAAAAATAAATAGTGTCAAAATAGACATAAATTTGATTTTAAATTAAATAAAATTTTATTAAAGAACATAAATTTTTAAAAATATATATTTCAGCCAAATAACTAATATAATGTCACATATGTCATAAATTATCCTATTGGGATTCATTTTATATTTTATAATGACTATATAACCGTATAAATTAAAAATAATAACATGTAACGGTAATAATTTAACGGGTTAAATAATGGTTAATAAAAAAAGATAATAATAACATAATAATAATTTTTTTTGAAATTATTTGATAATGGAAAATAGGACATTATCAAATTATGATATATTTTAAATCATTTAATGGACACTTTTTCAATGAAAATGTTATAGATATTATAAAAATTAATGAATCATTCAAAATGACACACTCTCATTTATTATATGTATAATAATTTTAAAATATGGATAACCATGAGATAACATAGATCATAAAAGGTCTTTAGATATTTAATATAATTTTCTATATTATTGGAATTTATTTATTATTTTTAGAGATTATATAATTATCGTAAATATTGACATAATAGTGAAGAAGTTATTATATTATTAAAAGAAATATCAAATAAATATTTATAATAATTTTAAAATAAATATACTTTGAAATAATATAGGTTCTTCACAAATTTTCTAGGTGAATATTACTTGTTATTAGTGCATTATATGGGTTGTATTGAAGTTATCTGTAGGTTTTAAAATAATTTAATATGAAAGTATGTAATAGTGTCAAAATTGATAATAGTTAAACATTATAAAAATAATAATTTATTAAGTTATTTAAAAATCATAAAAACATTAAAAAATACAAAATTATTATTATATGGTCTAAACTATCATAAAATGTTCATATATGAATAATTTACAACATATAAGTAAATACTTATAACCATTTAATATTTAAAATTTTATTACCACAATTTAAATTAAGCAGATTAAGTCTGGGTCAATGACAAATGATAAGGATAATTTTGTGAAATAAACATGTTTAAAAGTAATTGTTCAATATAATTTCGACTTATTCACATATAATCTTTGAAATAAATCACTTTCGAGCTATTTCAAATTGAAAATCAATTTATATTAAATTTATAATTTTGTCATTTCCTAAAGTGCTACATCCCTCTATTATAAAAGAGATCATCTCCAATTTTATTCACACATCCAAAACACTTTGTATTGGACAAATCCTGCTCATTAATCCTTAAAAAATTACCGTATTCATAATATAGGCCATACATTAGGAATAAAACCATCTTAAGGATTCCTATTGTGTAAATAAAAAAAACACTCAAAGAAGAGGTAATTGTTTTACATACTATTTCAATGTTCTTTTCTTCTAATACTTCCTTTCCATTAGTTTTTTCCATAATAAAATAATAACCCTAGCATCTATTATATGATGATAATTTTTTATGATAATTTTATAAACATAATCCTCTTTTTACCCATCCTATGTAAAATAATATCACAGTGTGTGCGTACATATGACTTACCATCTGCACACCGTGGTGTAAACTTTTTTTCATCTATAATTTTTTTTGATGGAATAATTATAAATATAAATGATTTAAATAATAAATATAAAATGATAATGATTTTTTATAATTACTATACAGTCCAATTCCATAAAAATTAACCATTAACAGAATGATATTATTTCTCATGCTTACGTACGACCAACCACATCCACGACACGATGACATTCATTCTCCTTGTTAACCACTCAATAATGATTATAAAAATATATATAATTAATAAGTATGAAATAAAAATAATAATTATAATATATTTATTTATTTATATATATATTTAACTTACTTTATCTTACTCAATACGATAAGAAAATGAAAACATTGTTCATGAATAAGTATGACTTACCGTCTCCATGAATTGTGTATTCCATTTCATATAAATGTATATATATATATATATATCTATTATATATGTTTATAAACTAAATATATTATATATATATATATATATCATTCTATATATTATAGAAGTTATTAAATCATGATATAATCCATAATAACATGTCAAAACACAGACGATAAACAAAG
The DNA here is from genome assembly GCA_963277665.1 of Viscum album. Taxonomy (NCBI): domain Eukaryota; kingdom Viridiplantae; phylum Streptophyta; class Magnoliopsida; order Santalales; family Viscaceae; genus Viscum; species Viscum album. The sequence goes on along the minus strand of OY728121.1, from coordinate 1,897,125,927 downwards.
CGATTGTTACCCAACATGTTGATTTATATTAAAAATTATTAATAAATGGGTATTATAAAGACAAAATTATTCATATATGATATCATAAATATTATTATAATTCTTTTACAAGGTAATAATATGTTTAAAACAACTATACAAGAGTTTCAGACACATTTATAGAAAATCAAACCTAAGGTAAGGGTTAACACCACAATCACATTATTATCCATGATTGTTTATATGTAAGTATTTTTTGGAAATATTTATCATCCATGTAAAATCATAATAAAAATATTTTTCAAAAGAATATTTTAAATTTTTTTTAAAGTTAATTTTTTAATAATACATCATTTTAAATTTTTCTGTGATTTATTCCTCTAAATCATTCTCATTCATTTCTATGTTTTCAAAATGGGATTTATGGATTTAATTATAAGGAAATTAATATCTATAAGTGTTATTTTTTGAATTTCTATCAAAAGTTTCAAAATTTTATATTACAATTGGATTCAAAAATATATTTTTAAATATCTCTTTTTATAAATTCGTGTCTTTTCAAAAAATTATTTAAACAAAAAATGAGTATTTTTATCAAGAATGTCTTAATGATTTTATTATATTATTTTCATCTATGTCATGATGTTTTATTAGATTTTATGCTTTATTGAGGTTTATTGTTTATGATACAACCTACCATACTGTATTTAGTGGTTTATGATATGCTTGGTTGTAGATATGCTATTTAGATACCATTTATGGTTTGTGGTTAATGTATTGACATTTTATATGCTAGATTTAATGAAATTGTTTATGTTGTTTATGTTTCAATCATTTAATATGTGGATTATATTAGAATTATTATGTTATGTGTGGGGCCCACTATAGTCCATCTATGCATCAGTTGGTCTAATGAGGTAATATACTTCAGGGGTTTACCTGTTTATATATGGTCTTGGCATGATTCCTAGACGGTGTGCTTATAATTTTCAATATTACGCATTCTCATATTAGTTGATTAGTTATTGATATTACATGTGATTATTTGTCCATTATAATATCCATGTGTATGTTAAAATATAATTATTTGATTTATTATTTCCATATAATGCTTATGATTATGTTTAGAAGGATTGTTATTCAGTTTTATACACTCCCTTAAATGTTCATGCTTATATATGATAGTTTTCTCTATATTATTTACCATTACTAAGCATTTGTGCTCAACCGTTTCTTATGTTTTACATTCCTAGGTTTCCAAGATATGTATTATTACAAATATTTAGTGTTATGATATGATAATAATTGGTTTTTCAAAATATTACCTACGTTTTATTTTGTGTATTTAATTATATGATAATGTTCATGTATGCAATCTATTTTCCAAAATGAAAAACTGATTGGTCCTTTAGGATTTGATTCCATAATCATGGTAATATACTAAAATAATTCCCCGGATCCACACTTCTAGGTTTTGGGTGTTAAAATAATATATTATTAGTTTTCTTTGTATTAGATATGTTCAAGGTGGATTAATGATTGGCTATTGGTTTTGGACATGCCTCAAAAGTGGGTTTCCAGACTAGGAATTAAATTGAAGGATTTTTTTTATTAATTTAGGTTGTTCTATTAAAATGTTTGATTATGTTTTCTTGTTTTACCTGAGTGATTTGGGGTCTGTTCATGTTGTTCTTCTATGTATTGGATGAGTTTAATTAAAAATGATTTAAAAATGGATTTACATTGGTTAAAACCGTATTTAAGTGACCTAAACTGGAATAGGAATGTGATTCCTAGGGAACTGTTTATATTATAATATGACCTTCTATATAAATTTATATCTAATGTTGATACTTAAATTGTGTAAAATGATGCGGGGCTTCATTCCTTCATGTATAAGAAAATATGAAATGCTTAAATGAAATAATAGTTACATGTTTCAATAAAAAATGACCATATATATGAATAAAATCATAAATGTGGTATGAGAATGACCTTACGGTGGACTTGATGATTTATAAAATCCTTCCTTATTGGTTGAACATAATTATATATGGATTCACCCAAATTAGTGGGTTTGGATGATTTGATGGAGGAACCCATAGTGATAGGATTGGATGATATGATGGATATGTCTATAATTCCAGGTTTTAATGTTGTAATGAATAATCTCATTATATAATTGTTCATGATACCTTTTTGGAAAATGTTTGTCATGTCAAATAAATCATATGGGGTGGTCAATGATAATTAATAAAAATCCATTATTTGGTATATAGTACCATATGGAATGAACCTTAAATGTGTTTTATGATGTTATAGTTGGGATAGTCATAACGAAAAGATTCAAAGACACACACACACTTGGAGAAACCAGTATGGTTGATTGGGGTCGTGGACATAAGGATAAATGATGATCTATACCGACATCAGGTTTCACTACAAAAATGGGTTTCAATTTCCTCCTAAGGTTTTATTTAAACCTGTTAAATTCATATAAAAAGTATTTTTAGCACATCTACATGAAATTTATTATTATATTGTTAATAATAAGGGACACCAATATTGTTCATCTACAGAATTTCACTCACACCCTACTCAGGCCTCCATTGAACAAGGGTACCTGAGAAAACACCACTTTATTTATTGTATATGTTTTGGACTGGGATACTAGAACAAAGCATGATACCTTGTGTTTAATCCATGACTGATAACCATTTTGTGATTCCTTTAGTTATATCGTTTTTTTACTTGGTGTATTTTTTTAGTTTGTTTGAATGAGTGTATGACATGTATATTATGAATTTAATTTGTTACAAAATGTTTATTTGGATTATTTTTGACACTCCCTATATTTGATCATCAATTGTTTTAAATAGATGATATCTATACATGATATTATTTCTTCTATTGTTTTTCTAGGACTAGTGGGTATAACCTTTCTACTATACCATAATTGACCACCTCTTATACTATATATCCTATGGAATAAATGGAGGTGTGTCAGAGGTATTATAGTTTTCATCTAGTCTGAGGATTGTACATTATTCAGGGTAGTGGGATATTGCACAATAAATGTTCTATAAATTATTTACTTATAATTTATGTTACAAACTTAGTCAAATTAATTTATTTTATTAAAATTTATTGTAACTCAATTTTTACCAATTTCATTATAGTTTTTGTTAACTCAATTTGTTTTATTAATTTATTACATATTCACATGAACATATTTCATTTAAGTTGGTCACATTATAATATTTGTTTATATTATTCTGTATCCTATAATTTTTAAAAAATTTACAACATAAAAGACATTTCAAATATGTCATGATTCATTGAGTATATTACCAATAAGGGGTATTGATAAATCAAATATCATTTCATTGAGTTATAATGTTTCATCTTGAACAAGGATTTTCAAAGCATAGGTTCCCCAACGAAATATTTTATTATTTGGTATTTTATAATCCCCTTCGTGAAAATGATGTTTTAATGTAAATGAATGTTTTTTAAACTTATTTTAATGTAATTTTGGAACAAATATATTTTGAAAATAATAAAAAGGGGATTACCGTTCAATTTAATTTGTTTTTCCTTACACTCCTCAATTCTCCAACACCAAACATATATATTTTCAATGATCCATTATTGAAAAGTATTTTTAATTTAATAGTTTTAAAAAATCATTCACGTAACTTTTAAAATTGATTCCATTAAATGAACCATGTTAATATTTAATTAATGACAATGTCAAAAAAAAATTCTAAATGTTTTTTTAAATTATTTATTTCCATTTCCCATATAATTTTAAAAATTATTAACCCTAGTGGTAATCATATAATAATTATTGTAGTGTTAAAAAAATACTATAATAATTGATAAATCATTTGAAGATATAATGTAATTTATACCATTGAAAAAATAAAAATCATATTTTCCACTCCCTAAAATACCAATGGGAAATTAAAATAACCATTTTTATCTGTACATCATATAAAAAAGTAATAAGAGAAAAAATTGAATGTTCCCTTGAGAAATATTCAAAAAATATTGGTTTGATTAAAAATGTGGGTATTCATTACACATTTACCCTATATAACACCTATAGATTCACTTTATATCAAAAATGAATAGAAATATTGGTTCAAGAGAATCTAGACCAACAAATTAAAAGTTATTAGTGTAGAATTAATGTTTGGGATGTGAGTAATGTACACTAAAATAGTGCATCCTTGAATTATTATGGAATAATAAAAGAGTAAATTTTATTATGATCATCAACTTATTTGATCCATAACAAGATAGATCAGTTTTCCTCCTCAGCCCTGATCCCAAGATAAATTGTAAGGGGTGAAATAAAATCAGTGGAATTATGTAAGAGGTGATATCCAAAATCGTTTTAAGTATGATAAGAACATAGAAATAAAATAAAGACATTATAGATCAAAACATATAGTGATATAAATTTTAAATGCATAAAAATCTAATTCCAATTAATTTTACTATATTTATTATTCGTGCAATGTTAAACAAATACTTTTTTCAATCAGAAGATTATTCTTGTATGTACATGGTATTATTTTTGTCTCTTAGTTTGTATATTTTTTTTCAATGGTAATAATAAAATTCTGAATTAATAATGTTTTACCTTTCTAATGAGAACAAAAATAGAGAAAAACAAACACCAAGTCCAACTCTTCCTGTTTGTAATAAATTAGATTTAAAACAGTCAAGTTTTCCACTCTTAGTGGAATTATGTTTCTTGGATTAATAGTACATGAACACAGGTATATTTCAAAAAACATATGGGAAGAGAATTTTGTTTTTATAGTTTTTAAATTTCTTTACATTGTTTTACACATTATTTTTTATTTTATAAGGTATTTTCAATTAATAACTATATTAATATGAGATCAGTTCTATGTAATTTCAATGGTGATTTTCAATGTGAAAACCAAGTAGAAGTTATAACTACAACATTATATAAGATATCATGTGGTTGGATACTAGGATTTAGTTAGTGGTGATTAAATGTTACATTTAAACTAGAGTGTGAGAATGGATTAAAGAAATTCCATGATGAATTGTGATATTGTTCATTATAAATTTGAAAATTTCTATATAGAAATCATCTATCATGAAATAAAATTAAAAAAGGAAAACAAAATTAAAACTACAAATGTAGTTTTTTGCCTATAAAAAATGAATTACCTTTAATTGAATTATAGTTTAACAGTTTTTTCATTATAAATCATGATTTGGGAAGAAAATTTCAATTTCTAAAGTTTAATGATAGTTAGTTTGTTGGATAAACCCATAAAACAAGTGTTTTAGGTGAATCTTGTTTTGGAAATCATTCTCAACTTTTATTATTATGATTATTTTAAAAAAATTCTGATTAAATAAATGGAAAAAAATTTATAAAATGAAAAGAAAAATAATAATGGTTTTATATCACTAAAACCAATCATAATATCTTTATTTCCATTAATAAAGTGGAATGATTAATTTCAATTTTGAGTAAAATGAGAGGTAACAAAACACCACAGCCTGCACCCACGACATTCATAAGTACATTAATTAACCTAATAAAAATGAAATTTACTCACAAGAAGAACCTTTATATCTACATATGAAAAAAACTATGGATTTTATGCTTGATAGGGATATTTTAAGAATGAATTTAGAGAACCTATATTTCAAAACCATTTAAAAAAATATTTTTCTAAAAATAATTAATTAAAATATCACATAAGATATGAATTTTAATAATTATATTGTTTTTGTTTTATTTTTTAAATAAAATATACAATTATATTCATGAAAAATGCCACTGAAATAAGTGGTAGAAATCACATTTTTAAAATACATCTAGAAATACATAAAAAATCCAATATCATATGTAATAATTTTTATTTGAATTTATTAATTAATGGTGTTTTAAAAACATTTTTGGAAATTCATATATAAAATAACTAATGATGATTAATTAGTGGATAGGGTATATCTCTATTAGTGGCGTTTGAAAATAATTATTTGATAACCATTTCAATAAAATATATTGTGGATCTATCTAAAAACACTTATATAGAAACATATATAGAAAATAAATTTATATAAATATTAAATGTTTTGAGAATTTTGTAATTAGTGGTTTTTTAAAACACTTATTTTTAGAACCAAGTTGAAAAATCTATATTATAGTTCTTTTTCACAAAATTTCTTTAGAAACTACATTACAGTTATATTTTACAACATTTTTCTTCAAACTAATATAAAACCCACTTAACCAAAGTAATAATTGTAATAATCATTTACCAATTAGTGGTGTTTGACAAAACATGTCTGTAAACATATATACAATAACACTTATTCAATGTAATAAGTGATAAGAACATTTCCCTATTAGTATTGTTAGAAAACTTATAAACCATTTCAAGCCATTTACAACAATGAAATGTAAATAATACACTAAAATAACATTACTAACTAGTTATAGACAACAAATAAATCATTCATTCTTGAAAAACATATGATATATGAATAAAGATATTAAAAATAATAAGATTCATATATCTTAGCATCCCCAAAATATATAATGATTCCCAAAAAAATAAAAACAATTGATATATAATTTTATTTCATTTTTTTCACTTATTTCTATATGGGGATAGAAAACATAGTTTAAATTAAGTTATTACATGCACAGAATAGAAAATTATATGATCACTATTTGATATTTAGATTTTACAATATTCTAAATTCAACCAAAATGAAATACATGTTATATAATATACATCAAAATATAATTCCAATATTATTAGATTATACAATTATATAATCCAAAAATAGATAACTTTAAATAGGATTTGATTAAGTGTTAATATAAAAATTTCTCTTGATACTTTACTTTATATCCTATTACGCCCAAAGGGTGTGTGTTGGATTTTTCGACAATAAGTCATGAAGAAGGTGATTTATTGACTATATATGAATATTGGATTTTTATGGTGGTTGTATTTGAAAAAAATGTGTTATTAATACTTGGGAATACCTAAAAGATTTTATTTATGGATAAGTGTTTGATAGGAGCAACCCTCTCAAGGCTACACCCGACTATCCTGGCCAGACAATATGGTGTATGTGTTCAAAGACATTATGTTGATGGGATGGTTGGAGAGGAAGCGTAGGTTCATGTTAGTGGGGGAACATTGTTGCGATGGTCAGTTCAAGGTAATATTAAGGTACTTTTTTCAATACTCATATGAGTTTGTATAGTGGGTTATAGGAGAGCACCGATTCTAGTCAAACATTACTGGACGGTTGAGGGAAGTCATAGTAATTATACTACATTGTTCTATGAGTATAATTTTGATGAGGGAAATGGAAAATAATTTTCACTATTCATTGATAAATGAAAATCTGCATGTGATATTCAAATAAAACACGCTCCTCACCTAAAAGGAAAATATATCAATAGTAATATTCCTCCATCTCTTGTTATTGTCTCCATGCCACAAGATGTGAACACTATGCTTCAAATGCTTGTTCGAACCGTGAAAAAGTCTTGGAAACATCACCACACAATTTTAACTTGCATCATTTTCATGGAAGATTCCTATGAGAAATAATGAATCCTTGAATAGGAATTATTATAGCCACGGTATACTTATCTATAGTGAGGAAAAGAAGATGAAGAAGGACCCACTATGTTGTAGTATCAAGGATCAAGATTTTTTTATGGGATTTAATTTCTATTTAAAGGTGTGGTTGAACTATTAAAAGGTGTTTCAAAGATACATATGGGTTTTCAAAAAGATTTTTTAAAGAGGTAATTCATTAACAATTTATCCTTTGTCATGTGGACCAAGTGATTTTGCTAAGGGTGAGATCTCCATCCTATATGCATGAGTATAAAGTCATGTAAATTTCATTTGATGTTATTAAGCTAGTCATACATGAATTTTTAGTTTCATGACATGTGGGAAAATATGGAAATAATTATAAAGAAATACATGAATAATAGATCTTTCTATGGGTTGTAATCTTGGGAGTTCATATTTTCAAATAAGAAAGAATTGACATGCCAACCTAAAATTTAGGTATTCATCTTATAGATATTGAAATATTAAATACAAAATCATGGAGTTTATATATTTGTTTACAACATTTTTATATATTTTTAAAATAAAGAAATATTACACATCACATTTAAATTAGGTTCAACTATGAAAATGTACCTCCTTGTTTATAAATAAGGAATGTTTAAAATGATATTTTGATACACCTATAAGAAGAATAATGTTGGAAAGGGAAATATGGGGGAAACTACTATTAAAATTTTATCATATTTTTTCATCTAAAAAAAGTGGGAAAGACTTTGGTTCATATTTCTATATCATTACTAGATGATATAGTAGAATGAAGAAGAGTGTAAATCTATAAGATCAGGTTCATAGAAATAAAATAAAGGAACAAGGAGATAATCTATCATTATAATATACTTGTAATGTTTAAGGATATCATCAAATAATAATTTTATTCCAGGAATTATTATTAGGGGAGAGTTACTGATATAGTCTGTGGTATGTAACAAATCTAACCCTCATATATGAGTATCTAAGTCTATCTGGAATAAATAAAATGAAGTTTACTATATTGAAGATAGATGTGAATTCATTCAATTATATAAATTGGTAAAGTGTATATTTTTTCATAATGATGATGGTTAGACAATTAGGTCAACAAACTAATTGAATTCTTAATAGAATTAGTGCATTGAGTGGAGAAGAGTGTTTCACCTTGGATCTATAGAGTGACCTTATGAATAATTGTAATATGACAGTGAGTAGTACTACTTCATAAAACACCAACACATAATTGGTGTGTGATCCTTATATATTTCAATTTGGGTGAACTAAGTACAAAACCTTGTGTCTCATGTGATTTAAACTCTATAATGAGAATGTTCTGGGATGTTGTTATTATTATCAAGATAACAAGTTCAATGATTATTCATTCAAATAAGGGAACAATGTAATGAATAAGTGGTGGAGGTTTAAATTGTTTAACACCCTGATTCATCTCCTAGGGTGTACATGCTCCTATCATGTGGTTTTAAAAACTAATATTAATGAGATTATTCAAACTAACATATATAGTGTGTGGAGTTATCTATGAATTTTATAGATATGGAGTTTACTATTAATACTCATGTTTTTGATGGAAAAAATAATGTAAATGGAAGAAGTAATTTAAGTCAAAACATTGAAAAACATATTGGTATAACTTTTAATGTATTTAAGGATGGTATTTTGTTGATATGTTTAAATATAAGGTTTTATGAAACATATCTAACAAACATTGAGATTAATTTCTGTGCAAATTATTTTTTAAAACAAGCTGTGGTGGAATCCATATTCAAAGATATTTCTAATTACAAATTTTATGAAGACATGTTTTTGAAATTTAAAGAGATGTATGAATGTAAATACATTATATAATAAATAAGTACAATTAGTTCAAGTGATTATCATATATTTGTTATTCGTGATGTTAATCCTATTAAATAATAATTCAATTTTTTTATAAGAAAAAGGAACATAGTTCAAGAAAATATTAACCAAGAAATTAGGTAGAATATTAGTATAAAAAGTTGGTTCCCTTGACATATCTGATTCAAAACGTATAGAATATATTTCTTATATATATTTATATATAGATTTTGTTTCATCTAAATATTTTGAGGATATAGAAACCAATTCATCTGGTAAATTTGATTAATATTGTTCAAAACAGAAAAAGGAGTTTCAAGACATGAAAAATTAAATTAAATTAATGAATTCTGGAGGTGATAATAATTATGATATCATGAAATATTTTTAAGAAAAAAAAATTATGTTGATTAAGTTAATGATTCAAAGGAAACTGTCATAAAAATTAAAATGAATTTAAATGTTCAATGTGATAAAATTTTGGATCTTATTCAATAAGTAAAATAAAGAATAGAAAAAATAGAATCTCCACAGAGCATCCACAACTATCATATTGAATAGTATATTGAGAAATTGAAGATGTTATTCACTGAAAATAAAACATATATAGAGATCTATGAAGTCCAAATAATGTTCATAAATTAGAAATTTAATGAATTTGAGGATGAGCTACATGTTGTGATGATAAACTATAGAACTGAAGATCCTGATGGGGAAACTCTAACAAGTAGAAAACAATACTCATCCTAGTTGTAGAAGAATGGATGCCCATATCTATTGGAATTATGGTAAATTATATTCATGGTAAAATGAGATTGAAGTGTTATTTTTTGGTAAGGACTAGACACACTATGGGTGGGTGGCTGTGTGTGTTGATAAGAAATAGGTTTCATTAAGGAAGACATGTTGTAACCAAATATCAATAAAGGTAGTCACATAAATGTTATGGTTTTAATAAGGAATGTTATATCTATGAAAACACTTTATTTGTGTTATGATACTACATTAATATAATCAAGTAAGAAAGATGATAAAATTTGTCTATCCATTTATTAGAAAACATGAATTGAAGGAAGAAAAAATAGTTCACCTAGAACCAGATCATTTCTGATGAATTATAATAAAATACTAAATCATATGAAGATTTCACAAGTGTCTGTAATGGACTTGTAAAAATATTAATTGAGGAAAAGGAAGGGAAATCTTATTAAGTATGTTCTAGTGTTGACTAGGTCCATGAACATGGACAATGGATTTGAATATGAATAGACGACAGTGATATCGGCTTCAAATGGGAGGTGTACTCAACAACCATCATGCAATTACTGGAAGCATTCCATAAGAGAAAATAATAATCAAGAAATGGATCTTCTGGTAATAATATAACAAATAACGGGTAATTATTGACTGGGTTCACTTATACCACAACCATGTATGAACATAATATTGGTGGAGTACACATTTCATAGAGAAGGAAGTCTAGAAAAAGTGAAATAATGATTTATTAATTGAAAAATCATGCACTAGTGGGACAATTCCCATTATATGATATAATTACAAGTCAAATTTTATGATGAATTACTAATAAATCATTCAGAATATGTTTTTAATAGTGGTATTGTGCAATAAAACACCACTAATTTGATTTTTAAAAAAGGGTTTCTTTGTAAAGTCTAATAAAAATACCCACCTTAATGAGTATATAGGTACCATTCTACCCTTTTACTGTATCTTCTATCTAATTAATGGAGTTATTTAGTGATACGAACAAGGGATTGGGCTGTAACTTTAGGTAATACTATGGGGTGGTGATGTGTAAGGGAGTAGGTGTGTGTCCAAAAACTGTGATGGGAAGTATTGTAAATGCAATTAGATGTTTTTTGGGATGTTTTATCAGAGTAGGATGGCGTTAATACTATCACATTTAATGAGGGGATATTTTAAGAGTAAGGGTCTTATGTTAATTTATATCAATAGCTATTAGAAAAATGAGGGCTAGGCCTTGGAATCTTGGAGTTTCATATCTTGGAGGAATCTTATTTTTTCTTCATATTCTATCTTATCTTCTATTATTCTATGATATTCTGCAATTTTTGTACATAATCATTACTAATTATAATGAAATTGTTTTTTTTCTCTATCTATATTTTAGCTACCAATCATTTGATTAATTCATTTTGAGTATTTAGATATAGATAATATTTATTGATGATAAAGTACTAATGATATTGAAAAACATGTGATCTATATAGTAGATTCTAGATAATGTTATTATATTCATAGTGGTGAAATAACAATGTCATAGTGTCCATAGTGTTCAGAGAATTTTCCTTCTCACTCAATAACATACATCATTGTAGTAGAAATTCCACATAGTATTGGTGTTTAGTGCAGAAAAGTTCTTGATTGGATGATTTGATGAAAATGTGATTGTTTCTCAAGAGAATTCAATATGAGAGAGAATTTGTTTTATATTCCACCATGTGACGCCAATCATTATCACAAGAAAAGAAAAACAGACTTGTTAAAATTCATATGAAAGAGAACATAATAGCTGGATGAACATTATAGGAGGAAAAATAAAATAATAACCTGATTTAAGGGAGCTTCTATTATTCTATCATGCACGGATAATCATATGAAAGATCTATGTGATTTATTAGAAAAAAACCATGTTCTAGAAAAATCTTGAATAGATAATTGTGGAATTATATTGGAATGATCCAGAATTCAGGAGAAATAGAAAACAAGAATATTTCTCAAGTAGAGAAATGTAAGAAAAAATAGAGGTATCAATATAAGATTGAGTAACACATATAATGTATTGGGGTTGGAATTTATTGTAGCAATTGAATACAAATGACCCTTCCTATATTCACTTCAATGAATCAAATCAAGAGAGTTTTTTCTGTGTTGTTGAAGGGGAAAAGAATTTTGTGACTTCTCAATATGTGGATGAACATCAGTATGCCAAAAAACCTCAAACTATGGAAGCCATGGCGAATTCATTCCCCATGTATATGTGATGAGAGGAGTAGGAGTAGTTGTCGACACTAGAATTGGATCCTATTAAATTGACTATTTTTCAAAAGGTATCAATTAATTCATCAATGAGGTCTAAATAAAAAATATAGAGTAGTAGAAGACGAACTGAGAAAAATCAATGCAAGTTTTTGTTACTTTTTCCAGAAAAAAATGTCCATCGAAATATTTTTATATTTTATGGAGGATCCAGTGGATTTTAGTCAAGGTCATGTGTCATGAAAAGATCCAATGAAGCAGCCATCCCAATGTTATAATTATGAATTTTTTAAACCTACTGTTTATAAAGAAAAAAAATTGAAAATACAAGTTTATATAGAAATATAACTGTTTTGGAAGGATTCAGAGATGGACGATATGTTCAGAAGGCTATAATAGGGTTCTTTTTGTAGTGGTTTCATGAGAATGAAATGTCCTAGGACTAAAGAGAAGTTATAGAGGATCAAGACAAAATCACCATAATTATTTCCATCATAATAACTAAATTTCATTTAAAGGATATGAGGATTTCATTATACTATATATATGGATGAGGTTCCAAAATGATTTCAATATCTGGGGGAATATATATAAATTTTATTGCTATGGGTTCAGGTATCATTTAGAGAAAAGTTTCATCTTTTTTAGATGAAATGAATACATTTAAGGTTATGTGGTGTGTTAGGAACTGCTATAAGAATATATGTATGTTGTTTTTAATGGTGTTGGTAATATGATCATTGAATAAAATAAGTGAATATCTTTTCTAAACATCAGGGTGTCAATAAATGTGATTCAGAATACGCAGATCATGATTTTGATCTTTGGGAAACCGTAGTTCAGAACATTAATATTAGCATGAATTCCAAGAAACACCCAATAGACAACACCTCATTAGAAATACTATTTGAGAAGAACATGGTCAATAAATTTTAAAAATCTATAATAAATTGAGTGAGTGCACATACTTATAAGAAAAATAAGAGAATGATTTTCGAAAGGCTCTCTTTGGAATCATAGATGATGGAATCATTTCACATGATTATACATGTATTGAGAATTTGAAAATTTCAAATTTAAAAATTGTATTTATGGTTCTTCTTATAATTGCAATGATCTTCCCACATAATATTTATGAGTCATTTTTAATGTTGTTCTTGTTCCCTATAGTAAAATTTTCATACTAAAAAAATTATAAACAAAATTCAACTGAATTGTCTATTTTATTGATAATATTTCTATAAAAAAATAATTGTAGATGGAAGAATTGTTTTGAGGATGGTTGAGATATTGATGAGAAATTGGAAACAATATCTTTCCACAGGAAGACATGGGAGTGGGTTGATTTTTTAGATGTTGTTTGAGGAAGAAGTAAATCCTATGAATATATAATATACTCTAAAATTGATGTTTAAGATCAAAACATCTTCCATTAGCTATTATAGGGTGCACTACTAGAACCTTTTACTGGAATTATGATTCTATAAGGAATTTTTTTATATATATTGGAAAGTAATTTGAATAGGAATCCCAATATATTGCTGAAATATCATCGAAATTGGCTATAGAGGAGATCAGGTTTCATGTTGTTCAAAATATAAATATGGAACTACCTTAAGAAATCTAGAAATTTTTTATATCATAGTATTGTTGCTGTAATTCATTAGTTTTAACACCTTTTGGATAAGGTCAAATTTCATGAAATTAGTAATGATGAGTATTTTGGGACGGGTTTTTTCTTTAGGGGAAAATGCATGGTTGGGTTTTACAATAGATTAAGTGTCTTTCTAATAATTTTCAATGAAATATTATAAATGGCATTAGAATGTTACTAGGATACTAGATGAGAGTAGGTTGGGACTGATGTTGTTAAATTAAATAAGGGGAAACGTTTGAAGTAAGGTGGATATAAATGGTTTGTAATAATTTCTAGAAGCTCCTAGAACTCGGGGGATTAGGCCTCAACCTCTTGGTGAGTAATCTATTGGTGGTGTATTCTACATCCTAACTTTATCCACATTCTGTTTTATTCATATGTTGTATTATTTAATTAATGCACTAATCCACAACTATATATAAAGAAATTTATTGTTTCTCATTTTCTATATCTTTTAGATACATATGATACTATATTTAAGGGGGATATGATCTATGTGGTAGTATCTCCAAATAGGGAAATTTGGATTTTTTTTGTTAAATATTATTTATTCTTTTAAATATTCATGATGACATAGTTCCTCATTAAAAACATAGATTTTCTCTCTGTTTAATGTCTTATAAATTCATAATTACATACTGAAATTACATTAAATTTCTTTGAAATTCATTAAATAAATATTTCAAGTTCATGAACTCAAGATGGAACCAGTGTATTGTTATTGAAATTTGTCTATGTGGACATAAATGATAAAGAAAGTGTTCCAATACTAGATCTGTTCAAATATGATCTGTGGTTCTAATTTTTTTATATTAAAATAAATAGAATCCATGAATTTTCTAATTCATGACATAATTTCAATTAATTTGATGATATATTAAATATTTAATGGACTTATAGCATTTGGTTGAAGGGATTTGGGTGTCAAAATTCAAATTTGAGTCTTCCCAATGATTTTGGGACTATTATTGGATGTCATACAAAGGTATTTAAGACTATATTTGATGATACAATCTCTTAGATATGTGAATCGATATCTTGATGAAGAAGCTTCAACTTTTTAAAATTTTACATACATTTATTTTACTCATATAAGATAGTATAATCTGAGAGGTTGTTTAGGATACAATAATCTTTTCATGAGAACTAATGATATCAACAAGTTATTCACATCAAATAATTATCCCAAAATATTCTTGAAAGCAGTGAAGACACATAAGGGGAGTTAGATTCTTTAACATAAACACTTCTCAACCATACATAAAATAAGTTATATATTTATTAAAATAGAATAATTATGAAATGAAGTAGTATCACATGTTTGGTATTGACAAATTTAATATATTTATGTTTTAAGTGATTTGTATCTCACCTATGTGAAATTATGTTTTTATGTATCATTTTTGTGGGAATTTTATTGATATCTTGTGGGTATTTTATTACTCATGTTACAATGTGTCTTTTGGAATAGTAATTATAAATATAGACAATATTAACATTTGTAAAATTTAATATTATATCTTACATCGAGCTATGGCATAGTAGAATTAGACGATATGTTGGAAAGTATTTGAACAGTGGAGATTCACTAAATATATTTTAAAATAAGAAATGAAATTGTAATATTAAAATGAATTCTATGTTCATGGGATGATTCAAAATTGAATGAAGTTCTATGATAAATTATTTTACATGGTTTTTTTAATGTACTATGAGGTATCATGATATTTATTTTAAATCTTGAATTATTAACATTATGATAGTATCATAAATTTCCATAATGAATTTTGTTCAAGGAGTTTTTCTGGAAATGAGAGTAATAATGGAGGTGATCCCCTAAAGAAAATATATAAGAATATCCTTTTTAATTTCATTAATAAGAAGGTAGAGAATAAAGAGAAAATAGATTGAAAATAAATAATTTTATGTATTATTATCAAGATAATTTCAAAGGGAGAAATTTCTTCACACAAAGGGTGTATATTGGATTTGTTAATAATATGTTTTGAAGTCATAGTTTTATTGATTATATGTGAAGATCATGTTTCAATATTGTTTGTTGTTGAATAAAAAAAGGTGTTATTAAATCATGGATATAAATAGGGGATTCTATTTGTGGCTATGATTTTTACATGAGTTTATAAAGAAAGTATGATAACCCTCTCAAGGTTTTCACTTTACTAGACTAACTAGACAAGCAAGTTGTTTACCTCATAGGTTCCAAGTTGAGTGGGATATAAGATTCAGATTGTATGTGTACATGTATATGAGGAATGGTAGGTACACCGGTTGGTGAAATGTAAGAAAATATTTATTTTTAAAAACTCATATAGTATTGTAAAGTGTGGCATGGGAGAGCACCAACCCCATTCATACATGACTTTGTGATTGAGGTGTGTGTTGTTTTATATACAATGTTGGACAATATATGGAATTATAATGATGGATGAGGTAAACAAATGGAACTGTTCATAACTAATGTAAAATGTGTGTGGGTATTCCACTAAAACATTTACCTCAAATAAAATTATGATTCTTCGGTTACATCCTTCATTCCACATAAGCTCATATCACCAATATAAAGGATATGAACACTAGATCCCATATGTTTTTTTATTGTAGAGGTTATCATGAGTGTTTAGTGTGTTTTGGTAGGGAGTATTCAATTCATCCATTAAATAAAATTTATTAGGATGAGGAATCCATCTATTTTAAAAGAAGGTTGATTAGGTTTTTTGTTCAAGGATACAATTTTTAATGTATTGGGACATCCTTGGGAAGGAATTCAAGATTTTATTTTATTCTATAGTAGATATAGAAGGATTTGGTAGAAGATACTCAAGATACAACCATGAGAGTTAACATCATTTTCTCTTCTATCCTTATATTATTATTGGGTAATAATAATTTTTAGTTATGTTTTATAATTTTATCACACTTGAAAAAATACCATATTTTAATGATTGAAAGGAAAATATTCTTGGAAAATATTTTTTAGACCAACTATTCTATTATACCTGGTTCATTAATTGATAGATATGATGTGTCGAATCAATTTAGAATATTAAAAATTCAACAGGTTGATTCAAAAAATGATGGATGATATATTAAAATCAATATATATACATAGATTTAATATATGATACATGTGTGGAATACCGTGACCTTATAAAATTCATGTTAATATAAATAAAATTTATATTCAATGTTTTGCAGGTGATAGTTTGAGGCCTATCACTTAAATTATAATAGAAAGTATCGAAATCAATGGATATGCTCTCACAGAAACAGAAATAAATATGTAGAGTTATGTTGGTGTTTTGAATTAATCAATAATTTCATAAAAACATCACAGTGAGTTGAGAAAGATATAAAATATTTGATATATCGCCTGTTTGGGGGATATTTGGAAGGGAGTATTTCATGGCCGATGAAGCTCACCAGGTGAGAGGAATTTTTTGTCCACAAAAATTCATTGATAAATGTGATATTGAACAAGAAGTTTATGTAATACTGAACTATATCAGTTATAATAAGAGTGGGATTGGTGTATCAAGTCATTCAGAGTTTAGTACATTAGCAATGAATTTTGAATCACTTCGTTTTTTAGGGAATGATCTTATTGTATGTATAACATGGGATGATTCATATTTTAGGACCAAAATCATTTTTTCATCAACGGGTACGCTATGTGAAATTTTTTATGGAATATAATGTATATAATTGGATACATTTCTTAATGATGAAACTAGATCACATGTTGGTGGAGTTCAAAGGGGATGTCTTTTTATGGTATGTGTCTATAATGGAGAATGATCCCTTGGTGTAGCTTAATAGAATTTGGAAAGAAATAACTATAAAGGATTACATTAACGAAATTGAGAATATAACTTTTATGAATTCCAAATTTTTCAAACACCTAGTATGTTTGATTTTATATCATATTTGAAACATAAAATTGAGAGAATGGTGGCTTCTTAGGAATCTAGTAATAAAGAGAAATGTATACCACTAATGTAGAGATTTGAATAGGAGTTTTTATTTAAAGGGGTTATCTTCACATAAAAAATGAAGAGGTCATAATTTTATTTTTATTATGATCACACTAAATGTATAAGGATAGTTAAAATCAAACTTGTTCAAATGAATTAAGACAGGGGATTAATTATACTTACCCAATCATAATAATATCTTATTCTAGTGTATCTAAACATTAATTCACAATCAAGGATATTTTATGTTTGTAGATTTATAGAATTAGGACAAACCATTACATGGTAAACTCATACATTACAAGTGGTAACTTATACTCATTATCCATTTTGTCACCAAGGGAAACCATTTTAAAATAAAACATTGTTTCTTATGAAGACACATCTTTAATACATTAACCATGGAATCTTATTTATCCTTAGTAATCACAATTCCTATTACAAAAATTTTAAAACTGGGGATGAGCACAAAATCTCCGTAATGTACATTAAAATAAAAAAACCATTAGTCTCTTTAAAACAAGGTAAGCCCTTTAACGTTATTTTAGCGAATGAAACACAACATTTTCACATGAATGACACTCATGCTTTTTTCATAATGAAAAACATTAAAACAAATAATATACAGTTAAAAGACATTTAGGTTACTTAGAAAATCATATACATAAACCCCTTTCAAACATATTCCAACCAGAATAACCATATGGTTTTCTTCCTAATTGGAGATCAATAATGGGTATCACACTTTGTATAAGATATATCAACCTAACCTATGATCTATAATGGGAATCATAACAACATATAAACTAAAAATGGATCACTAGTGAGATAAAAAGGGGTAAACCCATTGTATAAGATGTGTCAGCCTCACCCGTAAGCTATAATGGGGGTTATCCCTTTCTATATGCTATATCAGACTAAATCATTTCATATAATTCTCATGTACCATTTCAAAAAACACATTCATCACAAAACCCTTTTAAATAACTCTTCCAATCACTTATGAAAAATATTTTTATATAAAAATACCTTTTTCATTTACGAACCAATTTTCAGTACCAATATACCGTAATAATGTATTTATTTTACTTTTAAAATACATTAAGGCTTATAGGGGAATCTAAATATCAAATAACTATTACAATAATATAGAAGTGATTATCGGTGTATATATTAAAAAAAATCCTTTTTTCATTTTGAAAAGAAAGTAAAACACTTCGTATGAAAAGATTCAATTTTCAAAACTTTGAAAAAAATTAAATATTTTCATAAAATGTCATATATAACAATTTGTTATCCATATAAATAAATATTTAAATTAATATAACATAGAAAAATATTTGATAATTAAATCATTACCTGTTAAAGGTGTCCCATACAACTTTGAACATTTAAATATTAAGCTACAAGAATTAATATATTTACGAAAACAATATATAACATTATTATAGATACAATATGGATACAAAATGTCATACTAGTTGTATATATGGCTTATAAATGAATATAGGTGAATATTGTCAAGAAATACCTTAATGAAAGGAGATTGAGACGAAATCCGATACCTTGAGTTTGAATCATCATGTAAAATAGTTATAATCATGAATAATAAAACCAGGATAATTTCTACTTGCATGAGAACCTTTTTCAATTTTATTATTTATATTATATTTCTTATTACCAAGTTATAAAAATAACATAATTATTATGTTTTATCGATATTCGTTACTATAGTCCAAAATGAACATTGCTTGATATCAATAGTCCATCTGGTCATAATCCAATCATCTTCAGGATGAAATTAATGAAATAATAATCAATTTTATTCATAAATTATTATTTTTAAATCAAACCATTCATTAATGAATAAAAAATCGACAATGTAATAATCATGGAGACGATAGGTCGTACGTACGCATGAGTAACATTTCGATTTTTTGTTGATCATTATGGAAATTAGGTAATTATAATTTTATAATTACAGAATGATCATTATATAATTAAACACATAATATTAATTTAAATATACTTATATTTATCAATGAAGTGATGTGGTAATAAAAATGATTTACACCCTTAATGGAGTTGATAACTCACACACACACATGGACGACATTATCAAGTTTATTTACATGAAATGTAATAAAATAATTGAAATATTAAACTATTAAATTGGTAAATATTCCATTGATATCACATATAAAAATTTATTTCATCATTATAACCAGTCTTGATTGATGTTAATGGATGAAAAAAAAATATCGATTCTCTAGGATGTAGTCCGCTGTACACATGGATTAAAAGTTCTTTTCCCATTTGATGAGATTAGAATTGAATTCAGGTGATGATATTGACATAATAACATATATGTATGTTTAGGATATTGGATTTATTATTATATAAATGTTGGAAGATATTTAAAGGTTGTGGAAGAATAAATAAAATAGAAATACGTAAAGATAATCATACCTCATCTTTAGTTGATCACTCTTGAAGAACACATTAACACATCTAAATAGAGAGTTCTGCCTAAAATAGGGCCTCAATAATATTTTTATGGATTTTTGAAAGAATTTTTTATAGATATTGGATAAACCAAAATGATTTTTAAGTGTGATTAATAGAGAAGACTGGGTACCTTTTAATATGAGAGGGGAGGCACACCCATGGAATCTCGGAAAATATTAAATTAATATGAATTAAATTTCAGTAAAAATGGTCCCAAAATAATTTATTTATAATATAATATGATCTTGGTCAAATTAAATCTAAAATTAAAATTATACATGCTTGGAATATTTTTTAATCCTTATCTTTTTGTTATAACCCTTATTTTACCATTTTAATCTTACTTTAATATCATGTTATCTACAATTTGTGTGTTAATTTAATTACCATAACATGTCAAACGTCCCACAAAAGTGTCATTTATGGAATATTAGGAATTATTATAACTATTTGGTAGAATATTTTATTTTTAAGATTTTTATAACATTTAATATACTATATTATATTTTAGGTTCTGAATTCTATAGATTTTGACACTATTAATGCATGACTTTGTTTAAAAATTTATAACCTAATTACTCCATCCAAAAATATGAAATAACATAGTACTAACAGATAATATTAATCCATAAGATTGGTTTGATGCATATAATATTAATAATTATATTAAATGTATTAATATTAATATCATTTATTTGATTCTTCATTAATAAATCTATTATTTCATCATCATTGATTTATAATTAAATATAATTATATAAATTATAAATTTACTAAATAAATTTCCATGATGTAGGTAATATATTTATATTTATATTTACATTTTATAGTTGAATATATCGATTATATAATCCCATTTTAATGATTTTTTAGTAATAAGAGTCATGGTTATGATGCTTTTTTACATTAAATTAAAAGTTGTAAATGTCATAAACAATACCAAGTAGATTAAAAAAGAAAAAATTTCGTCCCAATGGTTTTCTAGGTCAGAAATAACTCATCCAATTATATCAGGATAGGTTTAATGGTAGTTTTATATTACATAAAATTATTTTTACCCTTATTTACCATATTTTCCCTTTATATGCGGTAAACAAAATACTAAACTTACTATTTTCAAAAAATTATTTTGATCCAATTAAAGAATGATTTAATACTGATTACAATAATTTATGATATTTTCATAAAATTAAATTCATATAAGTCGAAAAATGTAAATTTAAAATTAATCCCATTTTCAGAATGAGAAAACAGAATTTTTAAAAGTAAAAACCACTCAAGGATTGACATGTGTTTATATCAAATTTGATGGTGAAATTATTTAGAATGATTAAAATTGGATTAAATGAAAAAAAAATCTGAATATACTTTAAAACTATTTGAAATTATAATCTAACAATACACTTAAAAAAGAAAAAAAATGCAATTTTGAATTCAAATGCATTATTTTTAACTATTCATTTAAATATGTATTTTATCAGAATAATACCTAAATTTCAATCAAAGATAATTTTTATGTCCCTAATCCAAATAATAAGCTTAATTTGACAAATAGAACTTATAAATTTGACAAAAGCTATATTAAAAAGGGTTCTCCATCAAAAGGCTGTAAAACTACATTTTCAAAATATTAGAGTATTTTATACGTAAAACTAGATTTATTATCTTTTTATGCCACCAAAATTTATTAGATTAATTTAAAGACATTTAATATACATGTTTAAAAATAATGTAGTTATATAAATTGAGTCCCATAAATAAAAAATCTAGGAGATAACTACAATTTAAAATAATAATACTAATTATGAATTATTTTTCGGTATAACTTAGTCTTTTGTTAAACATATTATTTTAGAGAAACCCATTGTTTCATGTAGAGTACTCTTTAGTACATATTTTCCCATTTTTATAACATGGGATGTTACAATCTCCCCATATTTTGTAAATTTCATCCTCTCAATTTGAATTTTGGTTTCACAACCAAATGATCATGTTTTTAAAATACTTTTATTTCATTCCCATATCGAAAAAAGGATTAATAATACTTACACATTAAAAGAAAGAAAGAACCATGTAAAGGTCACCTGAGAAAACACATACTTATATTTCATATAGGAAAACACATATATGGAATAAAAACTAATTGTCATGTACTACTGATGAGTGATAGAAAACATGATGAGGAGAAATATAAAAACCAATAAATCATAAATTTTTTATTGGTTAAAATGTCCTTGATTTAATAGTAGGAAAAATAAACATATAATATGTTTTAATATCAATTTTATAATATTTCCCACTAATTTTTATACTTATAATACAAACATATGTTAATATACGTCATTAACGAGTAATGTTTCACACATTAGTCTAATTCCACCATAAACTCATCTTTTTCTCCAATCGATTAGTATTTAAGATGACATGGTCACATCAGAAGCAGTAGAATAATGTTTTGGATAATCACATAAACCAAAAAATATGATAAATATATTTCCCCTCTATTTATACATTACTGAAAACAAAAAATGGTTAGTATAATTTCAGTTAATTATCCTAAATGAAGAATCGTTTATAAAAGAAGGAATACTTTTGTTCTCAAAAATTCAATCGCAATACCCAAGTTCTATATAGACCACTAAACAAATAAATATCCTTGAAATTAATCAAAATAATCCAAACTATGATTGAAAACCTAAATTCGTAAGGATTTCGATTATATAGACTTCCAAGATAAATCATAACATTTATCTCTAAATAACATCGACCACACATAAAGTATCATACAAAAATGTAATTAACCATGTCATATATTCACCATGTTAGGATAATCATTTCCATAAATAACCTAATTTATATAATTCCACAATTAAAGAACAATATTATTCCAAAAATATAATTGAACCATTAATCTATTAAAATCCCTTCGTATTCTATTTACATTAATCATATAATGTTATCAAACTAGTGGATGTCTTCCAAAATAACATTTATTGCATAATTCCCAAATCATTTTCCATTACTAAGGATATTGATTTGATAAAACTAAAGATACCAAAATTGAATTATTCTTATTCTATCAAATCATTTAACAAAAAAAATGAAGTCATATTAACTAGGGACTTCACGTAGGCTATTGTTAAAGGATAAAGCCATGTTTCACTTTGGTTGTGGGTTTGATTCATGCAACGTTGTACGATGTGATGGGTTTCCACATGGTCAATGTTTTTTCCTTTTTCATAGATGTATAATTCTAATAAAATTTCAAAGAAAAAATATAAAATCCTTAAGAATAACAATTATATTTTTTAGCCTCAAGGATTATTCAATACCTTCAATTTTTCATCCCAAAAATTAATAACCCATACTTTCTGAAAAATATATATCTCCAAAAATACCATTAATTACCCTAAAATTTCATATCATAATCCTCAAAATGGATTTCTATGATATTGATATTATTATAAAACTATAAATTATAAACTCAAATGATATCCCTACCACTTAAGATGACATCATAATCTCCAATGTTTTATAAACCTCCCTCTATTAATAACTATGAGGACCAGGTCATAAAAATATTTTATTCAAGTGTTTTCGACCTAGAATTAATAATCGAGGTTCATTTATGTCTAGAGTCTTATTGAATTAGTTCAACGTCTTACATAGTAAACACATATTTTAAAAGTGGACACTTTTACTGAGTATCCATTTTTTCACCAAAGGACACCCTTTTAAAATAATAGATGATTTATTTTCTCGATACATCTTCAATACTTTCCCCATGGAATATTCATCTTCCTAACCAATATTATGACATGTGGGAAATATTTTAAAACTTGTGATGAGAAAAAAATATCTGTAAGAGAAATAAAAAAACGAAACCATTACTCTAGTTAAGACAAGGTAACCCATTTAACGTTCTTTGATTGAATGGAACAAAATGTTTTCACATGAATAACAATCATAATTTTTCTCAATGAAAAACATTAAAACAAATAGAATGAAATAGAAAATACATTAGGAGGATTTGAGAATCATGTATATAAAACCTTTTAAAACATATTTAAATTGGTATAACCATATGGTCGTCTTCAAAAAGGGAGATCTGTAATTGGGATGACCCTTAATATAATCTATATCAGGATCACCGATTAGCTATAATGGGGATTAACACCACATATAAGCTATAATTGGCTCAACTGTGAGCTACAATGGGGATCAATCCTTTTTATAAGTGGTGTCAGGCTCACCATTATAATATAATGGGGCTCAACCCTTCGTATTAGCTATATCGGGCTCACCAGTTCCATATAATCATCAAGTACCATATCAAAAAACATGTTCATCACAAAACCCCTTTGAAAAACTCTACTGATCCCAGATGAATAACCTTTACATATAAAAATACCATATATATTTAATAACAAATTTTCAACACCTAAATTCCAAAATAAGGGATCTATTTTCATTCTAAAATACATTAAGGCTTATAAAGGAATCCAAATATAAAATAATTGTTTCGTAGGTAGAGAAATCATTGACTCGGTTTACGTTAAAACAAAAAAAACATTCTTTTTTCATTTTTTAACGAAATACCAATGATTTTTTTGAAAAGATTAAATTTTTAATAATTTGAATGAAATTAAAAATTAACATAAAATGTCCAATATAATTCTTTTATATCAATATATATATATGTAAATTGATATCATGTAGAAAAATATTTGATAAAAAATCATTAAACGATCAAGGTGTCCTATACCACATTGAAAATTTTAATTTTAATCTCCATGAATTAATACATTTAACAAAACAATAAATAACATTGTTATAGATAAAATATTGATATGAAATGTCATAGTGGTTGTATATACACATTATAAAAGAATAAAGGTGAATATTATCATGAAATAGATCAATGGAAGGAGATGGAGACCAAATTATTTACAATGATTCCAACTCATCAAGAACAATAGTTATATTACTAAATAATAAAATTACGATAATTTATACACACTTTAGGACCATTTTAATTTTCAATATTCCTTTTATATGACTTATTACCATGTTATAAAAATTATGTAATTATTTAAGTTCATATAATATTATTTGTCAATATTTGGTACGTGATTTGAAAATAAACATGGATTGATGTCAATAGTCCATGTTATCATAAGTCTATAATATAAAGAATAAAATTCAGGACATAATAATCACTTTTATAAATCAATTATACTTTTCAAATCATACCATTCATTTATGGAATGTGTCATAACCTGGATTCACAATGATGAGGAATAGAACATCAAATCCTTAGAACCTTCCTTGTCCATGTTGAATGATAGAAAATGACCCTTGATTCCCACATTCAATAGGCCTTACAGTGGCTAACAACACCAAGGGAATAGAATCTCATGTAAAATGAAAGGCATTATCCTTTTTATTTGTTAAGATTATGAGATAAGATTTTTAATCCCAAACATCACCAAAAACAGAAATTAAGAGTAAAGTAAAAAATTCCATTCTTATATGAATGGTCAAAATAAAATGATACAAAATACAAGAAAAATATTATTAATAGTACCATATAATGAAAAACATCAATTAAAAATGTCTCTAAGTCCAATATAGTAATGTCCAACATTGTACTCAATGTCCTCCTGGAAAACTAATAGAAATTTAATATACGTAGGTTGAGTGTACAAGTATACTCAGTGGGAAAAACAAAAGCACGTGTGAAAAAGAGGGGAGGCATTCTAACGCCCCATGAAAAATTAAAGGTAACCAAAATAACTAGAATGGAAATGTATCCACCCAGCCTCACAAAGGAACACTCCCAAAATAATGCAGGTTAGGTTAAATAATTGTAATAGAACATCGATATATGGGTACCCCACACCGCATTCCCATTGGTTATTGAATAAATAAAATTATTGAGGCCTCGACTTCCATTTTCCCTGCAGTCCCACTATCGCGCAAACAACAACCAGATGGTCCCCCACAACCAAACATACTGACATCAGACACCTGAGCCACAAAAACCATGCATCCCGCTCGCAGACTCCCAGACTACCATAACTGCTCATCCTGCCTGCAGACACCTAGGACACTACAACCATACATAACCACAACCATAGGCAACAAGGATAGAACAACCACCACCATGGCCGATGATAGCCGGGCGTCATTCCGAAGGAACTTGGGAAACAACCTTTTGCACACACCTAGGCCAACCAACACAACATGCCCTACTGAAGATTCATGGGCTATAATGGACCTCAAGCCATCACAATCTACATGAAGAATATTGGGATACCTGGGATCTGGATAAGAAATGGTTCTAATAACCATCCAATTACAATAATTTTGGAAAACCCCTCCCTCGTGAAATGGGGGTGTTCGACGCAAAGTGCTCAATGTGGTTGGGTTCGTATATGAAACAAAAAAAACTAATCATTTTACGTGTATGTAATTAAATATTCATCATATCCTTTGGTTTTCTAAGAACAAGCACCCTTATTACTATCCCTACATGCACACACACAAACAAAATCCACAACCATAGGACAACCAATATTAGGAAAAAAAATTCCCCCATTGTACCCATTTGTGTTTCTATGTTCAATTGATTCTATTAAAATATTCCTGCACTACTAGGAAACTAATAGACTTTTTTATAATCCAAAACAACAATTGATGGAAAACAATGAATTAGTAATTTAAGAATTGACACCTGGTTCTATTGTAATATCACTACAACACAAGGGATCTGTGAGATCCTTCAATGTAATGGAACAAAAAAAAGCCCAAACATGTGGGAACAAATCCAAAATCCTACAACAGAACAACATGGGATCCCATCCCCATCCACATCACCCGACATACATCAACTAGAGAAAAAACATATATCACTAGAACATTGGAATGAAGTTTCTATATTTTTCCACAGCAATCATTATGTTACATCCAACCATTTGGTTAACTAGGGTGATCACACAATGATTCATATTTTTTGGGAATTCATTTTTTCATCCAAAGTTACATGATTAACTTGTTTC
Source organism: Viscum album (assembly GCA_963277665.1). NCBI lineage: Eukaryota > Viridiplantae > Streptophyta > Magnoliopsida > Santalales > Viscaceae > Viscum > Viscum album. The sequence continues at coordinate 1,897,098,212 of OY728121.1, read as the reverse complement.
CATGTTACAAAAATTCAATAACAAGATCATATAGAAAAAAAAGAGGTTCATTGGTGTCCATGAAAGGACAACATACAACCACTATTTTCAGTGGGCATAAGCCCATAAAATTAGGAAAATATAAAAGAAGAAAAATATTACAACAGTATCACCAACCAAAACACCCCTTAATTCTTTAATGTTCATTTATTATCTCTATTAAGGTTTGTTTTCATCCATGGATCACGGGAAACATTTCCATACAAAAACCACATGATAAACAATAAAGATAGACTAATTAAAACCCTACATGGATGATCAATGAGTGAATTTTTCTCCTTTCACCAAGAACATGGAATTTTATATTTGTAGAGGAATAAATCCAAGGGATCCCTAACAGAGTTGGAAGGGCTTCAACACGGGTGCATGATTCATTACTGGAGAAAGTCCCTAGTGCATACAATAGTTAATTGAATGGAAATTTGAAGAGACAATATAAACATAAAGAAAAAGGCTAGATCCTAATATCATGTTGATGATTTCAAAGTACTTAAAAGTCAAATCATGGATCGACCACTAGGATGTGTGGTTTCAAGCAATGTGATTAGTTGAGATTTAATAACTCTATTGGTATATGGTGGAGATAATGATTGTGTTTTAATTGATAAACTTTAAATGATGAAAAATGCGTATCATGGGGGAAAATGTAAAATGAAATAATGATGTTACATCTAGAAAAAAGGACATATATTTGGTTTACTCAAGGGAAGCACAACTATTGGGCGTTCAAACAATATTTTACTAGACTTAATTTTCTTTAAGAATTTTATTAAAACAATCATATGTCAAAAGATATGTTACAATGGAAAAACATGAAGATCTTGGAAAAACATGGAATGACTCACTAACAGGAGAGTCAACATCCTCCTGGAACTATTTCCCTAGAACCATCTCCCTAGCACCATCACCCTTGAACTATCACCCACACACTATTGCCTTGGCACCATCTCCATGGAACCGTCACCCTCACATCATCGCCCTCGAACTCTCTCCCTTACACCCATGCAGATTGGTGTTGTAGATGACCCATTGGTGCCACCGATAACCATCAGTTCCATTGATGATCATTTGTTCCACCAATGCTGATTGGCGCCACTGATGCCCATCAGTGCCACCAACTCTCATCAGTGCCACCGACGATTATCAGTGCCACCGTTCATTCAATACTAAAATTTGGAAAACACCTTAATGAGTGATCGATGGTCCCTATGACACCCCAAACACAAGAATTCGGAAAAGTAATGGACCAGGAGGGTCCGAGCCATTACATCAGATACATTTCAAACTATTTTCATCCTATTTAATTCCTGTGTAATCCTGAAGAAAAGAGAGGAGTCCGAACAACCACCACACAAGATACCTCTCAGAGAAAACCCACCATTGAGTTGTTCGAAAGCTGGAACAAGCCTCGATACCTTGGAACACCTCTCCGTCATCTATCTTATGCACAATTGGGGAAACATGGGGTCTTCATATTGACACCTTCTCGACAACCTATGAATACCTCACCCTTATACTGATCTATAGTAGAAGCACTACCACTATCACCCCCATGAAACCACACAGTCATATAATGGTCACACCATCCATACTTATGGATTAGGGAGTATCCTATCCTATGTCAATATACTATCCACATAGGGTGACCATAACTCATTTACTAGGGTTAAATCACATCCCCCTTAAGGTGTCTTTATTAGGTATTAGGTTCTCCCCTCCCAAAACGAGGATTTTAAACACATTATGAGAATAAAGAAAATATACCATCTCATAGAAAAAAACTACTGAATTACACCACACCGATGAAAAAGGATAACACAATACTAAAACTCAAAATATCTCTAGGTACTGGGAACACATTTGTGCCTCCCATTCATATGAACTATTCTCAAGGCCACCATGCCTCTATAAAATATGATCAAACAGAATGGTTTGTACATGAAGAACCTTCTCTTCCCAATCCTCAATCCCCACTGGTCGACCCAAAATCATTGCATAATCTTCAATATACAACTCTCCGAAGTTGAGGATGTGTGAATCATCATGTAGATACCGATGGATCCGTGACACATGGAAGGTGTTGTCGACGCTCAGTAGTGGTGATGGTAGAGCAAGCTGATAAACCACTTCACCAACATGCCGCAACACCTCAAAGGGTCCAACGAACCTTGGAGAAGCATAATCCCTCTATTGAACCTCTATTTCCCATTCTGAGGGGAGACCTTAATGAACACATAGTCCCCAACCTCGATCACCCAGGGTATCCTCCAAGGATAGGCCTATGACATCTTCCAGTTCTAAGCTACAATCATCGTCTCATGAAAAAGATGAACCTTCTCTACCGTGATCTACACTATCTCTAGGCCAAGAACAACTAGTTCCCCAAACTCGGTCCAACACATGGGCGAAAAAAACGACCTTCCATAAAAGTCTTCAAACGTAGCCATGCTAATATTAGTGTGATATCAATTGTTATAGGAAAATTCTACAAGGTTCATGTGTCGTATCCATAATTCTATGACTCCCAAAACAAAATATCATATAATATACTCCAACATATTGATACTTCTCTCTATCGACCCATCTGTCTAGGGGTGGAATGTAGTGATAAGGCACAACTAGGTCCTAAAATAATGTTGCAATACCTTCTTGGCTCGTGACGTAAAATGTGAATCCAGATTCGAGACTATAGACCTCAAAACTCTATGAAACTGCACTTCCCCATCCACGTACCTCTGTGCAATGGCATCAATTGCACTTGACTCCTTGATTTCGAGGAAGTGGGATAATTTTGTCCGCTGGTCTACCACTACCCAAATATCATCTCATCCTCATAGATCCTTGGGTAAAACATGATGAAATCCATCAAGAAATCATACCACATACACTCAAAGACATCTAAAGGATGCAACAGACCGCCCAGAACATGGTTCCCATCCTTCACCTGGTGTCACATGAGGAACTTCTCCACAAACTCCGCCACTTCTCGTTTCACCCGAAGAAACCAAAACTGACCCACAAGCCTTGTTACAACTTGAAAACTCATAGTTTTACCTCTAGGGGTTTGTTATTGAACTAATAATGAAATATATCATACATTGTCTCCAGGAAAAACAACTTCTTGAAGAAAATCATCTCATTCTAACAATATTATTTCCATCCTTCAAGATCATTTCTATGGCTATCACGATCACACAATACTTCAATCTCTATGCCCCCCACTGAGAGTCCTCAATTTGTTTTACCATAGAAGATAGCACCATAATGGTAAACATGCATCTGCTACCATCTTCCACCCCTGTATCTTGGTGAAAGGTTGCCAACCCCTCCATTTATTCACAAGAATCTACTGAATCCCAAACAACAAACTTGCGGCTTCATTCTCAAGGAACTAGCCACCACATTCTCCATTCCTAAGGTGTTAGAGATCATGATGTTTTAGTCCTGAATAAACTCCATCCACCTCCACTGTCGTATGTTTAGGTCTCACTAAGAGAAGACATACCTCCAAATATTGTGATCTATGAAGACCACAAATCCTTATCCAATGAGGTAATTCCATCAAATATTCTGCACAAACACAGATGTTTTATGCTCTAGGTCCTAGGTGGAATAGTAACATTCGTGAGGATGTTACTTCCTAGATCCATAATAGATCACTCCCCACTGCTGCATCAACACTCACCACAATCCTAGGATAGAAGAATCATAGAACACTTTGATCATTACACCTTCCTCTGGCAGCCTCAACATTGGGGCATTGAACAACTTCCCCTTCAGATAACTAAATTCTACCTGACACTTCTAACTCCAAATTAAATCTTTTTTATTTCTTGTTCAAGGATCTCAATGGTGATAAAACTCAAGAGAAGTCATCCACAAATCTCTAGTGGGAACCTACTAGTCACTAGAAACTACGAACCACTAGCACTTCGATGTCAGAAAAGAAACAATCACATTGACCTTCAACAAGTCCCCTTCTATTCCATACTGGTACATCACGTATCCGACAAAGGTCAATTCTTGTTTCCAGAACAAGCACTTTGAAAACATCCCATAGAGCTCATGGAGTTAGAGGACATCCCAAGTTATCCTCAGATGCTTGGTATGATCTTCCTATGATCTTGAGTAGGTCCGGATGTATTCTTATAAAATCACTATGAACTGGTCATGATAATCATGAAAGACGGAGTTCGTGAGCCCCATAAACATGGTTGGTGATTTTGTAACAATGAAAATCATGACCACAAACTCAATGTGCCCATATCTACACCTGAATAAATCCATTGAGATGTCGCCCTTTTCACCCTCAATTGGTGATATCCCAACCACTTGTCGATATTAGAGAAACAACATTCTCCCTTCATCTGTTCAAAAAAGATCATCAATACCCTGGAGTTGGTAACGGCTCTTGACCGACACTTGATTTAGTCATTGAATGTCTAAACACAGCCTGATACCACTTTCTTCCTTCTTTATTAACTAGAAAAGATCACCCCGGGACGATGCACCCTACTAGAGAAAACCCCTATTCACTAGTTAATCAACTTAGATCGGAAACTCTAGCAACTAATAAGGCACCATCTGATAGGGATTTATCAAAATCATAAGGGAATCGGGTTTTACATCTATCGTGAAATCAACATTACATCTAGGGGTAGAGTTACCACCCCTCCAGGGATTACAGCCAAGAACACACTAAGGATCCTAATGATTTCCCCCATCTTTATGCCTACCAACTTGCCTAATTGGTCAGTTAACAATGAAAGAAGGGGTTCCACTCACCAGCTTCCCTCCTAGAATCCCCAATCACCAACAAAAGTTACATGTTGGCCGGCCATATTTGATAACATGAAACTTATCCAGAAAACTCTGATAACAGTGTACACAGAAAATAGTAGTCCATACCTTGAATGATATTGAATAGCTTCATTCGCAATAGAAGGAGATCCCCACTGGACTGATGCGGTCTCAAAATCAATATGAATCCTCTACAAAAATCTAATAAGATAGTCTGAACTCCAAATGGCCAACTCATCCCTAGGGGATTAGAGATATTATTGATGTCTAGACCAAAGGCATGTCATAGACCAGGTGCAACAAAGGATTTTGAAGATCCTAAATCAAATAAGGCACATGCAATATTATTAAAATGATTATCATACATTGAACAACCTCTGGCCTAGCTAGAACTGCTTCCTATGTGGAGTTTTACTACCCAATCCAATATCCTCTTCCTCTTAGGTGTCATTTTCCTCCCCGACCATGCCCTAGTCGAGGTCCCTAATTAGTGCCTTGGATCAACCTCCTTCGGCACCATATACCCTAAGTGGATTGGGAGATCGTGGCCCCTACTACTAAAAAGGTATGGATGGATACTACTACTGATAGGGTGGGAGTTGAACATGCCCACCTCCAATATACTGCACTCGGTCTAGGCAGTGATTCTGGAGGATCCAACAATATCCACAGATAAAGCATCTCGATCCTAGGATCATAGTGAAATGGAGATGATATCTTCTCTGGTAAGGCTCTATCCCCCATCATGTCCTCCATCCAAGAGATCTGCTCGGGTACCCAACGGTGTCCTGAGTAGGGTGTGAGTAGAAAAATAAGGCGGCCACCACTACCATTGTTTAAAAAATATCCTATCGAATAGGTTGTTCCTGAATGTACCAAATAAATGTTATGTAAAAAAGGACTAGTTCATATGCCATTAGTTAATATTTTTATTTAATTTATTCCTAGAATTAATCCCTAGCACAGGCTTTATACAATCATCATTACTCAGACCATTTAATCACAAATTCCCTAGGTTATGCATAAATATCATCTACACAAGGGTCTTAGGAAATCAGTCATAGTGAACAGGGGAAACAAATAAAGTCCCTATATCACGTGGGATCCACATATCACATCAACAAATTCTCCTCACCTTGATGCCTCAGTCAGGGTGGAAGGAAAATTTTATGGGAATAGAGCCTTTGTACCCTTCCATAACCCATGCATTTTGGGGTGGAGTTTAGAGCCTTAGTCTTACTCGACCCATGGGCGTAATACATCATGTAATTACCTTACACTAATATGACCTGTGCATGTGAATATATATCTAATCACCACAACCAGGAAAATTCAATGGCATTGGTTTTCACAATTCATAACAACAACATGGGAATAAATAATATTCCATAACCGATTAATACATTTACCATCTAAAATTCCTATTCATTTAGCCAAATTACAATTCCCATGCCTTAACTAATTAGACCCATTTATCATTTCACAATAATTTACCCATATATTCATTTCATGTACAATTCTCATATTACATAACACAACACCCTTATTATATTTAATCATTTTTGTGTATCCCCTAATTCTCATGCATTTACCCATAAAAAAAAAATCATCCATTCCAATGTTACATCCATTTAACATATTCCCCATTTTCCATTCCATTATCCTATTATAAGATCACCATTTAATATTCCCAAATTCCCATTGGCATTTCATACCAAATTTCGTGGAACAATCAACATAATCTCTCTCAACTCAATTAAAAATTTTCATGTCATTTCAAAAACATCACATTTACACTATCACCTTAGACATATTTATCATAATTACATTTACAACCTAATCAACCATTTAACACGTTCTACATGGGATTCACACTTTACTCGGCAATCCTTCACTCAAACATACCACTATCTAGATCTGGGATTTTCGGCGCAACCCATGGGTGGCCTTAAAATGGACATGTCATCCTCAAAGCATCCCACAACAATCACGAGGGTTTCAATTGGTCCCTTAGAAATCCATTTTTTCAAAAACATCAATGAAACAACAACACAAATAGTAGAAAACAAGAACTCCATCTTCCATACACAATTTCAAAAATATAACTATCGCATAATACATGTAGAACACCTAACTAGTATCCATTGATGAGCACACTCTAAATCATGATCCCAGATTAGGATTAAAGCATTCCTTGAAGTGGAATCCTTGATCTCATCCAAAACTAAGTGTTTTAGTGTTTCCAATGGAGAAGAGAGGAATATAAAAACCCTAAACTAAAAAGATATGCAAGAAGAGGATTAAGCATAACCAAATATTCAATCTGCACTTGACGAGACTCAAAATTTCCAATAATCATAGGAGATCCATCCTTGATAGCTCTTAGGAGCTTTGCTTTAGTTCTAGGTTTCTAAGGTAGGAGGAGGAGGAAAAACATGAGTCGGGTCTTAAAATCCTAGGGTGGCATTTGTGTAATTTCTTCAAAAATACTGAGTTGCACAGTTTACCCGCACGGTTTTCCAAACCTTGCACAAACCATGCAGAAGTTACTACCTAAAATTCACCCCTTCACACTATTGGAGACAGTGGTGAGCATAATCACTAACTATAAGGGATGATTTAATGGAGGATGAGTAGGGGGATGCTTGATGTGAGGATGAATGGATGATGAAGAATGGGTGATGAATTTAGGCATTGATTTATAGTGTAGTGTTGAATTGGTTTCTTCCTACTATTGTAGAGAATTGGGAGCATACTAATTGACTAGATTTCACAATTTTTATTATTTAATTGATAGAAATAGTGATGATATGGATATTTATATTAAAGTAATTCATAAAAATTAATGGTGATAATAATGATGACTTTGTGTCCCTGACAACCATTAACATGGATCAAAATTATATATTCATTAAACATTGAATAATAATATATTAAATATATATATATATATTGAGATATCCTATTGAATTAGGTGACCTTTTGGGATCTACATTATGCAACTGCTAACACTTTTTTCATTGAATATTTGTTATTTAATTATTTCATCAGCATCGTAGTATGAATATTTGACACACATTTCTTCCATGATACACATCACGTTGATCGATAATTTATTTTAGGTTTTGAAATTCCTCATGGTTTCAACCAGTTATATATCATTTTAAAAAAAGGATTTATTTAAATTGGTTAGACTTAAATTCCATCAATATTAAATGTAAAAATATAAAAAAAGTACCTAAATCGAAAATATTTAAAAAAAACTGAATATATAATATTAACGTATATTTCATATACATATAATTAACAAAAAAATTAAATGAAAAAATAAAGATAAAAAATTGTTAATAAATTTAAAAAATTACTAAATTTGAATTTAAATTTACCATATAAAATTAAAATTTCGTATTGAAATTAGAATAAAAAAATATTAATTTTTTATTAATAACTTTTCATAATATATATATCTATATAATAAGTATCATATTATATATATATATAGATCTATAGGTATAAGATAAATTAGTGGATCATCCAAAAACAACATAATAATAGTGTTCAGACATGTATATTTTATAATATATTAAAAGTTAAAATCCCTAATATTTTATTAAAAAAATATATTTTTATATAAAATATTTAAAAACCATACAACCAAATGAATGAAGATATATTAAAATTAAAAATAGTTTATATTTGTTTTCATGCATGTATCAAAAATAGAAAACTAACCCACAATAATTGCTTTATTGTAAATGTTGGAAACATCATGCCCTTAGGTAAGCCTTCTTCCATATTTAGAATTAATCCAAGGTTATAGGTTAGTTTATAACCATAGATATTTGAAATATTGGTGGTGGGTGGAGGCAAGAAATTCCAAATTTTTTGGGAAATATATTAGGTGGTACAGTTTTGATATATGTATAAAAATATAATTTTTTAAAAAATGGGGTTGTAGAGATGACCCATTGCCAATATTTTTAAAGTCTGTGACAATATGCCACACATAGAACACCTATGACAAAAGTTTCATTAAAACAGTTGTAATATTACATAAAAAGAACACCGAAAACCATAGTTTCTGTAAACCATAGATGTCGATAGTTCATGTTCTGATTATTTTGAAAAACCATTGAAATAGTCCAAACACTAAACACCTATGTTGACATTTTATTAAATTGAGGCGTATAGAGTATATATGGATATGGTTATCCATTACCATGGTTATAGGTGTGGGGCCACATTGGTCGTCCCACATTTTTAATATTTAATAATATTATTTATAAATATTCTGTTGTATAAATACATATATATCTTAATATGTATATACTAATACATCTAGTGAGTTTCCACTATAGGCGACTAAGGTGGTACGTGGGGGGGGGGGTCTATCGCGGGGTAGATTACTCAAGCGGTTTTCTTCTATAGCATTTGTAGTTAATGGAAAAACCATTTAATACATATCCTGAGTCTCAAGTCAGTGATAATTTCCTCTATAGAGTTCCCAAGAGGTCTTATGATCAAACCATGCTAGAATTTTTTTTTGAAAATATATTTCCACGGTTTTCGAATTGGGGAAATGGAATTTATCCAACTTCTTTAGTTGGAGTTAGGGGCATAAGACCACAATTTAAAACCTTATCCATAGGATGAACACCTATTTCAAGGACTTACATAGAAACAATTACTAAAACCATGGAAATAAGTTAAATTTATAGTCATATATATATATATATATGATGTATTATAAATGTTAATTATAATATCCGTGACATGGTTCCCCCTTATTTGACTGATTCAGGTGTGTTACTGGACCTCAAGAACACCTCCTTATCTGTTCAAGGCATCCAACTAGTAGTGATGGTGTAAGGAACATTGTGGGAAAACTATACCTTCTGTAACAAATAAATGTTGAAATAATTTAAATAATATACCATGCATGGAAGAAGAATAAAGTTAAAAAATTAACAACCAAATAATAATAAACACTCTATAATGTTAGGATAAATGTTACTAAATTCTATACTGAAATTCATAAAAGTAAAAATTAAAAAATTTCAATAAATACTCCAGTACCCCAGTCTTGAACCCAATGTTAGTACTATCACCAGGATCCAAACCATATAATATGTAACTAATCAAACCATTCCCCTTTTCAATTTTCCTAACATGAAATCTTGAAATCATTCAATATACCAAAAGGTTCCCAAATAGAGTGTTTGTATAACATTGTAGGCCAACACCCATAGTGTCTATAAAATAAATTAATTATTAATAGTTCACGCAATCATATAATTAACAAGGGTATTAAATCATAAAACACTAAAGAACATAAAATAAACCCACCAACCCTCGAGCCCCAGGATGGCACCTTATATCAACCAATCCATCTTCATCATGATGATTGATACATTTTTCTAGTTATGGGTCCCCCTAAATTATGATGATACACCCATTACATTGGTAGATTCTCCAATATTTGATAAATCACCCAGCGTGTCTCACATAATCATGTAAAACTGGGCTCCTTGGGAATTTAACATGGCCAAGACATTTATGTGATCTTATTGCACAATACCATGGAAAATGTAATAGTCTCATATTGGTATCCATGAGAATTAACCATAATTGAGTCACATATGCGTTCCCATGTTCCATTTCTAAATCAGGGTTTAAATAAATAATACAATACTAGGATCCCAAAAAATTACCAATGATGGAGAAAATTATGTATTCCCATAGAGAAATAATGTACTAACCCAAAAGCAATAATCTTTGGTGGGGTATTCTCTTGCATCATGGAAAATTACTGGTTCCATGTCTCAATGGATTGTAGATCAGGCCCTCAAGAATCATGTTATAAATATCACATACAAGCAGTCCATATCATATCTTTTTCACTTGGATAATTATCGTACATATGGAAAATCCCCAAAGTTATACATCAAGAAACCAAACATCAATATTTAATTATTGCATCATAATCCATATTGGTCAATTCATACAATTATCAATTAACAAGCCATTTATTCATGATTTCTGGATTGTCATACCATGGATGAGTCAATGAAATCACATTACATCATGTTTCCATTTATAACAACATACATGTTTTGAAAAAAATAATGTTCTCATGAATTTCAGTTCATCCCATGTATAAGGATAGGGTCACCACTCAAGTAGCCAAAAATATAACATCAATGCTAATTTAACCAACATGATCCATGAGAAGCCTTTGATTATGTATTTTATCAAAAAAATAGAATTTTCCTTTTATTTTTTCCATGTGCATGATGTCACAGTGTAATATCACTTATTTCACAAACAGTATTAATAAAAATAGACATTAGGGAGTCGTTCTGGACCACCCATCTTAATGAATAGAATATATAGAAATTTCTCATTATCCAATGTAGAATATGGGTTCCTCCTTTCTTAGATTCAATTTAGACCAATATCTAGTCATTATTTTGTGCTTGAACAAACAAGATCCAATGGATTATGCTTCTAGTTCGAGGGGAACTCCCCAAATAACCTATGGAAGGACAATGAGTCAAGATAAGCGGATAATGAATGATATAAAAAACACAAGTACAAGGGATAAATTAATTTTCCAGACACTCCACATTCAGTATTCTAATTCTATTGTCATTTAATGAAACATTGGATTCACATCTACATCGAAAAAGATATAACCTCATCTTAGAACCCCAAAAAACCGATTTTAGGTCAAAAATAATTCACATGAAGTGATATTTCAACAAATTAGGTCTTCCATAGTCATTCATGCATTGGACATATTTCATGGGGTCCGATCAATTTTTTTAATCCATTAATGGTTTATATGTGGTCTTCCTAGACTGTTCACTTTGAAAATTTACAATTCATGGCATGTATTAATTCTATATATAGACACCATTTCCATTTCCATTTACAAGAACCTCTAAAACCCTTAACAAGCATGTTACATGGCATGAAAACCAATATATAAATGAAAAATTGATATCAAGAAGTTTATAAAAATTCAAATATGTTATTACATGGAAAATATGAGATATTACCTGAATTACACTATAATTTTATTTTACTAAAAGTATGTATATGGGTGTAATTTAGGGAGAGTTATTTTTTCTTTTATTGGAGTAGTATATGATTCTATAACATTGATAAATATAATATATTTATATATATATAATAAAACTTTTATTTTTTTAAATATTTTCATGTCAGCTACTTTATGTGTTATAATTTAAATCTATTTTTTAATGTTACAATCATTACCTTCATTCAGTTTGGATCTCTAAAAATTTAAATCATTTAAAAATGATTTTATTGTGTATGTTATATATAGTTATATAGTATTTCTGGGAACCTTATTAAACCAGATATATTTTATTTTTAAAAATAATCATATATATATATATGAATGTATTGGGATAGGATGTGTTGGACTAAATGATTGATAAATATATATATTGTAATGTTAAAAAAATAATTATCATTATTATATAATTTAATAAAATTGAATTTATTAAACTTAAATGTTTTTTGTAATGTTATAAAATAATAATACATTCATTTGTTGGTAAAGAACTTTTATTCTCAAATTTTGTTCATGATTTGGAGCCCCACCTTTCTTCAGCATCTCAATTTGTGAGTTCGGATAAATAACACTATATCTATTGGGGATATTGGTGGATCCTAATCACAGGGTTCAATGAAATACAAGAGAATTTACATACGCACAGAATGGATCTACAAGAGTCCAGCCTATTAAGATTCATGTAGGAGATATTTATGAAAAATATACTCTTGTTGATAGTGAGTAGACCAGATCGAGATTCGAGAACCACTAAAGCTATCTCAGGTCAAGGTGTTGCCTATGGAATCTCCTTTGGAATCCGACTTGGATCGATATTCATGGGTCTATCTAGAGGGATGAATACGATAGGATGAGGCCCCTCATCATAATACTAAAAAATTCTATGTTCCACAATTTAATCTTTTAAAGATGTGAATACCAGGACACATAGATTGGGTCAGCTACAATCTAGTATATTATGATTCCCAGAGGATCCAATGTCGCAGTACTCATCATGATTTAAGGGGAGTTAGAAGTTATGAGGTCTGGGAATGGTGGAAAAAATTTCCACTTCATGCATGCAAAATGGCTATGTGGGTAATGTTTGTTTATGATGTTAGTACACGAATAGCCTAGTGAAGCATTCTTAGGAGAATGTGATGGATATATGGATTTCTTTGTAGGATTTCATAGATAATTAACTTTTAAAGGTTAACTAAAAGAAGTCCAGTGAAGTCCCTTGAGCCATGTATCAGAGTTGTTCATAGGATTATCCACTATCAGAAATGTCATTGTACATTTTTAAGAGAATAAGTTTCACCATGACATGCACTAGATTGCAATCATAACCTTCTCCAAAATCATCATTATGGTGTGGTAGGAAATTTAAATAGATACAAAATATTTCCTTTTCATGAGGAAAATTGGACACCGATTTCAATAAATTATAAAAGCTTCTATCCCTTCCTACATTATATTTCCCATTAGATTTATTCCCATTGAATGCATTTCAAATACGTTCTAATTAGTGATATTTGTTGTGTTTATGAAATCAATGGTGAACTTTTTTGTGGGGTGGGGTGATAAGAAATCCTAATTTCAAATTAAGTCGTTCGATTACTTCTTCTGGAGATTAGTTTTATTCTATGTAGAGTCCCATGTAGGTGATCATATATTGTAATAACATGATAAAATATAATGGTCTTATTCAAAGAATGGAAATACTTTTCATGGTCTGTTAGGCTTGTCTCCAAATAGGGGTATCAAATATTATGGAACCTATCTTGATGTTGTCATACTATTTGTAGATCATGCATTGAATCAGAGGAAGTGATGATCTGAATCAGTATGTTTAATGGATTGGATTATCGATTTAGTAAAATAGTATTCGAATATTATCTAATTAAAAAGGATATATATGTTCCCTTTTTGGGTGTAAATCCATTATTGAAGAATAATTAAAGGTGGTTGAGTTTGGATAGAATGATCATATCGATACTAATAATATCTCTAGAACCAAATTCTTCATTCATAATTTAATAGAAGAAGACAAAAAAGATTTTATGAAGGAATTAAATAACATGTAAGAAAAACAAAAAAAACATTTAAAAAATTTCATCTTTTTACAGATGTTTGAATTAGTATTGTAGATGTTCAGACGAGAATAATATCATATAAATGAATTCAACATTCTCCTTGGGATGCTTCAATATGTGAAGGTTATATTTGCTGATGATGTATGAGAATTTATAATATAATCCTCACTTCTAGAGAGAATAAAAACAATGGTTATAGAAGTTAGTAGGTTTGAATGAAAACATAATTTTTTTGGAGGATATTAGAAATTTGATAATTAATGATTAACTTCAATAGAGTTATGTTAAAGAACTATCTGTTAATGCTCTCAAAGTTGATTAATAAGGATTCTATCCCCTTTAGAAGAGATATATCAGATGAGTCTATTATATGAAATGTTGTGGGAGAAGGGCCTATATATGTTGGATTGTCCATGCCCAACATGATGTAAATATGGGAAGAAATGATACATCAAGAAGGATTTAAAATATATTAAGGAGACCATCTTAAAACCCTTTAATATATTGGATTTCAAATTTTCTTAGCATAATGGAAGACGAAAAAGGTTACTTGATGATTGTCAACACCCCACGTAGAAGAATGGGTAATTTGATTTAGAGAATATTTCCCTTCAAACTATGATCAATGATGCATAGAATATTATGTATCAGGATAGTTTGGGAAAGTACATCTAGAGGATGGTAAATACATTAATGTTTTTGGAAAGGTAGAGGCAACATCCATTTGAAAAATGTGTAATTATTGAGGTTAATTAATGTTCACCACATTATGGTCATCAGGTAAACCTTAATTCCTTTAGAAAATTTGATGATGAAGGATATAAAAGTACATATGAATATAGTTTATAGATAGATACCCAATATTCTGTGGTGGTTAGAAAAGTATTAAAGGATATGACTCATTACATGAATTGAAATTCATATAGAATTGAAATGATTTATAATTTCAACTATCAATTATAAGAAATTATGGACTTTTAGGTTACGTCACCATAGTGACAGGAAAAAAATTAAAAGGATAAGGGCATAATAAATATTTACCACAAGAAAATTATAATTTTTTAATGTTCTATGTTGGGAAAAACAAAATTGATTCATTCAACATAGATGGTTAGAAGCCCAAAGACAAAAAGTTGTAGATTGTGCACTCAAATATTTCGGGACCTGACCATGTTCAATTATTTTTCATTAAGTTACCTTGTAAGATTCTTTGATAATGTCACAAGAAATGTATCAATATCATTTATGATAAATTACATAGATGAATTTTATATATTTTTCAATTTCAATTCTTTGGTAAAAAGGGAATGATGCTTAATATTGAAGATAATCTAGATGGAAATGTTGGTTATTTCACGCAAAAAATCCATAACATCTTCTATATGTATGGAATAATACATGATAAGATGGTTCTTAGAATTGAAAAAATGGGGTGGCTGAAATAATTAAAAACAATATAATCGAAAAATATAGTTTTATGATTTTTCAATTATGGTTTATATGGTCATTTGGGGAGAGGCTATCCATGTGATATCTTATATCACCAATATAAGTCATACATTGATGAATGGGTAGGAACTTCGAGAGGATATATTCTCTTGAAAATGTTCGGAAACCCTCCACCTCAGAGTCTTTGGTAGTTTAGAAAATGTCCATTTAAATGATATAGATAGGGAAAAACAAGAATCAAAATCCAAAATGTGTTTTTTATTTATCCATTGAGATGAAAATATTTGATACCATCTAGGGTATGATGATCGGAAAATATCATTACATGAAGAGACATTGTATTCACTAAAAAAATTTCAATGAATGAAACAAAACACAGATGATAAATAAGTTGAAGGAAAATCAACTCCATAAGTACATGTTGATTAGAGTATTAGTAATTAAAAAAATTGGGAACTCATATGTGGGCCACAAAGGAAATAAAATTCCAAGAGTAAGGCCATAAAAAATAAAACAAAACATTACTCTAGACTATCATGAACCAAGACGGAGTGCCATCCTACCTGAAACCAGACCCGCTCTGTGGCATGGTTCAAATGACATTCCCCATACCCACTGGGTGGAAACTAGTCCATAGGTATCCAAATAATCTTTGGAAATGGTTACACCCATCTACATAAGCATAAATAACCAACCAAAAATAAATAATACAATGATAAATAACCAAATCCAAACAAGGAATAAATTTTTTTAGATTCAATGTTTTGCAACATTAAACCAAAAGAAACAGAGTTATAATAAAATGGGAATAATAAACTATGCTGAAATCACTATTTGACAAGTGGGATGTCACACTCAAGCCACCACCACAACTAACATCTGCACAGGGAAGACCACTATCATCCATAGCCACCATATCCATTCAGATTGAATTAAAGTAAATGTATAGACATTTTTATATAATGCAATTTAATGAAAAACATTTCAATAGAAGAAATTTTTAATGGATGGTCATGATTTTCATATAATATGAAACACAATGTGCACCATATGCCACTGACAAGTAAAACATAACAAGAGAGCACTATATCATGGGAAATAACTATAGGATCTAGATAAAATGGGGCAATATGAACCTAGTATCTTGGTGAAACTTGGTATAACAATAATAACTGATAGATTCCTCATGAATGTGCCTCAAGGAGGGAACATCTCATGGTCCTAGTGGTCTCTGATCATCGTCATAGATTAGTTAGCATTGTAATAATCAATCTTGTAATGTGAATCTATGATTTTTCACTTCTGAGTAAACTAGAATCAACCTACCATAATAATATGGGCTTTCCACTTTATAATCACTAGTATACTAGTTCTAGATTCCCACCTAGATACCCAGGATTCCCAATGGTACACAATTATCATTTCTCATTTTATTAATATATCAACATATTATAATGCACATATGAAATTTGAACACCCATGTAAAAAAACCATTTCACATAAAAAATCATTTCCAAATAAACACGCACACCAAATACACATTAAAATTTGTTTCACACCACTTGCACATTTTATTCAAAACCCATTTATGAAACACAACAAGGAAACCAATTTAAAAACAACCAATTTTCTTCAGAAAAACAACTTTTTAGCCATATTCATCTTAAAAAATTTCAAAAAATCATTTACAACCTCATACTCAATTCATATAACATAACCAAGAAGTGAAAAAATCATATCAAATAAGAAAACAATGTTTAATTATGGAACCACCTACATCAAGTTTAGAAATTTCACGAAATAAGAGTGAAATGAAAACCACACAGTAAAAGAACCTTATTAAGGAAATATCGAACAATTAAAATCAGGATAGAACCCCACAGAACAATATTTAACCCCAAAGAGGTCAACAAACTCTTTGTAGAATGAAACCCCAAGATTAAAGAATAGAAACCCTATAAAAGAAGAGGAAACCAAGGACCAATGGAACTTACATAAATAATTGTGGATAAATACCACCAAAATATGAAAAATAAATGGTAGTCCATGGGAGATTGAGGATTGGGGGAGGCATATGGGGAGATAAATGTTGAGCGGTGAAGATTATGTGTTTTTAGGGTTAATAATCAGGCAGAGTGAAAGATAAATATCCATTTTCAATGACAAGGACAAGTCGTACTATTTTACAGCACAGTTTGGAAAAGCAAATGGAAATCATAAGCCCATTTATATCAAAGTAGTTCTTGCTACATAGATTTCTTTCATGGCATTGCAAATTTCCATCAACTGTGAAATCTCCCTCACTCTAAAATTGGCACATGTCCGCATGATTTTGTGGGCAAGGGAACATAGTTTTCCAAACCATGAACCAATTGGGTGCCACCTATTATTAACTAAAAAATTCATATTTCTCAAGAAAAAAACTATGTAGTCCCAAGGTAAAAATTATTGACAAAAAATAAATAGAATAATAACTCAAAATAAAACCATTGTTGTGATAATTACACCCACCATGAAAACATTACTCCCATAGAAATTCAACTCGATGTTTCATCAGGGAATAGAAACATATAATCTTTCCCATGCCATGAATTCCACTACCAATTCTCATGATCAATATTCTGATGATTCTAATGAACATAGACCAACTATATTGCCTTTTTCTAAACACTTTATCTTGGGAATCTAAAATACAAACTAGTTGTTCGAAGACTGAAAAATACAGCTCTAAATCTAACTCTTCCCAATTCAGAACATGAAATAGATATGGGTTATACATTTATACAAAGAAAAAGAATAAATCATGAATATACATCAACTTTGAAGGAAAATCTAAAAATAATTCCACCATACCAATACACATGGTAATCTCAAAATTTCCAACAAACCTCAGTTTTATCTTTCCTTGTTTTCCAAAATGTTAATGACCCAAGCAAGGTTCCAACATAATGAACCCCTAGTCTCCCACAGAAAAATCCAGTTCTTAGTGCCTATAATAGACGTAAGACCTATAGAAAATATGAGCTATCAGAAAAAGATACATAATCTAATTGATCTTATTATAAGTCTCTTGCACAAGGCTCAGTCCTAACAACAAAGTCTCTCCCACCTCAGACCAACGCAAGGGCGATTGACATGGAAAACCATAATGAACCTCAAAGGAATCCATTCAAAATAAATATTTGTAACTATTGTTATATATAATATAATACAATCCTATTTTGATATCCCATAAACCAATAAAATTTAAGACACAATATCGGTGCATATCTTCCAAAATCTGATTCACCTACTCTATATGACTATCTATTTGAAGATAGTATGTCATACTGAACATGAAATCTGACCCCATTTCCTTCTGAAGTCCTTCTAAAAACCATGAAATTAAATGTAAGTCCCTAGATAAAAATTATTGAATGTACACCATGAAACATCACTACTTTATGAATATATGACTGGCCCCACTCATCCACCTTCTCTAAATCTGTGATTGGAATGAAATGGGATGAATTGGTTATATGTTCAATCATTAACCCAATGGAATTACGTTTACATGTATGAGGAAAGATGAAAATGATTTCTATGGTGATATGATCCCTCTTCCAGGTAGGAATAGGTTGTAGCTGAAGTAAACCATATGGTCTTTGGTGTTCTACTTTTACCTACTGACACTTATAACACCGAGACCTGAAGTCAGCTATATCCCACCTAATACCAGGACACCAGAACATTAAACACACATCATAAGAAATCATGAAAGCACCCAAATTAATGACCAACTAATATTGGTGGATATACTAAATCAAAACCTCCTTCTTAGAAAACGGCACAACCTAGTGGCCCTGAAAGAATAAAACTCATTGAAGAGACCATGACAAATCACTAGGTATCTCCCCACCATGAAGGAAATTTTGGGACTATTGGAATAACTCATCAGTAAAAAATTTTCTAATAAATAGACTCCAAAAGAGAATGTTTTAGCTACACACTAGCTAAGAATTCACCTCTACTAGGCTCCTTGATTTCTATATAAAACTATGAAAAACGGATTATCAATATCCACTCATCACTGGACTTTCTCAATGATTTCACATACACTTTTCTACTTAAATAATATACCAGAACATTCCCTTTTAAAAGGGTGAATAAAATATAAAAAATCAATACATTAAAGGTAATCAACCAAATAGTGATTCCTTTTATTCAGATCCTTTTCAGAGAAAATGCAGGCTAAACTATTATGATTAAAAAAAATTCTCCTTAAAAAGACTATAAAACCATGTCTTAAAAGCATTCATTACTATTTCTAAATCTAGGTAACATATTGGATAGTTATTCTCATGTGGTTAGAGTTGATGATAGCCATACACCACCATATGATCATCTTGTATTAGCACACACCAATGACCCCTACCTGAGGAATCATAATAAACCACATAAACATTTCCAGACTCTATAAATATAAAATAAAGGTGGTGGAAACCTCATCTTGTACCCCTTAAATGATACTTTTCATTTAAAAACCCATTTTAAATTTACCCATATTCGATTGAAAACCATTATGGAAGAAGAAAGCTTAAAGAATTGTTGGATGAACTTCTTATAATACCCAATGCAGCATAAAAATCATCAGATCTCAAATACATTCCACAAATACTCCCATGGTATTCCCAAAAAGATTTTTTCAAGGACTAATAAAACCCCTTGCACTAATATCACATGTAATAGAAACATTACCACTTTAATGAGGCACACAAATGATTAATTCTATGTGATTTGTTTTGGTTTTATTAAGGGGTATAATGATATTTCTATAAAATATAAAATTCCAAAGGTTGTTAAAATATGTTGAATAATCATTTAACGTTTGTGCAATCAGTTTGTTGATAAATGGGTGTGAAAAGATTAGTTATTATCTTGATGTAATATTCAGGACACCCTTTTTCATTTTATTGATAATAATTGGGATGTGAAGAATAAATACTTGAAAATAATGTGTTTAATGTATTGCTGCATCAAAAATAAAATGGGGATATTGTTGCACCAAAATAGTGTGAGTATGTTTTTTTTGGAAATAAGTGTTCATTTGTAGGTATATTACCAATATGAAGAGGAATTATTTTTTATGTATGTTATATTTGAATAAAAACGTTTTTATTATTCTTTGATATATATGGAGGCTTCTATTTGTCGCTATGTGTTTGGCATGAAAATATGAAAAAAAGGGAGGTAAATCCTCTCAAGGATGTCTCTAATGTAGTCTTTCCAGAAAAATTGTGTTTGATCTATGACATGCCAAGTATGATGGGTTTCTAAAGTAGGATTTCATGTGTGTGTGTGTGTGTGTGAGTAAAGGCAGGTGTATAGGCTGGCACAAGGTATGGAAATTTTTCTCTGCCTCAAATGGTACAAGATGATATGGTGAACTGTTGGAGAGTACCAACTAATGTCTGACATGGATATACCGATGAGGATTATCTTTGATAATATATATTATTGGAATGTGGGTGACATTATGATGTGGTATAAGGAAAATAAGAGGCCATGTTCATTGTTAATAGAAAATGTGTTTCAAGGAATATGGTAATATGAACATCTCACCTGAAATGTCGATTCATTGGTTTTCATCTTCCCCTATGTTGATCTTATCACACCAAGACATATGATGTGAACACCACACCACATAATATTTCTTCTTAGCGGGTTCTTCTATGTGTTTTATGTAGTGACTTCAACTTATATATTTATTACCTATATAAGGATGATGTGTCCAACTATTTTAAATGTTTGGTAATTTGGAATTTCTTATGTAGGGAATTTAAAATTGATTTTTTATACTATGAGAAGGCATCATCTATTTTCTTTCAAGATTCATTAAAAATAGTGGTGTCCGTCTAAGGCTCTTAGATATAAGAATAATGGAGGTAAATTCATATTCTATGATCTAAATGTATTTTTCTTGGGTAATTATTATTTTATGTATAATTTCATAGATTTCATATACATAAATATTAGAATCAAATAAATAAATTTAATGATATAAATGAAAATATTATTAGAACCTATTATTAAGACCTAAGGTTCTATCAACATTAGTTCATTCATTAAGAGATAAGTAGTATCATATCAATGTTAAATAAGACTATTTCTATTGGTGGATTAAAAAGTTGTTGGAAGAAAGAGTAGAATTAATATAAATAGATGCAAATAATGAGGTAGGTGCAGGATGATATAAAATTATGTCAAATTCAGTTATAGTAAAACAATGAATGTTGTTTCATAGATTTGTGTATAATTGTTTTTTTCCTATAATATAAACTGCCAGACCAATTAATGAGATCAATGGATGTTATATCAGGAACTCTAAAAGAATAAATGATATTTGTTGTATATTTTTATGTTAATCAGTAATTTATTCAATCAAAATAGAGAGTTTATGAGGAGATGGAATCTTTTATAGTCTTACTACTTTATTGATGAATGAATTTTTTTTTATGACTGATTATGTTCATCATGTGCAAGGAATTTTTTGTAGATGCACTTTCTATTACGAATTCTATGTCGAATGATATGTTCTAGAATTGATGGACCGATAATACTATGAGAATAAAGGCATTGGAGAATTTATAAATTAGAAGTTGAGATCATTATCCCAGAATAATTAGTTTCTTAATTTTTTAGGTGAATATCTTATGGTGTGGATAGTACGGCTTCTGAAAAATTTTATGATCCGAAAAAATCATTATCAACTATGAGTATCTATTATGAAATTATATATTGGAAGGAAATTTTAGGATATGTTAATTATTAGCAACATAAATTTTAATCTTGTGACGGAAGAATTCATAGTGGTTCTCTTAGGACAGTATGGCTATGTCGGGAAGAATCATCCATTAAAGAAACATAAAGTCATTATGAAGAATGGAACTATAGAGGATTACATCAATGAATTAAATAAAGTAAGTGTTCACATTCAAAATTTTTCTAATGACACATATATAGTTTTTTTAGAGTTTTGTAACTTGAAATCAAGATAATAGTGAATTCTCATGAACATTATACTAATAATGAACTTATCTCGCTAATGTGGAGTATTTAATGAGAGTTTCTTGTTATGTGGGTCATTTGTGGGAATGAAATTCAACGTTCACTCTTACCTTTTTCTTAGGTCTCATTTCCAGTATAAGGATAGTTAAAATCAGCTATTTTCAATTAAATTTAGATACGTGTGTAACGTCAGAATCAAATATGAGGCCCTAAGGAGGAAGGCCCCCCTGATATTTTCTTAAATGAGTTTGAAGAATTGATGGTTAAAGGGATCTTTTTTTATTATAGATAAAAAATAAGATCTAGCTCACAGGTTCCCTAAAAATTTCTATTGTATTGTGTTATAGGATTGTGTTGATCCACAAGGGGATGTGGAAAAACTTGGAAAACCTAAATAATTAAATTTCTTCAATGAAGAAGTTACATGTGAGATGACATGTCAAGCCTCATTCATTGTTGTGTTATCTAGGAAATCAATTAAGGGAAATGAGTATATGTTAACTCAATGATAAATTTTATGAATTCTTATATAGGTGATTGTGGATATAGGAACATCAATAATTTTGTCTCAATGATATTGCTATATTTTTTGGGTATAATATTGTCCCAAACTATGCCCTTTGGGGTTTGATTAGGAGAAAAATAATGGATATTTTCATGTTGGACAAGAATGTATATTCTAGTTGAATTGGGATTTTTTGTTATCGATGTGGAAGAATGCCTTTTTGGAACATCTTTTGGAAACCATAATTTAGTGATGTGTTGTTTAAAAACATTAGGATATATAACATCGCAATGAAAAAACATAACATTAATCTTTATTTTCCATGGACATCCAATAACCATATAAGGATTTTAGACTATCTAGAATGCTCCACCAACACTATGAATAATTATAGAAAATATAATTTTTCTAAAATAGGTATTCCAATGTAACCTTGAAATACCTGAGATAGAGAATGAACACTCAACTATAAAAGGATATTTTATATAAATACAAAAATTTATTTTTATGATTTACCACATTTTTTTTGAGATGAGGGGATTGCTTGCTTGGCAGAAGAAAAATCACACCATAAGGATTAATGGTTTGGTTTATTTGATTGACTTATAACCCAATAAAATAGCATATAAAAAGAACGATTATACGGATAGGCATGTGGTTGATTTGTTAAAGAAAGTGTAATTTGTAGTAATATTCTAACCCTATCATATTAGTGTAGAATAAAAATGGATTTTAGTGCATGTGTGTTGACTATAAAGAATTTAATAAGAAAAATATTTGGGACATATTTTCTATTCCCATAATAGAATAATTATTGGATGAGTTTTTTTGAGCCAAATATTTTTGAAAATTGGACCTCAAGTCAAATTTCTATAATCATTGTGTCTAGAAGTAGGATGTTTAAAAGAACTCCTACTACAAAAATGAAGTGAATTGTGTATTTTCTACTATGATATTTGTAAATATGAATTCCCCAAATGTGTTTAAAGTAATAATTAATATCTTTATTAAAAAAATAATATGAATTTTATTTTTAGTATTCTTTTATGATATTATTATTTATAAAAAAATATGGATAGTGATTTGGGACCTTTGGATATGGTGGTTTCTTTTATGTAGAGATACCAATTCCATGTTTACCTTAATAAATTTTTCTTTGGAGGTCATACGGTTTGGTATTGGGTAATTTAATTAATCATAATGGGAGCCACCATGGATCCATAAAAAAATTTACTGTGTGTTGTACTATCCAATTCCATGAAATGTCAAAAATGTGTGTGGGTTTTTAGGATACTATGGTTACTAATGTATGTTTTCAGAAATTATATGAAATTGGATATACAAATATCTAATTTTACAAAAAATAATAGTTTTTGGCGAGGGACAAAGGATTATTGTACATTTTTGGCTTCAAAACAAAGTTTAGTTACGACTCTTATGCGGCCTTTACCTAATTTTTCTAGATAGTTTATCATCTAGTTTGATTATTAATAAGTATTTCTAGGTGTGGTGCTAATGAATTAATGGATACCTATAGCTTATTATAGAAATTCCTTCTATATATTGACAATAAAAAAACAAATATGTGAGAAAGAATTGGCGGACATAGTTTATATTGTTCAACATTAGTGGTGGTGCCTTTTGGGAAGGAAATTCATTTTTTTTACAAAACATAAAATTTCAATTCATTATTTGAGTTAAATATTTGTGTGGTTGGAAAAATAATGGTGGCAATAATAAATTTTGGGTAAAAGTTTTACATTATTTACAAATCTAGAAAAAAATTCTCGCATGGATTCCCTTTAATAGTGAGGGAACAATAATTATTAAAAATGGCCACTTATGATCCATGATGGATTGATGTACCACTGGTATGTGAAGAAAAAAACCATGATAAATAAATCAAGGAAAATTGTTTAGCTATAAAATCATAGGCTCCTATACATACATAATTTTTATTGCATAATGGAATGGTTTATTTTATAGTCTGCATAGTTCTCCCAAAAAACTCATGGTTGATTCCCACATTACAACATAATTTCTAAACTTCGCCACTTTTTAGACACATAAAATATTTGAAAACATAATAACATGCGGAATAATGATTATATTGGAAAGGTATCATGACCATGTGTTGCATTTATTTTCAAGGGGACTATATGTGAGTGAAGATGTAATGGGGATTCTATGAGAATTGCTAGGAATTTGTTTTATAACATTCGAATTAATTCCTGGACAATTATCCATGTTTCGGGAATACTTTCTGTTGAAGTGTTCTTAAATTTGGAGAAAAAAGTTGAAAAAATTGTGCATATTATTTACCAAAAGTTGGTATTATTCAATAAGGACGTTCATTAAGAAGAATGACCCTGCATTGTGTATTTAATGCATGAGGATGTAATGATATGTCTATACAAAACAATGATTATATATTTCATGATGAATGACTGAAGAATATAATAGAATATATATTTTCGTTGAATTTTTAATGGAATTACTTTTGATACATGGATATATTAAATGTTATTTATGATGGTTTTATTAAAAAAAATATTCCAACAACCCACTCACCTTACCCAAGATCGGCATTAGGATTATGTGGGGCCTAAAGGTCAACTACTCTCTTGGGAATTAGCTCATTCTAGTGGTGGGAACAAAGATGTTCTGAGGCCCCCAAGTGAATGATGATGCAAATCACAAGAAATAATATAAGAACCAACATGTGAGGTGACATGGTGGTCTGACTGGTATGCAATGGTACCAGAGGGGATGAGAATTATGGATACAGATTATTTTTGTTGATTGATAAACCATGTCCCCAAGCCGTGATGGTTTTGATGTGGGATGTGGAAAATGGGCACCAGTATTAATCTATCTTTAAAAATATGGATAATATATCTTACAACATATAATCATACCTTGTTTGTCTGATCGAGATGGGAGATCATCTTCAACAAATCCTCATTTGAGGATTCTACATGCTACGATATTACATGCATGATCGTTCTAGGGTGATCTTGAAATCCTTTCAGTTTGATATTTTAACCTTTTATCTTTACCACATTGATATCTGGATTTTTAGTGAGTTTGATGTAGATATTTTCTACTATTTTTATTCAGGGACCTAAAACACACTAGGTGTTCAGGTATTATGTTTCTCTTTTTCATTTGAGAAACCCTGCATATATTGTGAAAGAAGAGTGTTTGAGGGTGAACCAATGTTGGGTAAAAGTTAAATAAGGTGGTTCCATGTACTAAATAATATGTATAATGTTATTTTAGGTCAATAATGATCCGTAAAGAGATTTACAGACTAACAAGATGGATAAATTCTAATTTTAATACCAAGAATATTTTTACATAATGAAAGGACATCCATCTTTCTATTGGAGGAATAATTTATTTAAATAAGATATTTCAATCCATGGATCATTACTAAAGTGTAATATTTTAGATAGGGTGTCTAACTAACTACTAGAGGATTGTTATTGGGGTTTTTAACCATTAATAGAATAATATTAATTCGGGTGTCTAACAGATTGTGGAACTAGGGTGTCTAAACAGTTGTACTCATATGTGGAGTCAATGAAAATAATCAATGTTGGGGTGTCTATCCAACATCGTAAAGTGTAGGTATTTTATTAATAAACAATGTAAATATATTATCATTTCCTCTATTATTTTTCTACTACACATGGTGTAAGTATGATAGAAACTATTTAGTGGATCAGTAACCTTAACTAGTTATAGAGGATGCATTTAAAAGTAATAAAATTCATAAAACAATGGTACCAATGATTCAACCTCCCCCGTCTATGTGGAACCTAATATAGAATGGGGGTATTTAAGAGGGATTAGAGTATATGTCACCTTTTAAATATCCATTAAATTACAAAACATATGGATAATATTAATTTTGTAAACTATCAAGGTGTTCTTACATTAAATGGATTAAATTATCAACGTTCGAGAAATATAATTCTTCCCTACATCCATTCACTTGGCCTCGAATTAAAATATTCTAACATAATATCTTTTTCACCAATTACTAATGATATTTCTTTAATTCATTATTACATGATAATTATGTTGGTTTATGGAAATGTATAGAATGATAACCTAATGTATTTTTATGAAAAGGAATACACTATGTCTAACACCCCAAAAAACATCTAAGAGAAAATTTTATTTTATAATGATAATGAAATGTACCATAAATAGTAGAAATGAAAATATCCTCTCAAAACATTATAAAATATATACTATTTAAAAAAAATCAATCTATGATATAGCTTGCAGGGCATCAAAAACTAATTTAACTTTTCTTATACGCACGAATGGATTTGTTAGATTGCATGTGTTAAAAAAAATTGAATCTTACTAAATACGAATATAATTATTATATGTGAAAATTATCTCGAAGCAATAAAATTTGTGGTTTTGAATTTTATTTAATAATTACAAATGAATATAGAAAAGAAATGAATATTAATTGAATATTTTCATTAACAACAATTTTCTCTACTCCTTATGCATTTTATCATAACAAATTAAATAAATAACGACTAGTGGATGATTTTAATGTTATATATATATTATTTAAATAAAATATCTTTTAAATTAATATAATAAATTACATAGGTTTATTGTAAGAATAAATCCAATTTTTCATTTAAAATTTGTATTTTTTTAACAAAAGGAAATTTTTCCACATTTTAATCGCACAACCTTTTTAAAAACGAATATTCAAATATTTATAAAAATTATATGTCCTAATAAAAAATATTATTTTATGGTGATATTTAAAAATTATATTGGTTTCAATTTATGGTATTTATCTGTGAAATTTTATTTTTTAAAAATAGTGAAAAATACAAAATTTTACTTAATACCGCATTTTCAAATATTTAATTTATTATTTTGAATTATATTATAAATTGGTTTTGAATTAAAATTAGATAAAATATAAATAAATTAATGAAACATAGGTCATTAAAATCAATTTCTCATTGAAATTGGATACAAAACTTCTCATACGTTTGAATATGTTTACTATAAAAACCCACAATGTCGTCCCATCTGCTTGATTAATTTTAAATTAAATTTTAAAAATTATATTATTTTAATTTATAAATATTTATTACATAGTTTCAATCTTAATAATATATAATTTATAATTTGGTAAATTTAGTTTTCTACCAAAATAATTATTGAATACTGTAAAAATCAAATACCGCGATTAAGGTAAAATTAAGATTTACAAGATACTAAACCATATGATTACAGAGAAAAATAATGCATAAATGTGTCCAAAACCTATTATATGAACAAATATTGATAATATCATACCTTTTAGAGAATTGGGACAATTATTTGTGGCACATTATGTAAGGGATACTTCTCAATATGGTTTACCATTTATATGAATTCCACTCCCCCACTAGTTCAAAAAGGCACTCACCCCTCCCACTTCTCAACATGTTCAATACCATTTTGATCATCACAAACCATACCAAATATATCCCCAAAATAATACCCAAAATTATAAAACTCTCACATTTGGCTTCAATAAATCCATGAAATCAATGTGGTATAAACTAAAAAGAGTTATCAAAAAAGATGTAACATTTTCAACGGTCACTTTTGATTCATTTCATTATCCACAAACTGAATTATTCATATATAATTCCAATAAAATATATTAATTATCCTAAATATTCTTGAATTTTTATTCAATGATTTAAAACTAAACTTTCGTACACATCCAGGAAATGGGATATGCAATCACCCTTTGTGGGTATATCAGACAACCACCTCACGAACTAATGACGTTTTTTATTCCATTACCACATTTCCTGGCTAGTAATAATGAAGGATTTATAATATATATATGATATATATGATATCTAATATTTATTTATTCTTATTAATTATTTATATAACACATAATTTTATGCTTTCAACTTTGTGGAGATGTGATAACATCATTTATGGATGCGTGGACTACCACCTCCTCAAAACGATGTGATTCATCCACAATATACATTGTATGAATCAAGGTATTGTTTTGATAAACATGTGGTACATATATGAAATTAATATGATACTATAATTTTAAATTTAATATATATATATCAATTAAATTTTATATATTTCAAATAAATGGAGGTAGAGTTAATGCTTATGTATGACCTAACATCTCCATGAAAGGTAAATTTCATTTCATATCAAAAAAATTTATGGATTATTCTAAATACATATGTACTGAATATATATGATATTAAAATCATGTTTTATATACATTATATTATTACATCATCATATAATTAATAGAAACATAAATGATATGTCATGACAAGCTCAAAAAACAACAGAATTAACATCTGAAATGATGGAAATGATGAATGATTAATAATGA
The DNA here is from genome assembly GCA_963277665.1 of Viscum album. NCBI lineage: Eukaryota > Viridiplantae > Streptophyta > Magnoliopsida > Santalales > Viscaceae > Viscum > Viscum album. The sequence continues at coordinate 1,897,068,777 of OY728121.1, read as the reverse complement.
ATGAGTTATAATATTATATAAAATTAATATATATGATATCATAGATATTATTATGGTTCTATATTAAAATTTAAAATTCAATAAACCATAATACATGTGGTTACTAGCATCGAACCAGTAGGAAATATAAGGTAAGGGATTTTTGTCTCACCTTTCTTCCACTAGACATACACAATTTTCACCACATATTTATATAATGTTTTATATTTATATAAATTATTATATTTTATATAATTAATAAATTAAAATACATGGTATTTATAGTTTCAATTAAAATTATTTGTATCATGGTGATTATAATTCAAATTTTATTAAGTAGTAATTTATTTTCATCACACTTTTTACAGCTGTGAGATAAATTTCATATTCACCACTTACTTAGTTTGTGTGGTGTATAAAGTATTCATTTTAAAATATTATATCATAAACTATTTTACATTCTTTTTATTTAAATTTTTTATTTGATGATTATTATTTTTGGGACGTCCAATTCAGATGTTACCACAATTTTAAGGGAATTCTTCTCAATTTACAATACATTGAGAAATATTAGTGGTTTTGAATCAATTAAAATTTTTGTGTTTTATATGCATTTACATTGAAATATAATAACATTATTCACTCATAAATCAAGGTATTTTACATTTCAATTTTAATTATCTATCCTAATAGAGTTTAGAATTAAAATTACCATGTGGTAAACATAATCAATACAATCTCACATTCAATTGTGATTATTAATTACCTCTTGAAACAATAATATTATTGTAACAATTTTTAATTGTAAATATCATTAAATATAATCATTCATGTTTGATTGATATTTTTATTTCATAAAAAATATACCATTATTACATAAGGTGTTTACATTGGGAGTTATTTTATTATATAAGGAAATATTGATAAATTCCTATTCTCTATTTAATACGAGTATTTGATATGGCATATTATTTATTAATTAATTTTATTATTCGATTCGAGGACTGATTTAGACAGGAAGTGATGTTTGGGGAACATAATTTGTATATCCCCATGATGTATAAACAGGTTCTCATAAGACAAATCATTTTGAAAAATTAAACATGTTTCAACCTGTTGAATGAAACTGTCTACTGAAAGGTCTTGATGGTATATGTTTTCATGTCACACAAACATCACATCCAATAATTAATAATCGACCTAATTTTTATCCCTATTAATATTTATAACCACATTATTTTTATATGACAAAATATATTTCTACATTTCATTTTTATTTTCATGAATAAAACTCACGTTTTTCTATTATTTAACTTTCTATATTGATAATGCCTATACCACTAATTTGAATATCATGTGTTCTCAGTTACATACATTTCCATGTTGATTTATTCTTATGTATTTATTATTTATTTTTTTATACATATCCTTACAGAGCATTTTATATCACACATATTATATTTACATTAAATAGGTTAATACGATGAATCCTTTGATTTTGTATCAATGATATTGTGCTTTTACTTATGCTATATTTTATTTTATTTTCCAAATGTATTATTGGTATCATGTTTGTAATATGGTTTTACCAAACTGCTAAACTACTTGGTCCTTCGGGAATTGATTCCATCTAATCATGCTAATGTAATAAAGTAAGACATATAATTTAGTCTTCTAGGGTTAGGGCATCATAGTGGGAATCAAAGTAAATTTAGTAGAAACCATGGAAAGTAGATGTAGAAAAAATATATCAGGGAATATAACCCAAGAATATTCATTAAGGATATATATAGAATGAAATCATAAAATATTGGTAAGGTAGAGATCATGTGTGTCTCTATGAAATGAATCTATTTTTAGCTAATACAAGTTGACATGGTTTTAGCACATATTTTCCTATGGGTAACAACATTGATAAGGTGTATTTCCATAGACTCAAGCATATACTAGTACACAACCATGGACCTTAATGCACACCTGGTTTAACAATCTTGGGGTATATGCTTATGATAAATCAAGTTTTCATTACAAATCATTATGAATGATTTGAATGTAATGATATCCCTAAAGAAATTATGTTTATGATTATGAGATTATCTTCGCATAAAATTTTCAATTTATCTTAACTATTACACCATAATTGGAATTATGTAATTTTCATAATTTTTTAACTAAATCTAGTATAGGACATTGTTTAGAGATGGAAACTAAAAGGAATATGTGTATCAATACTCATAGAAAATATAGAGGAAACCCTACAGAGAATGTCAACATTATTGGTATTTCAACGAAGAATGTTGTGGCTATATTAGGGAAGCATAATCAAGTTATGATAAGTAACATTCACTGAATGGAGAAATATAATCCATGGTGATATTATCCGATTTTGGATCCCTTTATGCAACAAAGGACCCTGTCATTTAGTGGACTATATACCCAATTGAGTCTGAGAGATGGTTTTATTGATTCCAGAATATATTCATAGAATTCTGATGTGGTGAAATAGAACAGGTTACACTTGTGGTGTATTTTATAAATCTTTTTTCTGATCAATGGTGATGCTTTATCTATAATATTATGTATTAATATGAAAGAAAACTCAAGGAATGGAAAAATTTTAAGGAGACATTATTCGATAAATATTTCCCTCATAATCCAAAAACTATGTTGAAGAGAAACTTCATTATTATAAATAAAAAGGATGATGAATGTGTTGAAGAATATAAAAATACCAATAAAAGGTTATCAAAGTATTCTAAAAATATCATAGATATAATGAAGCTAAAAATTGACCACTTTTTTGAAGGTCTTATGAAAAATAATTGATGTGATCTGGTATCCAAAACCATTTCTTCGTTTAGTGTAATTTTTTTATGTTATATCAAGATTAAAAAAGAATTATCCATGTCCTATGGATTCAATGGAAATAAATAGAAGAAGAGAGTAGAGGAGTAAATAATTGATAAAGGTATTATGACAATGAAAGATTTCAACACATCTGATAACTGTGCAATGAATTAACCTTGGAAATTCATGAAAGGATTGAGATATTGTTATATGTGTATTGAAAAGGTTCCCCCAGAAAAATAATGAAATGTAAAGAAGGAAAATGTTACTATTTAGTATAAAAATTCAAGGATATTGGTCACTATTTTAAATAATTCCCCAATCACCAAGGAAATATACCATAGAATAATCTACTGGATCATGGTCAAGCATATATTATTAACAAAATTGAATTTCAAAGGATTTGTTTTATTTTATATTTGGATATATGAAATATGTCTTAAAATTATTTTATTGATGATTTTATCATCATATGAATTAAAAAATATATTGGTATTCCACTGTCATACTTTTGAATTAAATATTTTAGATCATACTTTGAATGGTACCATGAAAATAGATTTGGTTGTATGTTATTTTTTTTTGGAAAAATGCAGGGATGAGGGAGATATAAGCTTTAATCTGTTCCTTATATAGTTAAAATGATGGTGGAAAAATATATTATTGATATGGATAAATTGAAATGGTAACTACTAAATACTATGGAAATGATTCTAAAGTTCTAGATTATAATCTTCAGGAATGTTTAACAGTTTTAAAAATGATTTAATTTGAACTTTTTATGTGGTTTTATAGGTTAATGAATTAATTAAACCTATGATTCAACATGGGCTATGATATGAAGTAACAATATTTCGACGACTAACCAAAGGTTAAAATAGTCTAATGGAAACATAAATATATGACGTAATTATATTTTCATTTATTCAAAAAAGAGTGAATAAATTTCTCAACTCCTTAAAAAATTGTCTTGAAACCAAAACAAATTATTTATATTAATGAAAATTATACTCCTGTAAGGTATATATATTTGTGGTTGATATCAATATCTAGATATTCCACTTTATTTTGATTAGTGGTCTTTATCACTCCCCATCAGAACTTGATATTTACATTTCTAATACATGTCTTTGATTTTAATAATGTTCTTCTATTTTAAATCTTAGTTTTCTGGTTACCTTCTCATATAACATTACCTATTATTAATAAGATAAGTTATTAACCCTATTTATGATGAATTTTTTTTTCAATAATAGTTTATTTTCAAATATAAAACCCTTGGTTAGTGAGATACGGTTTAAATTCTGAGGAAATAATTTAATTAAGTTGGAGAGAATGTATCACCCAAAAAAATAAAAAAGGGAAACTTATATTTGATTGCATGTATGACATGAAACCCTTATAATATAATGGAATATAACCTCTCAAGATATTAAAATATATTTATTAATTTAAATACATATAATCAAGGATATATCTTATAATTCACATAATAGTGAGTTAGATTTCCATACACGTAATAACAACTTTGTTCGATATATTGTGTTACATAGAAGACTGAATCTTACTGAATTGCAATAATTTTACTATTTTTGACATTTATATCCTATCCGCTGCATTTTTGGTTTGGAATATGATTAAAAAAATCTGAAAAAATATTGTTCTATTCATTGGTTACTTGTTAATTTTAAATGAATATATAAACCAAATGAATATGAAGGAAATGTTTTGATAAAAAAACTATTTTTATGCTCTAATTGAATATTATCAAAATTAATTAATATTATTGTATAATATTAATGATAAACATATATATTCGTAAAAATATTTTTTACATTCATATAATGTATTTCATAGGCATATGATAAGAATAAATCTTCTATTACGATTAAAAATTTAATTTTTCTAAAAAAAGAAAATTTTTCTTTTTTTAATTATCATCCTATATTAAAATGGAATTTAGAAATATTTATAAAATTTATAATTGAAAATAAATTTTATTTTTTAAATATAAATTTAAAAATTATATTAGGGTAAATTTTTGGTTTGTTTTTTGAAGTTTCATTTTTTGACGAATATTGAAAAATATAGAATTTTAAATGTAAACTGCTTTATCGACTATATAATTAATAATGAAAAAATATATTTTAAAATTTTTTAAAGTAATGTTAGATAAATTATATATAATGTAATCAAATTTAGGTTATTGTAATCAATTTAATGTCTAAATTGGTGATAACAACCTCTCAATCTTCTAAACAATTTAACTTTAAAACCCTACTTTCTCATCCACTCTATGAGTTTATTTTAAATTAACTTTTTCTAATTTTGTGATTGGAATTTAGAAAAAAAATACAAAATTTTAAATAATTATAATTTATAATATATAATTATTTCAACATGGTATTTTACCCTAATGATTATTGAAAGTTGTAAAAATTAAATTTAATGATTTAAGTAAAATAAAGCTTAACACGGGACTAAACCATAATCATAAGGTCCAAAATGCCTTAGAAACATGTCTGAAACAAATTTTATTTCTATATTTAAACCAAATCCACACATTTCGTGAAATGATACCATTATTGGTGGTACATTATTTAAGGGAAACTTCTATATAGTGTCTACATTTTACACGAATTCCACTCCCCCTCTACTATCACTGGCACTCACCCTCCTACTTCTTAAAATCATTCTTCCATTTTCTCATCCAAAATCTGCCAAAATATCTCTCCAATATCCCTTACCTAAAACAATAATATTTACATTTTTATTAAATCAATCAATAAAATCCATTTGGTATAAATGAAAATGTATTAAAAGAAAAAAAGGTAACAATTATTAAACGATCACTTTTGTTTCATTTATCTATCCTCCCAATAAATTATACTTTTTTAATTCTTATATACTAACATCTGTCTCCAAAATATACGGTAAATTTTTATTGTCATTTTTATACATAATATTTCTCATAAATCCATCAAATGTGATACAAAATAATCTTTCATTTGTATGGAAGACAACCACCTCATGAACCGATGCCATTCATTCTTCCATTACCACATTTCAAGGTTAAAAATATTTTAGAATTTATTGTATATAGAATATATATATATATTATATTAATTATGTGTTTATTATTCTTTAAAATTTATTTAAAACAACCCTTTATTACTTTCAATTTTTTGTAATATGACAACTTCATTTGTGGATGTGTGGACTACCACCCCCTCAAGTTGATGTGATTCCTGCACACTATACGTGGAGTGTATAAACAGATTATTTTAATCAATTTTTTTTGAAATATATATTAAAAAATTATAGATTAATTATTATATAAAAAAATATATATATAACATCCTTTTTATATTCAATAATGATATAGAAGTAGTGTTCGTATGTATGTATGACCTACCATCTCCGTGAATAGTGCCTTTCATTTCCAATCTCCAAATATTATAGATTATTATAAATATATATGTACTGAATATATATTATATTCAACTAAATTTTTATATCATGGGTACGATTAAATCCTAATTTAATTAATAGGATAAAAAATGTCATGCATGACATACTCAAAAAACAAGACAATTAACAGTTGAAATGATGAAAGAGATGTATGATTATTAATGATGTTGAGTAGGAACAGTTCAATGTAGATAGTCTTGGTTATATGTAATGTTTGAATCCTATAGGAAAATTAATTCATCTAAGACCTACTGGCCATTCAATACTTATTCCTATAAGACTTGTAATGGTTCCACCTCACCCCTCGAAAGGTGGATTATCAAAAATCAATAAAAAATGAAGGCCTTCGGGCCATTGGATGGATGTATGTATTATTATTAATGAATCTGTTATAATATGTTATAAAATAACTATATATGATATAATAGACATTAATATTTACCTATTTTAAGTTAATAATATCATTTAAACCATTATAGATGCGGTTAACGAGTGTCAAACAACGATAATGTGTTCTTATCTCACTTTTCCTTGGTGAGGCATACACTATTTTCACAACTTATTTATTTTTTTGTTTTGAAAACACATCCCCTATTGTATTTTATATAAATAATAAACATATATTCAATGTTTTTAATGTTTAATTTTAATTCATTTATTTCATCTGGATTAAAATTCAAATGATACCATATTGTATGTGATTTTCTTCTCACATTTTACATCCGTGAGATAAATGTCATATTCACAATTTACATATTTTGTGTGGTGTATCAACAACCCCATTTTATATATTATATCAGGAATTATATTATATTCATTTTATTTAAATTTTTCATTTTATGATTATTACTTTTGGGTCTTCCAATTCTGATGTTACCATAGTGATAAGGGATTTCATCTCAATTTACATTCTACTAAGATTTCATTTTTGTTATGCACCAATTCACTTTAATGAACTTTATATACTACCCATTTGTGATTTAATATAATAATTGACTCCTAATTCATTGTATTATAATTGTATCTTTGAATTACCTCTCCCCAATGGTTTATCTTGAAAATTACGTAGTGGTAAAAGTTATTTTTGAAATCTCACTTACTTTTTTGATTTGTTAACAATCACATGAGACGGCCATTTTATTACAATCATTTTAATTTGAAATTTCAATAAATATTCACATTCAGGTGTGATGAATATAATTATTTCATAAACCATGTACAATTTTTACATATGGTGGTTACATTGATAGTTATTTTATTATCATTGGAAATATTGATTAATATGTATTCTCTAACCTATACAGGTATTTTTTAAGGAATGATATTTATTAATTAAATTGGTTATTAGATATGAGAAATTATTTGGGGTAGTAGTGATGGTTGGGTCCTAGACTTTATATGGACCCTTGATGCATCAACATGTTCTCATGAAACAAATCTATAGGCCAAATCAAATAGGTTTCTACCAAAACTTTTAATCCATCATTTGAAAGCTATTAATGGTATAGGTTTTAATGCGCCTCAGACACGACGTCAAATAATTAATCATTTTCCTCATTAGTATATAGTTATAATTGTTTTTATTATAAATTATATTTTCATATTATATAATATATGGATTCATTTCGTCATTACATTATTGATTAAATGGAATGTGTTTCTGTTTTTTCCCTTCTATTTTGGTTATGCCGTGTCCAGTTAATTGAATAGAATGAATTATAGTTTATTTACATTTAAAAGTGTTTTTATTATTATTTATTCATTATTTATTATACTAATCATATCCTTAATAAAAATATTTATCACCAATAATATGTTTCCTTTCTCTAGGTTATGAATAAGAATATATTTAATGAGTTTCAAGGATACTGAAATTTTACTTATGTTATGCTTTATTTTAATTTTGCAACATATTATGGGAATCATTTATGTAATATGGTTTTAAAATATAGTTAAAATATTTAGTTCTTTAGGATTTAATTCCTTATAATAATTCCAACGTAATAAAGTAAGGTACAGACTCCGGTCTTCTTGGGTTGTGGCATTCCACCATGGTCATGGGTTTTCAAACTACATATGATGTTTGGGTGAAAATATGATTTTTTTTTGAAATAAACATCAATGTAATGGAATCCAAGATATATGTCTGGGGAAGAAAATTTTAAGTCATAATAATTAATTAATATGCATGAATTATTGATTATTTCACATTATCTAATGAGATTATTGGAAATATGAGAGGGTTTGGTGAGAAGTATGATTATTCCATTGCTATTAAAAATCTAATGATGACTTTTACAAATTATTCTGATTCAACGATCTCTACCCTAGAAGATAGAGATGATTTTTATTTTGATGAAATATGAAATATTATCATAGATTATGAGTAAAGAAAATTACAGATTTCAAAAAGAATGAAGATGTTGAAATAGCCTTTGAACCCATGTGAAAAAGAATAATTAACAAAGAAGAAATAATTTAATCCTATGTAATTAATGATTAATAAGGTGAATATGATATAAATAAGCTTATTTCTTTTATTTCTAAATTGATTGGAAAATGGATGGAGAAAAACCAAAAATCAACAAAGTGCTAGAATTATTATTATCATGGACATTTTATGACGAGTTTCATGAAAATAAAAAAGAATTTGTATCTGATTATGATGAGTATAATGAGATATCTCTATGGAAGACATGTGGTAAAAATAATAATTAGTCCACTATTAAAAAGAGATGTTTATTCTGTAAAAGGGTGAAGGATATTTAGTCCAGTGACATAGATTATGATTTCAATATATTGTCTTTTTTTACAGAGTGGATTTTTTCCAATAAATAGTGGTGAATAAAAAAAATATCCCAAATTGGAAATATATCCTATAATGATCTTGGAATGAAGATTAATACACTTTTGAGAGAAAACTCTCACCTTGAATGTTTCTACTAAAAAATATTGCAATTACTCTTTATTCTGTATTATTTTACATGGATTTAATAATATAATGGAAATTCAATAAGATGGACGAGGATATCATTATTGGATAGCAACATGAAGAATCTACTGGAGGTTCTTAATTGGAAATTGTCCATGATTAATAATATGTTTACATCCCTTGAGGGGGAGATTTTATAAGACATGAGATATTCTAATCACAAATTAATCCATTATTCATCAATTTTTTTCATCAAGGGGGAGTGATTGGATGATAATGAAATGTTAAAAGGGGTAGTTATTCTTTTTAACTAAATAATTATAATTCTTTATTACTGTTTATATGATTTTTTATTTCATTGATTTTTTATTGAGTTTGGAAACTCTTTATTAAGAATTGAGTAACAGTAGTTTTGATATCACATATGAGTATGTGTAATGGAAATTCTATATTTCCTTTGTTATTTCATTCCTTCATTCTATATTGGGTTTTTTCTACATAAATAAAGGGTTCATTAGATGATGGGTATTTTTTATGTATCATGTGATATCATCCATTTCATTTAAAATAAAATAATATATTTTTGAGAATAATTATGAGATGATATTACAACAAAACTTCCCTTATCATGTTATTTTCAATAAGGGGGGGAATAATTGAAGACACCATATATTGAATTTTATTATGTGAGGATACACTGAAAACAAAAGGCAAGGGTGGATATTATTGTTCCCATGTTGTGAATTTTTTGTTAATTAGGTAATATGTGTGTTACGATGATGTGGTGATTCCTATATAATTGTTATGGAATTATTTTTTTGCATTGGATGTCACTCATGTAAAATTATCAATGTTTTAAGTTAACAATTGATGATGTAATCTTAGAAGAGAAGAAAACATGTGGAAAAGACTGTGAACATTGTTTACCACAAGTGAAGACCATTTACAATGTAATTTAATGCAAAATAATTCCCATTCAATTTTGTTTTAAATGAATAATAATGGAAAGATATGACCATGAAAATATATGAATATATATTTAATAATTAATGAATAATGAACAGAAGAGAAGTGAATTTGGCCAAGAATTTTTAATGGAATTACTTTTGATACATAGATTTATTTTACGTTACTTATGATGGTGCCACTAAAAATAGTGGACAACCAACCATGATCATTAGCCATACTAAATCATGGGCTTATGTGGGACCTAGAGGTCAAACTCACTCTATTGGACTGTATAGGGACAATGGTGGGTAGTATAGAGGTGGTAAGGCCTGCATGAGAAAACTAAAGTAGAGTGAAAGAGATCATAGAAGAAACACCATGCGAGGGGGGTGGATGGACCAGTTTGGGGTAGTATCTGAGGGGGTGGGAATTCTGGCCACTGATGACTGTGTTTTATTGATAAACCAGGTCCCCAACCACTAATGGTATTGTTATGGGAAGATGAAATAGTGATTCCCTGATAATTGATATGGATTCATTTTATATAATTTGGATGTCAATAATATTAAATTATTCATATTTTATGTATTATGAATGACGTATTGACCATCAATGTGAAGACAAAATATATAAACGAGTGTGCACATTGTTTACTGAAAGTGATGAAAATGAAATAAATAATTATATGAATAAGAATTCACATGAATTTTGTTTTTAATGCTTGAGGATTTGAAGAGAATAATAGGAAAAATTATGAAGGAACATTTCATGATAAATGAAATAAGAAGAGTAGATAATATAAGTTGGATGGGTATTTTTAGTTGAATTACCATTGATACTTATATATATTCTATGTTAATTATGATGGTGTCAATGAAAAATCGTCTGGAAAAATAGCAGCATTATCCAACCTCACGCATGGAATTATAAGGGACTTATAGGTAAACTGCTCCATAGGGAATAAGACCAGACAAATTATTGGTGGAATGGAGGCGCTGAGGCCTACAAGAGAATGCTTAATTAGAGCGCATGTGGGTCAAGTAGAACCACCAAGAAGGGTGTTACGGAAGAAGAACTGATTCATGGTGGTAGTGGAGGGGATTAAAATTATGGATACTAATGATTTTGGTTGATTAATAATCTATGGAACCTATATAAAAGTTTTCAATGTGGTACACATAAATGTGTTACAGTGTTCGTCTAACATTAAAAATATGGATAAAATATTTATTGTTGAATTAGGTGATCCCGCCGATTTGATCAAGTTGGTCAATCATTGTATCACCCCGAGATTTTATGAAAAATATTATTTTTTATTTCATTAATGTCTTGTGTTATACGCTACACCAAAAGGAGCTTTGATAACACACATCTCTGACCAGGATTGAATTACCTACAATCGCGACCTTCCACAATAGCGTGTGTTGTACGCAACACCACGTTTCGCTAAACAACGATATGCTATTAAAATATTATTAAAACGAGTCGTTATGAATATTAATAACCACTTATTGAAATTTTGTAAATTTTATTTTTCAAAATGGACTTCATTTTTGGATTCGTAATATCGAAATTAGCTTAGGGTGAAATTTTGGTGATTTTCGGATAACTTTCATATTTTGATGAATAGTGAAAATTATTAAATTTTAATTAAAAACAACTTTTTCAATCGAAATAATTAATAGTGATAAATTATTAATTTGAGTTGTTTTAAAGTATATTTAGAATATATTTTTACAATTCAATACAATGTTGGTCATTGGATGTAATTTCACATTTAAACCAGTTATAAACAAGTGTCAATCTTTTGATAGTTATTATCTCTTAAAAACACGCCTTTTGACGACGGGAATTAATTTTTAAATTAATTAATGCAACTGATATGTTTTGAATTTGGTAAAATAGAAATCATTTTTGAGTTCATAATATCAAATATAGCTTCGGCCTAATTTTTGGTAATTTTCTAAAAACTTTCAATTTTTTATGAATAGTGAAACCACTAAGTGGTAGTTAAAAAAACTAAATTTTTCATAAAACTTAATTTTACTGCTTTTGTGGGTGGAATTTCAAAAATCCGAGAGACACGGTTGATGTCAGTAAGTAAAATGTGGTTCAATTAGATGAAAATAATTTTTGGTGAATAGTAACATTTTACTTTTATTTACCACGGTTAAAATTAAATAGGGTAATTAAGGGTAAAAATGATATTATTATTACCCTAACACATGTCCAAATTCTATTGGATATGTGTAATTCGACCAAAAACAAGCTTAGGAATAAAATATGACCATTTAGGCCCACTTAGATTAGATTAAGACATTTATTATTATTTAATTCAAAGAAGAGTTAAAAGAGTTAAAATCAAAGTTTATTTACTAAAACATTTTTAATATAGGGTTATACATAAGATAAATTAAATTGTAAATATTCATTAGAAAGGTAAAAAGATTTCCTACATAATGATATTTTCTTTCTAATTTTTAGAAATTAAATAATTTAATTTATTTATGACACAACGATGATGCAGTAATTATCTTATTAATGATATATTGACATAATTGATGTTATAAATACTCAAATAAATATAATTTGAGACTTTTTATGAATTCCACTAATTTTTTAGGTTAATATGACATGTTAGAATTCATTGAATTAACTTTTTTGGAACATATCATTCTGTTATGATTTTCACAAAAATCAATTACTAAATAGTGTCAAAATTGACATAAAATAGTTTTTAAAATACATATTATATTATTAATTGTTATGTTATTCCTAAAAATATAAGGTTTGTCCAAATAACTTAGATAAGGTTATATATATTAATAATAAACAATTTGGGGTTCTCATGGCTTTATATAGTAAGTTTATTAACCTTATAGTGTAAGAACACAAGAAGACACGGTAAAAGTAAAATTATTTAACTTAATGTTAAATCTAAATTATAAGGTTAAAATAGGAACCTAAACTTTTCTAAATTCTATTGTATGAGAGTATTTCGACCCATAACCACCTTATCCTCGAAATAAATCAATTTAGAGCTATTTAAAACCGAACTTGACTTTATAATAAAATAATATTTTTAGTTATTCCAAAGGTGCCCCTCCCCTCCCTTATAAAAGGACACCACCTCCCTCTCTTCCTCACACAACTTTGAGCCTTCAAGATCGTCCAAACCCTGCAAAAATATCTTCTCCACTTCCCTAGTAACATCCTAGAGGATCTGGTATTCCTCAAAGACCAATTTTAGTGCCCTAAGAGGATCTCTCAAAGAGGCGCTTTAAAGAAGAGGTAATTTCCGTTACCAATTATTTCACCTTTATTTCTTCTTCCACTTATTCTTCTTAGGTTGTTTCATTATGAAGTAATAACATAAGTATCACTAATATACGGATATGTTATTATATGTATGAAACAATCCTAATTCACCATCTATCCATCCTTCGGAAAACGAAATCACCGCGCGTGCGTACGTACAGAATTCTATCTCCACGCCGTGGTGTAATCTGTTTTTCCACCAACAACTTGCATGGATGGGTATAATGGTGTAAAGAATAATTATAAATAGTTATTATAACATCATAATGATTCTGATATATTGTATCATCCACTCCAATTCAATTCAATAATTATGGAAATGATATCATCGCTCGTGCGTACGTACGGACTACCGTCTCCACGACGCGATGAGATTCATTCTCCATGTTAACCATTTAAGAATGATTATAAAGTATATATAAGCAAAAATAATGAAATATATGACATGGTAAATCTACTGGATTTATTTATATATATATGTCATCTACTAACTTCCATTCAAGACAATAAGGAAAGGAGAACAGTGTTCATGCGTACGTACGGACTACGGTCTCCATGAACGGTGTGTTTCATTTCATTTATCTATCTATTATATATATATATACTGAATATATATGATATATAAATCATATTTTATATTCTGGAAGTAAGTAAATCCTGATATAAGTAATAATAATGTCAAGAACAACAAGTCCAAATACCTACGATAAATGAAACAATTTTACCCAAAACGCTCTTTAACATGGAATTTACAAAAGAACGGGTAATATAAAGTCATAAGTGAACCATATAAGATATCATAACAATGAATATGATTCTGTAATAAGTAAATGTCATTATTTAAATCATTATACAGAAGGTTCATAGACTTATGAAGAAAATCAGACCTAAGGTAAGGGATAATTGTGCAAATCTCATTTTTATCCGAGATTTCTTATTCATAAGTATTTAAGGGGTTATTGCTATCATCCATGCCCATGTTTTATAAAAGTGTATTCATGTATGTTTAATGTCCTTTTTAACCATTTTTACTTTTACCCCATGTTATGGAAGGAATCTTTCTTTTATTTACCCTAAAAGGTACTTTTTGAATTTTCCGAAAAAAGTACGAGAAGAATGTTTTTTTAACTTATACGGCATGAATGGATTTTTAAAACCTTATTTCCATGAAGCTTCCTTTACAAGTTTTCATGTTTATTTTTAATCAACTTCTTTTATTTTAATATTGTATGACATGTTAAGAAAGGAAAATTGTTTTTGAAGTAGAAAGGATATTTTCCTCAAGAATGAAGTTCAAGTGTTTTATCAAAATTATTTTCCATCTAAGATAATAAAGGGTTCTGTTTCTATCCCTATTATTACATGGATTTGATTATGTTGTGATGGAAATATTTTATGAAATCTTTTATCTTATATTAATTGTTTTATGATGTCACGATGTTTAAATATTCCTATTTTTATTACATGGGTTATGAAATGAAGTATGATTTATGATTTTGTGGCACACATAAGAATGGTATCATTATGAGATGGGTGGGACCTATATCTCCCTCCAATGCATTGGGTAAAGATTTTATATCTCATGAGATAGACATGACTGGAATGGTAGGTTATACCGATTCAGTGAAACAGGACTGAAACGAGGGTGACTCTGTTCAGAAAGGGACTTTGTCCACTAAGATAATATTGGCAAAGAGTCTTGACTAACAAGAAATGATTCTCTATGATTATGTGTGTATGCCACAATGTTTCATGTTTTAAGTTATGATTATTGGGATTTCATTTCACTACTATGATTTATCCCATGTTATGAAATTATGCTCTCTTTTGCAGGTTAATATTTCCAAAATGTTATGTTCTTATGAATATGATGTGATTGATATTTATTTTGTTTACCCTTACTGAGCATTTGAGCTCACCCTTTTATGTTTTCTTTTCCCCAGGATATAAAGAAAGGTTTTAGGTAAGAAAAAAAAGGTCGATCTTTATGGGAGATGTTGAAGATCTTTCACCATGATTAGAAGATTATATTCCGAGTTTCCAAAGACAGTAAACTATTACGGTCATTGTGTGTGTGTTTTTGTAATTTACTAATTATTCCACAAAAGTAATGCAATGTCCATGTACGATAAGCTTCGGGTCTCTACAATCATCATTTACCATGCCTTGTTTGAGGATTTTTCATTCATCAATTTTTACATCGTTATTAATCCATGATAATAATGGAATCCTTTCAGTTTGAGATTTTATCCTATGATGTATTCCCCATTGAAATCTAGATTTATAATAAAGTGTGAGATTAAAATTACACTCGATTTTCAGTCATGGAAATGCATCATTCGATGGATCCCAAAGTAATAATAATCTTCAAATTATGTTGGGTATCTATACGATGACATAAGTGGGATGTATACAGTGGTAAGATCAACATCGAGAGTAATTTCCCTTGCATGAATCAATGTAGGATTTTGAATTGGAAACATGATTATATCATGTTATTATGATGATGATTTGTTATATTAATTTGTGTGATAAGAAATAGATAATTACTCAATCTGGTAGGTGTGATCAGAAATAGAAATCCAGAGTCTTTAGGAATTCATGATGGTATTAAGGAGCCATGGGTTATCGTGATACACATATGAAGAATAAAGGACCGTTGTCCATTAGGTATTTGTGATACTACCATTATGATATGAAATGTCACATATAGACGATGAAACCCTTATCTTGAGGTATCTTTTCTGAAATACATCTTTAAAACACAACAGTGATGCATGACTGTTGGGTGAGTTGTGGTAGTGAGCCTTGTGAGATGAAGAAAGAAACACCCAGACTCCTTGTTTTATTAGGAGATATTCTGCATTCCATGAATAATAAATCGAGGAAGAAGGAAGTAATAATAATTAGGGAATTTAAAATGATAATGAAAAATGTAATACCAACATTTATGTGGTATTCATAAAGAAGAAATAAATAATATCCCTCATTCATGATTTATTTATTTAATGAAACAAACGCAATGTGTTTAATTATAAACATATTAATTGAGGATTTAAATTTGACAATTATATGATGGAATTTATTGAGAGTTACATGAATAAATATTGTGTTATAAATATGTGAATGTAGGTGATGTAATTGTGAACAAAAATTGAATGATATGTTTGAGACACCTTGGATCCATTGTGCATAATGTATTTCAATGTTCAGCCAAAGATAATTAAAACATGACGAATGTGATTTCATGTACCCAAGAATTTGAATATGGTTAATTCAGATCACTCAAGATCTGAAATGAGTATCAAGGTCCCAAAAGACTCATTCACTCATCGTTTTTTGACCTAGAATATTTGTACACAAGAAAGGGATACCCATATCTCTTATCGAGGAAGACTATCTATGAAGAATATTACATTCATAGATCAACACTAAAGTATATGATTATAGGTTGGGTGTCTAACCAACTACTCAAGGCTTATGTTGTGGAGTCTAAAAAATCATATAATAAATGCAATTGGGGGTGTCTAATAAATTGGGTAACTGGGGTGTCTATCTATTTGAATTCACATGTGAAGATAGTGAAGAGAATCCATGTTGGGGTGTCTAACCAACATGTAAAGGAGTATGAATTTTATTGCAGAACCTTGTAAATATTGTGTGCTCCCTCTCCTATTTTACTATATAAAATGGGGTGATATTGAGAGAAACTATTTATAGGATTGATAACCTTAACAAGTTCAGGTGGTTGAATTAAAAAAGTAAACAATTAATAAATTAAGGTTACCACTGATTCAATCCAGCACCCTCTCTATGGATACTTGCTGATCTAAAGGATCTACATAAGGTATGACATAAAATATTATTGAATTCATCCCATAATGTAAAACTTTTATTTTGAAATAATAAAAAAATATGAGTCCTATATTTTTTCTATAACAAATCATAATTACAGATGTTATTTGGGAATAAATATCTATGTAATTAATTTTAGAACTAAAAAATCATAGGGGTATGTGGTCATGAATGTCTTGGGTGAAATTATTTCTAAGTATTCCAAATTTTTTGCTATCACATAAACTTTTTATTCATATATATATAGTTGATCTCAACATGAAGGTGGTATCTTTATTATATTTCATTGGACGTGCTATTATTAGTGATCCTGGTCCAAGGTTTATAGACCTATTTTTGAAGGATTAATTATGTTTTCATTGTACTAAGATTATGTTGATATTTTCTTACAATCATTAAATGGATGGTTGGACAAAAGTTGTAAATTAAATCCATAAAACATATGTATAATTTTTTTATTCTAAAAAACAAAGGAAGTGGGATCACTATATACCATGGTCCGAGTTATGTTAAAATACATCCTTTCACGTATAAACTGTACAACAATACCTTTATTGATTTTTATGTGTATAAATCCCCAACTCTTCCCCATTATACTAAGGCTAAAACTCCTCTTGAGACAGTAGCAACTATTTTTATAGATCACAATGAAAAAATTTACAACATAACGCTTCATTTATTTACAAATCCACATTTCATGTTGAAGATGTAAATTAACAAATGGAGGGATGTTTCTTTTCATCCTAGTGATCTGTTTTTTACCTTTATCCTATGTGTTCTTCATAATTAACTACAAAAGGTTTTTATTTTCTTTCTACAAGATTTTATAGACCTTTCCCAATCCTTTCCAATATGTGGTCATCACATATCTCCATGATTTTTTGGTTCCCTATAATGTTCTTAATTTATTTCTTATCTCTTAGCATATGTTAGTTGCTGTGGATGCCATTTTAGAATATTTTCCAAATAAATTTTGTGAGGATGTTACAGAGAACATTTTTTTAATCTATATCATTTACCAGTGGATGTGGTAATGATATTCAGTGGAATTATTAGTGTTGTAGGCTTCCAACCAATGGGGAAACATGTTATAATGCATTTTTATATTTGGCTGAGTTTCCAATCATACACAATGGTGTCATGGTGGAAATCTAGTTGGATATAATTGATAGGGGTGCTCCGGAGCATGCTTATGTGTGTTTAGAGGTATATTCTTCACCCCATTCATTAATAACGAGTATTATAAGGATGCATAAAACTATTCTAAATGATGGATAATTTGTTCTTTTTTATCATGTAGATATTTTATAATGGTTGGGTAATTACATTTGAAGTTATCATGGATTTTCATTCAAGAGGTAACATATACAAATGGATTTTGCTAAGGCTCTAAGAGAGACCCCTTGAATAGTTATCTTCCACTTCATTGATCTTCTTCTAGTTTTATTTATCAATTATTATTTTTATTTATGTGATAAAAATTTCACAAACATAAATATTTAAATAAAATACATGATCATAATGATTGAAATCCAATGATTCTTGTAATTTATTTTTTTCACCAATGGTTATATCTATTTTGAACATAAAATCACTCAGGGAAACCTCACCACACTTCTGTACTTGGGATGGTGTTTGAGGAGGATCTCAGTGAAAAAATAAAAAACCCCCAAATATTTTAATATTGACATGGTAGGTTTTTATATATTTATGTGGATAATATGTTTTTAAACCCACTATATTTTAGTATGAAGTAATAAGACATTATGAAGGATGGTTTATGCATTAGAATATCTGAGATGAAAAAAGGATGGGTAAAAATATAGATGGGTGATACTGACATACATAAGTGTCTCACTCCAGATTTTATGTTAAGGTAATTATAATAAGATTTGGACTATGTTGGGGTGATTATGTCACTTGAATATTGTTTATATCTTTTTCCTTTAAGCATTTGTTTTGTGTCATGTAAGGTACATCAGATGTTATAGAGTTTTTCATTCACAAATTTTTAAGTGCAGGATATGTGGGATAATAAAATTGAATGTTTCATAAAGAAGGACTTGAATTTTGAAGCTATCTGAAGGATTTATTCCCATGAATTAATATTTTTAAATATTAAATAATTCTCATGAAATTTTAAACTCTATGTTTCCCAATTAAAAATATTGAAATGTTCCAAAACGAAAATATTGGAATTTATTTATTTTCATTATTTTCATTTACATAGTTGAAAAATTTAGAAATATATCACATGATATATAACATACGTCCATCAACAAATAATAAGTTTCCATATTTTTTAATATGATTTATTGACAGTTGTATTTGAATGAACCAATAAAAACACAAAAAATATATGAGAGAGGTGGTGGATACTGCTATTATTCCTTGATCATGTAAATTTTTCTAGAAAAGGGGAGAAAGAATCTAGTTAATATTAATATATTTTTCATATAATATGATGAAAAGAGTAAGAAATATTGGATAACACTTATGAATCATGTTATTAGAAATAATAAGAAGCCTTGAGGAGATCTTCTACCACACAACTATATATAGAAATATAAAATAGAGCATTGTGGAACATTTTTAATCATGGAATTATTATATGGAAAAAGGTTTTGAAATAGTTTATGGGAAGACACAGACCCAAACACCATTAAAAAGGAGATTATTTCATCTATTTATGAGGATGACGATGTGTAACAAAAAAAGATTATAAATTATATTTTTCTCATATAATATATGTGTGTTATAATATACATTATAATAATTTATACCTGAATAGTCTACAAAAATTTATATCATTAATAAATAATATTATATTAATCACAATTAAACTAATGATATTTCAAAACAATACAATTAGACAAAAAATACAAAATATAGAAGATAAAATGAAAAAATATAGATCACCCCAAAATACGAGAATCATTTTTCCACTCCCAAAATATTATAAAATAAACAAATTATTATAAACCATGAAAAATTATAGAAAATATAAATATATAACCTTCCAAGAAATTGAATTGAATAATTAATTATGATAATTAGACATATTTATAAAAGGTATTGTGACCATTTGAATATTAATGTGACCATTACAATAGTAACCTGACTGTTGGGAATAATAACCTGAAAATTGAAAAAAGTAACCTAATGGTTAAAATAGTAATTGTACCTAAAAATAATAAATTGTTATATAAATAATATTTTTAATGATAAATATAATAATATATCAGTATCATGATACCAATAAAATAAAAATATCATGATTAAAAAGCTAAAAGATAATATAATATTATTAATAAACTATATTTTATAGTATTCCATAATTATTATAATTTGAAAATTAAAAATTAAAATTTTCTACGTTAGAAATATATTTTTTATAAACTGAATGACATTTTTTTATTTATCACATTGAAATTATCAAATGATGTCTTTTTAATTTTCTGAAATACATACATTTTTAGGTGAATAGTAATAATACAGTTTTTGCATAAGCAATGTTTGTTAAATTACATCATTCATGATGTAATGACGACCTATTAATTTAAAGAAAATGATTTTCAAAAATGATATATTTAATTTTATAATTGTTCCATTTACAAAAAATAAATGTAAATTCCAAACCTAAATTTTTTAAAGCCTAAAGTCAAAAGTGGTCCTTTAAAATAACAAATTTTCATTCATTACACATTCCTTTATAATAAACTAAAAAATTTGTAGAGGGGTTATTGTAATAAAAATAATTAATTTATATTTATATATTATTTATATTTTCAACATTTAAATATTAAATGTTTTAACATTGAATTATTTTTTTAATTTATTATATTATTCTAGAAAATAAATCTCTTCTATTATAAATAACCCCTCACCCTTTGCATGGAGACTCTCTCATACAATAATTTCCAATGAATAAAATTTACAAAATCATCCCAATCAATCCCTTTATATTTCATAGGGATGTCATGGAGTAATGAAAATCTAAACATCAAGGGGGTTTTTAGATTCTAACAACAAAATCATTACAGAGGATTAGGCATTGATTCAATCAACTCTTCTCATATTTATTTATTATTTTTCCTATCTTCTTTTTTTCACCTCCACTCTCACAACCAAAAAATATAATATTAATTAATATGTAATTTAATATTACATTAATTATATTCACATATTTTATGTATCATATTTATGATATATATTAATTTCAATCACCCCCATCTTGCTCTCTCAATAATATACTATCTATAATCAGTTAACCACATATAGAGAATTTTTAATGTAAATAATTATAACCATAATAATGGTTTGATATTATGTATAATTTATAATGTAGAAGAATTTTAATATATTTATTATAATATTTGTTAATTAATTCCACTAATGTATAAATTATATTAAACAAAAAGAGTATAATCTATGAAAAATTAAATATCTTTTAAGTGAAACGTGACTTCAAAATTAATAACCCAGAGACAAGGAAATTAAAATATATAAAACAAATTAATATAATTGATAAATATTGGTAAAAATTAAAACAATTCACTTCTTTATCAATGTTTTAACAAATCAATGTTTGTAATTTATGAGGCGGAAAAGTGATGAAATAAAGCGAGAAATTAGGTAAGTGGATTCTCGTACCAAACTCCCTTTCATTGGGTTATCCATATTTTACAAAATTTTATTGTATGGATACTCATATATTGTTTCTTAAAATAAATTTTACTATTATTAACTTTTAATATAGTTATATACATGTTTCTACCTTGATTTTTAATCAAAATATAATTACTTTCCTAAAAGAAATTTCAGTGCAAAACAAATCATTGACTCTACAAGTGTTTTTTCTTTCCCAAAAAGTATTCATTTTTCTAATTTAGTATCTCACCTTTTGATTTCGGAACCCCAATGTATATTCTCAAATGTTTTAATTATGTCATCCTCATGAAACCCACTCCTTTCCCTGGGTTATTTCAAGACTATAATTGTTATATGGTTTATGTGGCATGTATAATAATGTAAATATTTTTATGTGACGGGAGGGACCAGAATCAAATGGATTATATAATTCTATGTATCACATGAGATAGAGTTCATTTTTCATTAATATGATGCAAGATTTATTCACAATGTGTAAATTATGATAATTCCCATATTTTATGCATGAACATGATGCCAGATTTATTCACAACAATGTGTGGTATTTGACTACTAAGGCGTGTTGTTTCATTATATTAATATGCTATATTCCGTGAATTTATCAAATGTGTCCATCATGATATTGATGATTATTTTATTCTTATGATGATAATGATTATTATCACACTTGTTATGTTTATTCATGTCCCTTATTCATCCCCTTACCAATCATTTATCTAACCAAATTCAATGTTGTATCTCCTCAGGTGATTAGATAAACTATGGAGAATGTGAGGGAAACTAGGTGGAGAGAGATGATGTAATTGAATAATTGTTCAATTCTTTTTTAGGTAAAACAACTATTTTAGCCTAATTTATCCATGATACCAACCCTTTTGATTTTCAATTATATCCCTATTATATTTTTCATCATAGAAAGGATGGAATAGTTTTGAAATAAAAATGTAGGGTCACATAATTTTGTTTGAGAGAAATATTTTAGTTAATTTGGTAATTAGTATTAGAACACATTAGTTAAAACCCTTAAGATAAGATAATGTAAATCTAAAAAACCAAGAAACATTATTTTAGAAAAAGGATAAATGGATGTATCCAATAATATATTGACTTATATTTAATTGTGGAAGTGAATAAATTATTAATTAATTAATTGTTGAAATACATTATGTTAAAACCATTCTACTTTAGAAAATGGAGAAAAAAAGAGAAACCATATAAATAACCAATGTGAGGTATAATGCTATGATTTCCCAAATGACATCCCCTATTCCATTGGTGGTTTAGTACACAACATCATTGAAATTCATACCCTAATTTCTCAATCAATGAATTATAACATGAACCATGTGGAATGCCCAAATTCACCCAAGAAAACTCAACTACCCATTGAGAATTTATTTGTAAGCAACCACAAAAATTTAGTGGATCTTCCAATACAATAGTCATTGATCATTGAGTAAACTCAATGAAAAAGATATTTTATGTGATCCACTATTCTGAGAAGGGGAGTGTGACTCTTGTCATTTATTATCTATATGGGGAATCTAGTCAATGATGTTCATTGATAAAAAACACCGAGTTGAAGGATGAAATGGAGGAGATAGAGTATGAATACATTAAGAAAATATTAATTATAAATTATTTCCCCCAAAACATAAAAACAATTATGTGAGAAAATTCATAGAGCATAAGGAAAAGGAAGGTGATTCTATCATGGATTCTGAGAAAAATTCCACCAGGATTTCAAGATACCGCTCAGGTTTTGTAATAAAAAAATGTTTTCACAATAGAGAGATTCTTTATTTATGTGAAACCACAAAATCAAAATGATCTATATATTTGAGATTTTGGTAGTTATTAAGAATTAGATAGATGTGATCTAAAAAAAGATGGAGTATCAAGATGGAGTTTAGATAATGGTCCTAGGGTTATGGTGATAAGAAGAGATTAATGGAGTATCAAGTGGTTGGGTCAAATAAAAAAGGAGGAAAGAGGATATAACTACCCAAATGTTCACAATACTGAAAGAAACATCATGGGGATTATCTCAAATGGATGAAAAAATTTATAATGTGTGGGATATAAGGCCACCAAAATCCTGAATATCGGGGAGACATGACGAATCCGACCACAGCGAGGGAGGAATAAAAGAAAACTGCTAATACACCACTCACAGTTCAATGATTCAACATTAGGGAGAAATGGAACTATTCATGATGGTGAACTAAACCATGAGTCCTTGAGGGTATTTTGGATTATATAACACCAATGATTAAGGATAAAGGTAATAATAATGCCATCACTACTAATCAAGAGGAGTGTCAAAATGAAATCGTAAAAGGAACACTTCATATTCAATTAACAATGGAAAATATTTTATTTGATTATTGATCTACACATTCCATTATATGTTGTATGTTTTCTAGAATTGATGAATATAATCCCTAGTAACCATATGTAGATATATCTATAAAAACAAATACTGGTGTAATCATTCAAACCCAAATGTTGGACTATTAACCTAAAAGCGTTTGTGGAAATATTCATCTAGTGAATATTTTAATGCTTCACCGGGTGAAAATTTAAGCTATAAATGGCATGGATTAGAATCCATTATATATAGATCACATCAACTAGTGGGGAAAAAATATTTTTTTATATTAAAAAATTTCTAATAATCATCATCAAATGAACGGAATACCGTGATTCTTTTTTAGAAAATACATAAATAGAATGGGTGTTTATAACATGTAAAGAAGAACACCATTACCATATATTTGGGTAAATTGAAGGTATCAACCTGGAAGAAATGCCCATTTTTTAGGGAATTCATCTTGCTGATCTACCTAGAATTCCCCTTTATCTTGTGGTAGTGTTCTCAATTGATCAAACACAAAAATCAAATCATATCTAAATATTCCCATACAGGATGGTTGTGATCAATATAGAAGAGTTAAAGAAGCAACTACAGGATAATGTTGAAAAAGGGTTCATATTCCCTAGTGCATATCCTTAGGATTCTCTAGTTATCTTCTTAATGAAAAAGGATGGATCAATGTGGTCGTGTATCAATTATAAGGAACTCAATAATATCACTATAAATAAAAATAATCAACTTTATAGGGATTATGAATAGTTTGATAATCTATGAGGAGCTCTGTATTAGAATATCGTCATTATATATATCAATAGTTGATAGTGGATAAGGAAGATATTTATAAGACTATTTTTGTATAATGTAAGGTAACTATGACTTTATAGTGATTCCCTTTAGACTTTCTAATGCCCCTTCTATATTCAGATATGTGATGAATAATGTCTTTAGAGAATACATCAAAAAAATCGGTGTTGTTTATTGATGATATTATCATTTTCTCTAAGAGCGTGAAGGAAAATGAGGATCATATAAGTATTGGGCTACTGACATTATGTAAGGAGAAAATTTAAGATATGTTAATAATTTTTTACTTTTAGATATAACAAGTCGCATTCTTGGAGAACATGATCACTGGTTAGGTAATTTCTGTGGACCTTTAAATGAAAAGTAAATTGAGGAATGGCCAAGAATCACTAGTACCATGGAAATGTGTTATTTTTTTTATCTTATGTGGGTACTACCAACAATTTTTTATAAATTCCTCAAAAAAATTTCTGTCACTCTAACTATGTTATCACAATATGGGTAAGGTATGTCTAAAAGGAAGAATGTAAGATATTCTTAATACTGATCATGAAATGGATAGAAACTATTCTTCACTCACACAACCAACAAGTGAATAAGGTTTTGTGATATACAGTGATTTTATAAATTAAAAAATGGGGTTTTTACTCATGATAAATGATAATGTGATATCCTATGATTCATTTCTATTGATGATCCATTAGAAGAAGTACCCAACACATGATCTGAAGGTAGAAATTGTGATCTTCGCTCTGATGATTTGATGTCACTACATCTATGGTGAAAATTGTTATATATATACTAATAAAATGGGTATAAATTATATATTCACATAGAATAATCTCAAAATTATTTATTGAATATGGTTATAGATAATTAAGGACTACAATTTCTATATTCTATACCATCTAGGAAACGAGAACAAGGTAACTGCTGATCATAATACAAAATGACCTACTACACAATCCGTGATGTAGATTGAGAAAGAATCTATCATCATATATAAGTAAATTATAGTACCTGAAATTATAATAGTAGGGAATAAATCCTAACTTTCCCAATTGATTTCCCAATTGTCTATCCAAAATAAGATCAAGGAGGCACAATGAGATGATTTGGAGCTAGAAAAAGATGGTGAAATATTTAAAGGGAAGCTACATGAGTTCCTCATTGATGATGATGGTTTGATTTTTTTATGGAATGAGTAATTGTGTTCCTTCACCACTATAAAAAATGAATGATCTAATATTTCATCACCCGACCCTACCGGTCTCCAGTCGCAACTACCCCAAGCTTGCCTCCACAGCCAAGGGGCTGGCGACAAGCGCTGAAGGCGTAACAATATTGGAGAGGCCTTTTCCTATGTACCTGTACACACAACCCACTCAATGCAGAAGTGCAGAGTAAAAAAAACCAGAAAACAAAAAACTATATCCTAACCACACTCATGCATCAACTTCTAAATAGAAAATGTAAAGTGCTAAACTGTACTGACATGATAACTGAACAGAAAAAGGGAAAACATACGCCCAACCCAAAAGGTACCACAACCTGAAAACATGTAACTAATAGTAAACAACTATTGAGTATCACACCTGAATGTCCTACTACGACCACTAAACACATCCCATGTTCCTGAGTCCTCTACGCTCTTCCATAGTCTCGATCAACCTATCCATCGGTTGCAAGGTCACCCCAAGTGCGGGAAAAGAAAAAGCAGGGGTGAGTATAAATATACTCAGTGGGGTGCCTCGAATGCTCGAGGGAGTGACAAAGGAGGTACCAAAATAGTGAGATCTAGATAGAACAAGAATAGTGAAAGTGTACAGTAACTAGAGTGTAGCACAACCCAAAAATAGAAAGTATGTAAAATTGTCTAACCAAGAAAATCTAGATGCAGAAAGCACGTGGAATACCCACGTGTCTTTTCCACTCCTAAAAAGAGAGTAACTGAACCTAATGACAGGGAACAAAAGTAGGGTGTATACATACATATATATATATATTCTCACCAAGAAACCTGAATGAGCGCGTAAGTGGATCTCCATCTCAAATCTCAGCCCATGAAAAGTTGCCACAATTCTAAGGGTAACCATCACTAATACCCAATAGTCCTGAACGTCAAAGCTGTCTCATCGCTAAATAGTACAACCAAGGACCCGCTCCAGTATTCATGATGAAAAGTCAATGAAAAGCATCGTAGAAAGGGGGTGAGTATAAAAGAAGTCTTCTGTTGACCCACTGCCCAGCCCAGTTAGAGGGTAAAGCCTAAGAGGTCGTCGGTTAACACACTACCTAGCCCCGCTGGAGGGTAAACCCCAAAGTCAACAGGTAACCCACTGCCCAGCCCTGATGGATCCTAAACCCTAAGGTCAATGGGTAACCCACTTCCTAGCCTCGCTAGAGGTTAAACCTTGATATGCAGATGGGTAAACCACTGCCCAGACCCACTAGAGGGTAATCCCAGAACTGGTCTGATAACTCTGCACTGCCCATACCATCTATGGGTGTCACTAACATCACTACCATGTGATGGCTCAGAGTGCATCAAAGGAACCTCTGACCAACGCCCTTTCATTTTTCCACATTTAATGGGTTCTCGAAAGAGTCTTCACACTGCCAAACTGATTACACTGTTGCAATCCTCACAGAAAAACACACGAGATAGACTATTTACTCACTTGAAATGGAATCCTGTAGAAAACGTTTCTCAGCACCACTTTATACCAATACAACATCTCGTGGGGCCCACACCTTAGTCCTGAAAAAGGTCAGGCGAACTACGCCATTACGATGCTCTCAAAAAAACACACCAAAATGACTACTCATATGGCCCAAACAGATGTCTCGTGAGAAAGCGACAATTCACCATAATGAATGAAAATCGGGCCCTATGGGGCCTATAACTTTACTTTAGCTCATGTTCTCAAAGGAGAATCTCAAAAAGTCCACACGAGAACTAGGATCATGCTGTCGCTGATGGCGCATCAATCAGACGTCCTATTTGCAAGGTACGTCCATCACAAGATTTAATAATAATTTAATATTATTAAATTAAAAAAAATTGGTCACTCGCCTTCAAGCGCAAAACCATAATGATTAGTAACCAATCATAAAATGTTCGTCTCAAAGAGACCAACCCATATCCACAGATGGCACATCAAACAGACACGTCGTTTAGGCTTTACGATCCTTGAACAGAAGGGGCCAAACCGGGCCGGTTCTCATCGGATGGCCCAGTCCAGACCATCGGCTCGTTGCCGAACCGGGGATCCGGACCGACTCACCCCGAACCGCTTCCCGCGGCCTGCCCCAGCTACACCGGTCCCCTCAGGTGCGGTTCTTCAAATCAGACCAGCCATAGGGCTGGTCTTCATACGCGTTCTGCCAGTAGGACCCGCCGAACGTGGGTCCTTGTCCGCAGCACACCCTGAGGCACTGACCTCTGGGTCCTCCTATGACCACGATGGGAGAGCACTAGTGACCTTGCCTCATTCAGCGCAACATCGTGACACCTCCGGACTGCACCACGACGCCTCACGCCGGTCCGCCGTCCCGGAATGCCTACGCCGACCGCCGAAGACCCGCCGCGCCGCCACCTAGGAGACGCCGCGCCGTTGTCGTCGTATGTCGCACCCATACACGGAGCTGCTAGAAACCATGGAACCACTCGAAAACCCAAAATTTGTCCATAGAACTTCCCGGGGTTTCCTCGGACACCCCAGGACCCAAAAATTAGATCCGAAAAGATAATTGGGAAGTTCTAATCGAGCCCTATGAAACTATGGACTTCACTTGAGAATTAAACAACATATCGATGCTAGAATTTGATTTCAATGGTATATGAAGAATTTAATTAAAATAAACACTTGATAATATCTCACTAGGGGTAGCTCGTTGCTTCACGAATATTCCGTCGGAGCCGCCACCGCCATGCCGGAGAGAAGGGGGGAGCTTGGAGGAGGTTTCTCCCTGGTTGGGAGAGCTTCCTCCAGGGAGAAGTGAAAGGGGAAGAAGGGGGATGGGTTGGAGGTGTTTATGTATTGAATTTAAAAAAACTAATTAATTTTTAAACAAAATCCAATAGGCATGTACCCAAACATTTGACAGGGTTGGGGTTAAGCCGCCCCATGTGTAAAATCCATTTTCTGAGCGCAAAAACAGTCTCAAAATTTTAATCTACGCCTCTGTTAAGTAGTTCTAATGTTCACTCTTGAGGCCGTTAAATTAAGAAATTTCCCCTTGTGGCATTTTCCCTAGAATGTCCAAATCTGTGAATGTTACACCACTCCAAGGGTAAACAACATGCTCCAGACTCGACAGTTCCCTTTGTTTTCCCTTTAGAGAAACCATTAATGTGTTATTCTGTTTCAGTGGCGTGTCTAGTGCGAACGCACTTAATGTTTAATTCTAGACACACTGGGGCTCAGAATCACATGTCGTCTGAACACCCTGCAATGGAATAACATCATGAAAAATATCGAAGTCATACAGACTCAAGACACCAGTTCTTACATCATTCCATCCATCAAGTTTTTCATCCGAAAAAAAACTTCAAAAACAACTCGGGACACTGAGCCTGCATCTAGCTCTCTCGTTTCCAGGTGATCTCCTGCATCCTTATGTGCTGCCACATCACACAAATGGAAGGGATGGTCCATCCACGCAGTGTACACTCCTGTCGGTCCTCAATCACCACCAGGTGTTGTGCAAAGGTGGCTCCATCCTCAATGTATAGCTCTCCCTAATAGATAACGTGCATGGGTTTGTGAACGTATTTACTTAGCTAGGACACTGGAATATATCATGTACCCTCTCCATATATGGCTGTAGAGCAGACTGAATGTAACCACACCGACTCTTTACACGATCTCAAAGGGCCCAATGATCCTCGGGGACAGTTTTCCTCCCCTGCTAAACCTCCGTGTACCATGCCGCAGAGAGACCCTCAAAAAGACATGTTCCCCCTGCTCGAACTCCAAAGGTCTGCGAGGATGGTATGCATAGGAATTCAATCTACTATAAGCCTTCCACATCTTCTTATGAATGACCATCATCTTCCCCATCATCGCTCGTACCAACTCTGGGCCCATGAGGGTCTTCTTTCCAACCTCCTTCTAGCACAACAGTGACCTTCAGGGTCTCCCATAGAGGGCCGCAAAAGGTTCCATGCTTATAGTAGAGTGGTAACTGTTGTTATATGCAAAATCCACCAACGGAAGGGGATCCTCCCAGCTTAGGTCAAAGTTTAACACACATGCCCTGAGCATATCCTCAAATAGCTAGATAGTATGCTCCATCTGGCTGTCAGTATGGGGGTGAAAAGATGTACTCATCTGCAACTGAGTCACGAATACCTCCTGCATGCCTCACCACAATCACGACTTAAACAACACGTCACAATCAGAAATGATCGTCAAGGGTACTCCATGAAGGTAGACAATTTCCCGAACATACAACTACACTAGACTCTCCACCGAGATCTTCTCCCTTATGGCATAAAAAATGTGCTGACTTCATGAGTCGGTCCACTATCACACAAATAGAATCATGTCCCTTTGCTGTGGCAGAAGCTCTATGATAAAGTCTATAGATATGCCATCCAAATTCCACTCCGGGATATCAAGGGGCTGCAACAACCCTGCCAGAACCTGATGCTCTTCCTTTACCTGTTGACAGGTAAGACACCCAAAAAAAAGAACTCAACTACACTCCACTTCATTCCAGACCACCGAAACTACCGCTGAAGGTCTTTTTACATTTTACCTACACCGGGATGTACATCCAAGGTATAATTGTGGAATTCCATCATCACCTCCTCCCGCATCTCCTCTAGTACTGCAGCTCGCACCTGGAATAGGATCTCGTGATTCCCTCCATTAGAATACCAATCGGGTGAATCGCCCATGGATATCTGATCACACAGTGCCTCGCTATCAACATCCCCCGTCTGTGACCCTCTCACATGCTCAAGGAGCAAAGGAGTCAACACCATTGACTACATAAATGCCTTACCCTCCTGCTCCACCACGGTCAGCAGTAGGGAATCCAACTGCTCTAAATCATCCCGCACCAAATGTGCCTGGGACTTCCTACTAAGGGCATCTCCTACCATGTTTCCCTTCCCCAGAGTGTAGAATATCTCTAAATCAATGTCTTACAGAAACTCTAGCCAGCTCCTCTTCCCCATATTCAAATATATCTGAGTGAATATGTACTTCAGGCTCTGGTGGTCTGAGTAGACCACAAAATGATCACCTTGAAAATAGTGTCCCCATAACCTCAAGGAGAATACCACCGCTGGTAGCTCCAAATCATGATTCACATAATTCTTCTCATGGGGCCTCAACTGCCTCGACCCATATGCAATCACTTCCCTCTTCTGCATCATCATGCACTCGATCCCATCTCATGAAGCGTCGCAGTATACTCGGAACTCAATGACCTCCTCTGGAAGCCTCAACACTGGAGCACTAGTCAACCTCTATCTCAACTCCTCGAAATCCTTCTGGAACTGATCAATCCAGGTAAAAGATCATCCCTTCCACGTTAACGTGGTCAGAGGTGCATTAATCCTGGAGAAATCTTCCACGAACCTCCTATAGTACCCTACCAAACCAAGGATGCTCCGCACCTCTGATGCAATCTTGGGTGGATCTAAAGCAAGAACTACCTCAATCTTTGCAGGATCTACCACAAAATCCTATTCTGAAATGACATACACTAGAAACTGAACCTCATGAATCTAGAACTGACACTTCAAAATCATCCCATACAGGTGCTCTCGGAGTAAGTCTAGTACCACCATAAAATGCTCTGCGTGCTCCTCCCCCATCATAGAGAAAATTAGTATGTCATCAATGACGACATCAAAAACGGGCCCAAGTACAACTGGAAGATTTGGTTCATCAAAGCCATGAAAATGGGAGGGGCATTCGTCATGCCAAAGGGAATCACCAGAATCTCGTAATTCCCATAACGACAACATGAACCCAACATCAGGATGTCAGCCTCACGAACCCATAACTGGTGGTAGTCAGTTCAAAAATCCATATTGGAGAACCACTTCACACCCCTGAACTGGTCGAATAGTTCATCAATCATCAGGAAAAGGTACTTGTTCTTTATTGTGTCATGTTTCAGGTGACGATAATGCACACAAAGTAATATGCTCCAAACTAACTTTGTCACAAAAAAAACCATATATGACCTAGGGGACACACTAGGCCTAATTAATCCCTCCCCATGAAAGTCGTCTAGCTGATGTCATGTCTCCTGAATCACTATGGGTGCCATCCGATATGATGCACATGTTATCAGGGTGGTCCCTGGCTGCAAGTCAATGCAGAACTCCATATCTCGCCTCGTAAGTAGTCCCGATACATCCTTATGAAAGACGTCCATGTAGTCATCTACGATGGTAGGGATCTAAGTGCCTGTAGCGTCTGATTATCTGAGAGCCATGCTCTCCAACTAGTGAGAAAACGATCGTGGTCTCCTTCTCAGAGTTCCCGTCTGCTCTGCTACGAGATATCATTCACCATTGATGGTGAACCTCATCCTATAATAGTGGACACATCTGACTAGTCTGCGTCGACAGTCAATCTGGGCGTGAACCATGGAAAGCCAATCCATGCCCAAGATGACTCCATAAGGTTCCATCGTGATGAAGAGTAGGTCCCATGTGAAATACTCTCCTCTAAATGGTAGTTTTAACTGTCTGCAGATAATGGTCACCAACGAGGCACATCCCATAGGAACCTCGAGGCAAGGTGCATGTGTCAGTGCCTCTACTGGAAACTCCAACTCCCGTACCAAAAGAGGCGATATTTAGGATTTGATGGCGCATGTGTATACTAGTACTGAAGAAAGCATAGATTAAACACAAATCGTACCTCAGACCATCTCGTGTGCTGGGGGGGGGGGGCATGAAAACCCATAGCCTGATATTGACCCTGACCCCTGTCGCCAACTACCTCATCCTGACGTGGGCCACCCGTTGGTTGCGGTAGAAGAAAATCGAAATGTCATCCCCCACCTTTGATACCACTTTGCCATGACCCGACCCTACGGGCCTCGAGTCATAAATACCCCATGCCTACCTCTATAGGCCAGGGGCTGGCAACAATCGCCGAAGGCGTAACAATCTCGGGGAGGCCTTTGCCTAAGTACCTTGACCAACATCCCACTCAAAGGAGAAGTGCAGAGTAAAAAAGAAAACAAAAGAACAAACAATTATATCCCAACCACAATCATGAATCAACTTCTAAATAGAAAATGTAAAGTTCTGAATAGTAATGACAAGATAACAAAATAGAAAAAGACAAAACATGCACCCAACCCGAAAGGTTCCACAACCCGACAACAGGTAAACAAAAGTAGAAAAATAGTGAGTCTCACACATGAAATTCCTACTATGACCACTGAACGTAGCCCAAGCTCCTGAGTTCTATATGCTACTCCGTAGTCTCGATCAACCTTTCTGACTTCTGCAAGGGCACACCAAGTGCGGGAAAATCCCAAGCAGGGGTGAGTATAAAGAGACTCAGTAGGGTGACCCAAAATCTCGAGGGAGCAAAAAAGGAGGTACCAAAACAGTGAGCAGTAGACAGAACAAGAATAGTGAAAGTGTGCAGTAATTATAGTACATGTTAACCCAATAAAAGAAAGGATGTAATCTCATCCAACCAAGAGGATCTAGACATGGAAAGCACGTGGCATACCCCATGTGTCTTCACCCCTCCATGAAACAGAGTAACTGAACCCAAGGAGTAGGAAAAAAAGTATAGTGTATATATATATACTCAATAAGAAATCCGATGGAGTTCGTAAGGGGATCTCCATCTCCATGATCTGCCCATGAAAAGTCACCATAGTTCTAAGGGTAACCATCACTAATGACCAACACTCCTGCATGTCAATGTTGTCTCATCGCTAAATTGTACAACCAAGATCATGCTCTGCTAATCACTGAGAAAAATCCCTGAATAGCCTCAAAGAGAGTGCTGAGTCTAAACAAAGTCATCCGGTAACCAACTGCCTATCCCAGCTAGAGGGTAAACCCTAAGAGGTCATCGGGTAACCCACTACTAAGCCCTTCTAGAGGTTAAACCCCAAAGTCAATGGGTAACCCACTTCCCAACCTCACTGGAGGGTAAACCCTAAGGTCAACGGGTAACCCACTGCCCAGCCTCGCTGGAGAGTAAACCCTGATATGCCGATGGGTAACCCACTGCCCAGCCCCACTGGGGGGTAAACCCAAAACTTGTATGATAACTTTGCACTACCCGTACCATCCCTGGGTGTCATTAACATTGCTACTGTGCTTTGATTCGAGTGCGTCAAAGGAACCTCTGACAAATTCCTTTTCATGTTTCCACATTTAATGAGATCTCCAAAGAGGCTTCACACATCCCAAACTGATTACCCAGTTGCAATATTTGCGAAAAAAACATGCGAGATAGACTATTTAATAGTGTGAAACAGACTCCCGAAGAAAAAGTTTCTCAACTCTGATTTATGACCATATGGTGTCTCGTGGGGCCCACACCTCAGTCTTAAAAATGCTGGGTGAATTGCTCCAACTCGATGCTCTCGACAAAACAAGCCAAAACGATAATTCATATGCCTCGAATAGACGTATAGTTA
This sequence comes from Viscum album, assembly GCA_963277665.1. Lineage (NCBI taxonomy): Eukaryota > Viridiplantae > Streptophyta > Magnoliopsida > Santalales > Viscaceae > Viscum > Viscum album. The sequence continues at coordinate 1,897,033,927 of OY728121.1, read as the reverse complement.
GAAAGCGAAATTTCACAGTAAAATGTGAAAAACTGGATTTGTGGGGCCCGCACCAAGACATTAGATTGAATACTCAATGGAGAATCTCAAAAAGTCTACAGGAGAACTAAGATGATTCTTTTGCTGACGGTGTGTCGATCGGACGTCTGGTTCGCGAGGTACGTATGTCACATGCTCTAATAATAATTTAATATTGTTAAATTAAATCATTTCAAGTCACCCATCTTCGGGAACGGAATCCAAAACCCCCAAAAACCATATTAAAATGTCCGTCTCAAAGAGACGAACCCACAGCCACAGACGGTGAATCAAACAAACGCGCCGTTTAGGAGTTACTTTCACTTGAACACAAGGGGCCCAATTGGGATTGTTCACACTGCCCTGCCCAGTCCAAACTGCCGGCCCACAACCCAGTCGTTGGTCCAAGCCGACTAGCCATGGAACGCGAGCCAAAACCCGTCCCAACAACACTAGACCCCTCGTGTATGATTCTTCAATACTGACTGGCCAAAGTTTCGATCTTCGTCTGCATCGTGCCAGTAGGACCCGCCGAACGTGGGACCTTGTCCGCAACACACCCTGAGGCACTGACATCGAGGTCCTTCTCCGACCGTGACAGGACGACACCGGTGCCCTCGCCTCCTACATCGCACCACTACACCACCTCTAGACTACACTGTGTTTCCACACGTAGGGCCGCTATCCCAGACCGCATGCGCCGACCGCCGATGACCCGCCATGCCGCTGCCTGGCAACCGCTGCGCCTCTGTCATCGCTTGCCTAATTTGCAGCGTGGAGCCGCCGGAAACCCTATAACCACCAGAAAACCCAAATTTTGGCTAGATAACTTCACAGGGATTCCCCAGACACCCTGAGACATGACAATTCGATCTAAAAGGATCGTTGGGAATCTCGAATCGAGCCCTACGCATATATGGACATATCTCAAGAATTAAAAAACATATCGATGCTAGAATTTGAGTTCAAAGGAATATGTGGAATTAATAAAAACTGAAATATGCAAAGCTACCTCGCATGGCGTAGCCCGTTACTTCACGAACGGTCCACCTGAGCCGCCACCGCCTTGCCGGAGAGGAGGAGGTAAGCTTGGAAAATGTTTCTCCCTTGTTGGGAGAGCTTCCGCCAGAGAGAAGTGAAAGTTGAAGGAGGGGGAAAGGGGTGGGGGTGTTTAAGTGGATAATTAATAAAATTTAATTAATTTTAAGACAACCACTAGTAGGCACATACCCAAACTTTCGACAATGTCGAGGTTAAGCCGCCCATAGGGTAAAATCCACATTTTGAGTGCAACAGTGGTTTCAGAATTTTAATCCAAGCCTACATTCAAGAGTTTAAAAGATCACACCCGAGGCTGCTAAATTACAATAACACCCCTTGTGGAATTTTTCATAGAACGGTTATGCTCACGAATGTTACACCCCTCTTACGGTAAAATTCGTGTTGCATACTCAACGGTGCCCTCAGGATTCCCATATGAGCCACCGTTTAGGAGTTATTCTGTTTATTTGGAGTGTCTAGTGTGAAAACACTTAAAATTTTATTTCGGCCACACCAGGGCTCAGAATCACACACCTTTTGAACTCCCTTCTCTAGAATAACCTCAAGAAAAATTTCAAAGTCTTAAAGGCTCAAAACCTGGGCTCTTACATAAAAGATAATTCTAATAGCTCAATATCCTCTATCCATCACGGTAGTAACATAATATATCATTATCACCGAGAGAACCTATGGTAGGATAACATGAAGAAGGATTTTGTGGATTATATATCACAAGGTTTGGTATGATAGTATGTTAAAGAATAAAATATGAATCCCATAGAGATGATGATACCACTTCATATACCCACATGGAAATGTGAGAATGTCACCTTTTAGTTTTCCACTTGTCTCTAGAATACATCCAAGGAAAACTGTGTGATATGTTTTGTGGTTAATTGAATCACTATTACCATCAACATTATCACTATTCGGGAATATTTCATGGTTGAACAACATTACAAGATTTATTCCAAGTAAGTGATAATGTTGTATGTGTCCTATATAATTCATATTTGATCATGATCAATGGTGCACACTAAATTACGGATAATTATTCAAAATTATTAAAGTAATAAATTGAATTTCCTTACGAACAATCTCCCCCAAACTAGTAGCTAATCTAATTGAACCATTCAGTTGTTCGAGGAAATGCTAATTGCATGGTAAGTAGAATTAAATGGAGGATGGTATCAACATCTACCATTGATTGAGTTTTCATATAAAAATGTATTCCACACAAGTACTAAAATGGATCCATTTTAATATCTGCATGGTAGGGGATATAGAAAAAAAAATAGATTTGATGAAGTTGAAAAATCAATGTTACAGGTACAAAGCCTTGTACATGAGATGAAAGAGAAGGAGCAAGAAATCCAAAAACATATAATAGCTTCTTATAATAAGTAGAATAGCTATGATAACTACCAGCAAAGGGACCTTGTGTTTGTTGTTGGAGAATAATTTTTACTTATAATATCATCATAGAAGAGATTCATGTATTTTGGAAGGAAATGTATTTTTTTCTCATGGTTCATTTTCCCCATTGAGATCATTGATCACATAAGAGCAGTGGTCTATCAGCTAGCACATACACCGTGTATGGGTAATGTTCATAACATGTTCCACATTTCACTTATGAGGATGTACATACCTGATCCATCACACATAAAGAATCCATATGTGGTACACTTGGATAATTACCTCTCATATAAACGGAAGTTGGTAAAGATCTTGGACTCTAGAGACATGGTTTTAAACCATAAGAAAGGTCACCTTTTAAAATTGTTTTGAGGGACCATATGTATTAATATGATGCATGGTAAATAGATGAAACAATGAAACATAAGTATGCTCACATATTCTCAACAGAGTATATGATTTAAAATTTAGGGGACAATATTTCTAAAGGGGAATAATGTAACAATCCATAGATTAAAAATAATATTTTTCACAAAAAATAAATGTTCCTTATAATATACTATATTCTAAATTATACATAAAGAGACTAAAAATTTATTTCATTAATAAATAATATTAAATTTTCTATAAACGAAACCAATTAAATTTCAAAAAATTTCAATTGGAAAAAAATAAAATTTAAATGATTAAATGAGAAAATATGGATTCTGACAATCTACATGAATCATCAACCACACTGCCAACACTATACAAAATAGACACATTTTTAGAAAACCAAGACACCTAATAGAAAATGGAAATAAATTACCATGAGTGTAATTTATTTGAATAATGAATGAAGGAATGTATAGGTACTTATAGAAGGAAATTTAATTGTTGTAATAGTAATGTGACCATTGAAATAGTAAAATAATCATTGGGAATAAAAACCTGATCATTAAAATAGTAATTTTACAATAAAATAATAAATAATGATATAAATAATATTAAACCTTAATAATTTACCAAATTTAAATGTTATAATTCCAAAAAATATATATCAAGATTAAATAAACTCATATAAAATATAAACACAATTTAAATGAACACTATTCTAATGTATTTCTTAAAAATAAAATTTTTTAGATTAGAAGTAAAAATTAACTATGTTAGTAATGTTTTCTACAAAACTTAATATCATTTTTAAAATAATAATTTTGAAATTGTTCAGTGGTGATATTTTGGTAATTTTATGAAATAATTTACTTTTCAGTTGAATAGAAAATAGTGTGTTTTTCACATAACAAGTGTATCTTATATTACATAATTCCTGATGTAATAATGACATAATACAATATAGCACATTGTATTATTCGATAAAATTTTTTATTTAATAAATTATTAATTAAAAAGTTAAACATAAATTCCAAACATAAAAAACATTTTCTAAAACCTAATGTCAAAAGTGATCCTTTAAAATAACAATTTTTCTTTATTTTCAAATTTCGTTTTCATAAACTAATGAATTAGAATTATAAATGCATTTATATAATTAAAAACCATTATATTATATTTATATATAACATATTTTGTTAAAAATAATTATTTAAAGGATTAACATTGATATATTATTTTAATTAATATATTATTCTAAAAATACCCATCCCTTCAAGTATTAAAAACCCCTCTCCCTCCTGTAAGAAAATAACTTATCCCCCCACATTCCAAATTATAACATATTAAATAATACCTCCAATTAATACCATTAAAATCCTTAGGGTTGTTATGTAGGAATACAACTCCAAACATCAAGGGAGGTTTAGTGTCATACAAGATAAGAAACACTGCAAATTAAGTATGTTTCAGTCGACTCTTTTATTTTTTTATTTCTTCCTCTTCTTCTCATTAATTTTTTCACCAAACATTCACAAAAACCAATATAATATTAATTTCTCAGAAATTTAACATTATATTAGTGATTGTAACCAACTTTATCTATCAAAAGTATGATATATAATATCAGGCATCCCTCTCCCACTATCCTGATAACACCCCGTCAAAGGACAATTAACCATATATGGAGACATTTCCTTGTAAATAGGTATAGCCCTCACCATGGAGTGATATTATGAATTATATGTAATATATTTACATGTAATTATATTTATAATAATCTTTTTTAATTATATATACTAATTAAAAAATTTAATTGAAAAAATAGTGAAATCGAAGAAAAATGGAATTTTTTTAAGTGAAACATGATATGAAAATGGATACCCTATAACCAAAGAAATTAAAAAATATAATCAAATTACTATAATTGATATATTTTGGTAAAATTAAAATAATTCACTTCTATTTCAATGAATTAATAAATTTATGATTAATATTCATGAGTCAAAAATGTTACAAAATAATGTGTGATTACGGTAAGGGGATTTTTGAACCCAATTCGTTTTCTTTTTGCAATCCCTTTTTAACCTAAATATTGATATAGATCATCATCTATTGTATTGTAAATATCCTTTCACTATTGTAAAATTTTAATTCGATTTTACACATGATTCCATCCTGATATTTAATCCAAATATAGTGAATTTACATAATGTTTTTCCTTTAAAAAATGAATGTTAGACCTCTCATATAGTTTATCTTATAAAAAAATATTTTATTCCAATATATAATCACCATTTTTCATTTGGGAAGCCAATTTTTTTTCATGAATTTATGATTTATTATATCCTCATAAAAAATATTCCATTCGATGGGTTATTTCATGACAATGATTGGTATACGTTCTATGTGGATAGCATGATTATGTAAATATTATGATGTGGTGGGTGGGACTAGAATTATATATCCCTTATATACGTTGGGTAATGTGATTTATCTAATGATATAATGTGTAATATTCATGGATATTATGTTATATTGTTTCCCAATGATGATGTTGTAATTATGTAGAGATATTGTGGGTGAAAATAATGCTAGAATTATACATGAATATGTCTGGTATTTGACCATTAACACTTTATTTTTCAGTTTATGGATATTACACATTACATTCATTTATCATATGTTTCCCACATTATGTTTAAGATGGTTCTATACATACGATGATGATGATTATTCTCACCATTGTTATATTGAATCATTTTTGTTATTCATGCTCTTATAGGGGTTTTAGATCACCCATTTACTTGATGTATATCCTTAGGTGATTACTTATACTAAATTGAACATGATGGACAATAAGAATATATATATGAAATAAATAAATAACACTTTTATTTTATTATTTAAAATTTATGTATGACCCTAATTTACCAACGATAGTAAACCTTTGGATCCTGGATTGTATCTCTATTATGTTTTTATCATAAAAATGATGTAATAATTATGTAATGAGAATGTATGGTCACTTTATTATTTTCACCATAATTAATATCAAATCATATAAATTCAATGGTATATATGAATCCTACTCAGGTTTTACAATTATTGATGATGGGGAGAACCGAATCTCTATAAACTGATTGTATCATTCATATAAGATACGCATAGAGTGGCGAAGTGGGGATGACTATGGATAATAAGAGTTTCATTTTGAATCATTATAATAAAACTTTGTGTAGTATTTATTCCTTTACACCAACACATCATTGGTGAGTCCCATTGGGGTTTCCCATTTTTGTGAACCTAGTAAAACCCTTTTGTACTTTTGTGTTTTACTATGAGATTATGTGCATGGTGATTTATGTGTATGCTATTTATAAGATAACATATTCAATAAATGTTCCATCATTTATGGGAACAAGATCCTGAAGAAGTTTAGGGAAAAATGAAAATGCCTAAATTTATGAATGCCGAAGTTTAGCCCCAGGGTGTTCTGGCTCCAACCACTTATACATGAAAATTCATATATAATAGTCCCTATATATAAAAGATTATGAATATCATATTGAAAAAGTATTTTATTCCACATATTTATGTGATTATATTTACTAATATTAATGTTATTAGTTTTTCAAGAACCAAAAAAGGACACATATTTTTTTAATCTTATTATCATTAGTAATGACTGAAATAAATAAGATTTATTATATGTTGTAAAATGAAACCGTATATAAATTTTTTTATTAATTATTTTTAAAAATTAATATTAAAACAAAATATAGAGACATTTTTTATTCAATAAAAATATAGGCGGAAACTATTTTTACAAAATCAAAAAATTGTTAATTATTTTATTAAAGATGTTTGTAAGGTGATAAGTGTAATAAACACTTAGATACTCATTATTAAGAAAAAACTAGGTCTATCATAGGCTTAAGAAGAAGCCATAGAAAGCAGAATTAATAAAAAATATGTTATTAATTCATAAAAGTATGATAAAAATAAAAAAAATTAAATTTCACATGTATGCTCATTAAATGGAAACATATAAATGAATTTACATGTAGGTATAATTTATGATATCTAAAACTAAAATACTCTAGAAACATATAAATTTATATATTATTATCTTGTATAACATATAGAGGCATTTTCAATATAAATTATATAAAAAGGTTATTATTCGTTATAAATTATTTATAATTCATCTACCTGAAGGAAAACAAGTGAAAACTAAAAATTTAATGGAAAAAAATGCATGGACAAAAAGAATATATTATTAGTATATGGTTTATGATAGATGAGACCAATGTTTAGATCCTAACATCTCACTGATGCATATTTAGTTCAAAAAGAAAAATTACATTCTCTTTAACATTTGTAAAAATACCTTCTTATATTTGGAATATTTATGTTAATAAACATAATAACATATCATTAATGAATATGTAATATAAGAAATTTTTAAAAAATGTCTTCAAATGGATCCTTAAAAAAACTAAACAGATTAAAAAAAAATAAATTCATGTTTATAATTTATAATGGTGAAAATTTTGAATACTATATAATTCCCATAAAATATATATTTCTTGTGTGATTAGAAAAGAGTCCAAAAAAATTATAGATCCAAATACTATTCATATAATCACTAAAATCGTTGGAATGGTAATGTGATTAATTTTTCACTTCATGGAATAAAAATATTTACATTAAATTATGATCCATGTACCTTTTAAAAAAAATCAATTGTTTTATAGAAAATATGTAGTTAAATATGCTAGTTATTGGAAACATAGATTACCTCTCACTAGTTAAAATTTTTTAATGGGACATATAATGGAGTATAAGTATATGATTCTCTCAATGAAAAATAATTAAAGATAAAAAAAGGGATGATTATGTTGGGTATTGATGAATACCTTAGCATTGAACTAGTTTCTTTAACTACTAATGTGATTTGGGATCAGACTCACTAAACTAGATTTCATCGGTTTTATAAGTGAATGGTAGTAAGTAGTGACCATATCGATTTTTATATTGAAAATATTTATAAATATAAAAATTCATTATGAAATATAAATGTGTGTTTGTTGTGAAAATAATGATAACTCTCTGGTTCCATTTAACATGTCACATGCCCGAACCATACATATTCTCCAAAATATGGATCATATCCCATGTACTATATATATATGGACATGTGATAAAAAATTGGGTGACTTTCTAGGATCTACCTTCTGTTCATATGAATCAAGTTTCTCTCTTATATTTGTATTTTTATTTTTCATTATCATCACCATAAGAGTATTAAATTTACCTTATGTGAATGATACATAGCACTTTTGATCGATCATTTATTCCTGGTTTCAAAATTCCCAAATTTTTTAGTGATAATTTTATCAATTTCACAGTAAATTGATTTATTTAAAATAGTTAGACTAAAATTCAATTTTTCATGCCCTTAAAGGTATAAAACAATATATGACACAAAAATAATAACTAAAAATGGAATATATAATAATAAATATTTATTATTATATATGTAATAACAAGAATAAAAATTTAATATATAATAAATAAAAAAATAATAATTAATATAAAACAAAAATAAATGTAAATGTAAATTTACCAAATAAAATTATATTTTCAAGTTGAAATTTGAATAACAAATAAATATTTGTTGTTAGAAAATGTCATAAAATAAATATATATTTATATAAAAAATATCAATATTTATATAGGAGAAATTAGTGGAGAGTCGTAAATATTATAGAAATAGTGTTGATTTACATATATTTATAATGTTTTAAAAATTATAATACATTACATTTTATTTAAAAAATATATCTTAATTTTACATATGAAAAAACAAAAAACATAAATAATGAAGATAAATTAATATATTTAAAATTATATATAATTATGAAAGAATGTATATATCCATAAATTATTTTCAATGTTAATTACACAATATATATATATATATATATGTGGTTTTCTAAATATGTATATAAATATGTATGTCGGAATATATACTAAAATGTTTAAAAAAATTCCAACAAAATACATTGTATTTTTTTATTTTGATTTATCTACACACATGTCAATATGTACTAAGAGGATGAATTCATAGAAAATATAAATTGAAAATTTTAAATAAAAAAATTAATTGAAATTTTCATTAAAAGTATCCAATGAAAATTTGTTGTAAATGATTTTAGTGTAAATATTCAATAGAAATTTATGTTTAAAATTATAATTTTTATTTATGAATTAATATATTTTCATTTTAATTTTATTTGAAATTCAAATTGGAAATTTTTTATGGAAGATTTCAGATGAAAGTTTAGAGGGAATTTTGCGCTGGAAAATTTTAGTGGAAGTTTTTACTACAAAATTTCATACAGAATTTAAAAATACAAATTTTCAATGAAAATTTAAATAATTTAATTTTATGTAAATATATATTAATTCAAAATTAATGAGGTATTTTATTTTAAAATTTTTGTAATAAAATTATTAGTATAATTGAAATAGTAATTACGTGGAAATTTCAACCCGAAATTTAAGTGGAAATTTGAACTAAAATACTTGAATGAGAATTTATATTAATTGGTTTTAACATAAATTTTAAATTCAAATTTACGGTGAAAATAGATATTTATTTATATATATATATACATTGTAATTTTAGGTTACAAATTAATCAAATTTTGTTTTCATGTTTTAACTCGAAATTTCTTGTGGATGTTTGCACATAAATTTCTATAAAAAATATAGTGTTAAAAATTTGAGTATAAAATTAAATTTTTTTATTCAAGTCTCAATATATTTGAACTATAATTTTAAATGTGAATTTATAATTAAATTTTTTTAATAAAATTTCTCTATTATTATAAAAAAATATATGCTAATATATGAATTTTGAATTTAAGTGGATATTTGAACGAATGTTTTCCAAATGGAAATTGACACTGATAGTTTATAGTGTATGTTTTCAATGATAATTTCTATTCAAAAACCACATTGTCTATTTAATTTCAATTTGAATTTTACTGAAAATATGAAATGAATGGTTTATTTGGAAATTTATACATAAATTTTCATTTCGAAAATTTTACTAATAATTTCAAGTAGATGTTTCAACTAGAAATTTTCATGGATATTTGATGTTCAAATATTCATTTTAAAATTAAACAATTTATTTATGTATCATTATATTTGAATATAAAATTTCAACGTTAATTTATTCTAAAATTTTGGATATTGAATTTTCACTATAATTACAATAATAATAATGAATAACATTACACTAAAAATATATTTGTAAATTACCATTAAAAATATACAATGGAAATTTTCACTAAAGTGTATTAGCGAATTTCCCAATAAAAATTTTTATTACAAAATTCTAGTGATATATTATATTTATTCATAAATTCATTCACTATGAAATTTTAATGTAGATATTCAATATATATTTGCATTATATAATTATATTTTCAGAGACATTCACAAAAAGATATATATATATATATGTGTGTGTGTGTGTGTGTATTTATTCAGATATATGTCATAATCATTCAAATTATATTCTCATTTTAAATTTTTAATAAAAATTTCCAGTGTACAATTAAATTAAACATTTGTATTGAACATTTCAACTGGAAATATTCACAAAAAATTTCATTGAGAATTAAAATTGTTAAATTATTTATTTTCATATGAAATTTAAATATAAATTTGTTTTATAATGATAATACCAAATTTAGAGTATTTAATTCCAATAAAAATTGTGTGTTCAAACATACATTAGAAATGACATGGTATTTTTACTATGAAAAATTTATTCGAAATCTACATTGAGAATTTTTATTAAAGAATAATATTTAAAAATTTCACTATGTTTAAAATGAATTATTCTATTAGAAGTTAGAAAAAATTATTAAATATTAAATTTTGAGTTTGAATTTTTAGTGGAAGCATAAATTACCACAGTGATATATATCGGAAATCTATAGGGTCAATATTTTGGATGATTGTATTATATATTTATATTTTAAATATAAACTAGAATATTTTAGATCAAATTTCATTTTTCATTTTTTTCCAATATTTTACAATGAAAATTTATTTATTTTAATTTTTATATGTTTGTATATATGTTATTAAAACATACAATTTAATCTTTTGATATATATTTTCAATTTAATGTTTCAATGATCATTTATATTAGTTTGTGAATATGTGTGATTTTTAGTGTAAATTTCTATTGTTTATTTTCTAAATCAAATATACATTAAATATTTCCAATTTAAATCTCCATTGATAATTTCCATTGAAAAATTTAAGTGTAAATTCTATTTGAAAATGTTTAATATTAATTTAAATGTAGTTTTATACAATATTTATGTATTAATATTATAATTTCTACTATTAATTGAAATTCATCATTAGGAATTATGAGTGATTTTATATTTTTCTTTTGGGAGTTTTAATAAGAAATTAAATTCCAATTTGAGTTTTTGATTTTTATATGAAAATGTTCACCATTCATTATCATTGATAATTTTTTTAAAATAATAACATTTTTAAATAAAATTTCAATTTCATATGAAACATTACCATTATAATTTTATACAAAACATGATCAAAATATTAAATTTTTTTTTTCTAAAAACATAGTTTGGTTGTTTGAGAATTCTATGATGATAATTTATATTACAACATAATTGTGTTGTAATGATACTATATGTTGTTCTGATGTACGTATATATATGAACATTCATAATTAAATACACACACTTTTTATATATATAATGGCATGGTACCTTCCGAGCAATGATAATGAAAAATAGATTAAAGAGAATGTGAAATTCAATTGATTATTTATTATTAATCTATGATGTTGGTAATGAATTCTTGTCTATTGAAATATATTTGTGTCACATGTAATCTTATAGTAATGATAAACGGTAGGAAAGAATGTATTTACCACATGTACACAGGTAATATCATCTAAATCATGATAGAATCTTGTGTTCATTCTTATTTTCTAGTTTCTTGTTGTGTGAACTACCATTGAATGCATTTTCAGTAATTTGTAAGTTTTTGAGATTTCTTGTGCATGTACAATCATTTATTACATTATGTAGAGTGTAGGGTACTAAGAATTCTTAATTTTAGAGCACATATTTATATAAGAATATCCAAAGATCATTTTACCACTATGTAGATTATCTTTTATGTGTTCTTCTGGTGTATTGACAAGAAAAAATCAGGTGGAAATACAAGAATCGTGTATAGAATTATCACAATTGTTTGAGATTTTCCCAAACAAGTAGTATCTGATATTATAGTTTTGATTTTGAGGATAACATATTGGTAGAATATCAGTTATTACATTAGAGGAATCAAAGATCCAAAAAAATGTTTTATAGATCTAATTTGGGATTTTACAGAATGATGATTGAATATTATATGATTAAAAAGGACACTGAAGTTCTATTATATAGGGTATCTTTGGTATTTATGAAGAATGAAAATGGAAGCATCTATATAGAAATACCATAGGTATATTTTGAATGTCCCTATAAATAAATTTTAATTCAAATATTCAAGGGAATAAGACCATAACTGATGTTATGAAAGCATTGAATTTCATGTATGAAAAACCAAAAACGATAATTTTTTTAATGTTGTGTTAGTTTTTCGACATAAAAAAGTAAAAAAAATACAAATAACAAATCGTGTGAATGATTCCAACATGATCTATAGGAAGCTCTAATTAGTCAAGGTAACATTTTGTTATGATGTATGGTAGTTTCTACTATTACCCTCACTTCCATAGAGCTGAGACACTATAGATAAAACTATTTATAAATCTAGTTGGAAAATTAACTTAGTGTTTGTGGATATAAAAAATATGATACATAATAAAGTACTCTATCTAAGGGAATTCCACCAAACATCTAGAAATGATATCAATATTGATGGATGAGGATAGTCACCCTATAAAAATCGGTCCAATCAGTAGAATCCATTAGGTGGAAATAAATTAGATAAGAGACTATATAACTTGGATAGTCCTGGTCAAACCTAATAGAAATGTGGGAAGAAAGGAAACATCAAGAAGGATACCAAAAATAAAAATGTGAACACCGTAAAACCATAAGAGGTCATGAACTGACGAGCAATGTCTTGTCAAATAAGTGGTAAAATGAGTGTGGAAACCCAATCCCACCCCCATAGTCTAGGGGTTAGTGACAAGTTCCGATTAGGTATATCTACAAATGAGATTCACTTTCCTAATGTACCTATATACATGGACCCATCTCCATACCCAACCAATACTAAAATGTGAAACAATGCTTCTAATACCAATTCAGGCATATATATAAATGCCACAATTTGAGTATAATAAAAATTCTAAAAGTTATAAATATCCAAATACAATGATACCACTACTTGAAATAATTCTATCCTTTTTAGAAGGAGGTGATTATTTTTCAATGTATCACTAGTAAAAAACATGGTTTATCTAGGAAAATACTAAGGTCCACCGGCTCTTGATCCTCCAATGACTTCATCCAATTTCGTTTTATATAAATAAGGATTGATATGTATGGGAGATCGTATGTTTTTTTATTTATTACAATACCCAACATGACACCCCAAACTATCTAAACAAAAAAATCAAGAATAATTATCTCATTAATACAAAAGAATTTGAATCATGATATGGGACATATAAATTTCCAAAAATTATACTAGTAAAACCCGTAATAGATAACTCATCTCAATAGGTATCAAATAATATTCCTACCACAATATTAATCTTAAGGTTTCAAGTAATTCTCATCTAGGAAAGTTCAATCCACCAACCACGATGTTAATGATGACACATGTTTGAGAGTTCATGATCATCCAAACATGCTGATATTTACTCAATGGATCTTAGAAGATCTATTTTTTTTCATATATAGGTCACACCCAAGGACGTTACGGTATGCCACCAACCATAAATAATCAATATATTATATAGGGGATCAATTATATGTGTTGTGTAGTCACACTGTTTCCACAAACCACACCTATGAAGGATATGATAGTTGATCCACCATATGCCTCATAGAGGGATACACTGAACTCTATCTAAATCATAACTCATAGATTGTATCATAATTCTATGCTGAGGATGTAATTCCACATTTTACAATAAAAGGGATAGACTAAAGAACCATAATCAACTGCTCCTAGTCTATAATGAGAAAAAAATTATCTCTATGCTATCTCAGTGGATGTATACAATGAGTATAGATTGTACACTATTTGTAGCTATAATCAAGACCTTCCCATGTCCGTTTCTCTATTACTCTACCAATTCCAATGTAAACCAAGTCATGCCAGCATACATGTCCATGTATGTGTAAATGGGTATGTCCATGTACAATAACATTCCTCTTTACTCCAACCATTCCCATATTCCTAATTATGCCCATGCCCATGTACTAACGGAGTCCATTTTGGGTAGAAAGGATTGGGTCACATGGTTTTTGACCAATGGCAAATGAAATTTGATTGTTTATTTTACATGAAATAATGTATCCATAGCTAGGAACCCCCGATAATGTGTATTCCTCAGGGTACATGCCATGTAATGTAAAATTTCAATGATTATATAGTTTCTTCACACATTGATAATCAACACCACCTCCATTTCTAATATTACAAATATCAGGCTCTAAAAAGGTGGATTTGGGGCAACCAAGCCTCACCATCATCTCTCAGAAGTTAAAGACTGTCGATCCTCTCGAAATCGCATCACCCATTGAGTCATATAGTCACTAAAGGCCCTGAAACAACATTGGGTATCAAAAAATATGATCCTAATAATATTCCAAAATTATGAACCAGAACTGTGGTATTTATCTCAATCCCAAACCCATGGTGAATATCTATTACACCATAAATTAGTTATTCAATGATCATTTCATGTGTATTTGCAGAACTGTTTGTGAAAAAAATTTCCAATGTCAATTTAACATAGAATGGCGAGAGAAACCCAGAAAACACAAAATGAGGAATTAACCATGGACTTATTCTGTTATTCCATGTTTTTTGGTCATTAAAATGACGAATTAAGATAAAAAACAAAATCAATTACCCTTAATCAAATGAATAATAAACATGAATAAAAAAGAATGATTGACCCATGAATCAAACTGTATGGTGAATTTATTTTCATTTATCATGGGATAAATCAATAGGAATATATCAACATAAAACCAAAATGTAACATGTATTAGATTGTTCACTAATAAAGAAAAAATCAGCTTCATCATCAATTGAAATATCCTAATACTCAAATGGAATTGGAAATCGATATGGTAATCTGATTGATGTTCCACAATCTCACTACCCATCAAAGCACCTCAAGAACACATATCGAATACTGGGTTAATGTAGATAACCCTAAGGATTTGGAAAATATGTTATTATATAGGGGAGTCTAGATAACTGCATCAATACATAATAAAATAAATAAATAAATAAATTTAGATTATTATTTTTACTCATGATAAATTTTTAACAAATGTCTGGTGCTGACAAGGATTATGTATTGCATAATGTATAAACCATGTTATAGACTTATGATCAGTCTCATATTTACCACCAAAAATCCAATTTTTGTGTTATTCTACTATTTTATAATAACTACACATAATATTAATGTATTTAATATTTTTATAACAATAATATCAGTCTCACCTGGCCTCATAATATCATGCCATATTATCCCTTCGCAGAAAAAATTTTAATAGATATTTTGAAAATCTATACACAGAAAAAGTGTCATTATGTATTCCCTACCAAAGGGATTTTATTCCTAAAAAGATAAAAAATACTACAATAAAATATTTGGTATTACATCCCTTCATTTTATTACATAACATTACATATCATTTTTCAAAAATATGATCTTTCATAGTTTCATATCATATAAAAAATGTACATAATATATGCAAACTTAAATCATTATTCTATTCCACTTGAAAGTTTTCTTAATGGTTTATCTTATGTACATTTATTTCATCTCATAACATAGAGATATACATCAAAGGAAATGTTGGGACCACATTTGTGTATTGTTTTATTTTTTTTAAAATATTGTATGTTTTCAATACTATGAAATATGAAGAAGTAGCATCAAATTTAATGGAGGTTGGTTTAAGTGATAATTCATTGAGAATAGTTATGGATTATAGCTTTGGATTCCATTCTTTGGAAAATCTCCATGATTGGTTAAAATTATATGATCATAGAACTAGTCCTATGTATTATATATATGTGTCAAAGGTGATACATTGTAGATAATCATCAAGATGGTAAATGTTTGGTTGAATATGTTATTTTTAATTCATATTCCAAAAAGAATAAGAAAAATAATAGTGGTTGAATATGCTGAGAAAAAGAGAGAGTGTGTTAGGGTTTGAAGTCATAAGGATTCCATGAATGTATTTGGAGTTCTAATCATGAAGGTGGACATGAAATTAATATTTAATTGCACACTTAATTTTTACACCATGTATTTTTGTGGAGAATACATTGAAAATATTAGCCAACCCTCAAAGTAGACAAGGCATACTCGACCTAATCACTTGTAGGACCAGAGGGTCAACCACTCTGAGGGAACCATCTTTAGCCAGCCTGAAGGTGGTAGAGCTATGTGTAAGCCCCCAAGAGAGAACGAGGGAGATTCTATGCATAGGTTAGGACAATGGCCAGAATAGAGGGTGGGCATAGTGTGTGAACATATAATATTGTACAGGGTTGTACTGAGGTGGGGGAGATTAATATAATAATGGGGTGGAGAAGACTAATTTTTAAACACTGGCTCATCCAAATTTTTGTTTTGATGTGGGGTGTCATTCAGAGTGATCTCAATTATTCATCATATCCCTTAACCCAATAACCCATCTGATCACCCATAACATCAGTTTTAGATTCTAGATGTGATCATGGTTATCCTTCTAATCCCACACCTCTCCATTCTGAACAAGGTCTATCAGATTCTTCTCATGGCATTAGAATCAGTTATTCCGTCGTCTTCCAACAACCACTGCAAAATTCTACCACTGTCTCTTGCCGAAGAAGAAGTCTGATCACCTTGGTCGCTTTATGGCCATCGAAGGAGACTGAGACCATGCATGGAATCTACATCTTTCATGCATGACAATACCTCAATGAAAAAGTCCCAGCCGATGGGAAATGATGTTTCTAAGGCCACGTGGATGATTCATTCATGATTTCAAAAAAAGGTTGCAATCACTCTTGATCGAATACATGTAATCATGTCACTAAAATCAATAATCCCACTTCAAAAATAAACCTCGATGATTTCGTGGAATATCATTAATTGGGTTTTAAGATAAATAAAATTAAAGATCTCATTTGTTTAAAGAGAGGATCTTAGCTGATTCAATACACAGATTTACTTCGATTATTATGAAACAAATATGTGGCGATCCTAATATATAAAAAGAGATTCACCAATCCTATTTATGTTTTCTTATCACAATTCATGGGATCTCATGTTTAAAAAATATAGCAACTTTGATCTGAATGTTTGTGAATGGTAAGCATGATACGCAAACCATTCTAGGATTTTCATGAAGAACCATTAACCATCATGCATTTCTATGGAAGAACCTTGAACGTCCAAGATTAGTGAAGGATACTGACACAATATATGTGTAGATGAACCATGCATCCCTTGCATGGGGAAGAGTTGTGAACCACTCTAGTTATATGAACAAGATCAGAACATCCTATGCAATGAAGGACTGGAAACCCTGTGTTTAGAAGAAGAACATAAACATCAAACCAAACCCAAGTTGTAATTTGTGAAAAAAGACCCAAAATGCTATTACATTTGTGCTTCTATATGTTCTTTAAGAAGGGAAAAACTATTTGTAGTAGTGTTAATGCTATAATGATGGAGAATTCATCTGGATAGGTGGTTGTGTTCACATGAATGATATACATGCACTCTTTTGAATGATATGAGAAACCCGTGTATGAAGGAAAATAGTAAATAGTGAACTACACCCATTTGGGATGATTTAAAACACATAGAAAACATAAAGACTCCCAAACCATGTGCAAAGTAAGGATGAGAAAGGGATGAAGATAAGAGGTAGGGCATTTCAGCAAAGGTTTCAACCCATTAAGGTTTCTTTTCATATAATGGTGAGAAGAATATGTGGTAATATCATTTCTTATAATAAATATAATGTGGATAGTGGTTTGAACAACGAAGAAAGTGAATTCTACCATGAACACGTAAAGAATAACGTGACATCTGAAAAAGTGTTGGGAGAGGAGAGATATAAAGAGAAATCATTACATGCATGAATATGTGAAGACTCATTCACACATAAATTGTCTTGATTTTAATGATACCAAAAATATAATTGAATTGAATTGAATTGAATTGAATGAAGGGAATATGATTTAATTAGGTTGATAATTCTAGAAGAAGAGAACATATACTCTATTAATTGTTGATATTGAGTATCATATAAGAAGAAGAAGAAGAGTGTTCCCATTTTAATATTGATAAACACTCAGTTAAGTCTAACATGGATGATGATAATTTTCACTGATCTTCATTGATCTGATAATCACAAGGGTAGTCTTTGATTCTAGAATATAATAAGAGATTGTTTTAGTACAGTTGGTCTTTACACTGAAAAATAAGGAGAATATGTTTGTGTACTATTCATGTTGGCTGCTATGATTAAGAAATGAGGATTACCTGCAGAAAAATAGGCATGTAATGTGTGAATAAAAGAATAAAAAATCAAAGATGTGACACTCAATAGGTCTCAATAGGTGGAAGACTGTATTAGTTTTTCAAACCCATTTCATTAGGGAGAAGATTATCTTTGGAGGTTGTATAATGAACCAGCCAGGAGACTTATATTTTTCAAGTTCATAACCAGTTCATGGAAGTAAAATTGTTTCATTCCCCTACTAATGTGTAGGGACTCGTGTTGGTTTACAGATTGTTTTCAAATCCAACCCAGTGTAACCTGTTACTATATTATAGTAGAGAATCAGTGTACTGGTCATACCCACACATGAAAAGTAATAACCACTCTTACTGATTAGTGAAACATGTAAAAAATATCATGTGAATATTATTTACAACTTTCATATTATTTCATACGACATGGAAAAGGAAATTTGATAATCAATATATTAACCAGTCAAGACCTATTGGGATAAAATATTATAATTGTAACATCCCTGGTACATAATGAAAAAGAAGTTTTCTTTTTTATTAATATATTTGAATTAAATATTAATTTTACTCTAAAGGGGAGTCTATGTTTGATGGCGTAACCAACACGCAACAACAAGTTTCGTTGATATCATACGTTACACACTAAAAATATAATAATATTATTTTATATGGTAGTTAACTACTGGTCGTTATATTGGCAGGAATTAATAGAACTAAAGAAAATTTCATTATACATTATTTTTTAATGTTTCTACCTTTATCCAATAAATGTTAGCGGCTTAAAATGTGATCGAATCTATTTTTAAGCATAAATACTCAAATATTTTTTAAAATGCTGTTTTACCTCCTTTTGATAGAGAACCATATTTAAATATAGTTTTGGTCATTTTTATGTATTCTATTTTAAAATATAAAATTCTTCATTATAATTGGGAAATCAAAATTTATATTGGGAGATATTTTGGAATTTTTCTAATAAAATTCATTTTTTGATGAATAGTTAAAAAATAATTTATTTTAATACTAACATTTCTTTTTAATATAATTTATTTATATGGGTAGATTATCTTTTTAAATGGTTTTACTGTGTAATTATATTTATTTTTCAATTTAATCCAATGTTGGTCATTGTAAGAAAATAAACATTGAAATTGGACATAAACACGTTTCAATATTTTGATATTTATTATTTCTTAAATACACACTTTTAGATTTCACTATGGAAATTAATTTTAAATTAATTTCAGCCACTTCTGTGTTTTGAATTTAGAAAAATGGATTCCATATTTGAAATCAGTATTTCAATATTGTTTAAATAGATAACTTTTAATTGTTGGGATTTTAATCATTTACTTCTGTAAATATTTTATCTACCATGGTTAAAGGGTAAATATTGTAAATAAGGGTAAAAGATAACATTATTTTAAGATTTAATTAACCTAAAATGTGTCCCAATCAATTTTTTTGATTTATTTCCGACTATAGGCATCCTTGGTGCGATTTATGGATCTCATGAAGCCACATACGAGTGATAACGACACTTTATATTAATTAATTTATATTTAAGTCAAAAATAACATAAACATATATCCTTTAGTAAATTAATTTTCACCGAGGGTTATATAAGTTACATATTTGACTATAAATAATAATTTTAAATCTAAATATATTTCCTATATCATGAAATTTTTTTATAATTTTTAGACATTATATAAATAAAATTATTTAAGACACAATAATGATGTAGTGTTTACCTCATTAATGAATAATTTAAATAAATAGGATTATAAAAATTCCAAAAATATTCAATACCTATCCAATTTCTATTGGATGATTTTATTTTGAACATGAGTAATCTTATCTTCATCTTTAATGTGCTTTGGACATTTTGAAATTGATGATATGTTTATTATAAAATAATATTTTCTAAAATTCATAAAGTGCCCCCCCCCTAAAAAAGGACACCAATTCTAACCCATTCCTCACACCTCTCAAGCCATGTGGACTGAACAAACTCTACCTAAATAATATCTCAAGATCCATCTCTTCCTCTTAGATTCCTTACCATAGGAAGATTTCTCTTCAAGTAATCTTGTCGATTCAAACGAAAGGGAGATACCCGACTTAAAGGTAGCATCATCTAGTATGTTCTGTCCTTTTATTTTACTTCTCCATCCCCCTAAAGTATTTTTATTCATTTATTTTATTAGAAAACCCATATCATCTATATAATAGGTTGTTTTTATGTGAATTATATTAACTAAATTTACACACACCTCCATCCAATGGGTGAATAACATTCTGTTTTTGTGGATGATGAACTATTTCCTCCCAAAATGATGATTGTTCAATCTTCTCCTACAACCTCTGATGGTCTCTATTATAATGGCCCTGTATTTATATATCATATATATTTTGATTATGTTTTTTTTGGGATTCATTATTTATCATTTATAGCATACCTTTATGGTTTCTATAATGGGAAAACGTGATAATTTCATTTGAGAAAGTGTGGACTACCGCCCCCACAAAGAGATATTACTCATTCATGCCTTATGTGAGACATATAAAGGATGGATTTAATGAAATTATATATGATATTATAAGGGAATTATAATATAAATATTTAGAATTATTTTCTCATTCCATTAAAATTTGAAATATAAATGAAAGTAGCGTTCACGCTGACTTACGACATACCATCCCCATGAACAGTGAATTTCATTTCTTATCTCCAAATGTTATTTACTATTATAAAAACATATATATACTGGATATATATTATATATATGATATATATACCATGAATATCATTCTAGATATAATGTAATTTTGAACACATGACACATTTTTAATTGTATCAAATTCGTTAACTCATGTTCTGAACATCTACAAAATGACCATTATGAAACCAAAAAATTTAAAAAACAATTAGAGAGATATTAAGTGGTATAAAATGAATAATAAACATGAAAAATGTTATTAATCATGTATAAATTATCTTAGGATTATTATTTAGGAAATTAAGGAACGAAGGGGTCTATTCAGACACGAGATAAGGGACTTCATCTATATCTTCCTTCATTGAGAAATATTTTGATATATACATGACTTTATTTTATATAGAGTATAAACACATTTTCATTTTCATTTCATTCAGAGGGTATCATTTTCTACAAGGAATTTTACTAAATGAAAAAATTAATGTTTTAATGTAAGTGCTGAAAACATCCTTTTCCACCACTGCGAGTATTTTTTGATCTTGAGCTTCCATAACAAGCCATAATGTTTTAAAAGGAAAATAAAAACCATATAACCTTTTATGTATTATGGTATTTAAAATTGATTTCATAATGATTTTTTATATCAATATATATAAATGATATATTGTTATTGAAATGCGGAAATGTTATCATTCCATTATATTTGTTTTATGGGTTATGATTTTATAATGGTACTTGGTATTTTGATAGGTGGTTATGTAATAAACCAAATGGCGGGTGGTTCTGTGATAAACTATTATGGGAGGTTACATTATATCCTCCAATGAATTGGGTATGGAAGTCATCTGTATAGCTATTCCATTTAGTGATATGTGTGGATGTCGACCGTACAGTTTTACCATCTAAGTATGTTTATGTCCAAAGTTTCTATTATATGTTATGTGTTATTTCTAGGGATTTTATAGTAATACTTTCATTACAAAATGGTAAGCAATTATATTTTATTCTGTCTAGAGTATTTACTAATTCATTAATGTGAAATGTATTACTTATGATTGGGTATTCAAGGTTTACATTTTTTCAAAAACTAACAATTTTCCTTCTTTGTGTATCCCTTACTGAGGTTTTTATTCTTATCACATGTTTTTGAAATGTTTTTCATAGGACATAAATTGGAATATGGTCAATTATGGGATCAAGGAAAAGTCATGTTGCCTAAAACATGTGACTAAACATGACTCTTTTTTTTCAAGGAGTTTTTATTTTTTGAATAAAATGGAAACTAAGTGTAATTCTATAATTTGTAATTTTTCAAATGAAATGTAATAGTTATGGCCTAACTCTCTAAAACTCTAAACCTGAAAAGTTCCTCAATGTGAGTTATTCACTTAATTAAATATTATATATTGTTTTTAGGATAGGTCCTTATAGTTTGTATCAGATGTCAGTTTAGATAAATATAGAAGTTAGAGTATTGTTAAATTAATATACATAAATTAATATGTGTAAATATTGAAATGATATAGAATTTATAGATTACCCTGTTTCTTCACCTAAGATACTTCTGTGATCAGAATTGTTTTCTATAGAGGAAAAATGGTAGCTATGGTGTGAAGGCATATAATGGGAAATAACCTTCCAAATCAGTATCCTAATATGGTTAGAATAACAATTTAGTAGTTCGTTGAAGCGATGGATCAGTTTTCTCCGGGGAAAGATGTTAGTTGTTTATATTGATAATATTTAGGTTTATTCTAAAATTAAATAGATGAATGAATGTCAATTAATGGTTGTGATGAAATAATTAAAAGAAAATAAACAGTATGGTAAATTCAGCAGGTGTGAGTTTTGGTTGTAGAAAATTTCATTTTCTTGGTCATATTGTTTCTGAAGATAACAAAATTGTTGATCCTGCTAAAACAATGTTTTTTGAAGAATGGACAAGTCCCACAAATACAATTGAGATCTGTACTTTTCATGGATTAGCAGGTTATTACAAAAGGTTTATTGATAATTATTCATGGTTATCTATCCCAATGACTAAGTTACCTCAAAAAGGTGTTATGTTCATTTGTTGAAAAGAATGTGAGGATTTTTTTCAAGAATTAAAATAAGATTATCGAATACTATAGTTTCGGTATTATCTTCTAGAGATGGTGATATTGTTATCTATAGTGATGCTTCATTGAAAGGACTTGGTTATGTGCTTATGAAGAATGATCAGGTAATTGCTTATACTTCACGTCAGATGAAACCTCATGAGTTAAATTAACCTACACATGATTTCAAATTAGTTGTTGTTTTTGATTTAAAAATTTGGTGGCATCATTTCTATAGAGTAAAATGGGATATATATACTGACCACAAAATTATAATGTATCTAATCACTCAAAAATAATTGAACATGAGATAGAGGAGATGGCTGGAATTAATCATGTATTAGGATTTCATAATACTTTACCATTAGGAAAACTCAAATAATGTGGCAGAAGCATTGAGTCAAAACACCAATGATTCATTAACCATGATACATTTGGAATGAGATCCTGATGTTTTTGATTTGATGAACTTTTTTATAGACATTTTCGGTGTAGGAAATTACACTGTTTTGGTTTAGGTGCCAGTGAAATCATATCTATCAGACCGAATTAAGAATGCACTATAAAAAGATAGTGAGTTGCAGAGAAAGGTAGAGTTGGTTCAGAAGGGTAATTTGCCTGAATTTAACATTGATAATGATTGTATATTGAGGTTTGGGAAGATACTATGTGTGCCATTTGATTAGCAGGGGAAGAATTAGTTGCTATGTGATGCTCATAGATCTCAATTTTCAGTTATCCTAGCAGTACTAAGATGTACAAATATCTTCGGGAGTATTAATAGTGGGATGGAATGAAAAGAGATATTTCTAGCTTTACTGTGAAGTGTTTGACTTGTAAATAGGTTAAAGTAGAGTGACAGTTACTGAAAGGGATGCTTCAGTCTTTACAGGTGGCAGATTGGAAATGGGAAAATATATCAATGGACTTCATTGTGGGATTTCAAAAGACATCTTGATGTAATAATGCAATCTGGGTTATTGTTGATCGATTGACTAAATCTGCTAATTTCATTCCTATTCGAGATAATTATCTCTAGATAAACATTCTAGATTATATGTTAAATAGATAATGTAGTTTCATGTAGTTACCGTCTCCATTATATTTGATCGTGTTCGCAGGTTTACTTCAAACATTTGGAAAGGCCTTCAGAAGTCTTTGGATACTGAATGAAATTTTAGAACAGCTTTATATCCACAATTAGATGGGAAGTCAGAACAATCAATTCAGACCATGGAGGATATGCTACGTGCTTGTTCTTTGGATTATTGTGAAATTTGGAACCAACATATTTATTTGGTTGAGTTTTCTTATAATAATAGTTTTCATTCCAGAATACAGATGGCTCTGTTAAAGGCATTATATGAATAGCATTTTCAAACTCTATATTTTAGTGCTGAAGTATGTGAATGGAAACAGATGGGTCCAGAATTGGTAGAAGAGATGGCGGAAAAGGTTCAGTTGATTCAGAATCACATGAGAATAGTTCAGAGCAGGCAAAAACTTTATGAGGATAACATGGGGAAGGATCATTCTTTTGAGGTTGCTGGTTATTTCATTCTTAAATTTTCACTATTGAATATTGTGATTCGTATTGGTAAGAAGGGATAGTTGAGTCCTAGGTTCATTAGACCATATATAATCCTAGAGAAATTAGGATCAGTTGCATATAGAGTGGATTTACCTCCATGATTATCCTAGGTACACTAGGCTTTTTATGTTTCAATGTTGAAAATGTATATGCCAGATCCATCTCATGTTTTGAGCCCAGAGGTAGTTTAGTTGGAAGAGAATTTATATTATGGGGAATAACCAGTCCTAATTTTTGACCTAATAGATAAACTGTTGCGGAATAAGTTAATTCACCAGGTTATGGTTTTTTGGAAAAACCATATGGATAAAGAGGCAATGTCGAAATCTGAAAATGTTATGAGGGAAAATTTTCACACTTAGTGGATAGGTGAATAAAATTGTGAGGACGCAATTCAAAAAATGGGGGAAGGATGTAACATCCCAGGTAAATAATGAATAATAAATTTTCATATTTTTTAATATATGAGAATTAAATATTAATTTTACATTAAAGGGGATGTTATGTCTGATGGCGTAACTGATACACAACAACGAGTTTCTTTGAAATATTACATTACACAATAAAAATAAAATTATATTATTTTAAATTGTAGTTAATGCCTATCCATTGTATATATGGGAATGAATATAATTTACTAATAATGATTATACATATTTGTTACATGTTTTTTCTTTTATACAATAAAATATAGAGGCTTAAAAGTAAAATAAATCTAATTTTGTTGCCAAAATTCTCTAATATTCTTTAAAAGGGTGATTTACGGCATTTTATGGAGAATCATCCATAAATACAGTTTTGGTCACTTTTTTAATATTTATATTACAAAATAAAATTCATCTATTGAATTGGGACATCAATATTTAATTTGGGTAACATTTTGGTATTTTTCTGTTAAAATTTATTTTTTGATGAATAGTTAAAAATACTGTATATTAATTCAAAACTAAATTTTATTCTAATTTATTTATATTGTTATATAATATTTTTAAATAGTTTAAAACATTAATTAGATTAATTTTATTAACATTTAATCCAATTTTGGTCATTGGAAGCAATTTCACTTTGAGATTAGGCATAAACAAGGGTCAACCTTCTGATAGTTTTTATTTCTTAAAAATACATTTTCTGTTTTGACAATGAGAATTAATTTTAAATTAATTTCTGCCACTTCTGTATTTAGAATTTAATAAAATATATTCCATATATTAAATCAGTGGGTCCAAATTGTGTATGTTGTTAACATTTATTTTTAGACTTTTTAAATAATTACTTCAAATAATATTTTATATATAATGGTTAAAAGGTAAATTTGGTAAATAAGGGTAAAAAAATAATATTATTATAAAATTTATTTATCTTAATATGTAGTCTAATCATATTGGTTGATTCTTGTTCGACCATGGGCATCCTTGGATCGATTATGGAACCCATTGGAGCCACTTAAGGGTGATAATGACACTTTATATTAATTAATTTAATGTTAAGACAAAAATGACATAAACATATATCTTTTAGTAAATAAATTTTTACATTTTTTAGTATATGTTATATAATAGACTATAAATATTAATTTTAATGCAAAAAATATTTCCAACAACTTTTTATTTTTTTAATATTTATACATCAAATAAATAAAATTATTTATGACACAATAATGATGGAGTGTTTACCCCATAAATGATTGATTTGAATAAATAAGATTATAAAAATTAAAACAATCTCCAAAATCATTAAAATTCCGATTGGATGATTTTATTTTGAACATTAATCATATTAGATAAGACATTAATAAGTTTTTTACTTTTGAAACCAAAGATATGTTTGAAATAAAATAATATTTCGAAACATTCTAAAGAACCCCTCCTCCCCCTTATAAAAGGACGCCACTTATAACCCATTATTCACACCTCTCAAGCACCTTGTATTGACCAAACTCAAGCTAAATAATATCTCAATATCGTTATATTACTCATATATGAATTACCTTATCCAGAAGGCACTTCAAGTAATCCTTTTGGTTTAAATCAAATGGAGATACCCGATTTAGAGGTAACATCTTCTTTTAAGTTATTTTATTTTATTTTACTACTCCAGCCCCCTAAACTCTATTTATTCATTTCATTTTTAATAAAAACAATATAATAAATATGTTAGGTTATTTGTTATGAGAATTATTACAACTAAATTTACACACACCTCCATCTAATGGGTATAGAACATACAGTTTCCATGGATAGTGAACTACTGTCTCCCGAAACAATGAGTGTTCAACCATGTCATAGAACCTCTCATGGTGGCCATTATGATGGCATTGTATTTATATATTATATATATATTATGTTTATATTTACTTTATGCTTCATTATTTTTAATTTATAGCATACCTTTATGGTTTCCAAAATGGGTAAACATAATAATTTCATTTGAGGAAGAGCGGACTACTGCCCCCTCAAAGTGATATTACTCATTCATACCATATGTGCAATGTATAAAGGACGGAGTTAATGGAATTATATATGATACTATAATATAATTATAATATATCTATGAATAATTATGTTTTCATTCCATTAAAATATGAAATAGAAATGAAATTAGCATTCATGTGTACGTACTTCTTAACATCTCCATTAACAGTGCATTTCATTTCATATGTCAATTGTTTTGTACTATTATAAATACAAATATATACTGGATATATAGAATATATATGATATATAAATCATTAATATCATTCTATAGATAATGTAATTTCTACCATGTGAATAATTTATAATTATAAAAAAATCATTTTTAACTCATGTTCCGAACATCGACAAAATATACGATATGAAGTCAAATAATTAACTAATTGTCATAGAAATATAATAAGTGATATAAAAGGAATAATAAATACAAAAAAGATTCTTTATCATGTATAAATTAACATATTTTTATTATTAATAAAATTATGGAATGATGGGGTCAAATCGGACATGTGGTAAAGGTCTTCATCTCAATCTCCATTCAATGAGGGTTATTTTGATTTATTCAATGATTTTTTTTATATAGTGTATAAACACTTTTTACATTTCATTTCATTCAAATTGAACCTTTTTCTATGAGGTGTTTTACTGAACGACAAAAAAAGTAATGTTTTAACGCATGTGGTGACAATGACCTTTTCTACTGCCACAAGTATTATTTTATCTTTGTCTTCCATAAAAAGATGTAATGTTTTTAAAATGAAAATAAATAACATATACCCGGATACATATTTTGGAGTTGAAAATGGTTTTGATAATGGATTTTTTTATGTAAATATATTTAAATGATATATTTTGATTGAAAAAATGGATCATGTCTTGTTCCATATAAAACCTGGATGGGTGGTTACGTTATAAACTCCAATGCATTGGGTATGTAAGTCATCTGTATTTCTATTCCATTTAGTGATATGTGTGGAAGTGGACCGTATGGTTATTCAATCTAAGTATTTTTATGTCCAATGTAACATTTATATGTTATGTATTTTTATATGGGTTTTATTGTTATATTTTGGTTAAAAAATGGTAATAAATGATATTTTATTCAGTGAAGTGTGTTTAATACTTCATAAAGGTGAAAATTTGTACTTATGAAAGGGTATTCATGGTTGAAATGATGTTTTAAAAAACTAATAGTTTTCATTATACTTATCTCATAATTATCTTTTTATGCTCATCCCAAGTTTTTTAATTTTTTTTCACAAGACATAAAGTGGAATAGTGTCAAGGACGGGAATATGGAAATGTCATGCTCTATAAAACATGGATGAAGTCATGAATATTTTTTTTCAATGAGTTTTTATTTTATGAAAAAATGGGAACTGAGTAGTAGTGTATTCCTTATTATTTTTGAGCGGAAATGTAATAGTTATGGCCTAAATCTATAAAAATCTAAAACTGAAAATATCGGCAATGTGAATTATTCATTTAATAAAAGATTATGTATTTTTTAAGGTCTAGTCCTTATTATAATTGTATTAAAATTTCCATAACACTAATTCATCCCTCATTCAGTCTAAGTCATATCCCAAACTGGTCCTGTCAATTGGTATCATAGGGTATGGATCACCTCTGTTGGATTCTCAATTGTGAAACTCTTCTCTTTTTATGACTTGAGTTTATTTCTCAAGGAAACAATGAAGTGTTGTTTTGGGGAAATTCAGTTACCTTTGATCATAAGTCTATATCTACCAAGACAATTATTAATTAGAAAATATGGGGAATAATATTTTTAAAATGATGTTCATTATATCTAATGAAGATGAATCACTTGTTTCTCCACACTTTACTGAAAATGAAGACATATCAGAAATGGAAATTAATTAGCACGTGGCTCATGTTTTCACCACAAATATGGATAATCATCCCACCTCCAATGATCTGTAGGTATGTGTTAGTACATTTGAAAATTATTATATTGATAAATATTCTATCACATGTGGTGATGATCAATACACAAATTATCAGGAATTATCAGTTGATAGATTAGTAACTATTCTACGTAGTATTACTGAAGAATGTGTTTCTTTTATTGTGGAGTATTTCAATGTATACAATATTATATCATCCAATTTGAGGAAAAAATTTTTTATTTATATAAATTCATGAAAAAAATTTGTTGAATGTATAATGCTCTCCAGACATGTTTGAACCCTCAAAGAAAAAAAATAAGGAATTTGATATTTGTTCCTCAAAATTCCTCATTGAAGTTGATGAGAAAGAGAGTCAATAATACTTTGGATGAAAGGATCCATGCACTTGAAGATAAGCTGAAGAAGAGAAATGATGTCAAGGGTTTATATCTAGAATAAAAATTCAAGATGTTCGAGGAACATGGATATTTATTACCTAACAACGTTTGAATGCATGAAGATGAATTTGAAATAATGAAGAAGGATTTTGAAGAGAATATGATTATGATTGAATATTAGAAAATCATCCTCAATATGAAATTTCTACAATTGGAAGCCCATATTTCCAATCTTGAGAAGCTCATATTAACACTTCACAATAGAAGGAGATTGTTGATACTGGATAAAAATTCTCACTGGAGTATTCTAAGTTTGAAAGACCTCTAACATGTGACAAGTAGATCATGACTTCATTCAATGAAATATCTGATAATGTTAAGGTAACACCAATACCATATTGTACACATGTTTCTAAATATGTTTCTATAATAAGTGCATGTTGGAATAAAAAGTATAATCATTTATTGGTAGATAAAGGTGATAAGATACCTACCATCATGGATAGTGTGGTTAGGAGAAATAATTTGGAATATGGATCCCTAGAATGGTCAAAAAACATCTTGATGAAGACCCAATGGCCTTATATAAAAGATATCAAGATATCATGATTTGTTGGTCAATTTTGGTGAAAGAACAACATTGGGAACTGTGCATATTTTTTTGGGTGCAATTCCAAAAAAGAAAAATCGCAAAGGAAGCCTATTAAAAAGATGGAGAAGGACAGAGAAGAAGAAGAATCATATATTGGTCTAGAAGAATCTTTATACCATAAACATATTTTGAATTCTTGACAACATCTGTGATGTATGAATTGAAAGTGTTCCAAATGATGGTACATGCTTATATCATCATGTATCCAAAGTTGATAAGAAAGAGAGAACACAAAATCTGGCTAAAAACCTAGAATCATCTATTGGATGTAATCAGTTGAATTTTTTAAAAACATTCTCCCATGAAGATACCAAAATGTACAGGTGACAATAAATTGGATTCTAAATCCACGAAATTGATGGGTGGTTCATCCATAAAAATTACCAATAAGAATAACACTCAGAAGAATCCATGTGGAAAATCCAAACATGTTGCTAAAATTCTAATTGATATATTTGTTATATGGAAAGAATATTTGGAAGGAATTAGAATGATGGATGATGAACATGATAATGATAGTGAAAAAGGAAATGAATAAATTCTTCTTGATGAAGAAAATGTGAATAACATGTTTCAACATAAAATTAACTCTTGTGTTGAAGATCTATGTGTGAGGTGCATCATGTTTGGTCACACTGTAAGAAATTTAATTCCATTTATTCCAGATCATGAAGAACTCTTCATGATGAAAAAAAAGATTCACCCAGAAACCCTAGTCCATTAAAATCACTTAAAAAATAAGTCTCACACACCATGACATGGGAGATGTATTAAGTTCCATTAAACCAAAATCAAAATTGTAGATAGGTTGTGAAAGTGTGAATAATGGATAAAATGAAGCATCTCTATTGAGAAAACCATCCCAACCTTGTTGTTTACATTGATGAAGCAAGGAAGATCCAACATATTCCCATTAATATTTGTGTATTGTATTGGTTCATATAATATAGGGTATTCAAGGTGAAGAAAGTTCTTAGCTGGGGAACCTATGAAATAGAGATGATAATTTTTTTCCCTTGAGGGGAGACAAATAAAGAAGATGCCTAAATTATTATTTCAATGGGTATCAAATGAACCTTGAAATTTCATGAAGATCATTCCATTGGCAAATATGTGTTTCTCTTAATCTCTTATACCTGGGTTTTCAATATAAATATCATCTTACTAAGGGAGGGTAGCTGAATTAATCAGAGACATATGAATAATAGAAGTCCTCCAAAGGTCACTTATCCAAAAAATTGCACTTGAATGTTTTTGATCTATTTGTTTATGTGAGTGAAGGAGTTTTAGGTTTCTTCTTTTTAAAAATGACCACATATCACATTCAATATCTTTTGACTGGAATGAATGTGGAAATTACCTTGAAGGAAATTACATGAGTTCTCATCTCATAAGGTATCATGATTAGTGTCCAATGTATAAAATTATTGTCTGAATCAAATCCTCTTGTTTTCTACACCGAGAAATGACCAATAATACTTAGAGGGAAACGATGGATGACACATTTCTTAAGTAGGTAATGATACGTTTTCCCCCATGAACTTTTTATTTCTCATAAATAAGAGTGAGATAAAGTGAAATTAATGTTTTAAATGTGAATGGGGAAAAGATAGAATAGTCAATGGGGGAGATTGGATTCATATATTTACATTGAGACACTAATTTGAATAAGAACATTAAGTATTTCCAACAAATATAAAGGTGGAGATTGTTGGGAAAACTTTAGTGTATGGTTGTATTTTTTTCAATGATTGGACGTTGTAATTGCTGAGAAACATGAAGAAGTATCTACTATTATAATGACGTGTTGTATAAGTGACGATGTAGGGAGAATTGTTATAGATTCATAGCATTGGATGCAATGCATGGGAAAATATACATGCAGTTTAATATTATATGATTATTTAACTGGTCCTATGATACAAATATATACATTAGAGGTGATAGATTTTTTACAAAAAAGAATATGGTAAATTTTAGGATGAATAAG
Source organism: Viscum album (assembly GCA_963277665.1). Taxonomy (NCBI): domain Eukaryota; kingdom Viridiplantae; phylum Streptophyta; class Magnoliopsida; order Santalales; family Viscaceae; genus Viscum; species Viscum album. Next base: position 1,897,001,429 of record OY728121.1, on the reverse strand, counting down.
TTCATTGGAATTCATATTCAAAAACTACGAAGAAGAAGAATGGTCATTGTAGTTGAAAAGAAAAAGAGAGAGCATTGAAGGGATTGAATTACTAAGGTGGACCTTCATGGCATTAGAGTTGTAAATATAAGGGTGGCCATGAACTTAAAATTGAATTTCACACATGATTTTTAACAATGTATTTTTATGTGTCTTATATTAAAAATATTTTCCAACACTCAAGAATGATAAGGAAAGATCAACCCTAGCACATGTGGGACTCAAGGGTATACCAAAGAGAGTGAATCATCCATAGCCATCCCGAAGGGGTAAGTAATGTTTGTAGGTCCAAAGGAGCATATTTGGTCAATCCCATGCATAGGTTGTGCCAATTTCCAGTAGAGAGTGTGTGCACAAAGATGCCAATAGAATCTCGTACGTGGAAGTATATGGGAGGGGGATAGATTAATCGAAGCATGGGGTAGAATGATTTTTAAAACAATAGCTCATTGACAATTTCATTTCAATATGGAATGACCTTTAGAGTGATCTCATCCATTTTGACATCCCACACCATACTCAAAAATCTGATCACCTATGACCTATATTTCAGATACTGGATGTGATCGTGGATGTCCACCTGATCTCATGCCTTACCCATTTGTAACTGGGCCATATGATTCCTCTTGTTGCTTCTGAATTAGTTGCACCATCATTATTCTCTCACCTCTACACAATTCCACCACTTCCTCTAATAAGAGAAGAAAGCCGATCACCATGGAATATTTATGGCCATCAAAGGAGAATGAGACCAATTGTGTAATATACATCTATATTTAATGCATATATCTCAATGAAGATGTCTTGGCCGATGGAAAATAAAGATTTTGAGACCACATGGATGACCCATTATTGATTTTAAATTAATATTGAATACAATCTTGATTGAATGAACATAATAAAATAATCTAAATGGAGAAGTATTCTTGAAAAATAAACACCCTAAGTTTATCATCACACGTTTATTTGGGGTTTAGGATTTTAAAAACCAAAGATCTCGGATATTTAGATGAGGATCTTGGCTGCTTCAAAGTGGAAATTTGGTTTTTTGATTATGAAAATAAAAGGTAGTGATACTCGTCTATAAGAAGAATTGAAATGAACATATTGATAGTTGCTGCTCAAATATTCTAGAGTGCTCATGATTGAAAAAATATATCATATCCTTCCATCCAATTCACAAAGGGTAAGCATGATTTTTGAACCATAATGTGTTTGTGATGAAGATCCACGAACCATCAAGGTATCATGAGGGTGAATAGCAAATCACCATAGTTTTGCGAAGGATAATCACACTTATGAGTGTAGAAAAACCACACATCCCTTGTGTTATGAAAATCCATTAACCACACTAGTTCTATTTATAATATCAGTACATCCTGTGCAAAGAGTAATTGCACACCCTATGCATAGAAGAAGAACATGAACATCAAACCAAACCCTAGAAGTACTTTGTGAATATTACCCAAAAAGGACACATTTTAGGTTCTAATGTTTTCACTTTAAAAATGAATTCACTATTTTTCTGAGTTTTGGTGTTAAATAGAAAAATATTTATTGAGGATAAGGGGTTTTGTGCACATGCACGATGAACATGCACTCATGTGCATGACTTGAGACACCCAACTATGCAAGAACAATTTTAATAATGGAATACACCCATTTGGGTTAATGAATACACATTCCAAACCTAATGACACCCGAATGAAGATAATGGAGAGGAAGATAAAGGGATGATGATAAGAGGCAGTGCATGTGTACAAAGGGTTTCACCCATTTGGGTTTGTTTACATACAAAGAAGATAAGGAGAATGTCATGACCCGTCCCTCAGGTCATGTTCTGTGACTACCCCAAGCATGCCTTCCATAGGCCAGGGGCTGGTGACTAGGACTAGAAAGGGGTATCCCTAATAAATGAAGGCATTTCCTTTTTAACCTATACTGAAACACAATCCAGGAAAACACCATGAAGCAACCATGAAGTAAAATTGGGTAGTAAAAGAGTGTTGAATGTAATGGGTCCAGAATACAATCCCAACATAAAGTACCAGTACAACGAAAAATTACAAATACAACTGAAAAGTACCAAAGAGCTCCTGGATCATCAACTGAGGATCCTTCCTAAAGGGTAGGTACAACTCACGATTAGTAGTCCCTACGTCATGTCACACGAAATGGTACACCTCTGTGTAATTTCATTCCTGGCTCCCCCAACCTCGATCAATGTTGTCTGTCATCTACATAAGAAACAACAATGTGTGGGCATAGCCCATGCATGGAACAGTATAACGATACTCTGTAGGGACCCTGAGACCCCCTTAAGACTCCCAGAGTTTCTCAAAGTAAATTCCACAATGCCAAAATTCAATCTCAAAGAATGAAGAAATAGTCATCAACACTACTTAGGTATTTTCCCATACATATACCTATGTTATCAAGATATTCTCATCTCACTCATGAGGTATGAATACCACAAAGGTAACACCATGAAGATATTATTACAAAAAAGATAACACCATGAGTATAGAAGCACCACACATGGTACACCACGAATATAACCCCACAAAGGTAGATGTACCACATAGGTAACACAAAAAAGATAGAAGCACACGTGTAGCACCACTAATTAAACTCTATAGAGGATGATGTACCACAAGGTAACAACCCAATGATAACAAAATGAAGGTAAATAACTCATCTAAAAATCGGGTATAAATTCTGTACTGAAGTACAGATGATTAGTCATAAGCTATATCATCTTATTATGTTATGTTGCACTACTACTGTCCCACAATATCGTTAGGTAATAACTCCCGATGTTCCACACATGTTCAGTATAAGAAGACCCAAATAGGATCATTGAGCACTGAACCACATAGGATCTAATAAATGTTGACCCACTCATGATTGATCGATGCTGACCCACACAATATTGATGTTCTTTCCTCACGTTATACCCTGCCACAAGATTCCTCGCACACGGTGCAGTCATGTTCTATTGAATCTGCCCCTCATGATATTGTTCATATCTCGACATCCAATTGTCTCAAAAACTCATGTTGAGTATTTCAAAAGGACTGTCTTGATACAAGGTTCCAAACACAGTAGACGGTTCATCAATCAGATGCACGGTTATCAAGATATGGACCTTTATGTGTTTTTTGGGTCTGGTTGGGCCCATGTCTGGTCCAACCCCGTCAGACCAACCCATTCTACGCCGACCCAACCTGATCTGGGTCCAACCCAATAGGGATGGGCCATAGAGGGCACAACCCACTGGGATGTAGTCTGGCCCGACCCGCAAGGGGAACCCCGACCCACAAGGGAGCGACACTGCCTGCAAGGTGGCGATCCGACCCTCAAGGGGGCAGCTTGGCCTGTAAGGGGCCGTTCGACCCGTAATGGGGAAGCTCGAACCAAAAGGGGTGGCCCGGTCCGCAATGGGGTAGCCCAATCCACTAGGGGGTGAGGCTCGCCGGACTGGCTCGTGGTGGGGTCCTCTCTAGAAGCCACTTGGGTAGCGACCCCCAGTTTTCTAGTACGTCCGCGAGGGCTGTTTGATTTCTTTCACAGCGGTGGTGCCACATGGTGCCACCATGTGGAATGCGGGACCTACTGGAGTGGGTGATTAATCCCATCACGACCGGAAAATTCTTACCTCCGTCTCTAGTGGCATAGAACAACACACCTCTTTGCCACTTGCGGTCGTCTGATGTGTCGGCTGCCTCCCACTGTCTATCGTGATAGATGAGTTGCTGCCTGCATCATCCGGTGGTGTGCTATTTGTGCCACCCTATTCATCTATGGAAGACTGGTGTTTTGGATGCCTCCTTCGACCGCTGCATCTAATGAGCGGTGGCCGGTTCCTCCGGCAGCACAGATGTTCTGCCTCCTCTCTCACGGCTGCCCGTTGCTGATAGCCGCCTTGGTCCTTGCGGGCGCCAGTCCTGTGTTCCACCACGCTGGCAGTCCTCCATGAATAACCAAAGTGTATCAAGGTGGTGGAATGTACAGGTTTGGTTTGATAGGACCTCCCCATCATTGTTAGATTGAAAACATCACAAGGGATGGAAAGGGATTATTCCACTCCTAATATTAAAACAAAAATTAAACCCTAATCATGATCAATGGAAAAACCCCCATGGTTGAGGAAGTGGATCGGAATTCAACATCCCCTGTAACTAGCCTCCAACGACGTTTCTCGATCATCGATCTTCAGTTATAGGTTTTTTGTTTCTCTTCACAACTCGCTGAAACCGGCTCAGTCCTACAAGTGTTCGACATCTCATCACGTTGCCGGCACTTCCTTGATTGGAGATGCAGTGCCGACATACCTCCCCAATCAATATATAAATAGGAGTGCGGGAGGGTGTGTAATGACATTGGGAATTAATGGGGGGGTCATTAATTAGGATCCTTCCTAATTCCCCAACGTTTTTTATGTAGGATTGAAAGGTCAGGCCATTTATTTAATTGAAACGTTTTTGGTCCCACGTTTCCTCTTGTCCATTGGAGAAAATGAATGAAAATAAAATAACAAATTTTTTTTATTTATTCTTTTACAATGTCCCAAAACATAACGTTTTCTATAGACCTACTTTAGTCAATGTGAAGCCTCCGTTAAGAGAATCCCAGCACAGTGGATTCAAATGTGCCCTCTAATTTTTAATCTCAGCACTGGTTCAAATGTTAGAAATCACCTCTCGTACGTTTACTGAACGTACCTTAAATACAGTTAATAAATTCATTTAGGGCACAAAGGGACACCGAATCATGCGTCTTCAATTTTTAAAGACTCCTAATATTTCCATATAATTTAGAAAAAAAAATATGGAAAATTTGGGTCATTACATTCACCCAACTGTAGGGCCTTTCATCCCCAAAACCCACATCATATACAAAGAAGACAAATGGGGAGTACTAATCATGCATTTGAACCTCCCTCTCTGAAGTGATCTACTAGAGGTTTCTGTAATTCCAGTAATCGCGCATCAAACGTATGGACTGCCCATGAATGAATCGCAATTGTCGATCCTCAATATTTATTGGAACCTCCGTAAACATCTCCCCATCATCAAAGCCCTTCACTTTGTGGTTGACGACGTGAGATGGTTCATGCATGTATCTCTTCATCTGGGATACGTGAAAGATGTCGTGCACCCTCTCCAACTGTGGTGGATGTGCGAAGACCAATTCCACTTATTATATCCTCTAAAATATTAGAAATGGTCCAATAAACCTCAGTGATAACTTGTCTCCTCAGCAAAATCATCGTAAACCTCATCGAGGTGAGACCCATATAAAGACATGGTATCCCTCATTGGACTCTAGTGGTCTTCGCATCTTATCAGCACAAGACATATGTCATCTCTGTGCAGTCTTCATCTGCTCCTAGATGATCTACACCTTCACTGTGGTATCCCGTAACAACTTTGGACCAATAAGTGTTGACTCCCCTGGTTCCATCCAGTATAGAGGTTACCTACAGAGATAACCATAAAAGGCCTCAAATGGTTCCATAAAAGGGGTGGAGTGATAATTTTTGTTGAATGAAAACTCCAAAAAGGGAAGTTGATCCTCCCAACTGTGTGAAAAATATATGACACAAGATCGTAACATGTCCTATAGTGTCTAAATGGTCCCCTATGTCTGACCCTCCTTCTGCAGATGAAAGGTAGTGATCAAAATGCAGTTGATTCCTAATAACCTCCTAAAATTCCATCCACAACCAGGCTGTAGAAAATGTGACATGTTCATAAACGATTGTCGATGGAACCCCATGAATTCTCACAATCATTCGTAGTTAAAGGCGTCCCAATCCGTCTACAGATCCCTACTCTCAGATAGGTAAAAAATGGGCCAATATGGTGAGTTGGTCAATGATAACTAAGATAGAATCATGACACCCGGATGTACATGGAATACCTATCACAATGTCCATGGAGATTCCATCCCACTTCGATTTTAGAACCTCTAGTGGCTGCGCTAAGCCTTATGGATCCTGATGTATAATCATCAACTGCTGACTAGTAAGGCATCATGAAACAAACTGCGCCACTCCTGTCTTCATCCCTGGCCACCAGTGCTGATGCTGGAGGTCCCGGTACATCTTCACCACACTAGGATGTACCGGAAGAGGGGACATATGGAACTCCCTCAACACCTCCTCTTGTAGCGCCATAGGTACCATGGTACATTATCGGAAGAGGATGATGTGATCCCCACCTTCATAAAATCCATCAAGTGCTTGTCCGGAGGATCTCTGAGTACGTAAAACCTCACAATCAATGTCCCCAAGCTTCACCTCTCTAACTCACTGACAGGGTGGGGGAGTGAATTTCATATACTGGAGGTTATATGATTCATCTCTATCCACGAAAGATATCAGCAACACGGCTAGCTGCTCAGTTGCCACACTCAGCTGCTGCAGAACAGGACTCCTGCTGAGTGAATCTTCTACAACATTCCCTATCCCAGGAGTATATACTATCTCAAAGTCATAGTCCGGTAGGAACACTTTCTGTCAACATTGTCTTAGGTTTAGGTCCTTATAGGATATGATATACCAGAGACTCTTGTGATCAGTGTAGATTGTAAAATATTCACCCATCAAGTGATTTCACCACATCTTCCTGGTAAATACCAGTAATAGAAACTCTAGGTCATGATTAGTGTTTTTCTACTCATGTAACCTCAACTTTCATGAGCCATAAGTGATAAATGATTTATCCTACATTAGGACACACCCAACACCATTCCCTGATGCATCGTAGTAGACTACATACCCAACACCTCTTCGGGTAGCCTCATGATGAGGGCACTCGACAGTCACTACCTCAGCTCCTGAAAGATTTTTAGGCATCTATCCATATATATGAGGGGTTTTCCCGTCATCATAAATGATGAAAATGGTGCCACAACTCAGGAAAAGTCAGTCACGAATTTCTGGTAGTAACTAGGCAACCCTAGGAAACTACGCACCATGGTCACACTCCATGGTATCTCGCAAAACACTACAGCCTTTATCTTTTTGGGTCCACTACAACACCATACTCCGAGATAATGTGTCCCAAAAAATGGACCTCTCGTATTCAGAAATGGCACTTAGAGAGCTTAACATAATTCTGGTTCTCTCGGAGTGTTTCCAAAACTACATGTAGATGATAGCTATGCACCTCTTCCATTGCTGAGTATATCAAGTTTTTTTCAATGAATACCACCAAAAAGTAATCAAGGAATGGATAAATATCCTATTCACAAGTCCCATGAACACTTCTAGGGAATTGGTCATGCAGAATGGAATAACCAAGAACTCATAGTGTCCATACTAACATATGAAGGCCCTCTTATGTACATCCTCATCTCGTACCCTGAGCTGATGATATCCTGATATGAGGCCTATCATCGAAAACCAATGAGATTCATTCAACTTATCAAAAATATAATCAATCCTTAGAAGTAGATACTTATTCTTCAAGGTCACCTAGTTCAGTTTCCAATAGGCCACACAGTGTCTCAGACTCCCATATGCCTTCTTGGCGAGAAAAATTAGGGCTACCAATGGAGAAACACTATGCCTTATGTACCCCTTCCTCTTCAAGTCCTCTCACTATAATCATTAATCATGAAGCTCTATGGGAACCATTTGATATGCTAGTTTCGAAATCAGTGACGTTCTAGGGTAATGGTCAATGTAAAAGTATACCCTTATACGTGGAGGTTGTTCTGGAACATTATCAGGAAGGACATCGACATAATGGTCCACCACTACTGGATAGCTCAGAATATCAACATCTACTACTCTGAGGTTAAAGCTAGCCAACTGAAGTGTGATCGATGCACCCTCCTCTAGGTAAGTCCATCATATGCAATAAAGGTTCCATTCACACCAGTGATAGAAAACATTGTTCAATCCTCACAGACACACCGCACATTGTGGCTAATATAATCAATCTAGGCATGGATTGTGGATAACTAGTCCATTCCCTTGATGACATTGTAAGGACTTGAAACCTCTACAAGAAGATACAAGCCAATGTTCAAGCCTCCTAGAGCAAGCTCAAACTATTGGAACCTCTGTGTAATCGTCAAATCCCCTACCGTGGGAGTCTCTAGTTGTAATGATCGAGCCAACGACTCCACCAAAATCTCCAAGCTCTGAATGAGGGTCGTGGAAATAAAAGAGTGACTGGATCCATTGTCAATAAGTATGGATGTTTAGAGAGAGTAGTCACATGTCGTACCTCTAATCATCTCTATAGAACCATGGTCTAGGCCTCAGATTCTTAGAGCTAAGCTCATCCCTCTCCACCTACCTTCTGTGGTTGGGGTGGACCACCTGGAGGTGATGGCGGTAGAGCATTGAATCACCGACCACCACCTGCTTCATGGAATGATCCTTTTACACATCTGAAAACTACCTGCAGACCTCCCCGATCAAATATCAGCCTCTTCCACAGTCGTCCCTCAACAATCTGTTGGTCATCCTGATAGCGGTTCGGGAAGTCAAAAGTCATGTGACACTACCCACCACACAAGTAGCACCGACTTCTCCTCACCTATCCTCCTCTGTCCTGTGAGGTCCGCACCACCGACCTAGTATCTTGAGATATTCCACCTGAACTCCTGGCCTTCATTGTCCCTTGAATCATCCGTCTACTACCTACGTCAAATAACCCTAATATCTGATGTACATCAGTGTCTTTTGATGTTTGTTCTTGCTCATCTAGGAAGCTCTCCACCAAGAGCACTCTTTCTAGCACCGCAGCCTCCGTCAGAATGCTGAGCGATATCATCGATGATTTGATCTCCCGTTTGAGACCCTCCTCAAAGGTCCGAGCCCTATAAAATGTGTATTGTACCATGTCAGTGGAGAAGTGGGAGATATCAATGAAACTCTCCTAGTACGGGTCCACAGTCATGATACCCTACTATATGTGCACCATCTCTTGTATACACACATAGCGTATGGGATCTGGGATGAACTATTCCATGAAAAGGCTCTCGAAGTCTGCCCAGATGATGGTCACCTAATTTTGTATCTAGAGCAGCATGCTCCACCATCTCTCAATATCAACCTGAAAAATACTAGCTGCTAGGATCACCATAAGGTCAGTTGGTGTTCCAACCAAGCAAAAAACTCTTACCACAACCTCCAGCGAATCCTCGGCCATTTGTGGGGTTGTCTCACCTAAGAACCATTGAGTAATCTACCTTTGAAACTCATGCAACTCGCTTAGTTAGTGTCCACCCTCTTCTGGCAGGGCCAGTGGAAATATCCTTACAATGGGTGGTGGTGCTACTAGTACACCACCTAAAGGTGCTAATGCCGTAAGAGGTCCATATACCATGGCCTCATCGCCCGGTGGGCCTTTATCGTGTACTCTCTCAAAAATCCTAGATGACTTTCTACATAGTGGAATCATGAAGGAAAACATGTGTACCATGGAAAAAAAGGTACACCTGGTTAGCTGAATCAAAGAGATAACAATAAAATCTTTTAAAAAACACATGCAATCAGTGTTTCCATGTACTATGTCAAAAATCAGAATTCAGGGTCTTGGTGTTTGGAAACATCAGCCACCGCACGATCACTAGATTCCCCAAACTGAAACTCACACTCATAACACATAACACTATTGCCACATAGAAAAGTTCAGAGTCCTAGTTATTTGGTAGAGCCTACTCCTCTGATACTAATTTGTCACAACCCATCCATCAGGGCCCATTCCATGACAACCCAAATCCCACCTTCCATTAGATAGGGTCTAACAAGTAGAACCGGAAAGGTGTATCCCTAATATGTGAAGGCATTTTCTTTTTAATCTGTACAGACACATAGTCCATGAACAAAACTAGAAGAAACCACGAAGTAAACTGCAGTAGAAAAAGAAATCTGAATGTAAAGGGGCCAAGATACAAGCCCAAATGAATGTACAAGTTAAAAGAAAAAGTAAAAATACATTTGAAATTTACAAAATAGCTCCTAGATCATCCACCAAGGATCCAACCAGAATTGTAGGTACAACTAACGATTAGTAGTCCCTATTTCACATCATACCAAAAGGTCCACCTTTGTGTACTGTCTAGTCCTGGATCCCTTGGTATCGATCAATGATTTCAGTCATCTGCACAAGACACCACAATGTTTGGGCATAGCCCGGTTAGGGTAGAATATAACGATACTTAGTAGGGACCCTGAGACCCCAATAGGTCTCCCAGAGTTTCACAATGGAAATACCACAACGAAAGACATCAATCTCAATGCACAATTCAATTGACATCAACCCTACTTTGTTATATGCCCATAAATATACCTATGTTATCAAGATATACTAATCACAAATATGGGGGAAGAATACCAAAAAGGTATCTCAAAAAGATAGAAGAACTATACAGGTAACACCATGAAGATAGAAGTACCATATAAGTGACAACACGAAGACAAAAAACATGAAGGTAGAAGTACCACATCGGTAACACCATGAAGGTAAAATTACAATAGAGGTACTTCCAGAAAGACAACTACACGAAGGTAGAAGTACCACATATGTAACACGATGAAGATTACTACATGAAGATAAATGACTTAGCTCACTATCAGGTATAACTTACGGACAAAAGTACATATGATTAGTCGTAAGATAAATCTTTGTATACTGTTAAGTAGCACTGTTGCTGACCAACATAGGATCGTTAGGTAATCACCCCCACACACCCACACAGGATCTAACCCACAATGAACCTATATGAACTGACCCACATAGGATCTAATAGATTTTGATCCACAGAGGATCAATAGATTCCAACCCACACAAGATCGATGTTCTTTCGTCACAGTATATCCTACCAACGTATTCCTCATACCCAGTGTGCTCGAGTGCTATAGATTTTTTGCCATGAGATATTGGTCATACCTCAACCGGCACTAATCTCTAAAAGAAATAATAAAAAGGACCGCCATGTATAAGGATTCTAACACGATAGATGCGTCCATCGGATGCCCGAACCGTGAGTTGTAAGTGTTTTAGTTCCGAGGGCCTAGTTGTATTCGGGTTCGATCCAACCTGGCCATACGCCAACTATCTCCAAAACTCATGTGGAGTACACCAAAATCACCATCCCAATCCAAGGATCCCAAAGTTATAGACAGTTCATTAAATGAACATCTGATTCTCAAGATATGGCTCTTTAAGGGTTTCTGGGTCTGGTGGGGACCGACTTTGGTCTGACCCAGCCCGACATGGTCTAGGGTGACCCAACCCAGCTCGGGCTGACCCGACATGGTCTGGATCTCACCCGGCTAGCTAGGTCCACGGCGGGTTCGGCTCGCTGGGCTGCGGTTCAGACCAGTCCGCAAGGGGGTCACCCGACCCACATGGGGGTCGCTCGACCTACAACGGGGAGATCCCAAAACACATGGTCGAAGCCCATCACGCAAGGGGGGGTGACCCTTTTCTTCATCCCATGGTGGGGTCATCCCTATCCGCCACCGATGGTGTGACCCCCCCGGTTTAACCAAACGACCGTTAGGGACGTTCGATTACTTCTGCAATGGCGGCACCACGTGGCCCTGCCTGGTGGCACGTGATATTGCTGGAGTGGGTCCTACCTCGTGTCACAGCCAACTGATGCCTGTCGCCATCTCCAGTGGTGTTCCATGGTGCACCGCTCCACCACCCACGATTGGTCGTTGTGTCCTCCACCTCCCTCGGTCCATCATGAATTATGAGTCCTAGTCCCCATCCTCTGGTGGCGCACGGGTCTTGATACCCTCTTCTCCTACTATTGTCTATTGTGCGTTCCACCTCCTCTAACCACCGTGGATGACAGGCCATCACCAGTTCCTCTGGAGGCACTGATGTGCCACATCCTCTCTCGCGGTTGGCCGGTGTTGGCCGCAACTTTGGTCCCTACAGGCGTCGGTCTCCAGTACAGCCACACCAGCAGTCTTCCATGGAGAACGAAATGGTTTCAAGGTAGTGGAGTGTACGAGCCTCGTTTGTTAGGACCGCTTCCTCTGAGTTATCTTGAAAACAACAGAATGTAGGAAAAACTATTCTACAATTCATGAAATTTGAAAATATTAAACCCTACCTCATTAATAATAGATAAATGGTCACCGTTGAGGAAGTGGGATGGTGTTCATTGTCCCCCGCAACTATCCTCCAATGACGTTGCTCGATTATCGATATTTGGTTTGGGGTTTTGGTGTCACATTTCACCACTTGTCGAAAACAGCTTCATCCTCCACGGGTTTGGAATCTCAACACTTTTTAAGCACTTCTTTGCATGGTAAAGGAGTGCCGACACTATCCCCAAGATCTATATAAAAATGTGAGGGTGAAGGTAAGTAAAGGGGTTGGGAATTAATGGGCTCTCATTCATTAAGAAAATTTCTAATTCCCCAAATTTTCAGTTTCATAGGATTGAGAGTTCAATAAATTTATTGGATTGGCATGTCAATCATCCCTTATTGTTGCTTGTCCATTAGAGGAAAATAATGAAAATAAAATAACGATGTTATTTTTTTATTCTTTTAAAAAGATCGAAAAAGTATATTTTTCTCCAGACCTACATCGGTGAATGGGTATCCTCCCTTAAGTTAATCCTGGTGTTGCAGATTCAATTGTGCCCTCCGATTTTTAATTTGAGCCCCATTTCAAAAGCATAAAAATGTTGCCTGCGCGTTTACTGAACGTACCCTAAAAATGTTTTGAAATTCATTCTGGGCACCCAAGGACATAGAATCACGCACTGTCAACTTTCACAGACTTTTAATAATTCCATATAATTAATAAAAAATTTACATGGAAAATACGAGTCTTTATATAGAAGGGGGAAGATCATGTGTGATAAGAAACACAAGGTGGAGAGTGGTTTGAATGAAGGAGCAAGTTCATGATTCCATTCACTCTAAAATAATCACTTGACACCTAGAAAATTGTTTTAAAAATAGACATAGATGGAGAAAAGAATGTATGCATTCTTACATGATGACTCATGCAAACTTAATTGGTCTTTAAATTTAAGATACAAATTACATAATTTAATTGAATTACAATGAATGAATGAAGTGAATATGATTACATTAGGTTGATAATTCATTAAAAAGGTAAATGAGACTATATTCATTGTTTATATTGAGTATCAATGAATAATAAAAAGAAGAGTGTTATAATCCAATGATTGATAATCAATTAAAGTAGTCTTACTATGATTATACCAAGCTAAACTTGTCTTCATTGATCTAACTATCACAATGATAGATTGTGTTTCTAAAAAAGAATAAGAGAAGGTTCAACTGAATTTGGGGTTTTCACTGAAGATGATGGAGAATATGAACTTCCAACATTCTTGTTGGCAGCTGAGAAGATGAATGGAGGGTTAATTGAATACTAATAGGCATGTAACTTGTGAAGAAAGGAAGAAAAATTAGTTCTTTCACACTCAATTTGTCTCAATAGGTGGAAGACTATATTGGTGTTGAAAAACATTTTCATCAGGGGTATGACAGACTTGGGATGTATTATAAAGAACTAATGGTGAACAATGTTCATCTTGAAATACACTTACTTTATTTTTAATGAGATATAATTTTATTGTTTAATATAATATAACACACATTTTATAAAAAAAATTATTGTTAATAATGATCGAGTCGTTACATTGTTCTCCACTTATGAAATTTCATCCACAAAATTTCAATATGTTCACTTAGTTTGAGAAAAGGTGAGGGTACATATAATTCATTATTTCCTCAGATTCCCATATCACATATTCACATTTTTGGTTCCTCCAAAACAATTTAACAAGGTGGTTAGTCTTGTTGCATAGAACCTCATCTCTATGGTCCAAGATCTCTAAAGGATTATCCTTATATGAGAGGGGATGCTCCAGTTGTTCCACTTTGAGATTATGTAAATTTGAAGGGTCAGGTATGTCGTTCCTAAAGATAGATACAATGAAAAAATAATGATATTGTTCAAGAATTTCTGTATGTGCAATCTAATATGCCACTACTCTAATTAAATCATGGATTTCATAGGGGATAATGTAACTAGAGCTGAGATTCCATTTCATCCAAAACAACATGACTCTCTTCCATGGAAAATTTAAAAGGAAGGATTCATCAACAACAACAAAATCCAAATACCTTCAATGTTGTTCAAATATACTCTTCAGCAAACCTTGATAATCCTTTATGTGTTGTTGGATGGCATGAACCTTTTTTGTCATCTCTTTCATGAGATCCAGCCCAAGAATGTATCTCTCACCAGCTTTATTTCTACAATTAGGTGTTCTAAATAACATAACTTATATATATTTATAAGGTTCCATTTGAATGTCTAAATGGAAGCCATTTTGGTATGAGAATTAAACTAGTTGGAGATTCTGATCACATCCTCATTTAAATTTCAATGAGAATATTTTCAACATGTCCTCAAGAGTATGAATAGTCCTGTATGATTGACCTTCTGATTGGGGTTTATATGTCACAAATAAATTCAATTTGGTACATAGAGTATGTTGATGAAATCTAATGATTTTGAAGTAATCCTTAGGTCATGATAAGATATGATAGAATGTGGAACTACATACATCCTTACCACTTCCTTCACGTATATTTTGGAATGTTTTTCAAGATATTGACATTCCTGAATAAAGATAAAATGGGTAGTCGTGGTGGGATTACCCTCTATACCCCATATCGCATTGTTTCCTTTGGATGTTCTTGGGAGATCAGTGGAAACTTATATAGTGATATTGTACCACTTTCATACTAGTATGGGTAGTGTTTTTAATACCCATTTAAGACATTGAATCTCTTCCTTCAATTGTTGAAACACCAGTAACCTCCTTGTGTATTCAAAAATCCCCCTTTTATTTTATCTGACAAGTAATTGTCACGATTGTCCCCATACATTTTATTATTTCTATGAAATATAGAGAATGTATAGATATGAGATTCATCCATCATCCCCTTCATTATTTATGAAATATATGTAACACATAAACTAGTACGAAATTTCAGTACCCCTTATTGAACAACATTTAACATACGAAATTTCCCATTATTCAAATCATCAAAACTTTTCTATAATAATAGATATTGTATTTGAAATATTTTTATCTTATACAAAAATGACAGTTGGGAAATAATTTGCGATAGGGTTGATGATGTCCCTTCCCTTAAAATTCCCATGTATATTATTTCTAGGTATTTGATCAAAGGATCTATTTGAATTCTCATCATTTCCATTATAAGAGGGTATTTCTTACAAAATGTATCAATGAATATATTTTTTATTATGGGATGATAATGAATTGAAGAATAATAGTCTTTATGATGTTCAAACCGTCTTCTAAATCTCTTGTTCAATTCATCTTTTGTGAAAATTCACTTTTAAAATTGATTGTATGAGTATTTATCACATTTCTCCCAAAAAATATAGTGCCTCCATATCATTTGGGAAAAAATGCCATAGCTAGATCCAGGTCTTTTGAAGGATAGTTTTACTACCAAGGCATTAACTGACAAGATGCATAAGAAATCACATTGTCATTGTTCATGAGGATTCACCCAAGACCTTATAGAGATTCACTGTTAAAAGTAATGGATCCTTCGATGATCGACTATATAGTTAACCTAGGTGTAGTAACCAATATATTCTTAATCTCTTCGAAATCTACTCACACTCTTTTTTGTAGATGAACTTGGCCCCCTTTTGAGTTATGTTTGTTAAAGGATTAGAAAGTCGTGATTTTTTTACAAAATCTCCTATAAAATCATGATAATCCAATGAAACATATAATATTAGTTTTTTTAGGAACAGTCTACTCCTCCATAACATTGTCATTGTAGGGTCAACTAAGATTCCATTAATGGTTACAATGTTACTTGAGAAGGGATATTTTTATAATGAAATTTCATATTTTATGAAATTTCCAAATAACCTATCCTTCTTCAGAGTTTTCAATTATAACATTGGTGATCCTCACGTTCCTAAATAATATTGGAATATATCAAAATATCATAAATAAAAACTACAATAATTTTATAAAGGTATTCATTAAAAACTATATTCATTAAATCAATTAAAATAGAAGGACCATTAGTCAAGACAAAGGGACTAAAAAACTCATAAATTCCATATCAATATCGGAACATCGTATTTGAAAAATACTCTTTTATAACCAAATATTATGATAACCATATCAGAGATCAATCAAGTAGACGAATTGATCCCCATGAAGCTGGTAAAAAAAATAATTCTTAGAAGATGGTATTTTTTCTTCACTATGATCCTATTAAATTCCCTATAATTAATTCACAACCACATTGACAAATCCTTATTTTTCTAAACATAGATAATATGTTCTCCCCAAGGAGACTGACATGGTAGGATATGTGCTTTATAAAAATGATGTTGGTGTTGTTTCTTTAATTCCTCAAGCTCCACATTTTCCATTTTATACAGGGTCTTAGAAATCATCATATAAATGAACAGTAGTTCAATAGAGAACACTAAATCCTTTAATAGGGTAGGCCCATGTAACTACTTAGGAAATACTTCAACGTATTCTGGAATTATGGGGTCAGTTTCTATTCATATACATTCATTTCCAACTTCATATTCAATGATAATTTCCCTAAATAATTCTAGAAGTGGTGTTTCTATACGAATCTCATGTCGACATATCTCTCCTTTAAAAACAAATGTCTGTTTTCCATTCAAGACAACTATGATTTCATTTTTTTATTTAGTTGATCATAGAATTAGACATTTAGAGCCAATCCAGACCTAGTATAATTTTAAATTTAGACATGGATATCTATGTTATTTTTTTGATGATATTATACTCACCCAATTAGATAATAATGTTTCCATACACTATAGATTCTCTGATAATCTCTCCAAAAGTCATGACTAATAACTATTTTTCTATCTTTTTATGGGTTGATTCTATATTAATTACAAACATGGAGAAAATAAAGGAATGTGTAGAACCATAATCAATCAATGCACATGTAATATTTGAGAGAACAATCAGATTACATTCCACCACATCATTTGTAGCATCAAATTATATCATTGTTATACTTAGTGCATAACCTTGACCCCTTATCCTATGATAAGGTTGATGGTGATTGCCCTCAACATCCCTTATATTTGTACAATAATTGAAATTGTGGACAGTCTATCTACATTTGAAGCATTGGACTTCATGTATGGCATGCACCATGTTCCATTTGTCATTAGTGTTGAGAATTTATGGATTCACCTCACTATGTTAGTTTTTAGAAATATGGACTTCTCTTCCACACTTGTAACATTCCCCTCTCCTGATCCGGATGTTCCCGGAATGCTTCTACCCACATTCGTTTCATGTGGAATGTTTCAATTTATTTGATCTGGTTCCTTGGTCAATGTTCCTCCCATGGTTTGGCTCTAGGGATATATGTTTCCCAATTTATTTGGGGGACCACTACATCACAATAAAATCCAATTCAACCTTCATAGAAATTTGAATGATTTCCTCATAGATGTCATAGTCTCAGTTAGATAAATTCATTTATAGATGAGTTCTTTGTCCAACGAATAATCTATCAAACTTCCTATTAGGAACCATGAAAAATCTAGATATATAATGAGAAATACTTGTGATGATCATATCATAGATTCCAGTAGATTAATTCTCCTTCTGGTTGAGTTCGAGTAATTCCTTCTTCTTTTTATTTCACATCTAATGAGAGAAATACTTATAAAATATGATTTCTCAGAACTATTTCCACTCCATGAGTTCAATATCCCCTCTTGTACTCATGTTTTTAATTTTTTACTACCATTGATTATATTCTCCCTCTAAATGGTACATAGACAGAGTTACTTTATCATGTTCTAAACAGAAATGTACAGAAAATATCTTTTCAATAGAGCTTATCAACTATTCCTCAATCAATGGGATGGTAGATCCACTGATTATTGGTGATCGTTTATGCATAAAGGACTCAACATAATGATAATTCCTTTATGGGGAAATTGGTCTATCAACTAGATTCAATTTATTTCCCACAACATTAGTTATTTAATTAATTATTCCCAAGATGGTTTACATCCCTTCTTCTATTGGAGGGTCGTCAATGCATGGTCCATTGTGCTCCCTATTTACATAGTTCCTACTATTTCTAACCATTTTTTAAACTAAGAGAATGTTAGTGTGAAATGTGTTTCATTTTACAATATTATAGTTACAATGGAACTTTTATATCATATAACATCATGACAAAACATGATATTCCGAAAAAAATTAAATTTTCTACAAATACTTCAAAATGAATCATAAAATGCTTTTGATTAACCAATCATATCCCACGTGAGTTTCAAAACAGATGTGTAGAGAGTCCTATTTTTGTGTACCAGTTCTTATTCGAGTCTATCTCAATGTAGTGTCTTTAGTTTTTACCCCTAGATACATTTTTTCATGATCCACATCCACTTGATCATATACAGCCATTGATTTAGGTTTTTATATACATGTTACGTAATATTCCAGAAAAATACTTAGATGTTTTACTAAATTTTAAAAATTCTCTAGGGTTCTTCATTAATTATTCAAATCCTAATTTCCAAAAAATAACTATACCTTCATTTTATTCCAACTATGAAATCCAATCATTTTATTATATAACTTTATATATCATTTTACAAACAAATGAAGTTTTATGGTTTAGTGTCATGGAGAAATGTTCACAATTCGTGTAAAAAAAATTATCATTGTACACTTGAACGGATTATTCAATGTTAATCATATGTAAATTAATTTTATCTCATAACCTGGGGACATGCATCAATGGAAAGGGTGAGTACATATACCAATAAGGGAAAACAAATGAAATAGTTTACATGTCATCTTGATGAATATCGATAAGAACTTGTGGAATTACCTAAAAGAATGAGAAATTGGAAAGGAGGAATAAGTTATAAAATGACCCAGATTCATAACATATAATGGTTTTTATGAAATTTAATTTTTACATCCATAAGTATATCAAAATGTTTGATAACTGAGGTGTAATAAAAATTACCATGGTTATTCAACAAGGCTTTTAAAAACATATCATCTAAAGAGATTAGAATCTTTACCCCATTGAATTGGAGAACAATAATGGAAAATCCTTAATATTTATTAATTATTGTGATCCACATATACCATAATAAATCATCTCATAAATAACCTCTGGAGATTAAAATAAATTGGTGTCGTATCAAAATCATGGCATTTTAAAAATTTCATGAAAACATGATGCTTTTGTTATTTTGAACCCATGGAAAAGGAAGGTGGGTTTCTTGTATGTTAACACATTAATTTAAATAGATCATTTTTAAATATATTTTAATGCATCGGGTTCATATTAAGATCTATGTATTCACAAAATAAAATAAAATAATTTTATATTAAAAGAACAGTATTTTGAGATGAATATCTTACAGCATAACAAGTATGAAACATGGTTTCTTAAAACACTAAAAATATTTATGAAAAAGGGTCTCCAATTAATGAATGAATCTTTAGATAGTAAATATATATAATAAAATGTTCATAATTACATAGTATTGTTGTTTTAAAGACTTACCACTTAAAATGGAAATTAAAAGGAAATGAAAGGTTGATATTTCTCTTATCTTGAATAGTGATTCTGAAAACTCAAATATTATGACCTTGGGGGATTGAGGAAAACATGGGAGTACTCATTAATGGTTTATAAAATTGGAATTAAAGGAATTGAATGAATTGGTGTGTATTTATATTAAAAGTGATTGAGTATTTTTTTCATTTCTGAGGACACCTCAGTAGTGGAATTTGAAAAGCCATGGGTATTACCATGGTTATTCCCATGGTACTAGCCATTTGGGACACCTGTGGAGTTAATATAACGCATAATTGTCTACCATAAATTTAAATAAATCATTACATCATATGAAATAGTTATTATGACATTAAACATACCTGGAAACGCATTCTATTTTTTTCTATTCATGAAAAACTAATGTATTTTAAAAAATTCCAATAAATTCATTATAACCTAATATCAACATTTTAATTTCAAACATTATGTTTGTATCATAATAATTCTATAAATATTAGAAACATATCTTTTAATGATTAAAATACTTATTTATTATAAATAACAACGGACAACAAATGTATAATAATCTTTTTGACACTTGAAAAAAATAAAATGAATTTATCATTTCTTATTAAATAATATTGGGATGATAATAATATTTAAATATAATAATCATTATTAAATAATTATTTTAATACAATAATTTATATCTCTCTAAAATGTAAACTTTTTACCGAAAAAAACAAATTTTCAAATTCCATCTCAATTTTTAAGAAAAACGATTCTTAATACAGAAGTGATGAAAAAATAATTTTATGTAATAAAGGATTAAATTTTATGTAACTAGGGCCCCAACACATAACCCCTTAAAACACCCACATATGACCTAATCATAAGGTGTTCTATTTTGATGGACTATTGAGGGAGATCGAATAAAATTGCCTGAGTGGTAATCTACACTAACATGAAAATCTCTCATAGAATATTTAGTTCAAGAATAAAATGTTGATGCTCGGCTTGGACATGGTCCAGAGTAAATCCTAGTGATTCTAACTCCTTCCCAAGCTCCAAAAAATGGGATTTGAATGGCCCAATTATACTAGATGAGGCCATCGACTCTTCCTTCTGCATTAATTAGTTATTGTCATTTCTATTTATAAACAATAATCATAACGTTAATAGTGTAGATTCCAATGATCTTATTGACCAATGTTAATAATGGACCAACAGTCATATAACTGTCAAAACCCAATGATAACTTTAATATATATTCACTTCATTATTAATGAGATATAGTATTGTTCTGTAAAATAATATAACATGCATTTCAAGAAAAAATTGTTATTAAAAAAGTTCGGGTCGTTACATGTGGGTATTGATCTCCTATATGGGTCTCCCTCTCCTAGGTTCTCTCTTATATATCCTCATGTTTCATATAGATATGCACCAAGGTATTCACTCACCCGTGGATTATCTTCTCCTACATATCCTCGATCAACTCTGGGTACACATCAATGGTAGCTCCATCTATGATATCTATCATTCCTTAGTCGATAACATGTGACATATAATGAACATACCTTCTCAACTATGACTTGGGGAAGAAATCATGTAATTTGACTAATTTTGGCTGTATGTATAAGTGGTACACCGCCTCAAAAACCCTAAAATGTATGAAGATTATCCCAACAATTCCTCCATATTACATTCCACCTAGAACAAATCTCAATAATCCACATCCACGTGAAACATTTAGGAACACATGGTATCCATCATCGATCTCAAAAGGAATCCATCATCAGTTTGAATAGTATTTATGATAGATTTGGGAAATCCTTATATCCTTATCAATTATTTTAACCACCTATATCATATCTCACGCCATCAATGGACCCATGAGTGGTAAATTGCCTGGATCTGTCCAACATAGTGGTGACCTAGAGTGTCGCATGTACCAAGTGTCAAATAGCTCCACACCGATGGTAGAATTATATCTATTGTTAAAAAAACATCCCCAAGGGAAGTTGATACTCCCAACTATTGAAAGGTACTACAATGAAATCCCAAGGAATATTCCCCATAACAAAAATTTTCTAGGTAGTCTAGCCATTCGTCTGATTGTGTAATGATGTGCTCAAACACAAATGAGTCCCGTATACCTCAAATAATCCTCTTCGTAATAATGATTTGAAGATTGAATCATCATCTGAAATGATCATTGAGTGATATATATGGATGGAGACTATCACCTAAACACAATATTATTCCAATATCACTACTGAACTCTACTCTCATATCTCAACGATATGGGATGAATTGGGAAGTCAATCTACCACTACCCATATGGAATCATGTCCTCTAGAATTCCATGGTAACCATATCGTAATGTACATAGATATAAGTCCCCAAATATACTCTATAACCTTAATTGGATGTGTATGACCCACTAGAACCTAGTCAATAACATTCACTTCCTAACAAGTGAGGCATTGAGATAAAAAATCGGTTACACTATTCTTTATACTTTTCCACTAGAACTGACATCAAAGGTCCTAGTAAATATTTTCCAAAATGTGACGTACCACTAAGAGGGATTTATTAAAATCCCGCAACACCTCCCTTACTAAAGTCACAAGTACCATAGTCCATTATCATAAATGGATGATGTTCTCTAAAACATCAAAAAATCCTTCAGGAGCATGTCTAATGAATTTTTTAATATGTATGGTCTTCCTATCAGAATCACTCTGATGAGCCCAACTAATATTATATAGAAGCAGGTGGGTAACAAAAATTAACTAGATTTATGGTGAACCATACCATTATACTAATGATGACTATATTTATCATGTACGATATGAAGTCAAATAATTAACTAATTGTCATAGAAATATAATAAGTGATATAAAAGGAATAATAAATACAAAAAAGATTCTTTATCATGTATAAATTAACATATTTTTATTATTAATAATATTATGGAATGATGGGGTCAAATCGGACATGTGGTAAGGGTCTTCATCTCAATCTCCATTCAATGAGGGTTATTTTGATTTATTCAAAGATTTTGTTTATATAGTGTATAAACACTTTTTACTTTTCATTTCATTCAAATTGAACCTTTTTCTATGAGGTGTTTTACTGAACGACAAAAAAAGGAATGTTTTAACGCATGTGGTGACAATGACCTTTTCTACTGCCACAAGTATTATTTTATCTTTGTCTTCCATAAAAAGATGTAATGTTTTTAAAATGAAAATAAATAACATATACCCGGATACATATTTTGGAGTTGAAAATGGTTTTGATAATGGATTTTTTTATGTAAATATATTTAAATGATATATTTTGATTGAAAAAATGGATCATGTCTTGTTCCATATAAAACCTGGATGGGTGGTTACGTTATAAACTCCAATGCATTGGGTATGTAAGTCATCTGTATATCTATTCCATTTAGTGATATGTGTGGAAGTGGACCGTATGGTTATTCAATCTAAGTATTTTTATGTCCAATGTAACATTTATATGTTATGTGTTTTTATATGGGTTTTATTGTTATATTTTGGTTAAAAAATGGTAATAAATGATATTTTATTCGGTGAAGTGTGTTTAATACTTCATAAAGGTGAAAATTTGTACTTATGAAAGGGTATTCATGGTTGACATGATGTTTTAAAAAACTAATATTTTTCATTATACTTATCTCATAATTATCTTTTTATGCTCATCCCAAGTTTTTTAATTTTTTTTCACAAGACATAAAGTGGAATAGTGTCAAGGACGGGAATATGGAAATGTCATGCTCTATAAAACATGGATGAAGTCATGGATATTTTTTTTCAATGAGTTTTTATTTTATGAAAAAATGGGAACTGAGTAGTAGTGTATTCCTTATTATTTTTGAGCGGAAATGTAATAGTTATGGCCTAAATCTATAAAAATCTAAAACTGAAAATATCGGCAAAGTGAATTATTCATTTAATAAAAGATTATGTATTTTTTAAGGTCTAGTCCTTATTATAATTGTATTAAAATGTCCATAACACTAATTCATCCCTCATTCAGTCTAAGGCATATCCCAAACTGGTCCTGTCAATTGGTATCATAGGGTAAGGATCACCTCTGTTGGATTCTCAATTGTGAAACTCTTCTCTTTTTATGACTTGAGTTTCTTTCTCAAGGAAACAATGAAGTGTTGTTTTGGGGAAATTCAGTTACCTTTGATCAAAAGTCTATATCTACCAAGACAATTATTAATTAGAAAATATGGGGAATAATATTTTTAAAATGATGTTCATTATATCTAATGAAGATGAATCACTTGTTTCTCCATACTTTACTGAAAATGAAGACATATCAGAAATGGAAATTAATTAGCACGTGGCTCATGTTTTCACCACAAATATGGATAATCATCCCAACTCCAATGATCTGTAGGTATGTGTTAGTACATTTGAAAATTATTATATTGATAAATATTCTATCACATGTGGTGATGATCAATACACAAATTATCAGGAATTATCAGTTGATAGATTAGTAACTATTCTACGTAGTATTACTGAAGAATGTGTTTCTTTTATTGTGGAGTATTTCAATGTATACAATATTATATCATCCAATTTGAGGAAAAAACATTTTATTTATATAAATTCATGAAAAAAATTTGTTGAATGTATAATGCTCTCCAGACATGTTTGAACCCTTAAAGAAAAAAAATAAGGAATTTGATATTTGTTCCTCAAAATTCCTCATTGAAGTTGATGAGAAAGAGAGTCAATAAGACTTTGGATGAAAGCATCCTTGCACTTGAAGTAAGCTGAAGAAGAGAAATGATGTCAAGGGTTTATATCTAGAATAAAAATCCAAGATGTTCGAGGAACATGGATATTTATTACCTAACAACGTTTGAATGCATGAAGATGAATTTGAAATAATGAAGAAGGATTTTGAAGAGAATATGATTATGATTGAATATTGGAAAATCATCCTCAATATGAAATTTCTACAATTGGAAGCTCATATTTCCAATCTTGAGAAGCTCATATTAACACTTCACAATAGAAGGAGATTGTTGATACTGGATAAAAATTCTCACTGGAGTATTCTAAGGTTGAAATACCTCTAACATGTGACAAGTAGATCATGACTTCATTCAATGAAATATCTGATAATGTTAAGGTAACACCAATACCATATTGTACACATGTTTCTAAATATGTTTCTATAATAAGTGCAGGTTGGAATAAAAAGTATAATCATTTATTGGTAGATAAAGGTGATAAGATACCTACCATCATGGATAGGGTGGTTAGGAGAAATAATTTGGAATATGGATCCCTAGAATGGTCAAAAAACATCTTGATGAAGACCCAATGGCCTTATATAAAAGATATCAAGATATCATGATTTTTTGGTCAATTTTGGTGAAAGAACAACATTGGGAACTGTGCATATTTTTTTGGGTACAATTCCAAAAAAGAAAAATCACAAAGGAAGCCTATTAAAAAGATGGAGAAGGCCAGAGAAGAAGAAGAATCATATATTGGTCTAGAAGAATCTTTATACCATAAACATATTTTGAATTCTTGACAACATCTGTGATGTATGAATTGAAAGTGTTCCAAATGATGGTACATGCTTATATCATCATGTATCCAAAGTTGATAAGAAAGAGAGAACACAAAATCTGGCTAAAAACCTATAATCATCTATTGGATGTAATCAGTTGAATTTTTTAAAAACATTCTCCCATGAAGATACCAAAATGTACAGGTGACAATAAATTTGATTCTAAATCCACGAAATTGATGGGTGGTTCATCCATAAAAATTACCAATAAGAATAACACTCAGAAGAATCCATGTGGAAAATCCAAACATGTTTCTAAAATTCTAATTGATATATTTGTTATATGGAAAGAATATTTGGAAGGAATTAGAATGATGGATGATGAACATGATAATGATAGTGAAAAAGGAAATGAATAAATTCTTCTTGATGAAGAAAATGTGAATAACATGTTTCAACATAAAATTAACTCTTGTGTTGAAGATCTATGTGTGAGGTGCATCATGTTTGGTCACACTGTAAGAAATTTAATTCCATTTATTCCAGCTCATGAAGAACTCTTCATGATGAAAAAAAAGATTCACCAAGAAACCCTAGTCCATTAAAATCACTTAAAAAAATAAGTCTCACACACCATGACATGGGAGATGTAATAAGATCCATTAAACCAAAATCAAAATTGTAGATAGGTTGTGAAAGTGTGAATAATGGATAAAATGAAGCATCTCTATTGAGAAAACCATCCCAACCTTGTTGTTTACATTGATGAAGCAAGGAAGATCCAACATATTCCCATTAATATTTGTGTATTGTATTGGTTCATATAATATAGGGTATTCAAGGTGAAGAAAGTTCTTAGCTGGGGAACCTATGAAATAGAGATGATAATTTTTTTCCCTTGAGGGGAGACAAATAAAGAAGATGCCTAAATTATTATTTCAATGGGTATCAAATGAACCTTGAAATTTCATGAAGATCATGTCATTGGCAAAGATGTGTTTCTCTTAATCTCTTATACCTGGGTTTTCAATATACATATCATCTTACTAAGGGAGGGTAGCTGAATTAATCAGAGACATATGAATAATAGAAGTCCTCCAAATGTCACTTATCCAAAAAATTGCACTTGAATGTTTTTGATCTATTTGTTTATGTGAGTGAAGGAGTTTTAGGTTTCTTCTTTTTAAAAATGACCACATATCACATTCAATATCTTTTGACTGGAATGAATGTGGAAATTACCTTGAAGGAAATTACATGAGTTATCATCTCATAAGGTATCATGATTAGTGTCCAATGTATAAAATTATTGTCTGAATCAAATCCTCTTGTTTTCTACACCGAGAAATGACCAATAATACTTAGAGGGAAACGATGGATGACACATTTCTTAAGTAGGTAATGATACATTTTCCCCCATGAACTTTTTATTTCTCATAAATAAGAGTGAGATAAAGTGAAATTAAGGTTTTAAATGTGAATGGGGAAAAGATAGAATAGTCAATGGGGGAGATTGGATTCATATATTTACATTGAGACACTAATTTGAATAAGAACATTAAGTATTTCCAACAAATATAAAGGTGGAGATTGTTGGGAAAACTTGTATGGTTGTATTTTTTTCAATGATTGGACGTTGTAATTGCTGAGAAACATGAAGAAGTATCTACTATTATAATGACGTGTTGTATAAGTGACGATGTAGGGAGAATTGTTATAGATTCATAGCATTGGATGCAATGCATGGGAAAATATACATGTAGTTTAAAATTATATGATTATTTAACTGGTCCTATGATACAAATATATACATTAGAGGTGATAGATTTTTTACAAAAAAGAATATGGTAAATTTTAGGATGAATAAGTTCATTGGAATTCATATTCAAAAACTACGAAGAAGAAGAATGGTCATTGTAGTTGAAAAGAAAAAGAGAGAGCATTGAAGGGATTGAATTACTAAGGTGGACCTTCATGGCTTTAGAGTTGTAAATATAAGGGTGGCCATGAACTTAAAATTGAATTTCACACATGATTTTTAACAATGTATTTTTATGTGTCTTATATTAAAAATATTTTCCAACACTCAAGAATGATAAGGAAAGATCAACCCTAGCACATGTGGGACTCAAGGGTATACCCAAGAGAGTGAATCATCCATATCCATCCCGAAGGGGTAAGTAATGTTTGTAGGTCCAAAGGAGCATATTTGGTCAATCCCATGCATAGTTTGTGCCAATTTCCAGTAGAGAGTGTGTGCACAAAGATGCCAATAGAATCTCGTACGTGGAAGTATATGGGAGGGGGATAGATTAATCGAAGCATGGGGTAGAATGATTTTTAAAACCATAGCTCATTGACAATTTCATTTCAATATGGAATGACCTTTAGAGTGAACTCATCCATTTTGACATCCCACACCATACTCAAAAATCTGATCACCTATGACCTATATTTCAGATACTGGATGTGATCGTGGATGTCCACCTGATCTCATGCCTTACCCATTTGTAACTGGGCCATATGATTCCTCTTGTTGCTTCTGAATTAGTTGCACCATCATTATTCTCTCACCTCTACACAATTCCACCACTTCCTCTAATAAGAGAAGAAAGCCGATCACCATGGAATATTTATGGCCATCAAAGGAGAATGAGACCAATTATGTAATATACATCTATATTTAATGCATATATCTCAATGAAGATGTCTTGGCCGATGGAAAATAAAGATTTTGAGACCACATGGATGACCCATTATTGATTTTAAATTAATATTGAATACAATCTTGATTGAATGAACATAATAAAATAATCTAAATGGAGAAGTATTCTTGAAAAATAAACACCCTAGATTTATCATCACACGTTTATTTGGGGTTTAGGATTTTAAAAACCAAAGATCTCGGATATTTAGATGAGGATCTTGGCTGCTTCAAAGTGGAAATTTGGTTTTGTGATTATGAAAATAAAAGGTAGTGATACTCGTCTATAAGAAGAATTGAAATGAACATATTGATAGTTGCTGCTCAAATATTCTAGAGTTCTCATGATTGAAAAAATATATCATATCCTTCCATCCAATTCACAAAGGGTAAGCATGATTTTTGAACCATAATGTGTTTGTGATGAAGAACCACGAACCATCAAGGTATCATGAGGGTGAATAGCAAATCATCATAGTTTTTTGAAGGATAATCACACTTATGAGTGTAGAAAAACCACACATCCCTTGTGTTATGAAAATCCATTAACCACACTAGTTCTATTTATAATATCAGTACATCCTGTGCAAAGAGTAATTGCACACCCTATGCATAGAAGAAGAACATGAACATCAAACCAAACCCTAGAAGTACTTTGTGAATATTACCCAAAAGGACACATTTTAGGTTCTAATGTTTTCACTTTAAAAATGAATTCACTATTTTTCTGAGTTTTGGTGTTAAATAGAAAAATATTTATTGAGGATAAGGGGTTTTGTGCACATGCACGATGAACATGCACTCATGTGCATGACTTGAGACACCCAACTATGCAAGAACAATTTTAATAATGGAATACACCCATTTGGGTTAATGAATACACATTCCAAACCTAATGACACCCGAATGAAGATAATGGAGAGGAAGATAAAGGGATGATGATAAGAGGTAGTGCATGTGTACAAAGGGTTTCACCCATTTGGGTTTGTTTACATACAAAGAAGATAAGGAGAATGTCATGACCCGTCCCTCAGGTCCTGTTCTGTGACTACCCCAAGCATGCCTTCCATAGGCCAGGGGCTGGTGACTAGAACTAGAAAGGGGTATCCCTAATAAATGAAGGCATTTCCTTTTTAACCTATACTGAAACACAATCCAGGAAAACACCATGAAGCAACCATGAAGTAAAATTGGGTAGTAAAAGAGTGTTGAATGTAATGGGTCCAGAATACAATCCCAACATAAAGTACCAGTACAACGAAAAATTACAAATACAACTGAAAAGTACCAAAGAGCTCCTGGATCATCAACCGAGGATCCTTCCTAAAGGGTAGGTACAACTCACGATTAGTAGTCCCTACGTCATGTCACACGAAATGGTACACCTCTGTGTAATTTCATTCCTGGCTCCCCCAGCCTCGATCAATGTTGTCTGTCATCTACATAAGAAACAACAATGTGTGGGCATAGCCCATGCATGGGACGGTATAACGATACTCTGTAGGGACCCTGAGACCCCCTTAAGACTCCCAGAGTTTCTCAAAGTAAATTCCACAATGCCAAAATTCAATCTCAAAGAATGAATAAATAGTCATCAACACTACTTAGGTATTTTCCCATACATATACCTATGTTATCAAGATATTCTCATCTCACTCATGAGGTATGAATACCACAAAGGTAACACCATGATGATATTATTACAAAAAAGGTAACACCATGAGTATAGAAGCACCACACATGGTACACCACGAATATAACCCCACAAAGGTAGATGTACCACATAGGTAACACAAAAAAGATAGAAGCACACGTGTAGCACCACTAATTAAACTCTATAGAGAATGATGTACCACAAGGTAACAACCCAATGATAACAAAATGAAGGTAAATAACTCATCTCAAAATCGGGTATAAATTCTGTACTGAAGTACAGATGATTAGTCATAAGCTATATCATCTTATTATGTTATGTAGCACTACTACTGTCCCACAATATCGTTAGGTAATGACTCCCGATGTTCCACACATGTTCAGTATAAGCAGACCCAAATAGGATCGTTGAGCACTGAACCAAATAGGATCTAATAAATGTTGACCCACTCATGATTGATCGATGCTGACCCACACAATATTGATGTTCTTTCCTCACGTTATACTCTGCCACAAGATTCCTCGCACACGGTGCAGTCATGTTCTATTGAATCTGCCCCTCATGATATTGTTCATATCTCGACATCCAATTGTCTCAAAAACTCATGTTGAGTATTTCAAAAGGACTGTCTTGATACAAGGTTCCAAACACAGTAGACGGTTCATCAATCAGATGCACGGTTATCAAGATATGGACCTTTATGTGTTTTTTGGGTCTGGTTGGGCCCATGTCTGGTCCAACCCCGTCAGACCAACCCATTCTACGCCGACCCAACCTGATCTGGGTCCAACCCAATAGGGATGGGCCATAGAGGGCACAACCCACTGGGATGTAGTCTGGCCCGACCCGCAAGGGGAACCCCGACCCACAAGGGAGCGACACTGCCTGCAAGGTGGCGATCCGACCCCCAAGGGGGCAGCTTGGCCTGTAAGGGTCCGTTCGACCCGTAATGGGGCAGCTCGACCCAAAAGGGGGTGGCCCGGTCCGCAATGGGGTAGCCCAATCCACTAGGGGGTGAGGCTCGCCGGACTGGCTCATGGTGGGGTCCTCTCTAGAAGCCACTTGGGTAGCGACCCCCAGTTTTCTAGTACGTCCGTGAGGGCTGTTTGATTTCT
This sequence comes from Viscum album, assembly GCA_963277665.1. NCBI lineage: Eukaryota > Viridiplantae > Streptophyta > Magnoliopsida > Santalales > Viscaceae > Viscum > Viscum album. Next base: position 1,896,970,710 of record OY728121.1, on the reverse strand, counting down.
TTCACAGCGGTGGTGCCACATGGTGCCACCATGTGGAATGCGGGACCTACTGGAGTGGGTGATTAATCCCATCGCGACCGGAAAATTCTTACCTCCATCTCTAGTGGCATAGAACAACACACCTCTTTGCCACTTGCGGTCGTCTGATGTGTCGGCTGCCTCCCACTGTCTATCGTGATAGATGAGTTGCTGCCCGCATCATCCGGTGGTGTGCTATTTGTGCCACCCTATTCATCTATGGAAGACTGGTGTTTTGGATGCCTCCTTCGACCGCTGCAGCTAATGAGCGGTGGCTGGTTCCTCCGGCAGCACAGATGTTCTGCCTCCTCTCTCACGGCTACCCGTTGCTGATAGCCGCCTTGGTCCTTGCGGGCGCCAGTCCTGTGTTCCACCACGCTGGCAGTCCTCCATGAATAACCAAAGTGTATCAAGGTGGTGGAATGTACAGGTTTGGTTTGATAGGACCTCCCCATCTTTGTTAGATTGAAAACAGCACAAGGGATGGAAAGGGATTATTCCACTCCTAATATTAAAACAAAAATTAAACCCTACTCATGATCAATGGAAAAACCCCCACGGTTGAGGAAGTGGATCGGAGTTCAACATCCCCTGTAACTAGCCTCCAACGACGTTGCTCGATCATCGATCTTCAGTTATAGGTTTTTTGTTTCTCTTCACAACTCACTGAAACCGGCTCAGTCCTACAAGTGTTCGACATCTCATCACGTTGTCGGCACTTCCTTGATTGGAGATGCAGTGCCGACATACCTCCCCAATCAATATATAAATAGGAGTGCGGGAGGGTGTGTAATGACATTGGGAATTAATGGGGGTCATTAATTAGGAACCTTCCTTATTCCCCAACGTTTTTTTATGTAGGATTGAAAGTTCAGGCCATTTATTTAATTGAAACGTTTTTGGTCCCACGTTTCCTCTTGTCCATTGGAGAAAATGAATGAAAATAAAATAAATTTTTTTTTATTTATTCTTTTACAATGTCCCAAAACATAACGTTTTCTATAGACCTACTTTAGTCAAAGTGAAGCCTCCGTTAAGAGAATCCCAGCACAGTGGATTCAAATGTGCCCTCTAATTTTTAATCTGAGCACTGGTTCAAATGTTAGAAATCACCTCTCGTACGTTTACTGAACGTACCTTAAATACAGTTAATAAATTCATTTAGGGAACAAAGGGACACCGAATCATGCGTCTTCAATTTTTAAAGACTCCTAATATTTCCATATAATTTAAAAAAAAAATATGGAAAATTTGGGTCATTACATTCACCCAACTGTAGGGCCTTTCATCCCCAAAACCCACATCATATACAGAGAAGACAAATGGGGAGTACTGATCATGCATTTGAACCTCCCTCTCTGAAGTGATCTCCTAGAGGTTTCTGTAATTCCAGTTAACGCGCATCAAAGGTATGGACTGCCCATGAATGAATCGCAATTGTCGATCCTCAATATTTATTGGAACCTCCGTAAACATCTCCCCATCATCAAAGCCCTTCACTTTGTGGTTGACGACGTGAGATGGTTCATGCATGTATCTCTTCATCTGGGATACGTGAAAGATGTCGTGCACCCTCTCCAACTGTGGTGGATGTGAGAAGACCAATTCCACTTATTATATCCTCTAAAATATTAGAAATGGTCCAATAAACCTCAGTGATAACTTGTCTCCTCAGCCAAATCATCGTAAACCTCATCGAGGTGAGACCCATATAAAGACATGGTATCCCTCATTGGACTCTAGTGGTCTTCGCATCTTATCAGCACAAGACATATGTAATCTCTGTGCAGTCATCATCTGCTCCTAGATGATCTACACCTTCACTGTGGTATCCTGTAACAACTTTGGACCAATAAGTGTTGACTCCCCTGGTTCCATCCAGTATAGAGGTTACCTACATAGATAACCATAAAAGGCTTCAAATGGTTCCATAACAGGGGTGGAGTGATAATTTTTGTTGAATGAAAACTCCAAAAAGGGAAGTTGATCCTCCCAACTGTGTGAAAAATATATGACACAAGATCGTAACATGTCCTATAGTGTCTAAATGGTCCCCTATGTCTGACCCTCCTTCTGCAGATGAAAGGTAGTGATCAAAATGCAGCTGATTCCTAATAACCTCCTAAAATTCCATCCTCAACCAGGCTGTAGAAAATGTGACATGTTCATAAACGATTGTCGATGGAACCCCATGAATTATCACAATCATTCATAGTTAAAGGCGTCCCAATCCCTCTACAGATCCCTACTCTCAGATAGGTAAAAAATGGGCCAATATGGTGAGTTGGTCAATGATAACTAAGATAGAATCATGACACCCGGATGTACATGGAATACCTATCACAATGTCCATGGAGATTCCATCCCACTTCGATTTTAGAACCTCTAGTGGCTGCGCTAAGCCTTATGGATCCTGATGTATAATCATCAACTGCTGACTAGTAAGGCATCATGAAACAAACTGTGCCACTCCTGTCTTCATCCCTGGCCACCAGTGCTGATGCTGGAGGTCCTGGAACATCTTCACCACACTAGGATGTACCGGAAGAGGGGACATATGGAACTCCCTCAACACCTCCTCTTGTAGCGCCATAGGTACCATGGTACATTATCGGAAGAGGATGATGTGATCCCCACCTTCATAAAATCCATCAAGTGCTTGTCCGAAGGATCTCTGAGTATGTAAAACCTCACAATCAATGTCCCCAAGCTTCACCTCTCTAACTCACTGACAGGGTGGGGGAGTGAATTTCATATACTGGAGGTAATATGATTCATCTCTATCCACGAAAGATATCAGCAACACGGCTAGCTGCTCAGTTGCCACACTCAGCTGCTGCAGAACAGGACTCCTGCTGAGTGAATCTGCTACAACATTCCCTATCCCAGGAGTATAGACTATCTCAAAGTCATAGTCCGGTAGGAACACTTTCTGTCAACATTGTCTTAGGTTTAGGTCCTTATAGGATATGATATACCAGAGACTCTTGTGATCAGTGTAGATTGTAAAATATTCACCCATCAAGTGATTTCACCACATCTTCCTGGTAAATACCAGTAATAGAAACTCTAGGTCATGATTAGTGTTTTTCTACTCATGTAACCTCAACGTTCATGAGCCATAAGTGATAAATGATTTATCCTACATTAGGACACACCCAACACCATTCCCTGATGCATCGTAGTAGACTACATACCCAACACCTCTTCGGGTAGCCTCATGATGAGGGCACTCGACAGTCACTACCTCAGCTCCTGAAAGATTTTTAGGCATCTATCCATATATATGAGGGGTTTTCCCGTCATCATAAATGATGAAAATGGTGCCACAACTCAGGAAAAGTCAGTCACGAATTTCTGGTAGTAACTAGGCAACCCTAGGAAACTACGCACCATGGTCACACTCCATGGTATCTCGCAAAACAATGCAGCCTTTATCTTTTTGGGTCCACTACAACACCATACTCCGAGATAATGTGTCCCAAAAAATGGACCTCTCGTATTCAGAAATGGAACATAGAGAGCTTAACATAATGCTGGTTCTCTCGGAGTGTTTCCAAAACTACATGTAGATGATAGCTATGCACCTCTTCCATTGCTGAGTATATCAAGTATTTTTCAATGAATACCACCAAAAAGTAATCAAGGAATGGATAAATATCCTATTCCCAAGTCCCATGAACACTTCTAGGGAATTGGTCATGCAGAATGGAATAACCAAGAACTCATAGTGTCCATACTGACATATGAAGGCCCTCTTATGTACATCCTTATCTCGTACCCTGAGCTGATGATATCCTGATATGAGGCCTATCATCGAAAACCAATGAGATTCATTCAACTTATCAAAAATATAATCAATCCTTAGAAGTAGATACTTATTCTTCAAGGTCACCTAGTTCAGTTTCCAATAGGCCACACAGTGTCTCAGACTCCCATATGCCTTCTTGGCGAGAAAAATTAGGGCTACCAATGGAGAAACACTATGCCTTATGTACCCCTTCCTCTTCAAGTCCTCTCACTATAATCATTAATCATGAAGCTCTATGGGAACCATTTGATATGCTGGTTTCGAAATCAGTGACGTTCTAGGGTAATGGTCAATGTAAAAGTATACCCTTATACGTGGAGGTTGTTCTGGAACATTATCAGGAAGGACATCGACATAATGGTCCACCACTACTGGATAGCTCAGAATATCAACATCTACTACTCTGAGGTTAAAGCTAGCCAACTGATTTGTGATCGATGCACCCTCCTCTAGGTAAGTCCATCCTATGCTATAAAGGTTCCATTCACACCAGTGATAGAAAACATTGTTCAATCCTCACAGACACACCGCACATTGTGGATAATATAATCAATCTAGGCATGGATTGTGGATAACTAGTCCATTCCATTGATGACATTGTAAGGACTTGACACCTCTACAAGAAGATACAAGCCAATGTTCAAGCCTCCTAGAGCAAGCTCAAACTATTGGAACCTCTGTGTAATCGTCAAATCCCCTACCGTGGGAGTCTCTAGTTGTAATGATCGAGCCAACGACTCCACCAAAATCTCCAAGCTCTGAATGATGGTCGTGGAAATAAAAGAGTGACTGGATCCATTGTCAATAAGTATGGATGTTTAGAGAGAGTAGTCACAGATCGTACCTCTAATCATCTTTAGAGAACCATGGTCTAGGCCTCAGATTCGTAGAGCTAAGCTCATCCCTCTCCACCTACCTTCTGTGGTTGGGGTGGACCACCTGGAGGTGATGGCGGTAGAGCATTGAATCACCGACCACCACCTGCTTCATGGAATGATCCTTTTACACATCTGAAAACTACCTGCAGACCTCCCCGATCAAATATCAGCCTCTTCCACAGCCGTCCCTCAACAATCTGTTCGTCATCCTGATAGCGGTTCGGGAAGTCAAAAGTCAGGTGACACTACCCACCACACAAGTAGCACCGACTTCTCCTCACCTATCCTCTTCTGTCCTGTGAGGTCCGCACCACCGACCTAGTATCTTGAGATATTCCACCTGAACTCCTGGCCTTCATTGTCCCTTGAATCATCCGTCTACTACCTACGTCAAATGACCCTAATATCTGATGTACATCAGTGTCTTTTGATGTTTGTTCTTGCTCATCTAGGAAGCTCTCCACCAAGAGCACTCTTTCTAGCACCGAAGCCTCCGTTAGAATGTTGAGCGATATCATCGATGATTTGATCTCCCGTTTGAGACCCTCCTCAAAGGTCCGAGCCCTATAAAATGTGTATTGTACCATGTCAGTGGAGAAGTGGGAGATATCAATGAAACTCTCCTAGTACTGGTCCACAGTCATGATACCCTACTATATGTGCACCATCTCTTGTATACACACATAGCGTATGGGATCTGGGATGAACTATTCCATGAAAAGGCTCTCGAAGTCTGCCCAGATGATGGTCACCTAATTTTGTATCTAGAGCAGCATGCTCCACCATCTCTCAATATCAACCTGAAAAATACTAGCTGCTAGGATCACCATAAGGTCAGTTGGTGTTCCAACCAAGCAAAAAACTCTTTCCACAACCTCCAGCGAATCCTCGGCCATTTGTGCGGTTGTCTCACCTAAGAACCATTGAGTAATCTACCTTTGAAACTCATGAAACTCGCTTAGTTAGTGTCCACCCTCTTCTGGCAGGGCCAGTGGAAATATCCTTACAATGGGTAGTGGTGCTACTAGTACACCACCTAAAGTTGCTAATGCCGTAAGAGGTCCATATACCATGGCCTCATCGCCCGGTGGGCCTTTATCGTGTACTCTCTCAGAAATCCTAGATGTCTTTCTACATAGTGGAATCATGAAGGAAAACATGTGTACCATGGAAAAAAAGGTACACCTAGTTAGCTGAATCAAAGAGATAACAATAAAATCTTTTAAAAAACACATGCAATCAGTGTTTCCATGTACTATGTCAAAAATCAGAATTCAGGGTCTTGGTGTTTGGAAACATCAGCCACCGCACGATCACAGGATTCCCCAAACTGAAACTCACACTCATAACACATAACATTATTGCCACATAGAAAAGTTCAGAGTCCTAGTTATTTGGTAGAGCCTACTCCTCTGATACTAATTTGTCACAACCCATCCATCAGGCCCCGTTCCATGACAACCCAAATCCCACCTTCCATTAGATAGGGTCTAACAAGTAGAACCGGAAAGGTGTATCCCTAATATGTGAAGGCATTTTCTTTTTAATCTGTACAGACACATAGTCCATGAACAAAACTAGAAAAAACCACGAAGTAAACTGCAGTAGAAAAAGAAATCTGAATGTAAAGGGGCCAAGATACAAGCCCAAATGAATGTACAAGTTAAAAGAAAAAGTAAAAATACATTTGAAATTTACAAAATAGCTCCTAGATCATCCACCAAGGATCCAACCAGAAGTGTAGGTACAACTAACGATTAGTAGTCCCTACTTCACATCATACCAAAAGGTCCACCTTTGTGTACTTTCTAGTCCTGGATCCCTTGGTATCGATCAATGATTTCAGTCATCTGCACAAGACACCACAATGTTTGGGAATTTCCCGGTTAGGGTAGAATATAACGATACTTAGTAGGGACCCTGAGACCCCAATAGGTCTCCCAGAGTTTCACAATGGAAATACCACAATGAAAGACATCAATCTCAATGCACAATTCAATTGACATCAACCCTACTTTGTTATATGCCCATAAATATACCTATGTTATCAAGATATACTAATCACAAATATGGGGGAAGAATACCAAAAAGGTAACTCAAAAAGATAGAAGAACTATACAGGTAACACCATGAAGATAGAAGTACCATATAAGTGACAACACGAAGACAAAAAACATGAAGGTAGAAGTACCACACTGGTAACACCATGAAGGTAAAATTACAATAGAGGTACTTCCAGAAAGACAACTCCACGAAGGTAGAAGTACCACATATGTAACACGATGAAGATTACTACATGAAGATAAATGACTTAGCTCACTATCAGGTATAACTTACGGACATAAATACATATGATTAGTCGTAAGCTAAATCTTTGTATTCTGTTAAGTAGCACTGTTGCTAACCAACATAGGATCGTTAGGTAATCACCCCCACACACACACACAGGATCTAACCAACAATGAACCTATATGAACTGACCCACATAGGATCTGATAGATTTTGATCCATAGAGGATCAATAGATTCCAACCCACACAAGATCGATGTTCTTTCGTCACAGTATATCCTACCAACGTATTCCTCATACCCAGTGTGCTCGAGTGCTATAGATTTTATTCCATGAGATATTGGTCATACCTCAACCGGCACTAATCTCTAAAAGAAATAATAAAAAGGACCGCCATGTATAAGGATTCCAACACGATAGATGCGTCCATCGGATGCCCGAACCGTGAGTTGTAAGTGTTTTAGTTCCGAGGGCCTAGTTGTATTCGGGTTCGATCCAACCTGGCCATACTCCAACTATCTCCAAAACTCATGTGGAGTATACCAAAATCACCATCCCAATCCAAGGATCCCAAAGTTATAGACAGTTCATTAAATGAACATCTGATTCTCAAGATATGGCTCTTTAAGGGTTTCTGGGTCTGGTGGGGACCGACTTTGGTCTGACCCAGCCCGACATGGTCTAGGGTGACCCAACCGGGCTCGGGCTGACCCGACATGGTCTGGATCTCACCCGGCTAGCTAGGTCCACGGCGTGTTCGGCTCGCTGGGCTACGGTTCAGACCAGTCCGCAAGGGGGTCACCCGACCCACATGGGGGTCGCTCGACCTACAACGGGGAGAGCCCAAAACACATGGTCGAAGCCCATCATTCAAGGGGGGGATGACCCTTTTCTCCATCCCATGGTGGGGTCATCCCTATCCGCCACCGATGGTGTGACCCCCCCCGGTTTAACCAAACGACCGTTAGGGCCGTTCGATTACTTCTGCAATGGTGGCACCACGTGGCACTGCCTGGTGGCACGTGATATTGCTGGAGTGGGTCCTACCTCGTGTCACAGCCAACTGATGCCTGTCGCCATCTCCAGTGGTGTTCCATGGTGCACCGCTCCACCACCCACGATTGGTCGTTGTGTCCTCCACCTCCCTCGGTCCTTCATGAATTATGAGTCCCAGTCCCCATCCTCTGGTGGCGCACGGGTCTTGATACCCTCTTCTCCTACTATTGTCTAGTGTGTGTTCCACCTCCTCTAACCACCGTGGCTGACAGGCCACCACCAGTTCCTCTGGAGGCACTGATGTGCCACATCCTCTCTCGCGGTTGGCCGGTGTTGGCCGCAACATTGGTCCCTACAGGCGTCGGTCTCCAGTACAGCCACACCAGCAGTCTTCCATGGAGAACGAAATGGTTTCAAGGTAGTGGAGTGTACGGGCCTCGTTTGTTAGGACCGCTTCCTCTGAGTTATCTTGAAAACAACAGAATGTAGGAAAAACTATTCTACAATTCTTGAAATTTGAAAATATTAAACCCTACCTCATTAATAATAGATAAATGGTCACCGTTGAGGAAGTGGGATGGTGTTCATTGTCCCCCGCAACTATCCTCCAATGTCGTTGCTCGATTGTCGATATTTGGTTTGGGGTTTTGGTGTCACTTTTCACCACTTTTCGAAAACAGCTTCATCCTCCACGGGTTTGGAATCTCAACACTTTTTAAGCACTTCTTTTCATGGTAAAGGAGTGCCGACACTATCCCCAAGATCTATATAAAAATGTGAGGGTGAAGGTAAGTAAAGGCGTTGGGAATTAATGGGCTCTCATTCATTAAGAAAATTTCTAATTCCCCAAATTTTCAGTTTCATAGGATTGAGAGTTCAATAAATTTATTGGATTGGCATGTCAATCATCCCTTATTGTCTCTTGTCCATTAGAGGAAAATAATGAAAATAAAATAACGATTTTATTTTTTTATTCTTTTAAAAAGATCGAAAAAGTATATTTTTCTCCAGACCTACATCGGTGAATGGGTATCCTCCCTTAAGTTAATCCTGGTGTTGCAGATTCAATTGTGCCCTCCGATTTATAATTTGAGCCCCATTTCAAAAGCATAAAAATGTTGCCTGCGCGTTTACTGAACGTACCCTAAAAATGTTTTGAAATTCATTCTAGGCACCCAAGGACATAGAATCATGCACTGTCAACTTTCACAGACTTTTAATAATTCCATATAATTAATAAAAAAATTACATGGAAAATACGAGTCTTTATATAGAAGGGGGAAGATCATGTGTGATAAGAAACACAAGGTGGAGAGTGGTTTGAATGAAGGAGCAAGTTCATGATTCCATTCACACTAAAATAATCACTTGACACCTAGAAAATTGTTTTAAAAATAGACATAGATGGAGAAAAGAATGTATGCATTCTTACATGATGACTCATGCAAACTTAATTGGTCTTTCAATTTAAGATACAAATTACATAATTTAATTGAATTACAATGAATGAATGAAGTGAATATGATTACATTAGGTTGATAATTCATTAAAAAGGTAAATGAGACTATATTCATTGTTTATATTGAGTATCAATGAATAATAAAAAGAAGAGTGTTATAATCCAATGATTGATAATCAATTAAAGTAGTCTTACTATGATTATACCAAGCTAAACATGTCTTCATTGATCTAACTATCACAATGATAGATTGTGTTTCTAAAAAAGAATAAGAGAAGGTTCAACTGAATTTGGGGTTTTCACTGAAGATGATGGAGAATATGAACTTCCAACATTCTTGTTGGCAGCTGGGAAGATGAATGGAGGGTTAATTGAATACTAATAGGCATGTAACTTGTTAAGAAAGGAAGAAAAATTAGTTCTTTCACACTCAATTTGTCTCAATAGGTGGAAGACTATATTGGTGTTGAAAAACATTTTCATCAGGGGTATGACAGACTTGGGATGTATTATAAAGAACTAATGGTGAACAATGTTCATCTTGAAATACACTTACTTTATTTTTAATGAGATATAATTTTATTGTTTAATATAATATAACACACATTTTATAAAAAAAATTATTGTTAATAATGATCGAGTCGTTACATTGTTCTCCACTTATGAAATTTCATCCACAAAATTTCAATATGTTCACTTAGTTTGAGAAAAGGTGAGGGTACATATAATTCATTATTTCCTCAGATTCCCATATCACTTATTCATATTTTTGGTTCCTCCAAAACACTTTAACAAGGTGGTTAGTCTTGTTTCATAGAACCTCATCTCTATGGTCCAAGATCTCTAAAGGATTATCCTTATATGAGAGGTGATGCTCCAGTTGTTCCACTTTGAGATTATGTAAATTTGAAGGGTCAGGAATGTCGTTCCTAAAGATAGATACAATGAAAAAATAATGATATTGTTCAAGATTTTCTGTATGTGCAATCTAATATGCCACTACTCTAATTAAATCAAGGATTTCATAGGGGATAATGTAACTAGAGCTGAGATTCCATTTCATCCAAAACAACATGACTCTCTTCCATGGAAAATTTAAAAGGAAGGATTTATCAACAACAACAAAATCCAAATACCTTCAATGTTGTTCAAATTTACTCTTCAGCAAACCTTGATAATCCTTTATGTGTTGTTGGATGGCATGAACCTTTTTTGTCATCTCTTTCATGAGATCCAGCCCAAGAATGTATCTCTCACCAGCTTTATTTCTACAATTAGGTGTTCTAAATAACATAACTTATATATATTTATAAGGTTCCATTTGAATGTCTAAATGGAAGCCATTTTGGTATGAGAATTAAACTAGTTGGAGATTCTGATCACATCCTCATTTAAATTTCAATGAGAATATTTTCAACATGTCCTCAAGAGTATGAATAGTCCTGTATGATTGACATTCTGATTGGGGTTTATATGTCACAAATAAATTCAATTTGGTACATAGAGTATGTTGATGAAATCTAATGATTTTGATGTAATCCTTAGGTCATGATAAGATATGATAGAATGTGGAACTACATGCATCCTTACCACTTCCTTCACGTATATTTTGGAATGTTTTTCAAGATATTGACATTCCTGAATAAAGATAAAATGGGTAGTCGTGGTGGGATTACCCTCTATACCCCATATCGCATTGTTTCCTTTGGATGTTCTTGGGAGATCAGTGGAAACTTATATAGTGATATTGTACCACTTTCATACTAGTATGGGTAGTGTTTTTAATCCCCATTTAAGACATTGAATCTCTTCCTTCAATTGTTGAAACACCAGTAACCTCCTTGTGTATTCAAAAATCCCCCTTTTATTTTATCTGAAAAGTAATGGTCACGATTGTCCCCATACATTTTCTTATTTCTATGAAATATAGAGAAAGTATAGATATGAGATTCATCCATCATCCCCTTCATTATTTATGAAATATATGTAACACATAAACTAGTACGAAATTTCAGTACCCCTTATTGAACAACATTTAACATACGAAATTTCCCATTATTCAAATCATCAAAACTTTTCTATAATAATAGATATTGTATTTGAAATTTATTGATCTTATACAAAAATGACAGTTGGGAAATAATTTGCGATAGGGTTGATGATGTCCCTTCCCTTAAAATTCCCATGTATATTATTTCTAGGTATTTGATCAAAGGATCTATTTGAATTCTCATCATTTCCATTATAAGAGGGTATTTCTTACAAAATGTATCAATGAATATATTTTTTATTATGGTATGATAATGAATTGAACAATAATAGTCTTTATGATGTTCAAACCGTCTTCTAAATCTCTTGTTCAATTCATCTTTTGTGAAAATTCACTTTTAAAATTGATGGTATGAGTATTTATCACATTTCTCCCAAAAAATATAGTGCCTCCATATCATTTGGGAAAAAATGCCATAGCTAGATCCAGGTCTTTTGAAGGATAGTTTTACTACCAAGGCATTAACTGACAAGATGCATAAGAAATCACATTGTCATTGTTCATGAGGATTCACCCAAGACCTTATAGAGATTCACTGTTAAAAGTAATGGATCCTTCGATGATCGACTGTATAGTTAACCTAGGTGTAGTAACCAATATATTCTTAATCTCTTCGAAATCTACTCACACTCTTTTTTGTAGATGAACTTGGCCCCCTTTTGAGTTATGTTTGTTAAAGGATTAGAAAGTCGTGATTTTTTTACAAAATCTCCTATAAAATCATGATAATCCAATGAAACATATAATATTAGTTTTTTTAGGAACAGTCTACTCCTCCATAACATTGTCATTGTAGGGTCAACTATGATTCCATTAATGGTTACAATGTTACATGAGAAGGGATATTTTTATAATGAAATTTCATATTTTAGGAAATTTCCAAATAACCTATCCTTCTTCAGAGTTTTCAATTATAACATTGGTGATCCTCACGTTCCTAAATAATATTGGAATATATCAAAATATCATAAATAAAAACTACAATAATTTTATAAAGGTATTCATTAAAAACTATATTCATTAAATCAATTAAAATAGAAGGACCATTAGTCAAGACAAAGGGACTAAAAAACTCATAAATTCCATATCAATATCGGAACATCGTATTTGAAAAATACTCTTTTATAACCAAATATTATGATAACCATATCAGAGATCAATCAAGTAGACGAATTGATCCCCATGAAGCTGGTAAAAAAAATAATTCTTAGAAGATGGTATTTTTTCTTCACTATGATCCTATTAAATTCCCTATAATTAATTCACAACCACATTGACAAATCCTTATTTTTCTAAACATAGATAATATGTTCTCCCCAAGGAGACTGACATGGTAGGATATATGCTTTATAAAAATGATGTTGGTGTTGTTTCTTTAATTCCTCAAGCTCCACATTTTCCATTTTATACAGGGTCTTAGAAATCATCTTATAACTGAACAGTAGTTCAATAGAGAACACTAAATCCTTTAATAGGGTATGCCCATGTAACTACTTAGGAAATACTTCAACGTATTCTGGAATTATGGGGTCAGTTTCTATTCATATACATTCATTTCCAACTTCATATTCAATGATAATTTCCCTAAATAATTCTAGAAGTGGTGTTTCTATACGAATCTCATGTCGACATATCTCTCCTTTAAAAACAAATGTCTGTTTTCCATTCAAGACAACTATGATTTCATTTTTTATTTAGTTGATCATAGAATTAGACATTTAGAGCCAATCCAGACCTAGTATAATTATAAATTTAGACATGGATATCTATGTTATTTTTTTGATGATATTATACTCACCCAATTAGATAATAATGTTTCCATACACTATAGATTCTCTGATAATCTCTCCAAAAGTCATGACTAATAACTATTTTTCTATCTTTTTATGGGTTGATTCTATATTAATTACAAACATGGAGAAAATAAAGGAATGTGTAGAACCATAATCAATCAATGCACATGTAATATTTGAGAGAACAATCAGATTACATTCCACCACATCATTTGTAGCATCAAATTATATCATTGTTATACTTAGTGCATGACCTTGACCCCTTATCCTATGATAAGGTTGATGGTGATTGCCCTCAACATCCCTTATATTTGTACAATAATTGAAATTGTGGACAGTCTATCTACATTTGAAGCATTGGACTTCATGTATGGCATGCACCATGTTCCATTTGTCATTAGTGTTGAGAATTTATGGATTCACCTCACTATGTTAGTTTTTAGAAATATGGACTTCTCTTCCACACTTGTAACATTCCCCTCTCCTGATCCGGATGTTCCCGGAATGCTTCTACCCACATTCATTTCATGTGGAATGTTTCAATTTATTTGATCTGGTTCCTTGGTCAATGTTCCTCCCATGGTTTGGCTCTAGGGATATATGTTTCCCAATTTATTTGGTGGACCACTACATCACAATAAAATCCAATTCAACCTTCATAGAAATTTGAATGATTTCCTCATAGATGTCATAGTCTCAGTTAGATAAATTCATTTATAGATGAGTTCTTTGTCCAACGAATAATCTATCAAACTTCCTATTAGGAACCATGAAAAATCTAGATATATAATGAGAAATACTTGTGATGATCATATCATAGATTCCAGTAGATTAATTCTCCTTCTGGTTGAGTTCGAGTAATTCCTTCTTCTTTTTATTTCACATCTAATGAGAGAAATACTTATAAAATATGATTTCTCAGAACTATTTCCACTCCATGAGTTCAATATCCCCTCTTGTACTCATGTTTTTAATTTTTTACTACCATTGATTATATTCTCCCTCTAAATGGTACATAGACAGAGTTACTTTATCATGTTCTAAACAGAAATGTACAGAAAAAATCTTCTCAATAGAGCTTATCAACTATTCCTCAATCAATGGGATGGTAGATCCACTGATTATTGGTGATCGTTTATGCATAAAGGACTCAACATAATGATAATTCCTTTATGGGGAAATTGGTCTATCAGATAGATTCAATTTATTTCCCACAACATTAGTTATTTAATTAATGATTCCCAAGATGGTTTACATCCCTTCTTCTATTGGAGGGTCGTCAATGCATGGTCCTTTGTGCTCCCTATTTACATAGTTCCTACTATTTCTAACCATTTTTTAAAATAAGAGAATGTTATTGTGAAATGTGTTTCATTTTACAATATTATAGTTACAATGGAACTTTTATATCATATAACATCATGACTAAACATGATATTCCGAAAAAAAATTAAATTTTCTACAAATACTTCAAAATGAATCATAAAATGATTTTGATTAACCAATCATATCCCACGTGAGTTTCAAAACAGATGTGTAGAGAGTCCTATTTTTGTGTACCAGTTCTCATTCGAGTCTATCTCAATGTAGTGTCTTTAGTTTTTACCCCTAGATACATTTTTTCATGATCCACATCCACTTGATCATATACAGATATTGATTTAGGTTTTTATATACATGTTACGTAATATTCCAGAAAAATACTTAGATGTTTTACTAAATTTAAAAAATTCTCTAGGGTTCTTCATTAATTATTAAAATCCTAATTTCCAAAAAATAACTATACCTTCATTTTATTCCAACTATGAAATCCAATCATTTTATTATATAACTTTATATATCATTTTACAAACAAATGAAGTTTTATGGTTTAGTGTCATGGAGAAATGTTCACAATTCGTGTAAAAAAAATTATCCTAGTACACTTGAACGGATTATTCAATGTTAATCATATCTAAATTAATTTTATCTCATAACCTGGGGACATGCATCAATGGAAAGGGTGAGTACATATACCAATAAGGGAAAACAAATGAAATAGTTTACATGTCATCTTGAAGAATATCAATAAGAACTTGTGGAATTACCTAAAAGAATGAGAAATTGGAAAGGAGGAATAAGTTATAAAATGACCCAGATTCATAACATATAATGGTTTTTATGAAATTTAATTTTTACATCCATAAGTATATCAAAATGTTTGATAACTGAGGTGTAATAAAAATTACCATGGTTATTCAACAAGGCTTTTAAAAACATATCATCTAAAGAGATTAGAATCTTTACCCCATTGAATTGGAGAACAATCATGGAAAATCCTTAATATTTATTAATTATTGTGATCCACATATACCATAATAAATCATCTCATAAATAACCACTGGAGATTAAAATAAATTGGTGTCGTATCAAAATCATGGCATTTTAAAAATTTCATGAAAACATGATGCTTTTGTTATTTTAAACCCATGGAAAAGGAAGGTGGGTTTCTTGTATGTTAACACATTAATTTAAATAGATCATTTTTAAATATATTTTAATGCATCGGGTTTATATTAAGATATATGTATTCACAGAATAAAATAAAATAATTTTATATTAAAAGAACAGTATTTTGAGATGAATATCTTACAGCATAACAAGTATGAAACATGGTTTCTGAAAACACTAAAAATATTTATGAAAAAGGCTCTCCAATTAATGAATGAATCTTTAGATAGTAAATATATATAATAAAATGTTCATAATTACATAGTATTGTTGTTTTAAAGACTTACCACTTAAAATGGAAATTGAAAGGAAATGAAAGGTTGATATTTCTCTTATCTTGAATAGTGATTCTGAAAAATCAAATATTATGACCTTGGGGGATTGAGGAAAACATGGGAGGACTCATTTATGGTTTATAAAATTGGAATGAAAGGAAATGAATGAATTGGTGTGTATTTATATTAAAAGTGATTGAGTATTTTTTTCATTTCTGAGGACACCTCAGTAGTGGAATTTGAAAAGCCATGGGTATTACCATGGTTATTCCCATGGTACTAGCCATTTGGGACACCTGTGGAGTTAATATAACGCATAATTGTCTACCATAAATTTAAATAAATCATTACATCATATGAAATAGTTATTATGACATTAAACATACCTGGAAACGCATTCTATTTTTTTCTATTCATGAAAAACTAATGTATTTTAAAAAATTCCAATAAATTCATTATAACCTAATATCAACATTTTAATTTCAAAAAATATGATTGTATCATAATAATTCTATAAATATTAGAAACATATCTTTTAATGATTAAAATACTTATTTATTATAAATAACAACGGACAACAAATGTATAATAATATTTTTGACACTTGAAAAAAATAAAATGAATTTATCATTTCTAATTAAATAATATTGGGTTGATAATAATATTTAAATATAATAATCATTATTAAATAATTATTTTAATACAATAATTTATATCTCTCTAAAATGTAATCTTTTTACCGAAAAAAAACAAATTTTCAAATTCCATCTCAATTTTTAAGAAAAACTATTCTTAATACAGAAGTGATGAAAAAATAATTTTATGTTATAAAGGATTAAATTTTATGTAACTAGGGCCCCAACACATAACCCCTTAAAACACCCACATATGACCTAATCATAAGGTGTTCTATTTTGATGGACTATTGAGGGAGATCGAATAAAATTTCCTGAGTGGTAATCTACACTAACATGAAAATCTCTCATAGAATATTTAGTTCAAGAATAAAATGTTGATGCTCGGCTTGGACATGGTCCAGAGTAAATCCTAGTGATTCTAACTCCTTCCCAAGCTCCAAAAAATGGGCTTTGAATGGCCCAATTATACTAGATGAGGCCATCGACTCTTCCTTCTGCATTAATTAGTTATTGTCATTTCTATTTATAAACAATAATCATAACGTTAATAGTGTAGATTCCAATGATCTTATTGACCAATGTTAATAATGGACCAACAGTCATATAACTGTCAAAACCCAATGATAAATTTAATATATATTCACTTCATTATTAATGAGATATAGTATTGTTCTGTAAAATAATATAACATGCATTTCTAGAAAAAATTGTTATTAAAAAAGTTCGGGTCGTTACATGTGGGTATTGATCTCCTATATGGGTCTCCCTCTCCTAGGTTCTCTCTTATATATCCTCATGTTTCATATAGATATGCACCAAGGTATTCACTCACCCATGGATTATCTTCTCCTACATATCCTCGATCAACTCTGGGTACACATCAATGGTAGCTCCATCCATGATATCTATCATTCCTTAGTCGATAACATGTGACATATAATGAACATACCTTCTCAACTATGACTTGGGGAAGAAATCATGTACTTTGACTAATTTTGGCTGTATGTATAAGTGGTACACCGCCTTAAAAACCCTAAAATGTATGAAGATTATCCCAACAATTCCTCCATATTACATTCCACCTAGAACAAATCTCAATAATCCACATCCACGTGAAACATTTAGGAACACATGGTATCCACCATCGATCTCAAAAGGAATCCATCATCAGTTTGAATAGTATTTATGATAGATTTGGGAAATCCTTATATCCTTATCAATTATTTTAACCACCTATATCATATCTCACACCATCAATGGACCCATGAGTGGTAATTTGCCTGGATCTGTCCAACATAGTGGTGACCTAGAGTGTCGCATGTACCAAGCGTCAAATAGCTCCACACCGATGGTAGAATTATATCTTTTGTTAAAAAAACATCCCCAAGGGAAGTTGATACTCCCAACAATTGAAAGGTACTACAATGAAATCCCAAGGAATATTCCCCATAACAAAAATTTTCTAGGTAGTCTTGCCATTCTTCTGATTGTGTAATGATGTGCTCAAACACAAATGAGTCCCGTATACCTCTAATAATCCTCTTCGTAATAATGATTTGAAGATTGAATCATCATCTGAAATGATCATTGAGTGATATATATGGATTGAGACTATCACCTAAACACAATATTATTCCAATATCACTACTGAACTCTACTCTCATATCTCAAAGATATGGGATGAATTGGGAAGTCAATCTACCACTACCCATATGGAATCATGTCCTCTAGAATTCCATGGTAACCATATCGTAATGTACATAGATATAAGTCCCCAAATATACTCTATAACCTTAATTGGATGTGTATGACCCACTAGAACCTAGTCAATAACATTCACTTCCTAACAAGTGAGGCATTGAGATAAAAAATCGGTTACACTATTCTTTATACTTTTCCACTAGAACTGACATCAAAGGTCCTAGTAAATATTTTCCAAAATGTGACGTACCACTAAGAGGGATATATTAAAATCCCGCAACACCTCCCTTACTAAAGTCACAAGTACCATAGTCCATTATCATAAATGGATGATGTTCTCTAAAACATCAAAAAATCCTTCAGGAGCATGTCTAATGAATTTTTTAATATGTATGGTCTTCCTATCAGAATCACTCTGATGAGCCCAACTAATATTATATAGAAGCAGGTGGGTAACAAAAATTAACTAGATTTATGGTGAACCATACCATTATACTAATGATGACTATATTTATGTTGACTACAATGATGCCTTTATAAAAAAACTATGCACATAAACTCTTATTATGATAAGATTCTACCAAGTTCCCCTTCAAATGAGTGTAGACTATATTGAATTCATAATCCTGGAAGAACTTTGTACATCCCATCTATCTCAAGATATCATCCTTTTATGAAAAGTTATAATTGTGACACTTATGGTCAAAGTAGATGATAAACTACCCACAAATAAGGTTGTGTCTCAATTTCATTAGGCTGAAGACTACAACTGCCAACTAAAGATTGTGGGCCATGTTTTTATCCTCATACAATATCAATTGTCAGGGCCCAAAGTCGATCAATACCAACATCTATATCATAAAACAACCAATTACAGTCTATATGGAATCATAGAACATTATGTACCTGAAAACCTCCAATGGAAATCTCTATATGGGGGCTCTTTTAAATCACTATCGAAACTCATAAAATGATTATAAGAACCTATATTTTTAAATAAAAGGATTCCACTTCCATTTAATAGAATTCAACGGTGTTAATATCCTTGAGAAATCAGGCTTGAATCTCTTATATCCATCTTCCATCCTCAAGAATCTATTTACTTCCACAAAACACTTGGATGGATCCCATACTAACAATACCTCAACCTTCATAGGTTCCACTGCTACACAATCCACTAAGATGGAATGTCTAAAAAATAGGACCTAATGAATCTATACATTACACTTTAAGAGAATACCACAAGCTGGTGAGAACTGAGTATTGGAAGGATCATCATCCAGTGTATCATGTGATGCTCTTTAGACACAGAGTACAATATTTTTTAATCAATTAAGACCTCCAAAATTGTGATAAGAAATCCTTGAATAACTACTTCATGAGTCCCCTGATAACTTCTACGGTTTTTATCACCTCAAAATATATCACTATATACTTATTGTGATTGTAGATATATCGGAATTCAATTCTCAAGATATCTTGATCATATAGTTGTCGATGGTGATAACATGACTAGAGGTAAATCATTGAGAATCATCAAACAAATCTCATCTGATCGAAGAGGTCCTCCATAGTGGAAACTTATTCTCCAATTTCACCTAGTTAAATCACCAATAATTTATATACAACCTTAGTAGCCCATCCTCCTTCATGGATAATAACACAAGGGATGCCAAGGAGATATCCATATGTGAAATTCAATGTAATACTCTATCTATATATAGAGATATAGGCCGTGAATGTCCTCATGCAATACATCCTCATACTCTACCACCATTAAAGGAATATTGAATCCCATAAAATCTACTACTAAAATGATAACACTAGAAAACTGGCGAGTAATCAGTTGTATACTCCTTTGAATGATCCCACATAACTATTAATGGGTTCCCATCACACCCAAAATGAAAAACCTTAATCCACCTCTATAGATACACCACATTCTATACCGAAAGAAATATATCTTGGAATGAACTTTTGCTACCCAGTCCATACCCAAGAGGAATTTAAAGAAATTATTGTTGCTAAAAATAGTTCCCATAAGGAACTATCTCATCCAATAGTTGGGTCACACTATCAATAGAAGCGTCTGATCGATGTGTCAAATCCAGTAGGAGACTCCAAATATAAGGTATAATCCAAATGATTAACCAAAATATCTATGTATCAAACAGGAGTTCTGGAAATAAATGACTGTAGCAAACATGTGTCTATCAGTGTTATAACTAATGTAGTAAGGAGACAGATCGTACATCTAATTATCCTAGTATCCTCTGTGTTGTCGGCCTCCTTGGCTTATAGATGTCTCCCTGACCAATAACTCCTTGGGAATTGCATGGAACACCTTGGGGAGGTGGTGGTAATATATCAAACCACATGCCACCTCCTGCTATTATAATGCTTCATCCTCTTTGCAGACCTCCTTTCCCCTACTACTGTATATGTGGGTGTAAAATCACATGATTTTCCACATCTTTTATTTATGTTTATAGTCATTTAATAAATTAATTATGGTGTTTATTTAAAAAAAATTCACTTAAATAATATAATAGTATATATTATCAATTAATTGTTAATTATTAATATTCTTGTACATTTATACATTTAATCTATTTTTATGTTTTACTTATTTTTATTATAGTTTAATTCCCTATTTTTTTATTTTTAATTGTATATAAAATTCTATTTTTTATTTTTTATTTAATCAATGAATGATTTTTTATTAACATAATATTTAATTTAATTTTTAATAATATAATATGGGGTTATTTTAAATTTAATTAATCTATTTTAATATTTAAATAGATTTATATTATTAATGTAATTTGAATGTGTTATTTAAATTTAATTTTTTTGAGATCCCAGTCATATATTTGTCTTGGTTAATAACTTTAGTTACTTAATAATTTAATTTATGTATATAGTTTATATTTTTTTTATTAAAATAATCAATTATTCAACTATTTTAATGTATATTAATTCAATTTTTAAATTTAAGATTTCATATAATAAATTTATTAATATATATTTTTAAATCTATATTTTCTTTTAATTCTAAAATCAGTTATTTTTATTTTTTAATAGATAATTAAGAATTCTTATAGATTAGTAACTGTTAAATATTGTCCGTGCTAGATGAGGGAGTCATTGTAGGGTACCCGATGGTGACAAAAAATTTCCTTTTTCATTTGCAGCATTGGATTTACCATGGTTACTCTTCCTTTTCCAATTTCAGAACATAATGGTGACTCCAAATCACCACCAAAAAATCTACAATGGTGTGTTCCAAACAAAGAAGCACTACATACCACTAGCCTATTGTTTTTTCTTGACACACCGACAGATAGTCCTCCCACGATAGTCACCACCACCATTCACACCACCAACCAGTCACCATTGTTACACTACCATAAGACACCAACAACAACAACAGTTCCTCCCAAACATCATTGAATTCCTCAGCACAACTAGCTAAGGATCTACCAATAGTCCAATTTTAGTTATCAAATTTAAATTACACACCACCACCGTCCAATCATCTACAAGCCACAACTACTAATTCTACAAGCGCAAAACACATCCTGTTATGATTAATAAGAGAACTAATCAGTCTCCACAACAGATCTGCAGCCGCTCGGCTTCACTAGTATCCATCATCCATGGAGATACTACTCGAAGAGAACTCCCTGGAACCATTACAGATCTAAAGAGAAACCATAGATTTGATGAAGAAAAATGTGAGCCAAATGTAGGAGGAGTTGATACTATCCATCGATATCATCTTTCACAATGTTTGCACCATCGTTCACTCTCCCGGGGGAACAATACCACTAAAGTCAAAAGCCACCATATTTGCTTCCCTTATGGAGCTGATGAGTTGTGGAGTACAGGGCTTGACAAAATCATTACAAGGATACCCTCTACTTTCGTGCGGTTGGGAGTATATAGTAAATTATGACAAAATAGAAAATAAATATAGATATTAAAACATAAATATAATAATAATATGTATTATTAAAAATATAAAAAAATTAAAAACAATACAACCGATTAAATAAATATTAATTAATAACAATAATAATTTATTAATATAATTATAATAATTTTATATATACATTATAAATAATATTATAATAATAACATTAATAATATTATTATTAAAACTAAATAATTAGAAATTTATTAAAATTAAAAAAAAATATTATTTTATAAAGTTAATAAATTATTAAAACTAATATTTATAAATAAATAATTTAAATAGATATATAAAATAATAAAAGAGTAAAATACATAATTAAAATAATAATTAATAAATTAATTATAATTATAAATAATTAGAAATATAAATTAATCAACAAAATAATTTAGGAATTTTTTTATTGAAATAATAATTGATATATATTTATAATAATATTTTTTTTAAAATGTAGTATCTAATTGTTTTATTAATTTACTATATTGTGAAAATACATAACATAGTCAGGTTCACGTCTAGATTCATGCCATCTGCCTGAAAATGTTTTTAATATTGGTGATGCTACAAACCCGATTGTTGAAGAAGACAAGTACACATGTTTAATGAAAGGGAGAACACCAACCCAAGTCTATGCACATAGGCGGTATCCAACTGTAATACGACTATAGAAATTTAAATTATTTAGGCAACCATGATAAGATAGGGGATTCATCTAATTCATTGTTCATTCTATATCAGACACATATTCTCCATTTTTGACAATTTCTAGAAAACCACTTCCATAGAGATATGGATTTCAATTCAAAGATATTGGAGGAACCGAACAAAGAAACACCACAAGATTTTGATAGGGATATTTTTGTCTCCAAATATAAATGTCCTTAATATTTAATTAAAATGTTTCAATTTATTATTTTAGTAAATATTATTTTTTAGGTGTTTTTAGTTTTTCATGGTATTTTTTCCTTTTTTCTTCATATCATACTTCAACAATTAGAATCTGTTGAAGTGATTCATTCTGATTTTCATTCAAATTGTTAATGCATCATATCTTTAGAATTTAAAAATAATGACCTATCAGTGATATTGATCTTGATTTCATTTTACATGATTTAATTTCATTAATATTTGAATTTTACGGTGAGTATTATTCCAATATGTTTGGTCATTAAATTCATCATAATTTGATGATTCTTGTAGTGGTGAGATACAATAATTATTCATTCTAATAGATTAATCTTCTAGTTTGGGAAATTATAAATTCTTTTTTGAGGTGTTTTTTAATAAAATTTAATGAAGAGTAAACCCTTTTAACCTAGTTGAATTAGAATTACTATAGCATTTTTCCTGATCAATTTTATAACCTCTGTTCATATTTATTCATTATCATTTTTTATTGATTCTGCATTTTCTAACAAATAACCTTCACCATTTATTTCTAAAAATAATAATTTATAATCCTTAAATTCATTCTTCAACATATAAAAAATTCACCCACTATTTTTAGTGGACTTTAGGGTTTTCGAAAAACGTTTTACTCAACATTCACTAGGGGTTTGTCCATTCATATAATTTTTTAGTAGATAGTAAGTGATTATAAATATTTAATGTTTTACATAATTTTATCTTTAATTTAGTCAATTTTTTCACTATTTATATGTAAGGCTTTAATAGACCAATCTTGTTTCAAATATAATAAAATTCCAATATATCATATAAAAATGTTCTAAAAAATTAAATTTTGAAAAGTAATTTTTTTTAAATTTATTAATATCATAATATGATTAGTTACAATGAAATATTTCCAATTTATTGATCTGAAAGAAATATTTTTTCTTGGTCAACTTGAATTTGAGTTTTTTAACTTAGTAATTTCTTTTTATTTGTTTCTCTATTTATTGTTCCATTATGTTTTTTTAATATTTGTTGACAGTTTTAAATAACATGAATGAAATTGATGGATTGAATCAAGATAATGTCTCTTTATATATTTATTGTTATTATTATTGACGTAAATCCTGGTAGTGTCTCTATAATAAACAACAAAATATTAATCACATTGAAAAAAATGAACATCAATTTCGGCCCATCAATGAATGTTTAGAAAAATTTGACATATTTCTTTTTGATATTTCTACTAAGATGGATTATAGGCTGAAAAAACCCATAAAATTCAAATTAAAAATTATAAATAATAATATCAACATCTAAATTTTTATTAAATCATGTAATTATAGTTAAAAAATGGTTTAAGGAACAAGAAAAAATAGAAATAAATAAAAAAGTATCTATTGTAGGAGAAATTGAGAGAAAAAGTAAAGTGGAATGTGAGGATGACATTATGGAAGTAAAATACACATTATTTGAAGATTTTTAAATTTATTAGAAACAAAATTTTAATATAACCAACAATGTGAATGATGAATTCAACCCTGATAAATAAATCAATTACTAAATGGGAGTTGAGTTAAAACACATTGAAAAGGTAATAAAACTAATTTTAGAAGAATTCCCCATTCCTTACAATATCATTATTTTAAAAATGTTCCCCATTTTACGGTTTTTGAGAATTTCATTGATATGGTTAAGGTGAATTTAGAAAATAAGAACATATATTTCAAAAAATAATCACCCTTTATTGTAGACATTTTAAAAAATAAACTTGAAATTGAAATTTGGAGTATTTTATAAGTGAACATTAACTTCGAAATTATTGTTTTAGAAATTATTGTACCCGTGATGAAAACTTATATTCCTTGTTTTGAATCCGTAAAAACATTTTTTTTAAAATTAATTTCGTTTAAGAGGATGATGGAATGTTCATTGAATAAGGATTATCACATGAGATTTCACTTACATATTCTGAAATTATTTTATTTTAGAAAATTAGCTTATTGAGATAGAAAAATTTGATGACCAATATGTGGAGAAATGTTTTATGTTTAAAATTCTATTATCTGAATTTATTGAATATGAACTGAACATTTTAAACCCTGAAATTTAATTGCATCAATCAATAGAATTTTTTTTTGAAAATGAAATTTTTGAATGTGAACATGAAATACAGAATAAACACACATTAGTTGATTATATCAGAAATGACTTTTTTGAAGAAGCAGATGATAATTTTCTATTCACTAATAAGAAGAATTTGGGAGAGATTTATGATATCGTGAATATCGAAAATCTGAATTTTCAAATAAATTATTCTCTCAAATTTTTACATCCTTCTTTAGATGTGACAGGTACAAAATACCACCTTGATAGTGAGAGTATTTTAAAAATCAATTTTCCCTTGAGTTATAATATAAATAAATCAACTCAGCATACTATTTATACACTTCTTGAATCTTATTGTTTGTACTATTCTACATGAACCATTGAACATGAATTTTTTGGCGTTTAAATTGAGAATGAATGATTTGAGAATAACACCACACCCATAGAAGCACCTATCTTATCTCTATCCATTTATTGAAAGTTATGTATTGTTAAATTTTAACATAAGTTAAAAGTGGAAATATCTTCTTCCAAAGTGAGTTTGATGATCCTTTTTATGGTGATGAGATTAATTTTATTTGTATTGTTTAAGAGTGTTCTGTCTTTATTACCTGAACCAAAATGTATTGAATCTTCTATAAAAGTTAATTTATGTGATAAATTTCTTCTCTACTTATAAATCCTTTGAGAAATTCCTTAATGATTCAGGGGATTTCATAGGTAATTTGTGGTTGATGAAAGTTCTTTTTCTGCTTAAATAATTTTAGGTTCACACAAATTTCATTCTTATATTAAAAAAAATTGGTTAAAATAATTATTTTGATGTATCGATAAGAAACCATAACCTCCTAGTGGATTTGGTTAGTATTTAGGGGAGTCTGAATGTAAAGACCATAATATTTTTAATAATTATTATTTCTTGAAAATTTGTGTTATATCATTAAACAAAAAATATATATCACCTTAGTAATGAAGTAAATATATTTTAATGTGACACTTTTTTGACCGTTTTAGGATCAATGGTCAATTATGACCATTTTTTTAAAATAACCATTGGAAACAAGAATATTAATGTTAGGATTATTTTATAAAATTAGAAATGATAATAGTTAATTAATGTAGAAAATATATTTAATGGCCGCATCTAGAAGAATCGTGTTGTATAAAGCCCATATTTTGGAGCATGGGATGGAGGTAGCATTAATAGTATTCAGTCTAGTCATATCCCATGCCGAGCATCAACATGTCAAATTTGAATGACATCCCATACAGGATAAGTTCATGTTAGTGGAGATTAAAACTATGCAATAGTGCTTCATGATCTAGCGCTTGAAGGCGTAGGCAGGACTCTGCGAACAGGATTCAGGAACGTTCTCTACGAACAGGCTTTGCGAACGGTCTCCATGAACATGCTTTGCACACCAACCCAAAAATCATCCATGTTCTAAAACTGAAAGGATCATCAAGAAGGAGTCTAGGGGGTTCTTATAGATGCACCTCGGAGGAAAGAGATGGGGAATAATCTTGGTCTAGGGGAGTTAGTTTAAAGGCACTCGGACCATGATTCGTTGGTGGCGCTACTGTCGGAGAGCCAGAAGAACTACCCAACGTGTAAGAGATTTCCATTGTTTGGTTTCGGGTTGAGGGATGAGTCCTCATCCCAGAAGAAAGTAAGGGATGAATAAACATTCTGGTTTAAGAGCACGTTGTGCTAGTACCGATGGATCAGGGTGGCTGATGGCCATGCCCGTGAGGATTTCACACACGTCGATGTTGACTGCCTATAAAACCATCTGAATAATATCGACCAAAAGGTGTTTCATCCGTATTCATCTCCTCCTCTATACCACACGATACTGAAGGTAGCTTTGAGGAAATCGAGGAAGGGGTGGTCTGAGGAAAGGGACTTGCGCCAAGGTCGCAACTTTACAGATGACTAGGCCTGTGTCTACTGGGTAAGCGCCTCGTGTGAGGTGTTCAGTGCTGAGCTGAGGAGAGTGATTTGTATGAGGTATCCAGGGCCTCTTAATTCCACATATAACAACCGAAACAGCTAATGCTAGAGCTGTTGAGCAGATGGCTATCGAGGACCAATAACTTCCACTTAGAATATAAGGTGTTCGGTATCATATTGTGGGATGTCCACCAGATCTCAGGGGTCCTGATATTGGGGGACATTTATGACGAATTCCTCCACGTCGTGAGGGTATGGAAGGATCCATAACAAATTCCATGGATAGTGATGGAATTGATGGAGCTTGTGCCCGAGGGGGGGGGATGACCAGTAAGGGATGTCCACTTCGGGCGGCGGTTCAAACAATTCCTGAAGTTCTTGGAAAATAGGAAGGTGAGGCCTCAGACATGCCCGAAGAGGGCATAGAGTATGGAGCACTCATACTGGTGGCTATTGGAGTACAACAAGTGGAAGACCTGGGGGTTTAGCATTACCACTGAGTAGCAGCCAATAGTCAAACTGGAATATTTTATCGAGGCTCTTATCTATGGTAGGATCCTGCCGGTGAGGGATAATAACATGGGAGTTTGCCCGAGCACATTTATCATGGCATCCAAGTTGGCGACATGATGGTAGGTCAACCAAGGAATCCTGATGCTCGCCAATCTTTATAAGATGTTGTGGCATATCCGCAAGTCGAAGAGGCCGTAGATGGTATATGGGATATTCCACCTCTTTTATGGGTGGATAGTGGCACATATCAAGGGGGTTTATAAATTCATGAACCCTATCTCACGTTTGGGATTGAACATCTTACCATAAATTATGAACGCCCTAGGGAGCTTTTTGGTCAAGTTGACCATGCCCTTTGTATTGAACCGAGTGTGCAAGGCGGACGAGTTCAATTTTCACCTGTTTCCATTGCCAACAGGGTTATTTAATGATGATGGTTGGGGGACGGAAGAGCCGCATGCCTATCACTTGGCCTTTCGAGGTGGAGTCATAGTAGAGAGGGTGGACCATGAGCCCCTCTACGAGTTGTACCCCCACACCTATTTGCGAGGCAGTTCTAGTGTATACAACGAATGACCTCGCAGGTCAATATGGAGGTGCGCCATGAAGAACAGCCAAGCATGATGAGGAATATGTGGCTTATGTTCACATGGGAAGATGAAAAACTGTCGAATGAGTTGACTCCTCTAACTGCCATCCTCGGGATAGTAATGAAATAGGCCCAGAGCTAGAAGGCGGCCTACCCGGGAGAGATGCTAAAACATCCAACCATTCGGGTCGGTGATGGCTAACCTCTCCAACCTTGGGTCGGGGATTGATGGCCGCAAGGGCATCCCACGGTGGCAGGGCAGCTGTGGAGATGAGGCCCTCACCAGTTGATAGTGAGGTTGTAGCTATAGATCCAGTAGTAGTGGAAGACCCAGCATTTCATAAGAATAGAGCCATCCAGAGGGGAGGCCTCCGGGAGGATTCTGCCGGATACCCACCAAGGCTCTGGGGATGTGACTGTGCCATATCGACATGCTAGAGAATGTCGTATTCTCGATGTCCCGAGACATCTGGGAGGTCAGCAGGTAATTCCTCAGCCCCACCGAGTTGTGGCAGCACTTGAACCGTCTTGGGATGGATTTAACAGGGATATGTACTATCCAGCCTGGCTTTGTGGTGCCCCAGGCGAAGGCGGAGCGATACCTGGAAGAGCTAGATGACTTTGTGCATTCCCGGGGTGCCCCTAGTCCAATGAAAGACTATGTAATGTTTCCGGTAGACCACACTACTCCCCTGCAGTTATCAGCCACTGATTTAAGAGTGTGCTTCCCCCTGCCGGAATAATCTAAAGAGTCATCCCACGGAGATGAGGCAGGGAGAGGGTGACCTTTGGAGTAGGGAAAATTTTGTGATCAATACTCAAATTTTAAAGAGTTCATAGAGGCCCTTGAGGTAAAAAATTATTTAAAACCCCTCTCTGATACTTGATTTGAGTTCACAATGGACTTCATGGTAACATCTAAACTATGCAGGAGAGTCTTATATATAGAACTATTTCTCATCCCTCAGTGGATGAAGATGCAGGACCTTCGAGATCTATGCATGCCGCTGCATCTTTTGCTGTGTCCAGTGAGGCTAGGAAACAATAGGTGACCCCTTCAGAACTTGTAGACCTTATGAAAATATTTGTGGGGCCACCCTTCGGGGTCTTGAAAACATTAACCCAAGATAAGGTTCAATAATTCACTCTATGTAAGTCCCTCCTATCGATTTCATGACCGCCACCCCGTAAAAATTCCAACTAACACTCATGACCCCCATTTTGGTGCTTAACGTTCTTCAAATGGCACGGTCTGCCTTGTTGAGGTTGATCGGGGCTTCTGGCGCTGTCTTTCTTAGGGGAATGCTGATGATCGTGGAGGCCGTGCACCAAACTGACCAAGCGACGATGCTCCTGATCACTGGTGGGACCATCAGTGGGGATGAACTTGAGATCATCAAGGTAGGATATGATGATGAGGATCGACCAGATAGTCTGGGTCCCTCCATGCCCAATCTACTACTAGACATGGACCATGTTGAAGAGTTCCTGGTTCTGTTCCTCGTATATGAGCCTACCAATCACGCCAATTGGGACAAGACGACCTCTGACGAAGGGGGTAGTAAGATAGTCTATCACCGATCATGTAAGATGATCATGCGCTTCATCAATGAAACCCCCAAGCACTATGGTTGGATGAGATGGATAGACATTGCTCACGACTACATGAACTGTGGGCCGGGGTAGTGGATTCCCAGCATCCTCACATGATCATCTGTGATCTTATGGCGGAAAAGATTTAGTAGTTTGATTGTGCCCTTGCTGAGGTCTAACAACGGAGGAAATCGATAAACATCAAGAGGATCTTGGAGGCTAGGGATGAGGTCCAATGGTTGCAGAGTTGGGGGGATGAGCACCTGACCTCCCTCAATGCACAATATGAGCTAGTATTGCGATTGAAGGCCCAGCTGGTAGAGGCCTAAGAGGGCCTGAAGCGAGCCTCTAAGGAGATGAACGCCATCCAGACCTTTGTGGAGAGGGACCAGATTATAGCTAATGAATTGCGCCTAATTTCTGCTAAGGAGGATCAAGAGAGGAACAAGCAGTAGAAACATCAGGACATCATCAGCCAGAGGGTGGAAGATATGATACGTTCTTTTGATGAGGTCAACCCTTCCATGGGGGGAATCGAACCTCAGGTACTGTAACTATTACAAACACTCAAATGTACTATCATGGAAAAAAAATTTGACGCCATGGCATGCATGAGTTCCATTTTTTATATTGGTCTATTTCATTCTCGTTATATTCATCGAACTTCCAATGAACATTCCATATGATCACATGGGTCGAGACCGATGTGAAAAACAAGGGATGACCACCTTATCACCCGCATCTAAATGTAGGAGTGAAAACCAAGCTTCGGGCATATGGTGTTTGAACAACCGGCCAAGATTTACAGGAGGGAATGGGACAAACCTGACTAGAGAATGAAGCTCTTAGAAATTCTGAATTATTGTTTTCCCAATGTGC
This sequence comes from Viscum album, assembly GCA_963277665.1. NCBI lineage: Eukaryota > Viridiplantae > Streptophyta > Magnoliopsida > Santalales > Viscaceae > Viscum > Viscum album. The sequence goes on along the minus strand of OY728121.1, from coordinate 1,896,939,808 downwards.
TCTTTTGCACAAATAGGGTAACACCAAGGGCACTAGAATCAATCCGTTCAGATGGGGATGGAAGGTTTGAATCACAACACATAGGATTTAGAACACAATGAGGGTGGGATGGCATTGGAGGATAACTATTTACCGTGCTCAAAACATTTCATCCATATCGTGTTAGCCTGAAATGGGGATAACAAATGAGGGCAAACCTCTGACCATGTTCGAAACATAGGGCCTGACTCAAAAAGTCATCCATTAGTCTTCCGGAGAGTTATCCCAAGACAATAAGTGTACCATAGGTAGAGCATCCATACTTTTAGGGGGTTCCCTTAGACATGATAGAGGATGAGGGTCTATTTAAGTCGCACACAATGCATGGAATAAGGTGTCATGGTTTGTTTGAAAAGAATCCATCACTATTGAAATTACGCCACTGTGGTGGAATCATATTAGATGGGTGCATTGGTTTGATCCTGGATCATTCCATCTTTTAGACAGGACCTCAATGGTGAGGGAGACGTCGCCTCCCAATGTCATTGCGGGGCATCCAGAACTTGTTCAGGGCAGAGCTGCAACTAGATGTTTCCCCACAAGGGGACAGGTAAGGGGGCCGTAAATGGGGAGGAACTGGATTTATGATTCCTAGGGGCCGGACACTATGTGAAATACCAGGGTGTCTCTATATATCCCATGAGGATGTGAATCATGCCATACATAGTTCTGAATGGTAGAAAAGTAAGGTACCATTTCCCAAGAAAATAGGGGTGTGCGGGTCTAGTCCTCGTACCAAAAGAAGTGGTATTTTATGTATCTTGTTTGTAATTTATGGTGAATGATTTTTTTGTGAAGAGACAGGCCGAGGATAGAGAATCCCAACATCGACTCACGAATAAAGACAAATAAAGGCCTTGAAAAATGGTATGGTGTTTGACTGGTAACAAAAATGATGTCCCTTGAGAAAGGGCACCACAAGTCAATGTTGTTTTTCATCGATCGGACAAGATGATATTGTCACAGCTTAAGTTCATGTGATGGGACCATCCATGTATTTTAATGTCGTGTAGCACAGACATAGTAAAAACGAGGCTAAATGGGTAATGTGCACGGTGCAATAAAGCACACCTGACGTGAATGAGGACATAATCCCATACCACAGCATGCAAAATTCTGAGAATGAAACCTCAGGCGAAGGGTGAAAAAGAGGTAAGAGGGTAGGATGTTGGAAAGAGAGGCTCTCAGTTAAGCTAGAACCGGAGACGAGATGCCCGGGTGCACATATGTTTTCCATGAGGATGGGAATCAAGCAATACAGAGTCTCACAAAGAGGCAATATAAAAAGAACATAGTTTAAGGCATTTGAACATGGTCCATGGGTAAGTGGGACTATTCCAAGTAAGTGCATACTTTACCTTGATCCTTAAGCCTACATGAGTCAAACTCAGTGTAGGAAACAATGGTGGGTAAGGTAATGAAATACATGGAATACATGGAAAGTGGAAATTAGCACGAGGCCTCAAATGATTTCCATATAACCAATTTCTCCTCCTAATGTGCAGATGCGCACTGAGGAATAGAATAAAGAGTTTTGAAATAATACCTGGACATGATTAAGTGGACAATAGTGAAAATCATGTAACTGAAACTTTGGGTTTATTGGGGTTGGTGTGATGATGGAAGATAACTATTGACCGTGTTCAAAACACAACATCAGTATCATGTGAACTGAGGTGGGAGCAACAAATGAACATCAACAATTGACCAAAGTTGCAATGCGGGACTTGTATCAATTTCTTTCATGAAACCATTGAGGATGTCGGCCTGTAATGGTAGGAGGGCCCTTGGGCTAGAATCCATGCCATTCAGGGGGTCCCTATGGGTGTGAAAGGTGATGGAAGCCCTATTGAAGGGGAACACGGAGCCTAAGAAAAGGATGAAAGAATGTCTGGGAAGAATCCAACGCTCTAGGTGCTGAGCAACAGTACTCTCGAACACATTGGTGAATCGCCAAAGAGGGTGAGGGGGGATCATCTTGAGCTCGGCCTACTTTATAAGATGAGGACATCAAAAGGGGATGGAAAACTCTCAGGAGGAGGTAAATGTCATGGTTGTTACAACACCCGACATGGGTGAGAACATAATCCCATACAACCTTATATGGTTCTCTATGGGGGAATGCGGGCCAAGTGGCCAAGATGAAGTTGAACATGAAGAAGAGATTCTGTTGTGGTCCTACATATCCTATGAGGATAGGAATCAAGCCACACGTAGTTCTGGGAAAGTGGCACATAGGGGTAAGATCCCCTAATAGGGGGTTATACGACACAACGATTAAACTGATGTGAATGAGGATAGAATCCAATGCAACACCGTAAAACCCTAAATAGGAACATGGGCCAGGGGAGAAAAGGACAATGGGGCCTCGGCTGGGCCTTGGATGGGAAGTCCTAACCGGTTTGCAGTTTAACATCTTGCAAAGAAGATGAAGGGGTAAAATACCCCAGAAAAAGGAGGTCTGTGGTGGAGCGAGTAACCCGACTTGAACGAGGACATAATCCCATGACAAACCATACATTCCTAAATAGGAACTTGAACTGGGCCCCCAAAAATGCCAGGGGCCTGAGGCTGGGCCTCAGATGGGAAGGCCTGACCAGTTTTCAATTTAACGTCTTTTAGTGAGGATGAAGGGGTGGATAAGGTATCTCAGGCAGGGATATGTACAACAGGACGAGTAACCTGATGTGAATGTGGATATAATCACATGCCACACCAAACAACCCAAAATAGGAACCTGGGCCGAGCCCCAAAAAAGGCCAATGGGCCCCGACCACTGTTAGCCATATGACCTCTTGTGCGGTCCCCACCTCGTCACAGCTTCCAATGCCCATGTGAGTCATGCTCAGTGTGGGAAACAGGGAGCCAGACTCGGCTCTCCTAGCCATATAGAGGCCTAGTAGCTGGGATCACCTGAAGGGATTTCATCACATGGATATACTATGGGGAAGAATGAACCACTGCACTCAATGTTTGGGACATCTTGGGGTGATTCTAACGACAAAGGATAGCTGTTGAACATGATAGAAACAAATCATCCTTATAGTGACCTCGAATAGGAAAAACATATGGGCATCGACCACTGACCATATACGCAAAGTGGGATTTGTATAAATTAGTTTCCCAACATCCTCGAGGGTATTATCCCAAAGTGGTAGGAGAGCCCTTGGTCCTAGCATCCATGCCATTCAGAAGCCCTTATGAATGGTAAGGAAGATGGATTGGCAATCAAAGGAGTTAGTGAAGCATAGTTGTACCCATACATTTTAGTGTCATGCTGGGTGGTGAAAGTGGCAGACACCTTTGGGGAGTTGGACGTATGGTGGAATCGAGATGATCTCGACGTGAAATGAGGAAAAAGGTTTCACCATACCATATTTCTTGGCCCAAGGGTATATTCTGACATTTAGGGTAGGCCAAGAGATGAAATGTTCGGGCATTCCTACGTATCTCACGAGGATGGAAATCAAGATGTATGTAGTTCAATATGGAAATGCAGTTTAGCATCGTAAAATGAGGACATGGGAGGATAGAGGAATGATGAGTGGGAACATGGTGCAGTTGTTATAATCCTTGCATGAGTGGGGCCCGGTAAGCCTACACAATATCATCCATGGACCCAATGGGAGAACTATAGAGAGGGAAATAGTTAATGAGAAGAGTTTGGTGTAAGGATCAAGAGGAGATGCTCGAGCATTCCTATATATCCCATAAAGATTGGAATCAAGCCATACTTAGTTCATAAGATGCAGTTTAATGTCATTCATGATGATGCACAGTTTAATGTCTTGTAGGACTGAATAGTTTAAGGTCATGCCGGACCATCATCCAGTTTAAGGTCATGTAGGACAAGTGAGTTTAGTGTCATGCCTGACCAACTGTCTCAGGAAAAGTATTGCTTGCGAAACATGGAATTGGTAGGAGGAGTTATACGCTCACCACCCATGGTCACCAGGGAGTATGCTCCATTGGGGTCAACCCTTTTGATTATGTATGGACCTCCCCATTTGGGCTCCAACATGGGTGGTTTGCTACCAAGGATAAATTGTGTTCAGAGGGCCAATAAAAGGTCACCATGCATGAATGAGCAGAGGCAAACCTTCTTATTGAGGTATCTATCTATCTTATTCTGATGCCTTTTCAAATTGTACAGGGCATGAGGCTAATTCTCGTCATGCACTTCAAATCCTGCCAGTCGAATTTTGGATACCTTATTTGGAGAATTCTGTTCATAGACTATTGTGTGTAATGACAGAAACTGGATCTTGATGGGCAGGATGACCTCAGCTCCGTTCACCCGGGAATATGGTGTCACATGTGTGGAATTACAAGCCATCATCTGATAAGCCAAAATAGAATTGTTGAGCTTGTCCAGGGAACTTTTCATGTTCTAACCAACCATTTTATACTGAGTGATAGATAGGGTTTTATTGAACGCCTTGTTCTGCCCAATTTCATGTGCGTCATAGTGGAGGGTATGGTTTGAACTAATCTTGTACTTGTCATAAAATATCTTCAACTCGGCTGCTCAGATGTCTGTGTCGTTATCCTAGAGGATGGTGTGAGCGAATCTAAACTGGTTGATGATAATGGATCTCACGAAGTCGATGATAGAACATGCCTTGACCTTGTTGAGCAGAACTGATTCTGCCCACATGGAAACAAAATTTGTGGCTGTCATGATGAACATTATTTGGTGAGCTGTGGCCGATGGATATGGTCCCATGACATCTAGTCCTCACACCACAAACGACCATCATTACTTGGTGGAGTGAAGAGGTTCTGGTGGCCGATGCATGAAATTATCCTGAATTTGGCACACATGAAACCTCTTGGAGAACTCGATGCAATCATGGATCATGGAGGAACAAAAATTACCAAAGTCTCCATATCTGATGGAACATCTTCGGCCCAGTCTAGTGATCCCCACAGGAATCAATGTGAACCTCCTGCATGACCTGATAAATCTCGACTCCTTGGATGAAACGGAGGAGAACACCATCAAACCCAATCATGTAGAGGATATTCTCAATGCTAGGACCACTCTGGAGGGTAAACTGTAGTTCACGATGTTGTATTATCTCACGCTCAGCCTGATCAGTAGGGAGGTAACCATTTTGGAGATACTCAACAAAAGGGGCTCTCTAGTTAAGGGTCACTTCAACCAGTGCATCTAAGGAATGTGGGGGTACTAGAGTGGTGGCTCCAGCAGTATGATGGATTACCTGTAGGTCATCGTCATCATCTGATGTAATGGGAGAAATGAATCTCCAATGTGCCACAAGTATAATCAGATCATCTGGCTCGGGTTCTGCAAGTGATGTAGCCAGGCCAGCCAGGGCATCGACTCGACTGTTCTGATATTGATAGACATGAGTAACTTCTGGCTAAGATGGAAACTTGGACATTATCTAGAGTTTGTGCTCCAATAATGGTACGAGCTCTGGAATTCTGACAATTTAGCCACCATTTATTTTCTTGATGACTAGTTCGGAATCCCCCATCACATGAAATTGGGGATCATCTATCTCAGGGCCTAGCTCGAGGGCAATAAGGAGGTCTTGATACTCGGCTTCGTTGCTGGTGTATCCTATTGACAACATGAATGAGTATGGTAGAATGTCTTGCGTCTGGGTAATAAAGACAATACCCATGCCCACTATATTGAACCTGGGATCAATGAGCCTCCTGTTAGTGGGGCTCTGGGAGGCACCGTCCAAGTGCATCTCCCAACACAGAATGACATAATTTACTGATAGGATTACCTCATCGGGAAAATACATGTCCAGAGACTAGTCCATAGGCATTGGATAGGAAACATGAAAATCTGCCAATGCCTCACCCTTGATATCCTTCTGAGTCATGAACCATATGTCAAACTACTGGAGGATCTCCGCCCACCATGCTAGATGACTGGTCAGCATGGGGCAGTTCAGAATGTAATTTATCGGGTCTACCTGAGACACTAGTTTTTCCTCATGGGGTTGCAAGTAGCGTTGCAATTTCTACACTGCGAATACCTGTGCATGGCATCTCTTTTCGATGAGGGAATATCTAAAATCATTTTCGAGGATCCTGTGGCTGAGGTTGTAATGACGATTATCCATCGCCTAATTGTTCAACTAGGAATGAATAGTTTTGAGAGATCATTCCAGGGTAGTCACTTATAGAATCAGTGGTTTTTTGGGATGGGTGGCATCATGACCGGTGGCCAGGGTAGATACTACTTGATTTCCTCAAACACGGACTGACAGTCTTCGTCACATTCGTAGGCAGGGCCCTTCTTCATTAGTTGGAAAAGGTCTTACACTTGCTAGCCAGATTCGTAATGAATCAGCGTATGTATGCTAAGTGGTGTTGAAAACCTCGATGATCCCTGATATTGCTCAGCGGAGGCATTTCTATGATGGACCTGATCTTCTCTAGATTAATTTCAATGCCTTGGTATCTGACAACAAAGACAAAGAACTTCCAAGATGTGACCCCGATGGCACATTTTAGTGAGTTCATCATTAGATGGTGGGAGCAGAGGAAGACAAACACTTTATCATAGCTCTTGAGGTGTTCCTTGAGGTAGCGAGATTTTCCATCCATATCGTCCACATAGAATTCCACCAGTGTCCCTAGGATTGTCAAGATTATGTGGTGCATGGCCTGCTGATAGGTGGCACCTGCATTCTTCAGGCTAAAGGGTATAACCTGGTAACAAAAATTACCTTGGGGCGCCCTGAATGCTATGGAATCTTCATCCTCAAGGGCCATCAGGATCTGATTATATCTAGATTACCCATTCATGAAGGAGAGGGCTTGATACCCAGCTGTAGCATCGATCAATAATTCTATTAGAAGAAGGGGAAATCAGGTTTCAGGAAGTGATCGTTGATATCCAAGAAGTCGATAAAGACTCTGATATGTATGTTCTTCTTTCTTACCAGCATGATGATTGCTATCCACTTGAGGTACTGGACCTCCTTGAAAAAGTTGGCGCTGTTTATCTTGTCAACTTCGGCCTCAACCATGGAACAATGAGAAGGGTACATCTTTTGGGGATAATTTTTTCAACCTGCGATGATTTGTCAGGAGACCAAGGCAGTGTACAGATACCTAAGGATCTAGTCCTGTAATCTTTTTGTAACATGAGGAAAACAGATCATGGTGTTATTTCATGAAGTTTAAATATTGTTGTTGTTCCTAGAAGGGCATGGCGACACTGATCAATGTGGATCTCCGATCTGCCTCGCTGGTAGGGTTCACCTATACCAGCTCATCGACCGTGGGTGAGAAGCCCTCTTCAAAGGTGTGGGACAATCCACCAAATTATATTCATCAATTTCAGAGGGATCCATAGAGGGAGGATCTTCATCTGGGTCGACATATTCTAACGGGAGGATGGTACTAGCCTAGGCAGTCGTAGACAGCATATCGGGAGATTCACGTGCTGCTGAGACCATAGAAATGAAGGCTGTCAACTCGATCCCATCCAGTCTTCAGCCCATGGTGCCACATCTGATAATATCAAAGCAATAGTGGCACATCAACTTGAGATGGTTATTTCTAGCCCGACAAAACAGACACGTATGACACACTACCATTTCCTGGGGGTGGACATCCCAATATCGTATGGCGGTAGGAGGTTCTGGGATCACCTGAGCCAGATTTTTGTAGGAATATGAGGTGATTTTCCACCGTCTCTTAGTCTTGGGAATATTCTTTCCTCTTGTATCAGAGAAAAAAAATAATTTCCCCATGTCGGGGTTGGTGACCTCCAATCTATGGATCGGGAAGATGTATGCATCATCCAGGCCTACCCAGGGGTCAGTTGCGACAGTGATGGGCTCAACCTCACTTTCCAGAATATGTTTGTCCTTACTCTTGAAATAGTTATCATCCATGTAGCGGGTTTCACAAGAAGAAAATGGTGATGCATCACCATAGGGTACACCTATTCGACCATTAAGGGAGTACTTGAGGCATTTATGATACTATGAGGGGACCGCCACATGCAGGTGGAGCCATGGACTTCCCATCAATACATTTTCCATGGTGTCTTGGGAGACAACCATAAATTCGGTGTTGGAAACTAGGCCACCGAACTAGGTCTTCAAATGGATCTTAACGATTGGGTTCTTCTCGGTCTTGTCATATCCATGGATTATTAAATAGGAGGGAGTCATGTAAACATTGGATAACCCCAGCTTCTGTAGTGTCCGCGTCGGGATAAGGTTAATACTGGAGCCGGTGTCAACCAGACAAGGGTAAACCCCCATGCCATTAAATTGTCATGCGATGTTTAGTGGGAGGATGTTCCCCTATATAGGAGAGCCTTCATCTTCTACAGAGAACGAAATGATTGTCTGACATTCAGTGCTCTCAATAGCCTCAGCATGAAAAGCTTTTGCGTCTGCTACATCTGTCTTAAACTGGAGGGGGTTCTTAAATCCTCAGCGTGGGCCACACACATATTACATGACAAGAGACATGCTTCGTGGATAGAAATCATTGATGGGATTCTATAATGTTGTCTGTGGACATCATACATTTGTTCTAGGTTTGAACTTCTACTCACAAGAGGCTACTCTGTGACAGGAGGTATGGGGGGCCCTGCCGGTTGCGCAAATGGATGACTAGTGCTGGTAATATCTTGATGCTCACTAGTTGAAGCCCAAGGAGTTGCTGCTGGACAAGGAACATACACTTGAAGTAGGCTTGTAGCAGGGAGAGGCTGTTCGCGGCCTGGTCGAGGAAGCTCTGCCTGATCCAATAGCACATACTGTGGGGGAGGTGGGCCCAACAACACCGGATGAAAAAGATTCATGTGCTGAGTTTTGTGTTGGGCATGTTGTCTATTCTTAGTGGCATTCATGGACTAGCTATAGGTGCCAACTGATGTTCCTCTATGACCCATATGGCCGCGGATCCACAGATGTTGGCATTGGCTGCGGACGTTGGGGAGTTTCGCCTGGAAATCCCTATCATTGGGTGTCAAATTGGGGTTTACCAACTCCACGGTATTAACCGAAACATAACCTTGACTATCACTTGAAGAGTAATCCACTACTGGGTGGATTCTAGGAGGAATCCCCATCACAGGGGCCATAAAGGCATCGAGAGTGAGGGATGACAATTACATTTGTGTGGCACATTTCATTCCCTTGCGTCGCTGATGCTTGTTCATCTTGGAAGAGGTCGGCTGAGATGATGATGCATAAGTGGTGGCTGCTTCTTTTGATGGATTTGGCATATTCATGCATTCTCGAATGATGCCATGGGAATGGACGGCCATTTTGCGATCCATCCAGTCATCATACTTCTGAGACGCAAGGCTGGAAACCTTCTACCACTCACCTTCATCAGCGCTACTGTCGTCTGGCCTTAAAAAGACACCTGCTACTTGTGACGGTGCTTGGCCTATCCTGAATATGTTGTTATCGACCTTGTTTTGAAGCCGATCTTTGAACACATAACAATACTTTAGGGTGTCTCCTGGGATCTGATGATAAGGGTAGTATATGGGGTGATCATTGAGGTTTACCTCTCCTGGGATTCTACACTCTGGAAAATGCACGATCTCTTGTTCCAAGGCACTTTTGAAATAGCTAGGAACCTGACTCTCATTGAACAAGTCGGTCCGATTTCTTCTGTATGGGAAGGTAGCCCTTGGAGCATTGCCCTGATGAGGAGATGAAGGTGACTGTTAAGGAGGCGAACCCTGATTGTCCCACCTTGGTAGTGGCGATGCATTCCACATGGTCACCTGCCGATTCAGAGGAGGACGCTGATGGGTAGGAGGCTGCGCCTATGGTGGCAGGCCTCCGCGAGGATGCAGAGGAGGCTCCACTGGTAATAATTCCAACTATCATGGTGCCTCTATCTTGGGTCACTGCAGTGGGATCATCTTTAACAACTCTCCTCGCAGATATTGCAGGATGAAACAACCATGCTTGGAATGCCTGTTGCAAGGCTACCTCCAGAAACTGGGCCTTATCGGTGAAGACTTGAAATCCCCCAGGGTAATTCTAGGTTATCATATAAGGAACCAGTTCCATCCTGACATTCTATATTCACATCGTCAGTAGTTAATCCACAGTCAGTGGCATGTCACGAGATTATGTGAGCCCCTTCCACCGTGCGATAATGTCCATGAATCGCTTATCAGGACTTTGCATGCACATGAATCGGTCTGCGATGCTCATTTTCTAGGTGGTAGAGATTAATTGGTAGAGGAACTTCCTGTGAAGGTCCTCCCAGCTGGTTATAGTTCCGACAGGGAGTTGGCTATACAAGATGAACATTGGCCCTTGGAAGCCTCCTACTGTGCTGGAGTCCCTAACATGGGCCCAAAACTTGAGTTGAAGTGGACCAGGTGCTGCGGTGGGTCACACATCACATTATAGAGGAAGAAGGTTGGATTCTCAAAACCCAAAGGTGCCGGAATATCATCCTCCCATGCCAGATATGGCTTTCCATCTGGTGGTATTGCCACTTGTCGTGTTTCCAATGCCTCAAGGCGAGCTATGAGTGCCTCCATTAGATCATCTAAGAGGGGGGTCTCAGTCTTGGTATGGATCCATTACTAAGAGCATGTTGGAGGGTTCTTCGACATGTCAAACATGCTATGCGTCTTGTGGAACGGCTGATGGAGTGGCCTGCGGGGAAGATGGGGGAACTAGAGCTAGATTCCTCGGATCTCCGCACCGTTTAGAAGGGTTTGGTGTGACTTAATGCTCCCTCATTCTGTGAGCTCCGTCTTCGAACCTGTTTGTGGGGGAAAGATTATTATGGTTGCCTGATGGCATCTCGTTGAGGGGAAACTGTCCATGCCCCTACCGTGCCAGCCTAGGATTGACGTAGTCGGGCCATCGCTCTGCAGCACGTTCAACCAGGAGTTCGTCGACCAACTTATTCTTATTAGCAAGTTATTGGGGCAATGTACCATTATCGGGGTCCATGTATGTCTTCTTCACTAAGGTGGATCGATCGGATTTCATAACAGATCCAACAAGCTATTTTCCCTTTCCGACATTCGGGCTGTGTACCAATGCATCGGTGGGTGCATGGAGACCATGAAGGATCCTGTGCTCACGTGTAATTCACCCTGATGGTTCCAATACTGGTGGTTTGCCTTCAGGGGGTATTTACCGATCAAGAAGAACCAACTCATCCTCATCATCCACTATGTAGGCCATGTTGACCATGACCATTTCGAGGGGCATATCCTCGATATCGCCTAGCGGGTCAGGTTGACGCCATATAGGACTAAAGAGGAGGTCGGCAAACATTTCCCAACAACGGATCTACGCATGGAGGTAGCCTCCTAGATGATTCTTCAGAGTAACATGAATCTCTGAACGCATTGTTGTTGGAGGGCCTTATAGTGACCTGGCGACTCGGGGCGCTAGGCCATTGGGAACGCAGCCAGATCAACTTGACGACATGGATCGTGAATTCATTCCATGTGTGCTTGGATCCTTGGATGAACCACCCACTGATGACTAAGGTGAAAGTGCGTCACCCATAGGTTTTGGCGAAAACATTAAACCTCTTATTGGGTGAGGGATTCTGGCGCACGAAAAATCGGCACTGCCACGGGCCTGAAATTCCCGGGGGACTGGTCTGCCGCAAAGATGTTCCATAAGCACTATTGATCATATTTAAGGTTTGGCCCTTTATTGCACCATTCTTCAACTAGTGGTGGAAGAGGAACTGGATTTGGTATTGAGGAAGACCGTTGATACGATAGGCTGGCGGGTGGAGAGTACGGCGAGCAGGAATACTGGTCGCCTATTCTTGGTTTGTCCTGCGAAGAGTGTGGCAACCTGGCCACTACATGGTGATAAGACAGACTGATGGCCGCAATTCCTAGCTCATGGTTTAGGGGTACTGGTGATAGGTCGCGATGCTTCTCATCTACCATTGGCCCCCAGAACAGTTATCTGTGTTTTTTTTGAGGTATAGAATGATTCCAGTGACGACTTGGGGGATTGCACAACCATAATCTGCGGGGTTGCCAAATTTTCATCTTCCGGGATATACCTATTGGGGTAGGTGGGAATTCTATGGAACTCACATTCCAGGAGTACTAGGCTGATGCGCCCTGTTCTTGCCCCATCCCTTGACTCGGATAAGCGAGGGGAGGGTTCCCGTGCTGAGTCGTATTCCACATCAAAATCTGAGAAGCATACCAGTTTGATCTCCTTCCAGAGCATCCCATAATTCTTATTTTGGTAGAGATGACCAGCCATATATCCCCTGGGTGGATCCTCAGGATAGAACTGATTTCTGACACAAATTTCTTCGGCCGCACTGGTGCTGGGGCTGAGAGGGTATCCACCCAATATTGTTGGGGTGCGAGGAGCACCTGGACAAATGTAAAAGGGGACATTGGGAGGACCACCATGGATAGCACTGGAGCAGGCGAGAAGTCCGCTGGAACTGGCAGAAGGATGGGTAAGACATCCATGCTTGTTTTCTCGGGCGACCTCTGTAAGAGGAGGCTCCTCGTACCGGACTAGTTGAACACGAGAAGGACCCCTATGTTGGGTTCTAGTGAGGGGAGGCTGGCCTTCACCCCTATTGATTATGAGGTAAGGAGGACCTCCAAGGGCTACTGAAAGGACATGAGGTGGGTCCCCACATTAAAGAGAGACCGGATGGGCAATGCTCCTACACCAGCGATCTGGGGTAGGAGGAAAAACTTCATACCCATTGTAATGGGAACGGGAGAGACTTTTGTATGGAGTGGAGCCATCATGAGGAAGGTCCTCATTAGGATTGAAGGAGACATAGGGATAACCTCCATACCAAGCCCTGAAGCAGGGAAGGCCTTTTCTCTCCATGGTAGTGGTACGGGGAGGACCTCAGTATAGGGTGGCATCGCTGCGGGTTAGCACATGGAGGCCACTTTTTGTGCCGGTGACCAAGAGACTCAACCCAGCCTGCTCGTGGGGTGGTTGGGGCCTTGATCCTGGAAGGGCGTATAAGTTACCCTCCTCAGTGTATGCAGGGGACTAATGATATACGTCGGCGGTGGATCGAGGCACAATAGCTGCCGACGTTGATACCCCTTGGTGGGTGTCCTACTCAGCTTGTGCCCGATGCTGGCGTCGGGTTGGACGAACTGGGGCCGGTGGTGAAGGAATGTAGCTTACCTGCTCCTCATCCAGCAAGACCGGATGATGGAACTGACGCGGCCGGTTGGGAGTCCTAGATGGGAGACCCTAGAATGGGACTCTGACCCAGTTGGGCATGACATCGCATACCTCATTTGCATAGGGTAGGGAATCGTCTAAGTGATTAAAGGAAATACACCCAAAATAGTTGTATGTCGGATTGGGGAGAAATGGCTCCATGCGTGGCCCTCGGGGCCGGTGCTGATAGATTGGTGCAGACGCCACCAGATCCAGGAGGGCCATATCCCGAGTTGGGATTATGCCCTCCTCCTCCTAACGACACATGAGGTCATTGATCACCCATCTTCGGATGACCTCGGATGGGGAGAAGGGGTGTGGGCGCACTATGGTCGTAGAAATAATGGACATCGTGGAAGGGGTGGAGTCATGTCGGCCAGTCGTTCTAGCACTGCCCCTACCCCTGCGTCAATGAGCAGACAGTGATCACGTCCCTGGAGCAGCAACCATGTTTATGAAAAACAAAGAGATTATCTAATCAGTGCTGAATGTAAAAGGAATCGACGACCAATGGCCCATCACCATACCGTCTTCCGTGATAGGTAAGAGGGATCCATGTTGACAATGTCGCATAACAGGATTTCCAATGCTATACTGCGCCATCTTCTGGTGAGTTTCATGCCAGGACCGTTATTTTCTTGGTGAGACCCGACAACAGGTAACTGGATCCAGTGACACGCCCATCCATTGATTCCATGAATGCTACTAAACTCCTTATTGAGGAAAAGAAATTAATTTTGGGTTAACCATTATATTTTTGATGCTTTTGTCAGGGCGCGCGAGTCACATCTTGTGGGGGATGCATAGATGTTTTGTTACCCTACATTACCGATTTCCAAAGGTAGGAAACATTCACTCTTTATTCAAGGACGTCTGCACCTTGATCGAAATGGGATGATGGGATGTTGGTTCTTTATTCCAAAGATTCCTCCTCATAACACTTCACCTAGTCAGGGTCTCCCTTATAGATTTAATACATTGTTCATGAAACTCTTTCTAGCACCATATCTTCATGGACACCAGTTAATTACACAGCTTCTTTCGGGACATTCCAAGGGCTCCGGTCTGGGCAGAAACCTTCAGTTAGAGATGTAGTCATGTTTGGAATCACTGGTGGGTCAGGGCACTTGGACAATAGCGCCTCTGTCTTCTATCCTTATTATAGGGATTATCATGGGCACGGAAGCCAGAGGCATCCCACATCGAACGTGGGGAATCATATGCCATGGGCATGTATCAGAGGATTTCCTCATCGTCCCATATTTAACATGGGGTGTGGCACAAGTTTAACATCTATCAGAGACAGATCAGACTGATTATAACACTAACTAGAGTGGATCAGATTGGTGCAACCCCCAGAGGGAACACCGATATTTGGGCCAACGTGTGGTTGACTTCCAAGATTTCATTAAATTGAATGGGGTATGAGTTGGAATTATCCCACTAGGATGTGATGACACATATAATATTAAGGATGGAAGATGGGTGGATGAATGATGTGAAGGGAGAATTAAATAGGACCAACGCAAGGGTGACATTGAAGTTGGGCTTGAGCCTCGAAGAGACTTCCTACATATCCCCATGGTAGGGATTCAATGTCTGTGTAGTTCGATAAACATAGTTCATCTGAGAAATGGATTACCACTGAATGGGGTGACAATGGCTTACTGTTGAATGAGGATGATAATGACTTACTGCTGAATGAAGCAGACAACGACTTACCACTGAATGAAGTGACAACGGCTTACTACAGAAAAAGGATGAAAATGGATTATTTCTTAATGAAGATTCAATGATATCCCTTTGAAAAAGGTCCCAACAGATTACCTCTGGATGGGGTACAACAGTTTACCACAAGATGGGGTCGCAACTGCTTATCGCATGATGGGGTTGGGCAGTCGTGAAGATGGTCGGGACGACCTGTGGTTGGTGGGCTGGAACCTCAGGGAGACTTCCTGTGTACCTTGCCTTGGAAAGGATCAAAGAACATGCAGTTCGTCTGGGGAAGGTGTCACTGGACCGATGTGAATAAGGACCATGGTCAATGCGGATGGTGGGAATGAACCTCAGGGAGGTTTCATACGTACCTTGCCTTTGCAATGATCATAGTCCTCATATTTCGGATGGGTTTGTATGAAACAACTTACCACTGATTGGGGTCCACAGTTTAATATCATGCGGGATAAGGGGGAGCCATCAGGAAGGGGATCAGAATGGCCAGATGCTGGGATTGATCCTTGGGTAGGCTTTTTACATACCTCTCCTTGGAAAGAATCAAAGACCGCATAATGCCTGGATGGGGGCTTGGTGCACCAATGTGAAGATGGTCGGGAGCAATGGATTGTGGCAGGATTGAACCTCGGGGAGGCTTCCAACATACCATGCCTTGGCTAGGATCCAAGACCACATAGTTCATGGATGGGGGTGTGGGTATTACACTCTAGGTTTCCCATGGATGTTGGTGAACCGACGTGAAGATGGTCGGAACGACCAAGGTGTTGGACATGAACCTCATGGAGGCTTCTTACGTACCTTGCCTTGGCAAGGATCAATGTCCTCATAGTTCAGGATGGGTGTGTGGGTCATACACTATAAGCTTCCCAAGGATATTTTTCACATTCAGTGCTTTCTCAAAGCCCAAATTATTCATTCATGGTGTGAGAAACAGGAGGCAGTAGAGACCTGATGATCACATCACGAAAGGTGCATCTGTGGGAAGTGGAGTGGGGATTACACATAGTTTGCGGACCAAAGAGGAAACATGGGCTTAGGCATGGTTAGCAGCCTAAGGAGGTTTTGACTTACTCCAGGATGGAGGGCCGTTGGCGACAAAGCCCGGAGGGGGAGGGATTTGGCATGGAATAAAGGAAGGGTATTGATGTTGCCTCCTGTAAGAAAAGCTAGGGGCTTAAACTAGGGTGGTTTCCCTTTCCCTGTGGACAAACACCACTACGATAAGAAGGATTTCATCCCCAGTGAGGGATTATCTCGCCCCCGTGGGGAACAATGGGTGTGGAGAATGTCCATGGTTGGGGAAACCCACGTGTGAGGCATAGGGAGAGGTCACAGTTTCATGTCTTGTGCTCAGGATGATGGTGCTTGCCATTTTAACGTCCTGCAGCTCGGACGAGGTGGGTTCACTCCTCACCCCTAGGACATACATAACTGGTACCCACTACACCTTGGTGAAGGGGAGGCACCGACAACACCGTAGTGTGGGGGTGTCAGGGGGAGAACCATTGGGGGTTCCACTTTAGCGTTTCTATGCGAAGAAGCAATATCTGTTATTGTGACTATGTGAAGAAGCATAAGGATATGTAACACAATGGGCGGTGTTGTCCATGGGACTTTGAAGTTGCATCGTGAATACCTGGATAGTCGAACAGGAAAAGGAATTGCAATGTAGAGGAGTTCATAGGAAGGGGCCTTATGAAGCTCTGGTGACCCCATGGTGAAGGGTACATGCGGAGTGGTGTGCTTCGCGAATGGAGCGTCCCATCCTAAGCATAGATTGGAGGTGCATCTAAAAGGTACTTCATGAAGTTGAAATGCATTCGCAGAGTAATAATTTGAGGAGCAAAGGTGGATCATATGTAGGGTATAGTGAATCAAAGTGCATTGCGATGTACAGTGACCCTTCCTTACCATGTCGATATCGTGTACAAAAAGGGTGTTTCACGAAGCATAAACACTCCACGATGACTCGAGTACCATTGGGGATCCCCTTCCTTCATGGAGGTCATTAGGCTCCACGAATGGAATCTCTCTCAAAAGAGTGGGATAAAACAAGGAAAAGGGGAGGCACATCGTAGAGAAGTAGTACCTCGCACAACTCATGGTTCACAGAGTAGAAGGATTATTAATGATTCGAGAGCTAGGAAGTTGCAAGGTCAAATTGTATTCCTCTTGGACTCGGGGGTGGGTACTTATAGGGGAGATAAAATGAGAAGTAGCGCGCATGACATGAAGCGAGAGTTATCTTCACAGTGGGTCGTGAATTCTCAATGTGGTCACAGATCATTACCAACTCCTTGGTTCACGGTGGGTGGCAAACATCAAAGGGCTTCATGGAGCATTACCGCCTCTTAGCTTCGCGGTGGGTCGCAAACGTCAAAGGGGGTCGCAGTGCGTTACCACATCCTTGCTTCGCGGTGGGTCGTAGTGCCAGGGGGGCTCTGCGAAGGGGCTTCATGAGGCATCCATCGGTTTTGGGTCTTCTTCTCCTCCCCTCATGTGGGAATTGTCAAACACACTCATAATTTAACTAATTCTATGTCAATCATAGTTTATGGACAGGTAGGTCCCTGTATTTTCAAGAAGTCATACATCATCAACATTAGGTAGATATTGTTTTAAAATCCCTGTTTCACCTATAGATGATTACCACCTTCCTAGTAAATGATATATACTAGAAAATAATTTTTAACGCAAATTTTAAATCATTCTCATACTTCCTTGAGTGTTCATTAAACCACCTTTTCCTCATACGTACAGTGTAGCGGGTTTTCTACATGGACTGCCTCCACCCCATACCACTACATCTTCCATGAACCACCTTCTTCCACATATTGATTCCATTTTCTACATCTATGAACTACCTTCATGTAATAAATCCTTTTAACAAATTCATGTAATGGTACAACTTCTAAATATCACCCTCTGTATGCGAACTATTTTCTGTTCGTGAACTGCCTTCACTTCCGCATAGTGAAGCTCCCCCTCCACAAACATCATTATTCCTCTATGAACATTAATCCATTTCTACCTATAACTCCCCAAAAAATCATTATGATTAATTCCAACCATGTTATCAAATTACTTTTATGGAATCGTCATCACGAACCTCTTCCCACATTGCGGGCATTGGTACTACGCAAGAACCATCGCCAAAATTGCTTCTACGTGAACAACCTTAATACATCACCGAATTATTTAAGTAAAGAGTTTTTCTCTAATGATATTCTCTATCCCTTATAATGAATTGGAATAACCCTCCTTATAAATAAATTGATATACTCTTAATCTTCTAAATCTATATTTTCAAAAGCATTGATTTTTCTCTACCATCACAGCATATCGATCCTCTTGTTGCGAACTAAAACCCAATCACATACCAATTATTCATCATGATCAAAATTATATAACTATTCCTATAAGGAAACCTATTTCATGAACCTCCATTCATTCCACATACTGTGATCCCTTTTCTGCGGACCATTTTTCATATTGTTCCTGCTTCTCAGTATGCGACCATGAACCGTTCCCTGACATGGTACGTGGCCCATATTTTGTGTTACGTGGTTCACTTATATTTTGATTTTATTCAATTTTTTTCAAACCATTCACCCATACTATGAAAACTATCATTCTAAAAACTCAAATTCCCGATTTTGAGGCCCAAAAATTTGAAAAATAATCTGAAACTGTGCCACCATAAAAACCTACATTCGGCAAATAGCAACCATACTCATTCACATTCATCCGGCTTTGTCAAAATATAGAATCATACCAATAACGTACTGAGAGGAAACATTTTTGGATTTTGATGAATAATGTGTCTTCCTATATATGTTTATTGAGAGTGGAGTTATGAGTATGGACATTATAAATATATTATTAGTGAAATTAAATGGGATATTGGGTGGATTAATATAGGGAATCAGGGGTATTTCATTATTATTTAGGTTTTGAACACTAAATAATTAATTTACCCAAACCAAAACCATCCAATGGTTCATTCCCCGTGTTTTTGGTCAAATGGTATTGGGTATCATTATAGAATATGTCCAAGGGGTCAACTTTGTAGAATAAATACCTTTCATATATTTAGGTGAGACATACTCTTATGGAAATGATTTAAAAACCTTAAAATATATTAATGGTTTTGGAGTTACATTAATGCCTTATAAAATTAAAAGAAAAACTAAAAAAAATTATATTGAAGGAAAAATATATATTTGGTAATTTATAACCTTTATAGTATTTATTACAAAACCTTTTTGTAATTATGATGGCATAATTGACACTGTACATTTACACAGTTTAAATTTTTACTCAAAAATAATACTATCTCATATAATTATGAAAAATTCATCATTAGAAAATTTTGATGATATTATTCAAAAGATAATATTAATTTTATATAAATAATTTTATAAATATGGTAATTTTCACTTTTAAAATAATAACAACTATTTATTGAGTAATGCTAGGTTTTTTTTGACAATAACATTTTTTGAATTCTTATAAAAACAAAATTTAACCTCATAAAAATTATATGATTATTTATATTTAATAAAAATTATTTAATAACATTATATTAATAAAATATTATTAATTTCAAAAATATAATAATTCATCAAAATAAATAATTTAATTTAATTTCCCAATTTCACTATTAATGTTTTATAGTATCAAAGTAAAAAAAATTCATTTTAATTTAACAATAATATGAATAAAATATATATTATTATATAAAAAATAATGTACATAATCATTTTTCTAGGTACTTTATACATTTTCCATAAATAAACCTGCACACTTTCTCTAAATAAGTTGTGTCATTGTGATATTTATAAGGGCTTGGTCGGTGAACATGGTTTGTGTCGGGATCTCAATGAGCTGGAAATTCTCTCGTAAACAATTTTGATCATGCTTATGTTAAAGGATATTAGATTGTGATTAGTCTAGGGAAAATATCATAGATGGTATCCCCTCATAAAAATGGATAAATGGTCTTCAAAGGGTATGATCTTCCTTGTTGAGGTTATCACAACATTTTTATAAGTCCATTGGATTTGGGTAAACCTGATATTTATTCTAGTAATTTGATCACAGTTCAATGACTATATTATCAAAAAAATGACTCATTAAAATATTTTAAATAAAATAAAATATAACAATGTAAATTCATGTGATTTCTATATCTATATTACATAATAAGAAATTTAATTATATCAAATGATATTTATTATAGTTTGTGTCATTTCAATATTCCACCTTAAGAAATTTCTACCCCAAAATTTTTATTTCAAACAATAAAATAGATTAGGGTAGCTATGTTTCATCCCATTCTCCAATTACTAGTTTGCTTTTCAATCTTTTGGTTTCTATATAGAACATTGACAAGGAACATTGTCTTATTTCATAGAATTTTGTCCCTACGATCTAATATTATTACTAGATGCTCTATATATGAGAGATCATTCCCCAATGGTAACACCTTTGGATTGAGTACATGTGAGTGGTTTGGTATGTACTTAATCAAGAGGGATACATGTAATACATAATGTACATGAGATAGGTTAGGTATAATATCTAGTTTAATGGACACCACATTTATTTGATCAAGGATATTGAAGGGACCAATGTATCTTGGACTATGATTATATTCTTCCCAAATCTCATGACTTCTTAGATGAATATGTGAATAAGAATAGAATATCGTTAAAATCCCACTCAAGCTACCATCATCTGTTTTCAAAATATCTCTTCTGTCAACATTGATTATCCTTGATGTCTTATTGAATGGTCTTACCAATTTCCACCATTTCCATGACCATTTCAAGACCTAGAAGTTTTTATTCCCAAACTTCATCCCAACTTGCTTCTGTCATCTACCTCTACCCACAATGGAATTTATAGTTATCCATTTGGATTATATAGTGGAATCATTAATTTTAATAGAAATCAACCAAACTAAGATGTTGATACAATCATACATTTATGTCAGTTGATCATTCAATCAAAACATCCTCATTTGTCTAGATAATCCACTAAGATTAGACATTGGTTTAGTGTTGACAAGCTGTTATAAATTTTTTCTTAGTGTTTAGAGAATATTGTAGAAATTTCCAAAACATAGAGATGAATCTCAGATCCTGATTGGATACAATAGTTAGTTGTACACCATGAATCCTCACCACTTCTCAGATGTATATCCACAAATATTTTTCTAGTGTGACGTACTCATGAATCACAATAATGTTTGTAGTCTTTCTATGATGATCCACAACAACCCATATAGAATTAATCCATCTTTATGTCTTTAGAAAGACCAATGACAATATCCATGATGATCTTTTCCCATTTCCATATTTGTATATGTAATGGTTGCACCATCACCTTGTATTTTTTCATTTCCCATTTCACTTCCTATCATACAAGACATATTGATGTATATTACACAACATCATTCTTTATATTTTCCCACATATAGTTCTATCAGATATTTCAATAAATCTTGGTGCATCCTGCACGGATAGATAAAGTCAATGTATGTGACTCAACCAACAACTCCTTTAACATAGGATTTATGGTACACATAGTTTTGACCCAAATGTCACAACTCTTATATCATTAACATTGAACATAGAGCATTTCACTTTCTTTATATAATCAAATTCCTTGTAAATTCCCACATCATTACTTTTATAATATTTTAACCTCTGTAGAATATATGGTTGAGAAATCATTTGTGACATGATTGATGATATTCCTTCCTTTATGATTCCCTTTTCCCTATATTCCAAATCAATGAATATTAGATCCCTCTCTATTATCATCAATGATATAATTTTGGAATCTTTTATACAAATAGCATATGTTACATCATTCTACTTCCCAAAATAGAAGTGAATTGAGATGTGATGGTCTTTGATTAGATCTAACCATCCTCATTGGTGCTTATTCATCTCTTTTTTTTGTGAATATACAGTTGAGTATTTTTTGATCCCTATATATTTCACACTTCTCCTCAATGAGATATTTCCAACATATTTTCAAAGTAAATATCACTAATTAAAACTAAATATCATACGTAAGGGTTTTCTAATCATGAACTGTCAACATCTTTGAATAATATGCAAGGAATTTGACATTTTTATTGACACAAATCCCAATACTTTCTTCAAAGAATTTTTGAATACCAAAAATGATCTCCACTTGTAGTTATAGTGAGCATATTTTTAGTGATAAGTCTCCATTTTAGCTCCTTGAAGCTCTCCTCAGATTAACCCTTCCATGAAAAATTAAATCACTTCCATGTTTTCTTTGTTAGAGTGTTTCAAAAGCGCGTCAAATTTATCACAAACTGACAATAATACTCATCTAATCAAAGGAATATTTTGATATCTACCATATATTTTGGCCTCAACCCTCATCCAATTTCTTTTTCCATTGAAGGGTCCATATATATCCCATTTATTGCAATTTTATTCCAAGATAATGGTACATACTCCATCCAATACTCACATTTGTTTTAATTATCAAAAATCTCCTCCTATTTCAAGGAAATAATCCCAATACTCATATACTCTTCATGATACCCCATACATTTAGATTATATTAGAATTTCATCTATACAGGCAACAAAAAATATTTAGATGTAATCACTAAAGACTCTATTCATCAAGTCCAGGGATATTATTGGAGAATTTGTGTGTCTAAATATAATTACTATGAACTCATAGTGCTCATACCTTTTACAAAAAGAAATATTTGGGATATCCTCCTCCTTAAACATTACCTGATAATTTCTAGGCCACAGATCCACATTAGAGAAGTATGTGAAACACATAGTTGATCAAAAAATTAATCAATCCATGGTAGAGAGTAATTGTTCCTCATTGTTAGATTATTGAGATCATGATTATAAATGAAAAGGTCTGTTGACCTATCCTTCTTCTTGAATAAGAGGACCAATTCGCACAATTGTGAAACACTTGGTCATATCAACCATTTAAATAGATTATCCAATAGTTATTTTTTAACCTCCTAATGATAAAAAAAATCATTATATACTGATTCTTGGATAACGAATGTACCCTAAGAATAGTCTAAATTGAAAATTCAAACTATTAACTTGGATGAAGGCAAGGAAATTACTATGGAAACTCTTCAGTGCACTCCTTAAAAATAGGCATGTATAAAGGACGATTATATCCTTAGAATAAATTATTTTATCTTTATATTCTTTCTCAATTTCAAATAATATCCATTCTTGATATATTTGTGCAAAATAATATTCATCCGTATCTTTTCATTTTTATAGAATATGAGGACGGTTCACAATACGAATAGAGACTTACTTATCATGGAAATTTATGTCATATCTATATAGGGAAATAAAATCCATGACTATAATTGAATCAAATTCTACCAATTTAAGTATGAATTGGTTTAATGAGATTTTCATCCCACACAATTTGACAGAAAATGAGTTGTATACTAAGGATGCAATAAATTCCACGTTTTCTATTTTCACCAACAACTCTATATACATATTTTATAGTGGTGTTTTGATAGTTTAACTAATCATTCGTGATATGAAGTAATTAATATAACCTGAATAAAAAATTATGTTTATTATTCTTGAAAGAATAAATATATTACCTTTCAACACATTGTTATCGGGATCCATCTCAATGGTTGTGATGGAAAAATCATACCCTTTCTACCTTTGAGGTTGGTGGTTGTATTTGAAAAACCATGTCTTAGTGCATTGGTTGGAAAAAATCCTTTGTTCCATGGAGAATATGTCATGGAAAATGTGATGATTGTTGAGAAGAGAAATCCTTTCCTCTATCGCAGTGGTGGGTTTCTCCTATAGGCAATTGCTGGCTAGGTTCCCTTCCATTCCACACATAAAAATTTCCTCATATCCTTTAGTAATACTCTGTGGAGAATTTTCCCTCACCATTTATAATTGGGATGATGAAGTTTCATGGGACTATTAAATTTATCTACTAGAACTCCATAATTAAAATTCACATTCCACTTCAATTACCCATTATACCCATTAGATTCTCAGATTTCCATTTTGAATTTGAGAGAACATCAGAAATTTTCCACACAACTATCAACGTCACAGATGGCCAAGGATTTTCATAGGCTAGGATTTATCCCACCAATAAAGTGGTCAACCTTGAATTTAGTGCTAATGAAAATTTCAGAGGTGTATCATGAATGTATGATGAAGATTTTTATATTACAAGATATATTCATCTTTTTTATTATGGAAAATTAAATCCCTTCCCATTTTATGTGAGAGAGTGTGAGGGAAAAATTTATTGAAAAACATTTCCAAAAAATACTTCCAACCCATCACTTCAATATCTTCCTCAGTATTATTATTTTTGATCAATGAACACCACATCAGCTTCACCATCCACACTATAAACAGTTAATATAAAATTCTTTTAGAAGGGACATTGAAGGGTAGAGAATATATTCTCAATATATTGGATCTATAGTTCTGTAATTATGGGATTAACTGATCAGTTGAATGTAAGAGGCCATTTTTGCATAAAGGAATCAATTGTAGATTGATCTCCTTTAGGGGTATTTGGACGCTCTTCTAGATCCAGGATTCTATTCATAAACTAATTCATTTCAGAGTGTATCTTCATGTTTTTGGTGATTTCTTCTCACAATGGGATGGGTATTTCATTATATAAGTCATCACATTTCCCTTCACAATGATTGTTTACATGATTCTTAATATTTTTGGCCATTGTATTGGATAAATGGAAAATTATGGTTGAGTATATTTAAAATTGTAAACACATGAATGTGAATTAAATGTATTTAATGGGGTAAATTATAACTAAAATTTATTTCCTAAACATATGAATTTCAAGGCTTCAGTCCATTGTATCCATGATATATTTCCTAACATATACTCTGATAGGAATTTTTTCCTATATTAATGATTAATAATGAGATTATAAATTTAACAATGTATATTCCTAAGAAGTGTCAAACCAGATATGTAGTAAGGCCTGTTGTCATGTACCATATTTCACCAAGTTAGGACAGACACACTTATTGGCACTGTTACCTAGAAAACTTATTATCCAAAACTAAATACACTTGTAGTATCCATAAATGGTTGTATTTACTTTATAAACAACAAAATCTATATTTTCCAAAAAAAATTAGGGAGGTCTTTCTTATACTTATTCTTATCCGGATGTCATTTGGTAGGGTTTTCTAGTCCTAATCCTAAAAAAAACTAATCTTTTACTTTGATATCCACTATAACAACCCTACCCTTTATTACATAATAATTAATCTCTTATAACATAAAAATAGACATCAGTAAAACCTGGATGATTGATAATTCTAGTTTATTGTGGAATTAGGTTAATTACATAACAACATAAAACAATGGACCGATTACAATTATTAAAAAATTCCATGACGTTACCAAACTATTCCAACATTCGTAATACTACATTAGATTACCTAGGGACATAGATAATCAAATGTTGAGATGTAAATAACAATAAGGGAATAAAAAATAGCATGAAAACTGTAATACTTTTTAAAAAATTGGAATATAAATGTTTCATTAAAGGAATGTTTAAAATAAGGAATGATATAGCCTTATAGTAATAACATGTGAAATATGGAAACAAATTAAAACACTGAATCGTAAGCATAGTTCCTGGATAAATACCAAGACATAATAATGGTTAAATATCCATTAAGGAATAACATTAACTTCGTATACCAATATAATGTATCATGATACTAAATAGTAACTAATTTATGGGACCACTATATAATTTTGGGCCCACCCGTCACTATTAATTCTTTCTCATGATTATGTGTGATACATAGATCATACCACATGGATTCAATTCTCCTCATATTTTATCCCCC
Source organism: Viscum album (assembly GCA_963277665.1). Taxonomy (NCBI): domain Eukaryota; kingdom Viridiplantae; phylum Streptophyta; class Magnoliopsida; order Santalales; family Viscaceae; genus Viscum; species Viscum album. The sequence goes on along the minus strand of OY728121.1, from coordinate 1,896,913,916 downwards.
AAATATGTATGTTCTAATAAATAAATCATAGTAACCAATAAAATGATTATAAAATCATATTTTTTAACACCCTTAACATGAATTAGGTTTGGGTATTCACTACACATTCTTTTTGGCATGGATTACCATAGTTTTATTTTGGCATCATAATAGGGGAAATAAAATGATAATGAGATGGGTAAATGAGAGTGAAAGGGGTCTCTCATATTTTATAAATCATATGGTTAGTATTTGGAATGTGTTAAAACATACCACAACATTAGAAATTGTTAATAAAGGGTTATAAAATGAAGAAGATTCTAGAATAAAGTTGAGAAAGAGAGAATTCATTACTTGAGTTTCCCACTCCAAATGCATTGGAGGAGGTCTATTATATCTTGGAGTTACCTTATGTACTCTATAGAGTTTATGGAAGAGTATAGACATGCTCTAAAGTGTTTGAGTCAATATTAATTTTATCTTGGTTGGGTTTATATAGGAAATTATGGGGATTTATTTATTATTTAGGTTTTGGACTCAACATAAAAAAATAAACAAAACGACAGACCATCCAATGGTTTCACCCAATGGTTTCATCAAAATGATTGTTATTTTCATTATTTTATAAGGCCAAGGGAGAAATATAATAAAATATTTCATGTGCTTATGTTGATGAAAATGACAATCTTAAAGAAATTATTTTAAAACTATAAAATATATTATTAGATTTGATGGATACATAAAAGATTTATAATGTTAATTAAATAATCATTAAATTAATTTATTTTAAAGGGAAAAAATAGGAATGATTGAGGATAAAATTTATAAAAAAATTTACACCACATTTGTGTCATTATAATGTCATATCACACACGGCTTATTTATACAGTATATAATTTTTACTCGAAAATTCAGATGTCTCTAAAAATTATGAATACTTTATGGGGGGATATTTTAGACATTCTGATTCCAAAAATACTAATTCTTTTTACTTAAAAAATTTTATAAATTTTTTAATATTAATGTTTAATATAATAATGGAGATATATTTAGAAATTCTATTTTTTACAATAACAACATTTGAAACTATATAAAAATTACATTTGACATCATAAAAATCATGTCATCATTTATATATAATAAAGATTATTTAATATTAATTTTTTATTAAATTAATATTTTTTTAAAAAAATCCATTAATTAATCAATAAAAATTCCTTAATTTAATTTGAATATTTATAAAAAACTATTGATATTCTATAGTATCAACATTATAAAATTATTTATAAAGTAAAATTAACATGATGATGATATTTTAAGTGGTGATTCAACGAACATTGTTGGTGTGAAGATTTCAATGAGCTTAAACTTATACTATAAATTGTTTTTGTCATGCATAAGTTATTTGATCAAGGAATCGGATTGGTTAAGTGAGAAATCCTGGAGATTCTATCTCTATTATAAGCTTTGACAAATGGGATTAATAAGATACGATCATACTAGTTGAGGCCATGAAATTATTTCTTTATGTCCATTTGATGTGGTGAAACTATATATTTATACTAGTCATGTGTTAATTGTTCGATAACTATATTTTCAATGGTATATTTTTATAATATTATTTTGAATACAATAAGATAAAACCATGTAAGTTCATGTGTTTTCTATATCAATATTACATAATAGTACATTTCATTAAATCAATATAGGGTGTTTATTTATAATAGTTTGAGTCATTAATATATCCTTCCATGAAATAGTAGAATTAGTTTCGATTGAATCTCTCACAAATTTTATCCATGAAAGCAAAGGGGAATTGATATTTCAATGTTTCTGTATTTATGTTTCTATAGTCCATGCATACTCTCTATCTAGTGGTGTTGTGGGACGAGATCAATTCATATTCCTTATTCATTGTATCCATGAGACCATATTTTATTTGAACAACATTTAGAAGACTCACCCACTCACGATCATAGATTAAAAAAGTAATTTCAGTTTATTGATCTTTTAGTACTTATTTCTAAACTACCTCAATCATTGGTGGCGGTGATTTACCTATATGGATGGTGTTTGGGTTTCACTAATTTTTCTAATAAATCAGTGAGTGTTCATTTTATGGGGATGATCCATTTGACCTCAACCACACCCTAGGAAATTGACTTATTGTGTTTAAATATTACATTGATCATCTTTTTCATTTGTGGCTACATCTATTCTGAATTATTGATGACCGGTATTGCATCTATAGTCTCTAAAAAATAATACCTGATTGCTTTTGGTAGAGGGTTTAGATCCGTTGTTGGTGACTGAAAACCCAAGGGTATGAATGTCATGATAGTGTCCCTTATAAAAGGTTTGGTGTACATTTCTTACCTAAGATCATTCTCAAACTTTTTATTTGGATATAGTTCATCAGTATCGTCCTCGATGGCCATTTAGTAAATGTTTTCTTCAGTGAGAAACATATCATAACAGTCAAAAGAATCAACTATTTATTTTATATATTTCAATAGGTATAAAAGAACATGTTTAGAATACAATTTTTATTTAATTCTACCCTAATCCACATCAATAAGTTCCTTCTCATTGGCAATAAATAGTAATCCTTGGATAATGGTAATGTCTTCTTCTTCAATGATAAAAATGAGAATGCATTTTTAGAATATGATTGGACCAATTTTTACAAGAACAACCCCGAGAAAACCACCAATAAACATAATATATTCGTTGGACAATTGAAGTGTGAATCTATTCACCTTGATTTCATTGATTCCTAGCCTATGAAATACACACATTGGAATGAGGTTAATTTCGGATCCTAAGAGGAACATGGCTCTTCAAATGTTGCATTATCCTATGGTTAATGGAATTGAAAAACCCCTGGCATCTCTCATATTTGTTGGAATATTCTATTTTAAAATAGTATATAACTTTTAATAATGGTAAATTAATTCAAGTTATTCCATCTTACTCTTGTTGATTATCATTTGATTGATAATTTTCACATATGTAATCATTTGATCAACACCTTCTGAAAATGGGATATTGATGTGAAATATATTGAACATATACAAAAAATTATTATATTTCCCATCAATCCATTATTTTATCATTCATTATATAAATTGGAGAGATATTTTTAACATGTTGGTTCAATATATATATCAACTTTGTGTTGTACTACTATCAGATCATTCATAGGAGGGGTTAATTCTAATTGTTTCTTTGAATGGATTTATTCACTCTCTCATGGTCATCTTCATTATTTAAATTAACATTTTTATTGGGTTCCTCATACTCTTTTGTTTCTCTTCCAAATGGTTTTCGAAAATCCATCACTCTTCTACTCCTCAGTACAACTACATTTTTTTCACCCTTTGGGTATGTGTTAATATTACCAGCCAGTGTTCTTGGGAATCTAACGGTCAAGTACTTTGAGATTTATCTAATTTTATCTATGATATTTTACTGCTAAACCATTTCATTTTTCATTGCAATTAATTGAGTGTTAATCCTTTTATCTTCATTCTAAATGAAGGATGTGAGAAAATTTCCCATATTTAAATTAAGAGGTGAAACATGTTGCAATTTTATTTATCGAGCTGGGTGGAATTATTATTGGACACTAACAAGAAAATTTTATTGGGATAATTGGTGAGTTTTCCTAGGAATAGGATACATAGGAGGATATCTATATGTTATTTATATCTTTAGTGGTTTTGAACATATATCTATTGGTATTACCCTTGAATGTTTTGTTGTGTCTATTGAGCCGACATCTTTTTAAAATAGAGTTGTGGTTGCTGAAATAGTTGGTTTTAATAATTACACTTAACATAATTACAATATTGGAATTTTTTCATCTAATAGTAAACTATAATCTATCTATAACTATGTTACACCACAATTGTTTCTTTATTGACTCTCCATTGATGGAGAAATAGTGGGTGGTGGTGCAACAATGAACTAAAATGAATGCATTTTCTTAGTCAGGTACTCAACAAGTCAAACTAGATGGGAGTTTTTTTGAAACTTTTTGGAATCCAAGATGAGTCATTCCACAATTTATCTTCCATAGACTAGAATTTTTCAATAGCTCATCTTTAATTTCTCGTCCTACTTTAGGTGTTTTCAGTGTTAGTCATCCATCAGCGAAAAAATATAACACTATGCGAGAAACATGTTAGTGACCCTGATAGATGTTCTGCATCTAATTTCATACATCATATCCATGATGTAAAAAATTCCTATTTAGTTATTTAATGTGATCCTATTACTCCAATTCTAATTCTCATTCTATTGGAAAAATACTTTGGATAGTTTCTACGCCTATATAGATTGAAAATATTTATCCTAAAACTTCCTGGATAGATTATCCAAAGTTATTATTTACTTGGGAGATTGGATTTTTAACAAATCCTAAGACAGATAGCATTAAGGGAATGGGACGACGCACTATATGATTGAATCAGAGGATAGTCCATATATGTGAATGGTATTATAGTCTCCAAGGAATTTATAGATATGAGTTTGAGGACCTTCGTTCTAAATTCCGTTGAACTGACCCATATTTCAGATCATGCTAATGGGTTCAGATTTGATTTAAAATATAAGTTACTAAAAGAAAGGGAATAATATACTAGGTGTGGGACCACAAATATATGGTAAGCTATAACCAATTATGGTGCAATCCATTTGAAGGGATTGATATCTGTGAAATGTTGATGGCACATATTGCATATTAGGTGTGTGGGGACCATCATGATTAGTGTGCTATGCCACTCATGAATTGAGGCATGAATAAAGGTATCTTTCTGATTTCAACAATTATGTTAAGTGGTTCTTGGGAATTGGGGATCCATTAATGGGTTAAGGGGGCTTCTGCATGTAGTAGGATGGAAGGAAAAAAAGACATTTTGACATCTGAATGAAATATGAAAGAGTAAAAAATGAAAGTGGAAATGGGTGTGGTAATCCTAGGTTTTTGTGGTAGTTTCCTATTCTTATGAATACTTATATTTTCACTAGTAATGGTTCCCAAATTTGACACATCTACAATCACCAATTAATTCAATAGGGTTGTCATCAAATTATAATTTATTTATTTTTCCACAAACAACACTTTCTTCAATGACGTAGTAGACAATGCATTAAAAAAATTTCTTACTTCACCATGAAACAATATTCTTTCCTAAAAAGCGATATGTTATAGTGGTGATTTTATATTTAATATATGGACACACAAAATATCATAAGAATAACTTAGTAATAAAAATCAGTGTCCTCTATGGTAAAAAAATCCTTATTTTGTAGTATACTTGAGGTATTTGAATATTCTATTAATAGAAACAAGATGTGATTTTTTTGGTTTTCCAGGAAAATGAGAACTCATATTCACACTAAATATAATATTTGTTTGACCAATAGTCATGTAGAGAATACTTCCAATCATACCTCTATAACTAGAATAATCAAAAGTTTTCCCAGTTTCATCAAGATCCAATTTATATGTATTACTCGAAGGAGTATCACTACATTTATTGTTATATATATTAAAACGTTTTAAAATATATATTTTTTATTTTGATTGATTTAAAATAATTATTTCAATTTTTGAAAAATCATAAATCCAAGAAATAATTTGAGTTCACCCATTAAACTCATTTGATATTCATTTTTATCATATTAGAGCAATTAGTACAATGATAATTTTTTGATGATCAAAAAATAATATCATCAACATAGATTTGTACTACAAATACATCATTTGAAATTAATTTTATTAAATAGGTATGAAAAGATATTCCTTTCAAGTATTATTTCAAAATTATTAAATTAATAAGACTATCAAACCAAACTCTAGGATCTTGTTTGAAACCCTATAATGATTTGAATAATTAAAAAACTCCATTAGGAATGTGTTAATTTTGATAACTAAGGGGTTGTTCTATATAAACACCCTAAAATAAATAAACCATTGACTAATTCACTGTTTACTTCCATTTAAAAAATATTGATATCTAGATGTGTTTCATTGGTAACCATGATTCTTAGGGATTCAATTCTTTCCAAAATGGAATGGTTTCCTCATAGTCAATTATATATTCCTAACTATAACCATGTGCAATAATTATAGAAATTTTTATCATTATTTATTGACTCATCATCTTTATTCATAACCACTAATTTATTGAAAATGGTACAGGATTACTTGGATCTATATTTATGATCCCAATTATTTTTTATTTTAAATTTTTATAATTATTCTTTCATAGAAATTACACAAAATTAAAAATTAATCACTTCATTGATGTTCATAGGTTCTTGCTGAGACAAGAAAGATTGATTTTCAACCTGGTTTCTTGTAGATGCTCTATATTGGGTTCATCTATACAAATATCATATAATAATATCTAAATTATGTTTCATAAGAGTTATAATTCTAATATTGAAGGTTGGGATGGATAATTATATATTTTCTGGTTGTGGTTCTAGAAGATTAGGAAATTCTTCAAAACACGATGAATTTTATTCCACTTTTAAAAATACTATAATGGGGTGGAATTTATTTATATAGAAGATAAATCATCATAATGGTTTTCTAAGGGATAATTAGGCTCATTTGGGTTAGTCTAATGTAATTTTAAATAAAATTATTCTTCAAAATTTATGGAATTCATAATGAAAACTCTATAAGATTTTATATTAATTAAATAACCATTGACAATTACTTCCTCAATTTTGGAACAAAATTTATCCAAGTTATCCTTAATGTTTTGTATAAAGTATTCAAAATAACAAATCTAATGTAATTAAAATTAGGTTTATTATTATTCCACAACTCATATGGGATACCCATAAGGATAAGTATAATTATGACAATGTTAATAATATAGAAACATGTATTAACATCTTCTTTAAAAAATAGATACTATATTCATACACATTTAATGAAGTCTGTTCTATCTCTTGTATGGTTATATTTCTTCTTTTAACAACTCCAAAAAAAATTGGTGTCCCATAGTTATAGAAGTAATGAGTGAGTCCATTTTATGAGCTATGTAATTAAAAATATTTATTCTCAAACTCATGACCATGGTCACTTCTTAAGGTTTTAATCTAAATTCTATAAATAATTTCTAAATACATAAAATACATAGTAATATAAGAACATGTTTCCCTTTTCTGGGCTAGAAAATATACCTTTGTAATAAATGAATAGTCATCTATTATAAAATAATCATCGTTCATCCAAATAATACAAGAAACTATAGAATTTACAAACAAATATATGGGAACCAACATGGGAGGTATATAAGTTGATGCTTATATCATTATTTAGAGAAATTATTTTTGTTTATCTTTTTGATATGAGTTACAGATTTTATCATTTAGGAACTCATGTTTAGGTATATCCATAACTAAACCGTTCCAAGATAGATTCATAAGTGAGTGAAATTTTCAATGGCCTAGTCTTCCTAGCAAGGAAAAATTACTTATTAATGGAAATTAAGAATTAATGGTTTTGAGAAACTAATGAATTTAAATCTACAACATAATAGTTTTCATTTCTAACGTATGTAAAAAAAAATTATTTTTATAATCATAAATATTAGAAGCATCATTATCAAACATAACATAAAAACTATTAACACATAATTGATAAATGATAAGTGGATTATATTTTAAACCACCACCATATAAATCATTAGAAATTAAAAATGTATTTTTATTACTATTTTAACCTACGTTGATGATTTTTCCATTTTCATTATCAATAAAGGTGACCTGACCATGATCATCCTTAATAAGGCTCTTGAAGATAGAATAGTCTCCTTTATTATTTCTTTGAAACCCACTATACATGTACCATATAATTCTAATAAAGGCATCCATGAATTTTCACAATAAAAAACGGTTAAAGAGGAAAATTATTTTGGAACCCAAATCTATTTGGGTCCTGAAATTTTATAAATAATGGTCTTACGAACACACATTTTCACTATGGGTTTTCTATAAATAGATTTTAGTCTTTTAGAAATAAAAAAATATTGATGGTACTTTTTGAAAAATTTCTGATAATATATATTTAGTTTTGGATTTAGGAACAATATTATTCTTAGTTATTTCCTCTTTCCAGTTTCATATCCTATCCCAATAACATGTTTTGGTTAAAATTGCATTCACTATATTTGTGTCTATTTCTCTCTAACATTTGTAAAATATTCAAGGCCTTTCATCAATTTATAATTACATGGTTTAAATTCATTTTTTCCCTTGATCAGCCAAACATTTTTCTCCTATTTTATGGGAAAACCATATCTACAGTTTATAGTCAGAGGATTTTGTCCTTTCAAAACATTGTATTTATCCTTTAACTTATTAAATGTTTCTTTTATAATATTTCAATTGTAAAATAATTCTTAATTTGACATATTTTCATTATCATTGTTTTTTTTCTGACTTATCTGATACATAAGACTCATGCACATGAAAAATACCAAAAAAATTGGGTTAATAAGATACCAAATTGACGTCATTCATAAGAAACATATCTTCACTCTCCTCCGTTTCATTAGGTGAGGAATCTGAGTCATGTGAGATATCTTCATATGCAATCCAAATGGCATTCATGGAATTCATCTATTTTATATCCTTATATATATATATATATATTTTTTTTTTTCTATTTCCTCATTGTATTTTCATATTTTATGTGACATTTTATTTATCTTTCATATAAAACAAATTCCTTTTTATATTCATTCATTTTCAGAAAATTTCATATATTATCATAATTTCCATTATTTTTTGGTTTTGTGAAAAAAATTTCATTCTCTAAAATTTTATAAACATTCGGGTTAGATGAGCCATTTCCTTTTTATAAGAACCCAAATATCATTTCAGGAATGTTTTTCCTTTTTTGGAGTTTTTGAGAAAAATGAGTTTTCTGGAAATTTCATATGTACATGTCATGTACATTCTTAGTTCACACGGTGTACTCTTTGCCTGGCCTGAAGCCGTGTGTTGGACGTGTTCGGGCCACACACACGGTGTGTAAGGCTGAGGTGGAGGCTGGTTATTTCAGAGTATGGAAATTTTGAAGTACACGCCGTGTACTCCAAAACTACACGCCATGTACTTTTTTTCATTAAACGGGCCAGGGTAACGTCTAACCCCCATATCCATCTTCTTCTTCAAGTTTCGACCATCTGAGAGAGACTATACTGCCAGATCTTCGACGGACGACTGCCTCGCCGTCCGTTCTCCAATTCGAGCATGGCCAGTTGCGTTGGAATCGAAGCAATGAGTTCTTCCTTCTACTTTAGCCTTGTTTCATGATTCCTCCTGGTTTCCAAGTTATCGTAGGATGAAAATTTTGTGAGTTTTCTCAGATCTATGTCGTTACAAGGGGAATCTGTCGTCGAGGTTCACGTATATCGATCTCCTAGGATCGAGGTAGGTGGTTTGTGCCTTTCCATTGAATGTTGATGAATATTATCTGCAAATTCCACCAATACCTGTGAACGGGGTATTGCATGTTTCCTGTTTTTTCCTTGTTGCTTGCCTGATTTTCTTGATTACATTAGTAGAGGTTATTACATGTGATTATAGTATTTTTTTGTGCTCAGTTTTCTTTTCCATGCCCTGCTATAGGATTGTGGACTGTTGTTTTACTGTTCTTGTTGATCCTTAGTTGATAGACAAGTAGTTATTGAGGTTTACTTGGACGATATACATGCCCTGAGCGTGTTTAGTTATACTCTGGACTGAGAGAACCAAGAGTAGTAGACCAAAAGAAGAATTGACGAAAGGGATTCTCTAGTGTGTCTTTTTAATCACGATGTTGGAACAAAGGGAGAATTGACGGAAGTGCTTCTCTAGAGAGTCTTTAACTACGCTATGGTACATATGGGGAATTGACGTTGAGTGCTTTCCCAAAGAGCCTTTAGCAAGATATGAGACTATAGGGGGAATTCACGGTGAGTGCTTCTGCAGAGAGTCTGCTTAATTACGTAGCTGATCCAGAGGGGTGAGACTGTGTGTGCTTCCCAGAGGGTTTCTAGTACATAGAGGTTTTACCATAGGGGTTAGACTGTGAGATCTACCTAGAGGGTTTAATGTTTCTTCATTTGTTGCTGGCTGTTTACTTGTGCACTTTGTTTGCTAGAACTATCGATTGTAGCTTCTTGTACTTTTTTGTTTACTGTTTCTTGTTTTATTGCTGCAATGTATTCATTGACTATTAGGCACAGATCATTGGGTGGTTGCCTACTGGGATTGTATCTCACACCCAGTTTGGGCCTTGATTTTGTGCCCAATAAGATTATATTGCTGCAGATATATATAAGGGAAAGCTCCCTTCTACATCAGGATCTTGATTGCACCGGGAGTTGGGGAGCATGGGACCGAGCCATGGCTCGCTATTCGGAGGATCTTACGTTGTTTTTATTTTTCACTTGGTTTTATTTGTATTTCAGCACGTTGTTCTATTTGCTGTTTTCCTTAGATACTTGTACCTGCTGCATCTTTGTCATCATAGTTATATATATATATATAATTTTCTTCCACTATTTGGTTTCTGTTGTTATGCATATTGTTTATAGTTTCTTCTATTATTGTTGTTTTCATACCTTGTATACCTTACTGAATGAAGGCATAGTTTCCCCACCTACTCAAAAAGTCCCTCGCAGCTAGTCGGTAGCCTCTGGCATTCGGGGAAACGCCCTTGAGGTCTTGTGGCGAACCAGGTACGGGCAGCAGTGGAGGGGATCCGGACTCGGGACGTTACAAAGTGGTATCATATGAGTTCTTTTCTCTTGCTTTACTGTTTGGAGACTTTATCCAGGGATAAGACAGATTCAGTACTTGGTATTAATATGTGCTCTGGAGTAGCTAACCCGTGTATAGGGAAAGTCCATACTACCTCGTTAACGGCAGTTTTCTGGTTTTGAGTATTATGGTTGATATGTTTTCACCTAGAGTGATTCACATGACTTGTGCAGTTATTATTTTGATATTTCGGTTCTATTTCTATCACAACCAAATGATATAAGGGTATGCCATCCATGCTTCATATAGGAACTTGTAGAAATCATATGTCATTTATTCTTTCTAGGCCATCTAGGGTGCATTAGCGATTGCATGCTGTTGTGATAGGCTCTGTGTAGATTATGCATGCTGTTGTAATCGATGCTTGATAGATTCTCTGCTATTGTGTTAGAAAACTATTTTTTTGTTCTTTGCTTATATTGAATACCTAATTTCGGTTCATGAGGTGTTATGGGCCCTCACGGATCATAATTTGGCACCTTTCCCTTGTTTTTAGTGTTTCTGGAATTCTGTGCAGTTTCTGAGCTTCTGCCCAGAAAAACCCAGAATACACGGCGTATAGTTTTTGGATACACACCGTGTAGTTTTCAGGCCATGTCACTGACCATGTGAGCAGAACATGGTGTCGTGGGAGTAACTTCGGGAACACGCCGTGTACCAGTGGTACACGCCATGTGAGTTTGGAGCCATGTACCCGACCATGACACTAACAAAATGTGTTGGGGAAGCTCGTGTAGAAAACGTCGTGTCCATAGGGAACATGTCGTGTAGTCATGTCTAGGTACCCAGCCGTGTCACCACCAACACGGTCCGATGTGACCTTCCTTTCTACACGCCGTGTCTGTTCGGAACACGTCGTGTAGTCTTGTCCAGGTACCCGGCCGTGCAACACACAACATGGGACGGTGTCGCCTTCGCCTATGCATGCCGTGCTTGTTCGGAGCACACCGTGTAAGGATTGGCCGTGTAGACGTCCGTGTGCTTAACAAAAAAGGCCGCCGAAGCCTTGTCTGGTGCACGCCGTGTTTTTTTTGAACACGCCGTGTAGTTTCAGGTTGAGTCGGACCTTGTGGGTTATCCGTGTAAGGAGACTCGGGTAGGGGAATAGTTTTCAAGTACATTCCATGTGTGGGGGTCAACACGCCGTGTAGTTTTTAGTGTACAAGACTTGTACGGTAGGGGTACACGCCCATGTCAATGGTTTCAAAAGACACGCCGTGTAGTTTTATACACACCGTGTAGTCGTGTTTTTCAATCTTTTGTGTTTTCTTCCCATGTTCCCATTTGTTCTCTTGTTTTCTCTGTCCTTGTATTCTTGATTGAAGGTGTGCTTTTGATTTTTCAGAGTTATGCCTCAGAGACATCCTCCGGTCGTACATCTATTGTCGGGCAGTGATCAGACGCCGGATATGGCTGACCAAAGACTTCCTGTCGATCCCCCAGCCGAGCCAGATTTTGCACCGATTGTCGTACAAGTTGCAGGCGCTGATGCGCAGTTCAGGGAAGGATTCAGGAGGATGATGCAGGCCTTCCAGGGAGTACCGCCACCTGCCGCATCTATGGCATACTTGACGCGGGTTTTCCAGCAGCAACATCCTACCACGTTTTCAGGGGAGGGAGGACCTCAGGCTGCAGAGCCATGGCTGGAAACCATGCTGACTATATTCGAGCATCTGGAGACTCCTCCAGAGAGGCGGGTCAATCTCACCACCTACATTCTCCGAGACTCCACCAAGAGGTGGTGGGACGTGATCTCACAAGCGGGTCCGCAGCAGGCTATGACTTGGGAGGAGTTCTAGCGAGTGTTCTACGACTACTTCTACCTGGAGAACCTGATGGCCGATTGAGCCTGGGAGTTCATGATCTTAAAGCAGCGTACTCTATTGGTCACAGAGTATTCATCTCGTTTCACTGAGCTTCTGCGTTTTACACCCCTTCGGGATGGAAGTGTGGTGTTCTTGGCGAGGAATTTTGAGGATGGACTCAGGCGGGAGAACCGTTCACAGGTGAACATCTACCAGCTGACTTCCATTACTTCCATCATCAACCAGGCACTGATTGTGAAGCGAAATCTGAGAGACTCTGGATCTGCGAGCCATGGTGGTTCTGCTTCAAGAGCTATCTTTCCTTCAGATGACAGCATGAAGCGCCATAGGGAGCCTACGCGTGGTGATTCGAGGAAGCGAGACACATCACCAGGCAGTCTGGTGACATGCTACCAGTGTGGCCGGACAGGGCACATGAGGCTGCAGTGCCAGAGGGACCTAGTGGAGTTCCGATCTTGCAGCATGATGGGTCCCCTTAAGCGTTTTTTCCAGGTATTCTCACCAGCAGCAGGTGACCAGGGTTCTTCCATGACTCCTCATTCAGGAGCAGCGCCACCAGTCTTTCACCAGTCAGGTAACTGGAGTTCTTCCGGCCATTCGGGCCGAGGTGGAGGTCAAGGCCATGGAGGACAACCACCAGTAGGGCGGTTCAGCTCAGAGTGGTCAGCCATGGGCGCAGGGCCATGGTACATGCCAGTCATTCGATGTGGAGCAAACATATCAAGAGCAAGATCCTAACCCTTCTAATATTCGAGGTACGATTTTAGTAGCCTCAGTTTTATCATCATCCCTTTTTGATACTGGTGCTACACATATATTTATCTCTGTTTCTATTTTAGAGGGCCTTGGACTCTGCGTCTTTTCTTCTCCCGACTCTTAGACACTAGAGACACATTTGGGAACAAGGACATCTCGTGTACGCCGGTGTAGAGAGTGCCCTCTTGAGGTTGCAGGGTATCACTTCTTATGGGATCTCTATGTCCTAGAGATTAAAGGCTATGATATCATCCTTGGCATGGACTGTTTGATTCCCTTCCAGGCAGTCATCGACTGCTTTCGCCGCAGAGTGAGTTTCATTTCCCCATAAGGTGAATCTTTCCTTCATAGAGGCGAATGGGACGTTCAGGCGAGTAGGGTGGGACTCAATAATCTTGGTCTAGGAGGGGTGATAGACCAGATTTCTAGTCTTTATCTGGATGAGTAGGGGACTCCAAAGATGGACTTTCCTCCAGTGGTGGATCGCTTCAAGGATGCCTTTCCGGAGGACTTTTCGGGTTTGCCTACGGAGCGTGAGGTAGACTACTCTATTGAGCTCGTTCCAGGAGTGGCACTGGTGTTCATTCCTCCCTATAGGATGGCCACACCTGAGATGCAGGAGCTCAAGAAGTAGTTAGAGGAGCTACATGCTAAGCGGTTCATTCAACCCAGTACTTCTCTTTGGGGTTCGCCTGTTCTATTCGCGAAGAAGGCAGATGGTACCCTTTGAATTTGTGTGGATTATCGGAAGCTGAACCAGTTGACGGTTAAAAACCGATATCCTTTGTCGTGGATTGATGACCTTTTTGATCAGCTTCGAGGAGCCCAGGTGTTCTCGAAGATCTAATTGAGGTCCGGTTATCATCAGTTGCGTGTTAGACCATCAGATATACCTCAGACAGCTTTCAGGAGCAGGTATGGTCTATACGAGTATACAGTCATGCCGTTCAGTCTCACGAACGCGCCTATAGTTTTCATGGCACTGATTAATCGAGTGTTCCATCCTTACTTGGTCTCTTTAGTCTTGGTCTTTTTGGACGATATCTTGGTGTCCCCTCACACTCGACACGACCATGCCACACATCATGAGATCGTTCTGAGTACACTGAGAGAGAATCAGCTTTATGCTAAACTCTTGAAGTGCCACTTCTGGATGGATCAGATTCACTTCATGGGTCACGTCATCTCAAAGGTTGGAGTATCAGTGGACCTAGAGAAAGTGAGAGCTATAGTTTCCTAGGAGAAGCCGAAGAACTTCTTTGAGGTACAGAGTTTTCTATGGGTGGATGGATACTACAGACGTTCCATTCCTGACTTTTCTCATCTAGAAGCACCATTAACAGGTCTGACCAAGAAGGGGGCAAAGTTATTATGGTCAGATTCTTGTGAGTCAACCTTTCAGGAGCTGAAAGGAAGGTTGACGTTGGCACCGATACTAGTCTTTCCAGAGCCAGGCAATAGCTATAATGTTTACTGTGATGCTTCGGGTATCAGTCTGGGTGTTGTGCTTATGCAGGGAGATGGATTCGTTGCGTACAGGTCTCGGTAGTTGAGGCCACATTAGAGGAACTACCCTACGCACGATTTGGAGTTGGAAGCTGTTGTTCATGCCTTGCGCTATTGGAGACACTGCCTTCTAGGAGAGAACTTTTTGGTTTTCGCTGACCACAAGTGTCTCAAGTGTATCATCACACATCATGATCTGAATCTGATGCAGCACAGGTGGGTTGAGTACCTTCAGTCTTTTGACATCGAGATCACCTATACACCAGGAAAGGGGAATGCCATGACAGACATGTTGAGCAGGATAACTCAGATTCAGGCAGTTCATGAGGCCAACAGTGAGTTGTAGCTGATGGCTCTATTCTCTGAGATGCATCTGGAGGTGCATGACAGACGGAGACCAAATTTTCTATCATCTGTAGTTGTTACCTCCACGCTACTTTATCGGGTACGGATGAGGCAGCTATCAGACTCAGAAGGCTTAGTCCTGTGGGAGAGTGTGTCAGGAGGAGACCCTCTTCCATGTTGGATAGTGGGCGAGGATGAGATCTTGCGTTTACAAGGACGTGTATGGGTGCCAGCAGACATACGCGAGGAGTTGATGTGGAATTTTCATTCCTCTATTTGGCCAGTTCATCCTGGCATCACCAAGATGTATCAGGACCTTCATCGCCAATACTGGTGGCCAGGTATGAAGAAGGATGTCGTTGGTTTTGTCTTGAGATGTTCTAGTTGTCAGCAGGTGAAAGTAGAGCATCAGCGACCAACATGTGTTTTACAAAAGTTACCCATTCCGGAATGGAAGTGCAAAGATGTTGCGTTGGACTCTGCGACCGGGTTGCCGAGATCACCCCGAGGGAACGATGTTTTTTGGGTTGTCATCGATAGACTTACGAAGGTTGCTCACTTCTTTCCGATTAAGAATACCATCAGTGTTGATGATCTGGGATGAATTTACATCAGGGAGATCATTCGTCTGCATGGATTTTCACGCTCTATTTTATCAGACAGAGATGCACACTTTACATCTCGGTTCTGGCAGGGACATCAGATGGCCTTGGGTACACAGGTACATTTGAGTACCACATACCATCCCCAGACTGATGGCCAGTCCGAGCGCACGATCCAGGTGCTTGAGTATATGCTCCGAGCTTGCATCATTTACTATGGAGGTTCTTGGGAGAAGCATATTCCTCTGGTGGAGTTCACCTAAAACAACAGTTTCCAGACGACCATTCAGATGGAACCATACGAGGATTTGTACGGTAGGCCATGCTGATCACCCTTATCCTGGCTGGAGGTAGGAGAGGTAGCTTTGTTGGGGCCTCGTCTTGTTCAGGAGACATCAGAGTAGATAAAGATAATTCGGAAGAGGATGGCTACAGCACAGTCTCAACAGAAGTCTTATGCTAATCAACGGAGATGACCTCTGGAGTTCCAGGTCGGTGATCAGGTCTTCCTACGTGTCACAATGAGGTTGGGAAACAAAAGGATTCAGAGACAGGGTATGCTTTCACCATGGTATGTCGGGATGTTTGAGGTCTTGGAGAGAGTGGGGCCATTCGCCTATCGGTTGCAGCTACCTTAGAGATATCGGGCCATGCACGACGTCTTCCACGTCTCTCAGCTCCGACGCTACATTCAAGACCCGTCTCACGCCTTTCATCCCAAGGAATTCGATCTCGAAGTGGATGTGCTGTTCAAGGAGCATCCTATCCGGATTGCCGATCATAGTACAGAGGTTCTCTATGGGTGGTATGTTCCTCTAGTATGAGTGCTATGGAAGCACGAGCGAGTATAGGACGAGACCTGGGAGAGGGAGGTCGATGTTCGATCGCAGTGGCTGGAGCTGTTTAGGGTTTCTTCTTCTCCGTCTCATTAGGGAAATTTGGGGGTAAATTTATTTAAGGGGGGAATTTTGTAAGAACCCAGATCTCTTTTCAGGTATGCTGATCCTTTTTCTATAGTTTTTGAGAAAAATGATTTTTCTGGAAATTTCAGAAGTACACGTCGTGTACTTTCTTAGTACACGCCGTGTACTCTTTCCCCGGCTCGAAGCCATGTGTTGGCCGTGTCTGGGCCACACACATGGTGGGTAAGGCTGAGGTGGAGGCCGGTTATTTAGGATTACGTAAAATTTGAAGTACACGCCGTGTACTCCAAAATTACACACCATGTACTTTCTTTCTTTTTCATTAAATGGACCGGGGTCATGTCTAAGCCTCATATCCGTCTACTTCTTCAGGATTCAACCGTCCGAGAGAGACCGTACGACCAGATCTTTGATGGAAAACCGCCTCGCCGTCCGTTCTCCGATTCGAGCACAGTCAGTTGCGTTGGAATCGCAACAGTGAGTTCTTTCTTCTTCTTTAGCCTTGTTTCTTGATTCCTCCTGGTTTCCATGTTGTCGTAGGATGATCGTTTTGTGCGTTTTCTCAGATCTACGTCGATCCAAGGGGAATCTGTCATTGAGTTTCACATATATCGATCTCCTAGTATCATGGTAGGTGGTTTGTGCCTTTCCGTAGAAAGTTGATGAATATTATGTGAAAAATCCACCAATACCTGTGAACGGGGTATTGCATGTTTCATGTTTTTCCATTATTGCTTGCCTGCTTTGCTTGATTGATTTAGTAGAGGTTATTTCTTATGATTAGATTTTGTTTGTGATCAGTTTGCTTTTACATGCCTAGCTATAGGATTGTGGACTGTTGTTTAACTATTTTTGTTGAGCCCTATTTGATAGCCAAGTAGTTCTTGAGGTTTACTTGGACTATATACACGCGCTGATCATGTTTAGTTATACTAAGGACAGTGATAACCTAGAGTAGTAAATCAAAGGGATAATTGACAGAAGGGATTCTCCAGAGTGTCTTTTTAATCACGATGCAGGACCAAAGGGATAATTGATGGAGGGTCTTCTCCAGAGTATCTTTAACTACGATCCGGGCCACAAGGAGAATTGACGTTGAGTGCTTTCCCAGTGTACCTTTAGCACGATACGAGAATATAGGGGGAATTGATGGTGAGTGCTTCCCCAGAGAGTATTCTTAATTAAGTAGCTAAACCATAGGGGTGAGACTGTGTGTGCTTCCCAGAGGGTTGCTAGTACTTAGAGGTTTAACCATAGGGGTTAGAATGTGAGAGCTACCTAGAGGGTTACCTATTTCTTCATTTGTTGCTGGCTGTTTACTTGTGCACTTTGTTAGCTAGAACTATGGATTGTTGCTTCTTGTGCTTTTCTGTTTACTGCTTCTTGTTTTATTACTGCCATGTATTCATTGACTGTTAGGCATAGACCTTTGGGTGGTTTCCTACTGGGATTGTATCTCAAACCCTGTTTGGGCCATGCTTTTGGGCCCAAGTAGATTATATTGCTACAGGTATAGATAAGGGAAAACACTATTATACTTAAGGATCTTGATTTCACCAGGAGTAGGGGAGCATAGGACCAAGTCGTGGCTCACGATGATGAGGAGCTTACATTTTTTTTCTTTTGCACTTGGTTTCAGTTGTTTTTAAGCATGTTGTTGTATTTTATGTTTTCTTTAGATACATGTACCTGCTACATCTTTTTCATCATAGTTATATATATATATATATATAAACATTGCTTCCGCTATTAGGTTTCTGTTGTTATGCATGTTGTTTATCGTTTCCACTATTATTGTTGTTTTCTTACCTTCTATACCTAACCGAATGAGGGAATAGTTTCCCCACCGACTCACTATGGCCCTCGCTGCTAGTCGGCAGCCTATGTCATTCGGGGAAACACGCTTGTGGTCATGTGGCGAACCAGGTACGGGCACCAGGGGAGGGGCTTCGGACTCGAGACGTTACACTTTTCACTATTAGAATAAGAATCAATTGAACTCGAATATATATATTTGACTATTTATTTTTTATTTTTTCTTTTGTTCTCTAGGGGGTGTAATCTTGATTGATACATACTTCCTCTTAGGATCTTCTCATTCCTCATAATTTTACTATAGATCTTCTTCATACACCATTATATTTTGAATCTACTCTTTCACATACAGATTAATTATATCTCTTGATTCTCTTCTGGAAACTAATGTGCCACTCCACCTGCCATATAGAAATCTCAAAAATCACATTATCTAGTCCTTGTCAGATATATGATTCCCTAGTGAGATCATGGTATTGATAATCTCATTAATCCTAAGGTATATATCATAAATGGAATAAGTATGTTTCATTTTAAAATTATCATATTTAATATTATAGGTATTAATCCATATTTTTTTTTTAATATTATAAGTTCCTTAATGGGAAATATATAATGTATCCCAAAATTCAAATGCATTTTAAAAGCTGAGATTTTATTAAATTCATCATCAGTAGTGGAATAGTACATGGAATTAATAGATTTACAGTTACTATTATTTGATAATATTTTTTCATCATCCCAAGTTCTTATAAGAAGTATAAGGTATTAAATATTCATCTTATATAGTATACCAAATTTTAAATACTATTATCCCTATGTGCATTATGAGATTTATTTTCCATTGGGTATAATTTATTCCATTGATAAAATGAATTATGTTGGTATCATGACCTTTTTGATGATTATCCTTTTTATAAATCTAAATTTAGAACTAATTGAAATTTAATATCACTAAAGTACAACTAACATCACATTTGAAAGAATTTTGAAAAATTCAATAATAAAGAAACAGAAAATCCATTAATACAAATTACGTGTTAGAGTGAGTATCACACGAGGGTGTGTATTGATTTCCCAATATAAATTTCTCTAAAAAAATGGATTATTTTTTAACTCCCGGAAATTTTAGAATTATAGAATGTTTTAAAAAATAAGTAATATAATATATATCATGACCATTATAATCATTTTTCTAATGATCAATTCGGTCTCAGATGAATAATTTTTATAATTACTGAATCCTTTAAAATCAATTTAATTGATCAAAATACTCAATGAACATGAATTATGATAAAAAATCAAGGTATATATATATATTATGGTTAAAAATGATTCCAATTTTAAAGTAAAAATAATGTAAAACAAAAAATAAAACACCCATTGGAATGACTAAATCCTAGATGTTTAGTATTAAGTCGAGACTTATTACTCCCCAAATGGTGATCACCCACCACCAAGAAGTTAATATAAAATAAAATAGATGATCCACAACCTTGATCTTTTTTATATCATATTTTATAAGATTCAAAATCACACACTACCTCTTCCACAGTTATATGTTGGAGTAAAAAGAAACACGACGCACGTAGACCTCTACTTCTCTTATTAATAGGAGAATGAATTAAGAAATGCGTTTGTAAAGATATCTAGTATATTATATTTCATTGTAGGATATATGTGTGTGTGGTAAACCTGTGTAAACCCACACACTGGTCAAAATGAAATAAAAATAAAAAGAAATGAGAAATCTATGACTGTAGAGTGAAGAGATGCTCATTCATTTTCAATAAAGCTTCCGACTCTTGAGTTGAATTAACAATGAAGTTGGAGTAAGTTTCTCTTGAAATAAAATTAAAAATAGAGTGTTGTAACTCTTATTTTTTTTGACTCATAGAAGGTAATAGATATGGAGATTCTTAGGCTTCCTCTGTCGAGTGTTCATTGTAGGTGATATCATCAAGTTCGAAATCAGGGTCAGCTATTTAGCAATTAGTTATTTAGTAAATCATGAGATCTTTCTGTCCACAGTGTTTACACTATAATTATTACACAACATAATATATATGACTCTATGTGAGTATTGCATTATGGATTGTGCTCCACATTTATCAGGAGCAACAAGAACATTCGAATTAGCTACTACCTAATACAACTCGTTTTGACATGATTTCTAATAGGAATTTAAGATACAATCATTAAAATAGAAAATATAATTATAATTGATGAATATAGATGTTAAAGTAATAATTTCAAAATTAGTAATGTAAGAAAAAAATGAATGTTTCTTATGATTTGGTGGTGTCATGATCTGGCAGTTTCTTGCTTAAATGTATGTTGTTATGGTGGCATGACAATGGTGGTATGCTCATCTGGCTGAATGACAGTGGATGTATATTATCCATATCCATTTTTTGGAGTTTCCATGAGTTGCGGTGCATGCTCTGATAGTTTCATTGAAATGGATAAATTTCATGTTAGTGGTATGATACTGATAGTGGGACATTGAAGATGCCTCATATCATGGTATCTTATAGATATACATATTTGTTTTCCATTGGCATGATATCCGGGTAGTGTTTCAATTGACTGTGTATCATAATGTCGATTTAACAGTCTAGCAGAATGACAATCTGATAGAGTGATATCTGGTGGTATCTCAGGCATATTGATTTTTATGATGGTGGCGTGTCATGGATAATGGTGTCTCAAGTTAGGGGTTATGCCCCCAACGATGTCTCATAATGTAAGAGTTTATCACCAATTCATAGGATACATATTTCTAATACGAAAACTTGAAATTCAACCATTTTGAAAATATAATTTTGCGATCATTAAAACTACATGGTCAACAAAAAACTATAAAATCTAATTTTAGTAATGGTTGTATTTCATATATGTTTTATTTATGTTAGGATTTATATTATTTAAATATCAACTAGACATTGTATTATTAATATTAGTAATATGAAATCATTATAAAACTAACCACATAAAACATACACAATATGTGCAGAGTCGATATATTGGTACCGGAAAACATATTTTTCATTATCCTAATTTTAAAAAATCCTCAGAATTATTATTAATCTCCCTAATAAAGTATAAATAATTTCATTATAATTTTTCTCTAATTATATTATTACAAAATAATATCTTCCATTTCCATAATCATTCATATAATGTTTCATTTTCTGGTTGGGTATGTTTAACCACCTACATTAAAAATACAATAACATTCCATAAATAGTGGATTTGGAAACATAATCATGAGTATTAATATTTAAAAAATTATAATTTTTTAAATGGTAATATGAATATTTAACGAATTAATAGATTCAAATCCGTTTTTTTGTAAAAAAATATCCAAAACATCATCATCACTGACCTCATCAGCACAAATAATTACTAATATAGTTTTGAAATAAAATTATGACACATTAAGAATAATTAAAATGAATAAATTTTAGTATCATGTATGTCCTATGGATGATGTAATTTGTTAGAATAATGAATAATAAGACCACCCTTATGTTACTAGTTCAAAATGATCAGGATTACTCACACCAAACTTTTAAAATATATTATAACTAAATAATATACATATACAAAATAACTATAGTCGGATTTTATGAAATTTCATGGTTAGGAATATTATTATGACATAGATTACTAATATATTTTTTTATAGAGGAGATTAAATCAGTTTAATAGATTTCATGAATCAAGGTAAGGGGATTATTGTGTCAAACATAAATTTATGAGAAAGATTTATTATTATGAACCGTGATATTTTTAATATGGTTTCATTAAAACATTAATTATATAATTTACCATATTTCATAAATTCAAGGGATTTTTATGATCCATATGATTTTATTTTTTTCAAATGGCTATCAATTCAAAGATAAAAAAGTTGAATGTGTTTTTGTTAACTCAACTCCATTGGTTGAGTTATAATTCTTATGATGAACTTCTTCTAATCTTGGATGATTCCACCTTAAGAATTTATTTGATTTTACTATCTCTTGTTATTTAGGGTGAATTATTTTTATCAAAAATATTTTACCTTGATTAATCTCTTCCACGAAAATTATATTATTGTTAAAAATAATTCCCATAGTTTAAATAAATATATACACTACTTGTATATATTTTATTTTACCTCTAATTTTGTTCTTTATAATTGAAAACATAACTGTGTGTTGTCATATGTGAGCTCCATATTTCCATTCAACACATTAAAAAATTAATTTTTGTTATTCCTTTAATGATGTGGGTTTTTGGACAAGTTATTCTCAAATATTAAAAAGGTTTTCCAACCTTCAGAAATAAAAACTTTTTCATCCACCTTGAAATTTTTTTGATAAAAATTTTTAATTTTGAAGGTATTTCTTTTTTATGTTTCATTTTAATAATTAATTTTGTGAAATTTATTAGCTTCACCATTTTAAAATTATCTTTTGATAATGACTCTTATACTTTCCTTTTTGAGATAATGTTGAAATTGTTTTTTAAATTCAATTTTTATAATTTTCTTCTTTGTGAGCACATATTTAACATATTTTTATATTTTTGTAATAAAACATCTTCTCTCTGGATTCATGATTTCTCAATGAAATTTTTAATATGATAATTTTATGAATAAATATTTTCAAATTCATATTTCTTAGTTCCCATGAAATTTTGTTCATTCTTCTCAAATAGGAATTTTATATCTATGTTAACACACTGTACTCATTACTATGTCATTATATTATGATTCCAACCCCCTTATTTCTCTGTATTCTGTATGATTATGTTTTGTATTATCATTTAAACCATTTACTTCTTATGTAAAATTATACTTTTATATAATGGTGTATGATTTATTAATGTGTAAAACATAATTTTAAACAGATCATGGGTTCTCCTTGATTGTACTCCATAAATTTTTTTAAATAAATAATAAATAGAAATATTACAATTATGATACCATGCCAACATGACATTGTTATAGTTTTTATACCATGGGTGAAAAACCATGGAAAGGTTATTTTACACCACCTTATTGGTGATATCGGTTAACATGTTTAGGAATGTCTCATATTTATCTTATTTCTATATTTCAATGTCATTCATCTTGAAACTTTTATCATGATAGGCCTCATGTGATTATATTCAGGTTAGTAGGATCATATTAATATTATATTCTCTATGTCATACCCATAATATGTCCTAATGTTATTGTTTATCCCCTACAGATCATCTTAGCCAACACATTTCATATGGTTTTGTTTCCCCAGGTTACGAAGTAATGTAACATTTATTATGTGTCTCAAAGAGTATCTTGTGTGAAATATTTGTCGGAGGTATTTAAATATTTTTATATATTGTATATTTTATTATATGTTTAGGAAAATATTTTTTAGTGAGAAAAATCTTTGGTTTTTATTAGTTAATGTCTTGTCTACAACCTCTAAAACAATAATACTAAATGGAATTTTGAATGTATGTAATGAATAAAATTATTTATATCATATATATAAGTTGAACCCATCGATGGTATTTCATAGTTATCTGACTATCATATCACTATTACTAATGATCCATGGACAATTCAAATTTTTCAAACACATATATTTAATTTCAATGATTTTTACTGCCACCATTTCACCATTTTCTAGTAACTTATCAAATATTTATATAATAATATAATTTTTCTTTAATTTTTAACTGACTTAAAACATTATTAAAATTATTTTTTATTAACTTTTTAATTATTGTTGAATGGATTTAATTTAATATTTGGGATTTTTATGTTTTTTTGCGATGATTAGATGTTGTTTTAAAATACTTGAAGTAGATCTAAATCAATACCATAGGGCCTGAATTACAAATTTTTCAGAAGAATGGTAAACGACATAATTGTTAGGATATCAGGATAAACATAAATCTTTTCCAATATAATTTTATGGATTTAAGGATGAATGTGTGTCTTTTTCCCTGATCTTATAGTTTTTAATTCAAGCATATTCCTTTTTTATCGATCGTATCCCATCATCAGTCGTCCTATGTCTTTAAACTAAATTATTTTGGGTTAATAATAAGGATTTACACAAGAAATTGAAGCACCTATTCCTATATTTTTTTTTTCAATTTATGTATTTTAAAATATTTATGATAACATTAAAACATAACTAAAAATTTTAAAATCGAAGGAAAATTCAGAATACATTATAGGATATCTAAGAGAACATCAGGATTCCATTACATCACTCATGTGACCAACTAGGGGCTACCACATAGATATTTTCATGACTGATATTTCTAATGGTAAAAATAAGTAATGATTATGACTTAGTAGAAAAAAATATGAAGGACAAGAGTTCTATGAGGAAATGAAAATGAATTTAATGATTAAAAAAGATGAATATTTTAGAGGATTAACCATGAGAATTTAAATAATGGAATTATGCATCCATATGAAAAAAATATGTAATAGTAGTATAAGAGGTTATTTTTTATACAAGAATGATTGGGAGAACTTCAAGTTAATGTTTTATAAATTAGTTAGGCTATATTAGTGGATGAGTGTCTGGAAATTATTAGCCCATGTGTGGGGGTAGTTAAGAGCTCTCAAATTCCCTTGGAACTCCGACACAAGATTAGGATATTCCAAGGTAAATTAGTGTGTGAATGTGTGATTTTTAAAAACATGAGGAGGGAGGTTAGCCATGGAAGAATCATTATTATATCAATATCCACATTATTCTTCAGGAAATGGTGTTTATATAAATCAATTGTGAATTCATTCACTAATAAATTAACCATGGAAGGATGTAAAACCATTTCAGGACTATAAAGACAGTGAATTTGGTAATAAAACCATTACATAATCACTTTTATCTTCTAATATTAAAATTTTCATTTTATTTCAATCATTATATTCAAAATATAAAACCCTATTTAAAACACACATTTTTATTAAGTGAAAAATAATTATCAAATTTACTTCTATCTAGGATAAAAATAATGTTACCCACTATTTATTTATTTAAATTAGGATATATATATATTTTCACTCTAAGATAAGATGTGTTTAAAAAATTTCTTCATTAGAAAAGGATATATTACTACAAAACACTATATTTTAAATTCCATGACATAGTAATCTAAATAACCATTTCTTGTTTTTCATCCGAAAAGAAATTTTTTTATCAAAGGTATGAATCATGAATTGGAATAATTTGAGTAAACTATTCATATAAAATCAAGTGAATGTTCATGTGTTCGATCTAAGCATGTCATGAGGGGTGTAAATCACATCCAAACCCTCATAGACCAATGTGGAAATAAAATTTTTAATCCACATAACTAAAATTATATTCCTAAATTAGAAAATTATATTTAATTAAAAATTCTTCTGATCCAAGTGATTCCCATTTTTTATGGTATTTTTCATGAGGACCCAAAGAGGAATATTCCTGAAATTACACATGTAAACCAATAATGGTACTAACCCTCCAAGGATGTTTCATTGATATTTCTTAAGATACAAAGATGTTTGGAAAGAGTTAGAAGAAGAATGGGTCGAGCTAAATGTAAAAGTATACAACATAGATATATAAAAAATGGATGTTATTTCCTAATGTGAATGACCTTTGATTGTGACATGAAAGGTCATTCTTGGGTTGAGGTTTCAAATGGATAAGTTTTTACCTGATTCAATGATATTCTAAAGTGGGTAGTTCATGATATCAAAAGGAGGATTCGTTACATGATTGTGTTTTATATTGAGGCCCCTTGAATTTATGTATGTTTTTATTGAGGTTTGATTCAAACCTTTCATATAGTGAAACGAGTTTCCATGATAGAAAAGGTAGTTTCATAGCCTGAATGGGTTTTTCATCTCGAATTTTTATAACTTTAGGAACAAAAATGCGGTTATATTTTCACTTTATATTCCCTCAAAACCTAGGGTTCCTAAGGTCTATATTTTGGATCACATTGAACCCCATTTTCCTTACCTTTTATCCCTAGTTTTAAATATCAATATCCCTTCATCCAAGGTTGATTGTGGAAACATGTGAGATTTTTTCTTGGTAATTATATTAATTTTTCTTCTATCATGAGTAGTTGTTTTCAAATCATCATATGTGGTATGGTATTTATAGACTTCTCCTATATCATCAACAATGATATACATGAATAAGCCATACATGGTCTTCTTTTTTACCATATTTATTCATCTCCTTTTGTGATGGTCGACGTTTCTTAATGTGTGTTCTTGGTTTATAGGTGAGGAAATGAAAACCAGAAAAACCATAATTGAAGAATGAAATAAATCATAGATAATAATTGAAATGCGGTTATTACAAGGGGAATGTTATAATAATTAAACCTATAGTGTTGTTTTTGTTATGAACTGATTATTATTGATGTGATTTGATTTGTTGTTCCCAATTAATATTGAGGAAATAGTTGTGAATTAAAGAATTAAAGGTGTGTGATAATTTTATTGAAATGATTTGATGTTGATAGATTCTTGTTGAATTGTTGATTAATGAGGTAACTGTTAATGGGAATGTGGAATATGATGAATAATGAATGGATGCGTCCCTAAATTAGATGAAGATGGAAAATGGGTAATTGATGGGGATATTAAATATGTGGATTTGTGGAATGGGTTGGTGAAAAATTATAAATTAATTAGAATTTTTTTAATAAATGTTAAAATAGATTGTGAGAAGTGAATAATATACAGGAATGAGGTAGTTAATAAAGGTATGATGATGGGGTGGATATGAACTATTTGTTAATGAACTGAACAGATTGTTAAATTAAACTAAATAAGTCATGGGAATGGTGAATTGGTTTTACATAATGAGAATACTAACACAAATATGAGCATAAAGGCCCAGTTAAGTGACATTTTTTATGAATTAAATGATGTGGAAGTATGAGATTGTTCTTTTTGTGGATTGTCTTTACGAAATATGGTTTTGTTATTGATGAAAACATTTTTGTGAAACTCTTTTCTGGAAAATTTGATTTATTTTATTATTATTAAATATGGAGGTGGTTTTTTGATTGATAGTGACAGAAATAATGGATGGGGGTTTAATAGTTTCCCAAAACAATTAAATATATAACTATAATAGATTATAATGTAATTATATATAGTGAGTGAAATGTCCATGACATGATGTGAAGTATAATTAAAATGAAATAACACCATGATTTTTAGTAGTTCAGATCCAAAATATCCCGGTCCAATACTAAACCTTCTTTACTTATCAAGAATATTTGTACATACTATGAATATAACCTTTATTGTGATTAGAACATTATTATTGAAACTTCCTTTTATAAGAACATAATGGAACAACATAGTCTTTTACATGATACCAAACCAGAGTTTGATAACCAAATTTTATCATGAGTGAAAAAATAAAACACTTTTTTTTGTGGCGAAATAAACAGAAAATGAAATTCTTTATTACGATTAGTAAAATAATTGGTGACACATATGAAAAAGAAACAGAAGAATAAACATTACATAAAGAAATCCGAAACATATATAAATTAATAAATGATAATTTTTTTTGATGATATTGAATATTGATTATCATTTTTCACTTCATAGGAACAATGCAAAATTTTTATGTTTTTATATGATCACAACACGAGTAAATAGTGGAAAATATTTCATGAAAAAATGAGAGTATGACGAATTATATACTGTTTTAATCATGAAGAATATATCAAATAATCATTACTGTAATTATTTTTATACCATAATATGTATGCTAGGTCATTAAAAAAAGTTATTTATGATCTTTTATGTGTCCAATTTCATCCTGATAGTTGTTAGTATATTACAATAAAATAATGTCATTATTACCTTAAATTGAAAAAGTCACACAAAATAATACAAAATATCATGCTTTTTTATTAATTCATTAGATATTAATTTAAAATAATTATAATATGTGCAAAAAATGTATACAAATCATATTTAAAAAATATTTGAAATAAAAAATTCAACTTATAGATTATTAACTTAGTAAAAAATTTGTAATACACAAAATTGAGTGAAATATTACTACATGTATCATATGCAGAAAATAATTATTACAATTATTTTTTAAACTACCTAAATTTTTATATTGACAAAATAAAATAAAACATTTAAAATAATATTTATTTGATAACATCAAATAAAAATAATCAATAGAAATTTTTAAAACAAATTTTTTACCTAACAATGGATTACAAACATGTGGGTATATTGATCTAGCATTGGTATCCAATGGTGTATTAATCTACCATTTGTGTCCACTAGTGGATTGGTATTCCATTGATGCTCAATGTTGGATTGATCTATTTTTGATTTAAAATAGTGGATTAATTTACTATTAGTAAAAAGATAAAAACCTAAAATTATTAAATTGGGAAAAAACTAAATAGATTTCCTGAAACATTCAAAAACAAATGGCAAAGGAAGATCTATATAAGAGAATTAAAATATTTCTACCACACCTTTATTCATCCAGTAAAGATACCCATTAGTGATGGTGATATATCAAGTGGTGTACAATAGTGGATTGATCTTTTATTGATTTTAGATGGTGGATTGATCTATTTGTGGAGTAAAAACTACCAATAAATGACTCATTGAAGATGAAACTTGTAAAATTATACACACAAATAAATTTCTACAATGAGACAGTGAAAATTAGATCTTCCAGTGAAGGATATATATCTAGTGTGTGAAATTTACTAGTTGTTCTCAATCTATATTTGGTATTTAATCTATCATAGGTGTTGAATCTAATGATAGAGACAAAATAACAATTAATTGATGTGATCTACTTATGTATTTCAATATATTTACAATGTTACCAACATTTTTCAGTGATAAAATATATGTTGTTTATTGAATGGTAAATAAAAAATTAAAAAATAACAACCTTTTAAATAATTAAAAACATCGATGATGAATCATAGGATGTGTAAAACTAGTACTGTAGGCCAAGAAATTGGGTGAGTAGTTCAAGAGATGGTGGAAGATTTAATATGCATGCATGCCTGGCCACTATATATGGAAAATTGAAGAACACATGAAATTGGAAAAACTAAACTGATTAAATTATTGGACTAAGACAATTAAGAGAGATCAAAAATAATATATGAATGGATAAAAATGTGATCAATAGTTTAATGTGGTTCCAATCAGAGGGACTAAACACTATATAAAATTATTAAAACACAATCTTGTCCCACATCAATTATGGGGTGCAGTGGTTTACTATTACAACAATCTGGCCATGGCTTCATATTTTTTGAATTAGAAACCCAGGATCAACAACATTTCATCACACACAAATGACAGTATTCATCCCAATGGGATTTCCAATCACAATCCATGAGACTTATGGGTATGATAAGAGGGCCTTATACATGGTCCATGTCACACCAAACATGCACTATGAGTCGGTAAAGATCCATTTACACCATGTGGGATACCTATGGTAAGCTCCCTCACAGGGTTGACCCCTTTGGTTACCCTATGTGTGGTTAGGGGATTGCCACGTTGTCTCCTAATGATAGTATAAATTTTTTTTATGAAATAGTTAATACACAAACAATATTAACATCCATTAAATGTATAAAATATAACAATAACTATACATATAATATTTTTAATGAATGTAGTCAAATTTGATCAATTTTTATAAATAATTTCCAATTTAATTAAATTTTATGAGATAATAAATTATGAAAATAATGAACACCATTAAATTAATAAACACAAATTCAAATACTAACAAAATTCTGTTTTTTAATAATTTCAAAAAATAATATTTATTAAATTTTAAATATAAATCACCCAATTTTTGATATTTGTAAAAAATAAAATTTGAATTTATTCTATAAAAGATACTTCCTTTTAATCAAAATAAACATAATTTGTAACACCCCAAGATTTCATAGTGTGTTATTTCTTCAAAATAATTCAATAACTTGCACTACACGCAACACTGAGTTCAATCACACCATGACTTACATAGAAAAAGAGCCATTAAAAGGGGCCATGAATAGCATTAACTAAATTTTAAACTTTATATAATCCTTATAATTTTAGAATCCATATTATGAGTTTCTTAGTCATAATGCAAGAACAGATTCATTTTCAGTATTACACTTTTATCAACTTTTAATAGTGAAACCTTTTTAAATACAATATTTTATACTTTTTGACTAAATGGGGACATCAAAAAATTTAAAATGAAATATCCCAAGCTTACACGGTACACTTTCCTTTGAATAAAACAGTAGCGTGTGTTGTACGCAACTTCGAGTTTTAACACACACCACAACCGATCAAACTAGCCGTTATGAATAGTAATACCTAATTTTTGAAATTATATATATATTATATTTCAAAATTGACTTCATTTTTGGATTCGGAATATCGAATTTAGCCTAAGGTGAAATTTTGGTACTTTTCGGATAACTTTCATATTTTGATGAATAGTGAAAATTACTAAATTTTAATTAAAAACAACTTTTTTAATCAAAATAATTAATAGTGATAAATTGTGAATTTGAGTGGTTTTAAAGTATATTTAGAATATATTTTTACCATTTAATATAATGTTGGTCATTGGACATAATTTTACAATTAAACCGAACATAAACAAGTGTCAATCTTTTGATATTTATTATCTCTTAAAAACACGCTTTTTGTTTTAACAGCGGGAATTAATTTTAAATTATTTTCTACCACTTATGTGTTTTGAATTTAGGAAAATGGATTCCATATTTGGAATCAGGATGTTCAAATTGTGTAAATAGGTAACTTTTATTTTTAGACATTTTGAATAATTACCGCGGTAAATATTTTATTTACCATGGTTAAGGGTAAATCCGGTAAATAAGGGTTAAAAAAATAATATTATAATAATACTAAATTACCCTAAAACGTGTCTTAACCCTATTGGTTGATACATGGTCGACCATGGGAATATTTGGGTCTATTTTGGGACCCCATGGATCCACTTGTAAGTGATAATGACACTTTATTTTAATTAAGTTAAAATGAATACAAAAATGACACAAGCATATATCTTTTATCAAAAAAATTTTTACATTAGGTTATATATTTTGGATTTTAGATTATAAATATTCATTAGAAAGATAATAAGATTTCCTACATAATTATATTTTATTTATAATTTTTAGACATTATATAATATATTTTATTTATGACACAATGATGATGCAGTAATTACTATAATAGTGAAAAAAATAAAATAATTGATATTATAAATACCCAAATAAATATAATATGAAACTTTTAATGAATTAAACTAATTTTCTAGAATAATATGATATATTAGGATTGATTTAATTGACTTTTTTGAAGTAATCAATCTGTTATGAGTTTCACAAAAATCAACTATTGAATAGTGTCAAAATTGACATAAAAGAGTTCTCAAAACAAATATTATATTATTAATTGATATTAAATTCCTAAAAATCTAAGGTTCGTCCAAGAGACTTATATTATGATAGGTTAATCATTAATGGACCACTTGGGGGTCGCTTGGATGTATATAGTATGTTTATTAACCATATTATATAAAAATACAAAGAGACATTGTAAAAGTGAAACTAATTAACATAGAGTTAATACTTAATGATAAGGTTAATATAAGTACCCAAACCTGTCTAAATTCTATTAAATGAGTTTTTTTCGACCTATCCCCACCTCATCCTTTGAATAGTAAACTTTGGAGCCTTTGGAAACCGGATATGAATTTATTATAAATTAATATTTCTAGCTTTTCCAAAGGTGCCCCTCACCCCTCTTATAAAAGGGCACTCCTCCTTCTCATTTCCTCACACCTCTCAAGCCACTTGGCTCGTCCAAACTCTGCCCAACTAAGCTCCCCACATCCCTATCCTCCTCCTTGAAGCTTCCCCTTAGGCAGAAAGCATTTCAATAAGTCCTTTGGTTCCAACCAAAGTGAGTTACCTAAATTAAAGGTAACGATTTCTCTTAAATTATTTTCATTTATTTTGCTTCTTCAACCCCCAAAATCTTTTTATTTCCTTTCTTTTGTAACAACAACAGTATACTCAATATACTAGGATGTTGTTATAAGAAGGATTCAAACTACACATACACACAACTCCATCTAACGGATGATGAACATAATGTTTCTGTGGATGGAAAACTAACGCCTCACGAAACGATGATTGTTCAAATACATCTTACCACCTCTAATGGTGGCCATTATGATGACACTGTAATTAAATATGATATTAATGACATATATTTTATATATAAGCTTCTGTAATTCCATTTTATTTCATACCATTATTCGTTTCATGTTGTATACGATAATTTCATTTGAGGAAGTGCGGACTACCGCCCCCTTAAAATGATATGACTCGTTCATACCACACATGGAACGTATAAAGGATGGTGTTAATGAACTTAAGTAACATATATAAAATATTATATTATACTGGAATAGTAATATACCTATGTATCATTTGGATTTGATTCTTTTAAAATAAAAATTAAATGGAAGTAGCGTTCGTGCGTACGTACGGACTACCGTCTCCACGAACGCGATAAGATTCATTCTCCATCATATCCATTCAAGTATTATTCTTATTTTAGGGTTAAAAATAATGTTAATATCATTCTGATTATGAATAAGATATAATCTATCCATTACAAACATGTCTTACGTAACCAAACATTTAAGAAGAACGAATCGATTATCACCTGAAACGACGATAATACTAAGATATTATTAATAAATAAATGTTAAAAGATCATATATGATATCATATTAATGTATATGATTCTTGTATAATTTAATAACAATTATTTCACCATTATACAGGAGGTTAACCTACACCAACAAAGGAAAAGTACAAGGTAAGGGTTATTTCACAATCTCTTCATTATCCGAGGTTGTTTATACGTAATAATCTACTGGGATCTCTTTATCATCCACATCCATGTTTCTTAAAAATGTATTTCAAAATAATTTTACTATTTACAAGAATATGGGTTTAAGTCATTTATACCCTTGTTTGACTTTTTATAAGAGGTTTATAAAGGAATCTTTCTGTCGTTTTCAAAACAAGGTCCTTTTTAACCTTTTCGACAGAATTGAGGTAAGAATGTTTTTTTTAACTTATACGGTGGGTGCGGTTATTTTCCGCCGTTATAAAATCGTCGAAGCTTTCCTTACAAGATTATAAGAATATTTTCAAAGAAAATGTTTTATTTTATATGGATCTTAAATGATTTCAAAATAAAAGGAGATACTTCTTTAAAAAGAATTTTGATTTCATCTATGTCAACATCCTTGGATGGATTTTAAGATTATTTGGAGTTGATTTATTATGATACAAAACTTCTAAATTGAATTGAAGGTTTTGTGATATGTTTGACTAAGGTTGTGCTAAATTTATACCATTCATAGTTTATGGTGAAATTATTGACATTTCGTATGATAGTTTTAATACGAATGTTTATGTTATGTTTAAACCTTTTCATATGGGAATGCATTGGACTTAATAAGTGACGGGTGGAGCCCGCTATAGCTCCTCGATGCATCGGTAGGTCTCATGAGACAAACTAGTGTCTTGGCACAAGGCCTTGACAAAATCTTATTTGTAGTCTTGGCACGAGGCCTTGGCTATGTGGTTATGATAGTCTGGCATTATGCATTCCAACATTATGAAAGTGGTTAGTGATTTTTTCATGTGATTATTCGATTAGTAGAATATCCATGTGAATGAGTAAATGGCATTATTTCATTTTACTTTTTCCAGATTATGTTGATGTTCAAGTTTAAAAGGCTTTTGTTATAGTTATACATTGCCTTAAATGTTTATTCTAATTTATGAAAGTTTCTGCTATATTGTTATCCTTACTGGGCATTTGAGCTCACCCCTTTTCTATGTTTTATTATTCCTAGTAAGTGAAGAAGTAAATTATGAATGACCTGCAGGGATTTTATGAGGGGATAATAGTGTGGTCTATTGAGACATTATGTTGTTGTAGTAGTTTTTCATTTTATGATGTAATGTAAAACTTATGAATATATCTGGCATTTCCAAGGCTACTAAACCAATCGGTCTTTCGAGATTTGATCTTTCTTGTGATCATGCCAATGTTACGAAGTAATGCACCGACTCTGGGTAACTAGGGTCGGGGCGTTACCGTTGGTATCAGAGGAAGTTTAGTACAAACCTTGTAAGCTAGATTTAGATAAACTCTGATTAGAGCACGTAGACCTAAGATGAACTTTTAGTATTAGTATAGAAGAACTTCCTATAATTTTGGTATTGTAGAGATTTTGTGAGTTTTCCGAGCAATACATCCCTGTCTGGATACGAGCAGGTAGAGGCGGCTCTGGCACAGATGTAACTAGGGGTAAAACCCGAAAACACCGCTTTGAGCTAGACTCGAACGGGAACTGGTGCATGACAACGGGCCTTGCTGCACTCTTGGTTACGACACTCCCGGGGGATATTCTTAGGATAACTCTCATTTTCTTCACAAATCATTATGAAGGGTTTATGAGTATATACTTCCTCAAAGAAAACATTTTTATGATTATGGATTATATCCATAAATAGTTCAATTTATGTTAAGTGTTTTATAAGTATGAGATTATGTATTTTGATTCATAAACTGATCTAGTGTATCCCATTGTTTAGAAATGGCACCCAGTAGAAGGAATGAGAACTCCAGAAATGCACATGATCCAAAGAGAAGGAAGGATCATATCGTTCATGGTCTTAAGCTAGAATTTATAAGAGAAATAGTCTCCCAGGTATTATCATCATATGAAGATATAATATCATGTGTTGATAAGATAAGTAAAGAGTTTACTGAGTCCTATGGCTTTGAAGGGAAGCAAGAGAAGAAAAGGATGGAAGAGAGAAAAAGATGGATAAAGGGAAGAGGGAAAAGAAGAATTTTCCCATATGTGTTAACTGTGGAAAGAAACACCCTGGAACTTGCCTGAAAGGAATGGGAGTTTGTTATAAGTGTGGAGGAAAAGGGCACAAAGTACGTGACTGCAAGGGTAAGAAAATTGTTTCAAATGTACAATGCTTCATTTGCAAGGAGTTTGGACACAATGCGAACCTATGTCCCAGTCAACAGACTATGCCACAAATGATGTTATTGGATAATAATCAAGTTATGATACTACCACAGATGAAGAGGAATGATTAGAGTTCTTATGTTGATTATGTCAATTGAGTGTTGTATCAACAATGTACTTGTTATAATAATTATGGAGTATATAAGGATTGTACTGCAGTACTATTTCATTAAGGACTTGAGATTGTGTGGAACAAAGAAAAGTGACTCAATAGAAGGTTAAATTTTTGGAAAATATATGGTTGAGAGAAAGATAAACCATAATATGGTTCTGATACCGAAGTAGTGATTTTAGAATAATACATGATTGATTTGGATAAATTATATTGGATATTCTTGACTACCATGAAGCTGATTAATGATTTGAATATTCCATCATTGTGGGGTTTAAAACATTTTTGGATTGATGAAGTATATCCAGCATTCTATATGGAATAAGGGAGCATGAATGTAATCAATAAGGATTATGGTAAATCAGGATGTTTCAGTGTTTTAAAAGAATACATGATGAAGGTATTAATATTCTATTACAGGGTAAAATGGATCTACATTATTTTTACCTTCCTTATAAATGTTGGACTATGAGTTTGGACAGAAGTATTTTGGATAGTCCTAGTTTGGATTATTTTGGATTGCCATAAAAGGACAACCCGGAGGTCGGGCGACAACCCGTCGCATCCGGCAAGGCTGCGAGACTTGAACCCACAAGTGAAGGGCGACAAGGGTGTAACACCTACCACTGGCCCACGAGATGTACTGGATTAAATAATGTAGTTTTTTTTAAAAAGATCTGGTAGATGAATTATAAATTCATTTATTTTGGAACCCTGTACGAATAGTATAAATAGAAAAAAAATATTACATTCTATTATCTTTTAGAGTAAAATATGAGTTGTGGTAGGAATTTATTAATGGATAAAACTCAAATTATAAATTAATTATATCTCCCTATGATCTTATCCAATCTCATAAATAAATTCCTCAACATTAATAAAAGGAACTTAGAACAAAAATGTTGTCCTAGATGGTGCCTTAAATCATCACTAATTTATGGCTTTGGGATTTTTGGCCTTTTCATAGCCATGTTCTCTACCACTCTCCATCAGATAATTGATGGTTAGATTTCTCCTCCATATCCATATTTTCCTACATGGAACCCTAGTATGTGTTATGTTCGGTAATCTTCATACTTTCCACCCTTTGTTTAAAATAGAAGCCTCATTAATTCATTTTTCGATGTGGGATTTCAACTAAGATATTTTGAAACGTCAAAAATGTGTTATCCTAATATCCTATGTTTTGTTGAACCGATGGTATTTCAAATCATCATAGATTGATGAATTTAAGGACCTCAATTTTACACTTGTTTGTGATTGATGACCTCAATCACTACCTATAAATATTTACGTTTTTCCTCCAATTATATGTCTCTAATTCCCACCAATGTTCTCCTAATCGAGATCATAATTTGGTGGTGACCCTTTCATTTCTCTTTTCCTCATATTAAGACTAAATTTTAGTAACCCAATTTCCGATGTGGGTTTTCCCACAAATATATTTTCTATTTTCAACCTTTTATTTTCTAAGAACAATTTCAAATTGCGAGGACGCAATTTATTGAAGGAGGGGATAATGTAACACCCCAAGATTTCATAGTGTGTTATTTCTTCAAAATAATTCAATAACTTGCACTACACGCAACACCGAGTTCAATCACACCATGACTTACAAAGAAAAAGAGCCATTAAAAGAGGTCATGAATAGCATTAACTACATTTTAAACTTTATATAATCCTTATAATTTTAGAATCCATATTATGAGTTTCTTAGTCATAATGCAAGAACAGATTCATTTTCAGTATTACACTTTTATCGACATTTAATAGTGAAACCATTTTAAATACAATATTTTATACTTTTTGACTAAATGGGGACATCAAAAAATTTAAAATGAAATATCCCAATCTTACACGGTACGCTTTCCTTTGAATAAAACAGTAGCGTGTGTTGTACGCAACTTCGAGTTTTAACACACACCACAACCGATCAAACTAGCCGTTATGAATAGTAATACCTAATTTTTGAAATTATATATATATTATATTTCAAAATGGACTTCATTTTTGGATTCGGAATATCGAATTTAGCCTAAGTTGAAATTTTGGTACTTTTCGGATAACTTTCATATTTTGATGAATAGTGAAAATTACTAAATTTTAATTAAAAACAACTTTTTTAATAAAAATAATTAATAGTGATAAATTGTGAATTTGAGTGGTTTTAAAGTATATTTAGAATATATTTTTACCATTTAATATAATTTTTGTCATTGGACATAATTTTACAATTAAACCGAACATAAACAAGTGTCAATCTTTTGATAGTTATTATCTCTTAAAAAACACGCTTTTTGTTTTAACAGCGGGAATTAATTTTAAATTAATTTCTGCAACTTCTGTGTTTTGAATTTAGGAAAATGGATTCCATATTTGGAATCAGGATGTTCAAATTGTGTAAATAGGTAACTTTTATTTTTAGACATTTTGAATAATTACCGCGGTAAATATTTTATTCACCATGGTTAAGGGTAAATCCGGTAAATAAGTGTTAAAAAAATAATATTATAATAATACTAAATTACCCTAAAACGTGTCTTACCCCTATTGGTTGATACATGGTCGACCATGGGCATCTTTGGGTCTATTTTGGGACCCCATGGATCCACTTGTAAGTGATAATGACACTTTATTTTAATTAAGTTAAAATGAATACAAAAATGACACAAGCATATATCTTTTATCAAAACAATTTTTACATTGGGTTATATATGTTGGATTTTAGATTATAAATATTCATTAGAAAGATAAAAAGATTTCATACATAATTATATTTTATTTATAATTTTTAGACATTAAATAATATATTTTATTTATGACACAATGATGATGCAGTAATTACTATAATAGTGAAAAAATAAAATAATTGATATTATAAATACACAAATAAATATAATATGAAACTTTTAATGAATTAAACTAATTTTCTAGGATAATATGATATATTAGGATTGAGTTAATTGACTTTGTTCGATGTAATCAATCTGTTATGAGTTTCACAAAAATCAACTATTGAATAGTGTCAAAATTGACATAAAAGAGTTCTTAAAACAAATATTATATTATTAATTGATATTAAATTCCTAAAAATCTAAGGTTCGGCAAAGAGACTTATATTATGATAGTTTAATCATTAATGGACCACTTGGGGGTCTCTTGGATGTATATAGTAAGTTTATTAACCATATTATATAAAAATACAAAGAGTCATTGTTAAAGTGAAACTAATTAACTTAGAGTTAATACATAAAGATAAGGTTAATATAAGTACCCAAACCTGTATAAATTCTATTGGATGAGTTTTTTTCGACCTATCTTCACCTCATCCTTTGAATAGTAAACTTTGGATCCTTTGGAAACCGGATATGTATTTATTATAAATTAATATTTCTAGCTTTTCCAAAGGTGCCCCTCACCCCTATTATAAAAGAGCACTCCTCCTTCTCATTTCCTCACACCTCTCAAGCCACTTGGCTCGTCCAAACTCTGCCCAACTAAGCTCCCCATATCCCTCTCCTCCTCCTTGAAGCTTCCCCTTAGGCAGAAAGCATTTCAAGAAGTTCTTTGGTTCCAACCAAAGTGAGTTACCTAAATTAAAGGTAACGATTTCTCTTAAATTATTTTCATTTATTTTGCTTCTTCAACCCCAAAAATCTTTTTATTTACTTTCTTTTGTAACAACAACAGTATCCTCAATATACTAGGATGTTTTTATAAGAAGGATTCAATCTACACATACACACAACTCCATCTAATGGATTATGAACATAATGTTTCTGTGGATGGCAAACTAACGCCTCACGAAACGATGATTGTTCAAATACATCTTACCACCTCTCATGGTGGCCATTATGATGGCACTGTAATTAAATATGATATTAATGATATATATTTTATATATAAGCTTCTGTAATTCCATTTCATTTCATACCATTATTCGTTTCATGTTGTATATACATACGATAATTTCATTTGAGGAAGTGCGGACTACCGCCCCCTTAAAATGATATGACTCGTTCATACCACACATGGAACGTATAAAGGATGGTGTTAATGAACTTAAGTAACATATATAAAATATTATATTATACTGGAATAGTAATATACCTATGTATCATTTGGATTTGATTCTTTTAAAATAAAAATTAAATGGAAGTAGCGTTCGTGCGTACGTACGGACTACCGTCTCCACGAACGCGATAAGATTCATTCTCCATCATATCCATTCAAGTATTATTATCATTTTAGGGTTAAAAATAATGTTAATATCATTCTGATTATGAATAAGATATAATCTATCCATTACAAACATGTCTTACGTAACCAATCATTTAAGAAGAACGAATCGATTATCACCCGAAACGACGATAATAATAAGATATTATTAATAAAGCAATGTTAAAAGATCATATATGATATCATATTAATGTATATGATTCTTGTATAATTTAATAACAATTATTTCACCATTATACAGGAGGTTAACCTACCCCAACAAAGGAAAAGTACAAGGGAAGGGTTATTTCACAATCTCTTCATTATCCGAGGTTGTTTATACGTAATAATCTACTGGGATCTCTTTATCATCCACATCCATGTTTCTTAAAAATGTATTTCAAAGCATTTTTACTATTTACAAGAATATGGGTTTTACGTCATTTATACCCTTGTTTGACTTTTTATAAGAGGTTTATAAAGGAATCTTTCCGTCGTTTTCAAAACAAGGTCCTTTTTAACCTTTTCGACAGAATTGAGGTAAGAATGTTTTTTTTTACTTATACGGCGGGTGCGGTTATTTTCCTCCGTTATAAAATCGTCGAAGGTTTCCTTACAAGCTTATAAGAATATTTTCAAAGAAAATGTTTTATTTTATATGGATCTTAAATGATTTCAAAATAAAAGGAGATACTTCTTTAAAAACAATTTTGATTTCTTCTATGTCAACATCCTTTGATGGATTTTAAGATTATTTGGAGTTGATTTATTATGACACAAAACTTCTATATTGAATTGAAGGTTTTGTGATATGTTTGACTAAGGTTGTGCTATATTTATACCATTCATAGTTTATGGTGAAATTATTGACATTTCGTATGCTAGTTTTAATACGAATGTTTTAGTTATGTTTAATCCTTTTCATATGGGAATGCATTGGACTTAATAAGTGACGGGTGGAGCCCGCTATAGCTCCTCGATGCATCGGTAGGTCTCATGAGACAAACTAGTGTCTTGGCACAAGGCCTTCACAAAATCTTATTTGTAGTCTTGGCACGAGGCCTTGGCTATGTGGTTATGATAGTCTGGCATTATGCATTCCAACATTATGAAAGTGGTTAGTGATTCTTGCATGTGATTATTCGATTAGTAGAATATCCATGTGAATGAGTAAATGGCATTATTTCATTTTACTTTTGCCATATTATGTTGATGTTCAAGTTTAAAAGGCTTTTGTTTTAGTTATACATTGCCTTAAATGTTTATTCTTATTTATGAAAGTTTCTGCTATATTGTTATCCTTACTGGGCATTTGAGCTCACCCCTTTTCTATGTTTTATTTTTCCCAGGAAGTGAAGAAGTAAATTATGAATGACCTGCAGGGATTTTATGAGGGGATAATTGTGTGGTCTATTGAGACATTATGTTGTTGTAGTAGTTTTTAATTTTATGATTTAATGTAAAACTTATGAATATATCTGGCATTTCCAAGGCTACTAAACCAATCGGTATTTCGAGATTTGATCTTTCTTGTGATCATGACAATGTTACGAAGTAATGCACCGACTCTGGGTAACTAGGGCCGGGACGTTACATAATTTAAATTAATATAGTATAATATTGTCTTAAGAGTAAATATATATTTATAGTATTTAATCATAGAAAGAAATAATCTAGAGTAATAGTTTGACAATAAATTTTTAAAGTTAATATTTATTAGCTTTTTATAAGAGTTTAAAAATAATATTCAATTATAGACACATGCAAAAAAGTCATGATTCTTGAAATTTAATATTCAAGATCGTTTATTATACAAAACAATTATTTTGAGATTCTAGAATACCCAATTTAATGTTTATTTTCTCAAATTTAATACAATCTAATGGTTTAGTAAAAATTCTAGCTAATTGTTTCTCTGTAGGAACTAATTATAAACATATATTTTCTTAATTTACATGATACCTAATAAAATGGAATCTATCATCTATGTGTATTGATATAATGTATTATTGTAGGTTTTTAGAGATTGAAATAGAATTAAAAATTTCATAGTAAATCAAGATTTTATAAAAATTTAGATTAAAAAATTATAATGTTTTTTATCCAAATTCTTTATGATTAAAAACTACAAGTAGGAACACATTCAACCTCATATCTTGATAGTTATACTGAAAGTTTTTTCTTTGAACTCCATGATATTAAACTATTTTCTAAAATATATTAAGTACATGTACTTCTTTTCCGGTTATGTATGTATCCTCCAATGTCATAATGAGAGTATGTTTGTAAATCCAAAACAATTCATTATAATCTAAAAATCATGAAAAAATAGTACCCTCGATATATTTAATTACTATTTTATCAAAATTAAGATGAATTTATTTTAGTATCGAATGGAATTGGGAATATAAAATGACTAAAAACAATATGTTTAATCTATATGTAATGAGATACAATAGACTGCATCTCATGACTCCACATAGTTTAAAATCAACATAATTTCTAGACTCATCTAATTTAAATATGGAATTAGTACACATTAGGGATTTCATAGACATAATAAAATGGTGTCTTATAATTTTTACATTTTATTTATCATTTATAAATTCATTTTTGATGATACCATCATTCCATTGATTAATTTTTTAAAAAAGAAAAAAATTAGATCTCCCATTATGATCATGTCAAATTCACTATTCATTAGTTTATGAAAAATCATTTCATAGAGAATCATTTATTAAACCAAATATTATATCATTAATATAAGTCTAGGAAATTAGTATGTCATTTGGAACCCATTTTATAAACAATGTAGGATCAACATTACCTTTAACAATTTTTTTAAATAAATATATTGTTAGTCATTAATACTATAATCATAGTACATTATTAAGTCCATATAAGGGTTAAAAAATATTAAAAACATGATATTGAAACCTATTATTTTCAAATCTAGAGGGGGGGGGGGGTGGTTTCCAACAGTAACATTTTCTGAAATAATTCCATTGAGAAATGCACTCTTTACATCCACTTGAAATAATTTGACATTTTGAAAACAATAATAGGCTAATAGTATTTTAACTTATTCAATCATATAAATAGAAACAAATGAATATTCAAATTCAATTCCATATTTACTAGAATAATCTTGTGCTACTAGGTATTCATTATTTGTAACTATATTTCTAGATTCATCATGTTTATTCTGAATATTCCATTTAGTTACTATAACAGGTTTTCCTTTTTGAAAATAATATATATCCCACATTGTATTCCTTTCAAATTGATTTATTTCATCGAATATACTATTAATACAATTTTAAAAAGTTAATGGATTTTTAATATTGAAGGGAACAAATGCATCATCGAATGTAGATTTTTCACATAAAATTAAAATAGATTTCAAGGTTGGAATTGTGGATTCTACCATACCCATTACATTTTCTATATTGTGATCTTTGAATGTTTCAAATTCCTTTGGATCAGTTTGAATAGATATATACTCCCCCATAACTAATAAAATATAGTTATCTTGGGGGTGATTTTCAACAAAATTAAATATACAAATTTAATAATTTGAATTCTTTAAACTAGAATCCTACTTATATGTATTTTTCATATTTAACATAACATGAATAGATTCTTGAAAAACTAATTTTTACTTATTGAAAAGTATATTGGATTTTATAGTATTAGAATATCATAAAAAATCCCTTCATCAAATATACAATCTTATTTTTCTAAATTACCTTTCTGTTGAATATATATATATATATATA
Source organism: Viscum album (assembly GCA_963277665.1). Taxonomy (NCBI): domain Eukaryota; kingdom Viridiplantae; phylum Streptophyta; class Magnoliopsida; order Santalales; family Viscaceae; genus Viscum; species Viscum album. The sequence goes on along the minus strand of OY728121.1, from coordinate 1,896,870,027 downwards.
TATATATATATTAGAACCAAATTCCATAAAATATCCAACATTTTTGTTAATCACATTAAAATGTCTCTAATGGGACATAATTATGAGATGTATATTAGAAACTCAATTTAAAAACTATAAATATATATTTACTAATTATTACCAAAATTATTTTTGTGCGCTAAATCCCACTAGCATTTACCTAGACATTTTTTTAATAGATATGTTCTTTATTTATACGACACCATTCTGTTGTGGAGTCCTAGGGACTATGAAATAATGCATATATTGATTTGTTTCAGAAATATTATCATATTTTAAATATAGTAATTCACCACATTAATCACTTTGGATAAATATGTTAGATTCTATTTTGAAAATTTCAATAAGATATCATAATTGTTTTGAAAAAGTATCATTTTTTGGAGATAATAAATGAATTCATTAAAATCCACTGTAATCATCCAAAATTACAAATACATTCTTCATACCACCAAATCTAATTAGGTGTATAGTTCCAAAAAATTCATGATGTATTTATTCTAATCATATATTATTAGTAAAATCATTTAATATTTAAATATTTCTTAGTGTTTCTTACCTTTTAAATTGGAATTAGACATGAAGTTCATTTTTCTTTGTATCTTGGGATGTAGAAAATCAAAATCCAGATTTGAAATTTAGTGCAATAATCTAGAAATTTCATGCACAAGCCTTATATTCCATATTATTTCATATTATTCTTCAAAATTCAAACACATAACCATTAGTTTTGATAGATTACAAAAATTACTACTATATACATTTTCTTTTCTATTGTTAGAAAAAAAATAAAATTATTTTTTAGAACCTTACATATATCTTTTTCAAAAATAAAATTCAATTCATGACCACACAATTGTTATATACTTATATGATTATGTTTTAAACCGAGTCCATATAATTGTTTTCAAATAATAATTGTTTTAGAGAAACAATGTCCACCAATACCTTTAATATGACCATTAGGGTTTCGTTGAATGTGACAAGGCCAATGTTAAAAGAAATAAATGGTTAATATTTGGAAATATCACCAATAATTTTTTCAAATCACCAAATTTCATAATTATAAGATAATTTGGGACTTCTAATACATATTCTCTAAAATTTAAACAATCAAATAGTCCATTTTGGTTTATATTCTGATTTCATCCCAAATATACTAGTAGTAGAAATTTTTTTCACCCAAATTGATTTAAATATTTTATTAGTGGGATGATTAGAATGTAAGTATTTAGAAATTAATGATCTAATTTTTCAACTGATTGTGTAAATATCAGTGAACTCGAATTGATATAATTCCCTTTTATTCAACATTTAAATTAGGTTACACTGGAATTACGTCCATTTGGGATTTTAAATAAGTCAGTCTTATTTAAACATGTTGCTAAAATACAATAAGTAAAACCATTCTTATTTATGTTTAGTTTCGTTAAGGAAATAATTTAATAATAATTTAATTTTAATTTAACAAAAGTAGATAAATTCTCCTTATGATTGAAAAATTCATTATTCCATTCCATATTCAATTTTGGAATATTTTTTAAATCATTGAAAAAAATTATTGGATACAGAACACGTGTTTCATAATTTTTTAATTTTAGTATTTAATTTATATCAATCATTCTAAAATTTATTTAACATATCCAAAAATAAATTGAATATTCTTACTTGTACTTTATCATTTACAACCATAAATATGTTAACACTTTCATTTTCTTATTTTACTTTTAGAAGATCAGAATCATATTTGTATATTGATTTATCAATCCAAGAAGCACATATTTTTCATATTAACACATAATTTATTTTTCATTTTATTTAATTAATATTTTTTTTCCTTAAATGAGTAAACTTTTAAATTATACATACTCATTAATTTCGTAATTCAGTATTTTCTATTTTTAGTTATTTAACATTGGAATTTATAGAACTAGAATCAGATCCAGAATCAGAAACATGTTGATTTTCTTTTTTCAGATATAGTGTTATGATCAAAATTTATAGGAGTTATTAACTGATTAAAGAGTGAATCATTTACATAATGCTGACTATGTCACGACCCGTCCTCGGGGCCCGTGCCGTGACTACCCCAAGCCCGCCTTCCATAGGCCAGGGGCTGGGGACTAGCACCAAGGCGTAAAATCCCGGTAAACAGGGAAGGCATTGCCTTTAGAAGTAACAACCACCACAGAGTCAGCAAGCGGAAAGTAACTACAAGTGCAGAAAAGTTAAGGGGGCCGGAATACAAGCCCAACTGAAAGTAAAACTGAAAAGTAAAGAACATCAACTGAAGAAAAGACGGCGGCCTCGTGTCGTCCACTGGCAATCCCACCTGAAGGGTGGGTACAGATAGCCTCCAGGCTCCTCGGGTCCCACGTCCGCTCCGAGCACGTCCCGCCCAGTGGTCCACCTCCAGGTACCGTCCTGCTCCACGCCCCAACCGCGATCAGCGTTGTCCGTTGTCTGCATCCAACACAACAAGGTGCGGGCATAGCCCGTGCAGGGGTGAGTATAAGCTACCCAGTAAGGACCCCGAGACCCCCGAAGGTCTCCCGAAATCCACAAAGGATATATCACAAAAGAAAGATGCAATCACAAAGTAACATCTGACTCGACATAGGTATATGCCCATACATATACCTAAGTCCCCAATTCCAGCTCTGTTCACGAGCTCAAGAACAACTCAATCCACGCAGGAAAGCAAGACTCAAATCCACAAGGAGAGTAAACAGTAAATCCACATAGGATAGTTTAAAACAATCCACAAAGGAGAGTAACATAAGATTCAGCTCAACCAGGTATACTTTTTCAGATGACGTCAAAGATAATCACTGATCCATCTAAGTCGTCGGACCCACGAAGGATCAATAGGTACTATCCCCCGCAAAAGACCCACACAGGATCGGGCTCACACAGAACCTGTAGGCAGTGGCTCACACAGAACCGGTAGTAAGGACCCACATAGGATCGGGCTCACACAGAACCTGTAGCACTGATCCACGTAGGATTACTGAGTGCAGTAGTCGACGCAGTCCACTGAGGATCTCTGCACAGTCGTCGCCGCAGTCCACGGAGGATCTCTGCTCTGCCGTCGTCGCAGTCCACGGAGGATCTCTGCTCTGCCGTCGTCGTAGTCCACGGAGGATCTCTGCTCTGCCGTCGTCGCAATCCACGGAGGATCTCTGCTCTGTCGTCGAAGTCACAGCCAGCGCTAGGGTTCCCGCACAAAGCGAGCTCGTTTAGGAGGGTCCGCTCCACGAGCCGAGAGGCTGATACATCAACTGACACATAGTCCGAAGTTGATGTATCCAAAAGTTCCGTATCGACAACAGGATCTCAACGCAACAGACGGCGCGTCAATCGGACGCCCGGACTGAGAGTTATTGGCATTTTCGTCCCAGGGGCCCGGTTGGTTTTTAGGGCAAAACCAACCCGACCGTACTCCGCCTATGTCCGATCCTCGGGCGGAGTATGCCAAAAGTTCCGTCTCACTTAGAGGAAACTACCACAGCTGACGGTACGTCGATCGGACGTTCGTAGCTCAAGTTATGAGTGTTTCCGCTCCGAGGGCCCGGTTGGTTTCGTGTACGAACCAACCCGGCCGAACCCAAAGTCTTCCGAAACCTTGAGTGTAATATACCGAAACGACCGTGTCGATCCAAGGATCGCGTAGCCGCTGACGGTTCGTGAATCGGAGGTCCCAGGCCCATGATATGGGAAAAAGACCGAAGAGGGCCCGAAAACGGGGGTTCTGGGCCCGGGGCGACCCGGCCCGAACCCCCCCTGGGTCGGCCGAGCCGGGTCGACCCGACCCGGCCCGACCCGGCTAGGACGGGTCCGGTCCGGCCTGGGCGCGGCCCGGCCGACCGGACCGGCCCGCTCGGCTTCGGCCGAGCGGCCGAAGAGGCGCCGCGGGTTTGACCCGGGCTTAGGTGGAACGCGGCCCCGCGGGGGGCCGCCTGTCACACGGACGCGACCGGGCCGCCGCGGCTGAAGCCGCGGTGGATTTCCTCCACGGCGGCGCGCCGGGCTCCGCCGCCTCCGGCCGCCGGCGCCGCCACGCCGGCGACCCGCGCCGCCGCCGCCTTCCGCGGGCCGCCGGAGTTGCTCCGGTGGCCCGTTTTGCCTCCTGTCTGCGCCGTTGCTCCTCCCGGGGGCCGATCTTCACTGCGGGATCAACAGATCGCCCCTGCCACGTGGTTCGTCGTCGTCCGCCAAATCCGCACAACAAAAAGATCGGCGAAGGGTTGTCGGGTCTTGTTCGTTAGACCCGCACCCTCCGCGTTAGTCATAAACTCAACGGGAGGAAAAGAAAATAATCAACAACAATTTTAAATAAATTAAAATTGTTTGGAGATCAGGTTCTTTACTTTAAAAGAATAAACACGGGAAATAATCATCAAGAATTAAATCCCTACCTTGTCGTCGTCGGACGTGAGGTCGTCGCGGAATCGCTCGTCGCGGAAGGGACGTTCGTCGCACCGCGGGAAAAACGTCGCGCCGACGATCTCCGGATCTAGAACAAACGGATTTAATTAATTAAATCCGTTGTCATTGAAATTAAAAAAAAAGGATAATTAAACGATCCGATTCTCACCTTAGTTGCCGAACGAGGATCGGCCGCGGAAGAAGAGGCGTCGCCGAAGAACGTCGCGGGTAGAGCTCGTCGACGTCGCAGATTACGGTGTGCGTCGTCGAGTTCCGGTCGCCGGCGTTCTTCGCGTTCTTCGCGTTCTTCGCGATCTTCGCGTTCTTCGCAGGGAGGGTGGAGGTTCAGAGAAATTGCACAACGATAGCAATCCTCCAAAATAGACAAGTTTCTCTATTTTATTATTTTTCCAACGAACGCAAACTCGAAAGTAACGACCCATTAAATTCGTTGAATTAATTCAACGAATGAAACAGCCCATTTAATTCACGAAATAAACCGCCCAATTAAATGGTCTGTTAAGAAATTAAAGAAAACGCGTCGGTTGACTTTTCAGTTACTTTGACGGGTTTTCGCGGGTGCGTTACTTAGCGAAAGAAACGGCGGGGATCGTGCGGGCCCCACCTCACAAATATCCTAACAAGGGGTAGGATATTTCCGGATAGCACCCTATCCGCTTTAACACAGTTCAAGTGGCTTCCAAGTGACTTCCAAGCGGCTTAAGTGAAATAAAATAATGTCGTCGCACAACCTTTATTTTATTTCCGACTTAAAGTGCAAAAATTTAAAAACCACGTCTGAGCAAACGCAACTCCGGAAGAGGCGTTTCTAAGCAAATACCGGCGCTGCGATTTCATCGGTGCCCTCAGAATTCGATTCCGGGCACCGGTTTAAAAGATAGAAAAACCCGCTCGTCCGTTCACTGAACGTACCCGAGCCAAACTTCGGAAATTGATTCCGGGCACACCGGGCCTCGGAATCAGGTGCCGTCTGAAGCTGCGCTCTTGTAAAATTCCAAAGAAAATTATGAAAAAAAAATTTCCTTGAAATTTGCGGGTCTTTACATTACTCCCACCTCAGGACTTTACGTCCCCGTAAAGATACATCAAAAACTTGGGGAACAAATGGGGGTACTGAGCACGCATCTAAGCCTCCCGCTCCCAAGTGCTCTCCTGGAGGTTCCCGTGCTGCCATCTGACGCGCACAAGAGGAATCGACCGCCCACGTAGGACCCGCTCCTGTCGATCCTCGATCTCCACTGGGACCTCCGCAAAAGTCGCCCCATCGTCCACGTCCAGCTCCCCAAAGTCGATGATGTGCGTCGGGTCATGCACGTATCTCCTCAGCTGAGACACGTGGAAGACGTCGTGCACCCGGTGCAACTGAGGTGGTAGAGCCAGGCGATAAGCCACCTCTCCTATCCTGCTGAGGACCTGGAAAGGCCCGATGAAGCGTGGAGACAACTTGCCGCCTCGACCAAATCTCCGTAAACCACGTCGAGGTGAGACACGCAAAAAGACGTGGTCGCCATCCTCGAACTCTAGTGGCCTCCGCCTCCTGTCAGCATATGACTTCTGCCGGCTCTGAGCTGTCCTCATCCTCTCCTGGATGATCTGGACCTTCTCTGTCGTGGCTCGGACCATCTCTGGTCCCACGAGTGCTGACTCCCCAGGGTCTGTCCAGCACAACGGTGATCTGCAGGGTCTGCCGTACAACGCCTCGTATGGTGCCATCCCGATGGTGGAGTGGTAGCTGTTGTCGTACGCGAACTCCACCAAGGGTAGGTGGTCCTCCCAGCTGCGACCAAAGTCGAGAACACATGCACGGAGCATGTCGTCGAGTGTCTGTATGGTCCTCTCAGTCTGACCATCCGTCTGAGGGTGGAAGGCTGTGCTCAGATGGAGCCGCGTCCCGAACGTCTCCTGCAACCCCTTCCAAAGCCGGGAAGTGAAACGAGCATCTCGATCGGAGAGGATAGACGATGGCACACCGTGAAGTCGTACGATCTCCTGGACGTAAAGACGTCCCAAGCTCTCCACTGAGCCCTGCTCTCTGATGGGTAAGAAGTGTGCCGACTTGGTGAGTCGGTCGACAATCACCGAAATGGAGTCGTGACCTCTGGAAGTGCGTGGAAGTCCAGTCACGAAGTCCATAGATATGCCGTCCCACTTCCACTCCTGGACCTCCAAGGGCTGTACCAAGCCTGCTGGTACCTGATGCTCTTCCTTCACCTGCTGGCAGGTGAGGCATCGTGAAACGAACTCTGCCACATCTTTCTTCTTGCCGGCCACCAGTGCTGTCGTCTGAGATCCTGGTACATCTTCGCCACTCCGGGATGCACCGCCAAGGGAGAAGTGTGAAACTCTCTCAACACCTCCTATCGTAAAGCGACTGGTACGAAGGTACGTCCTCTGAAAAGGATGTCGTGCTCTGCTCCCAGGGAGAAGCCATCAGGCGCCTGACCTGAGGATATCAGTGCACGCCGGGTCTCACCGTCAGCGTCCCCACGCTGAGCCTCTCAGACCCATTGTAGAAGTGGAGGAGAGACTGTGAGAGACTGAAGAACGGATGCTCCGTCTCTATCCAAGAAGGATATCTGTAAGGAGGCTAGCTGCTCCGTCGCCTCCTCAAGTAGCTGAATGACCGTCCTCCTGCTGAGGGCATCGGCTACCACGTTCCCCTTCCCAGGTGTATAGACTATCTCAAAGTCATAGTACTGGAGGAACTCTAGCCATCTCCACTGTCTCAGGTTCAGGTCCTTCTGAGAGAAGATATACCTGAGACTCTGGTGGTCAGAAAAGACTGTGAAGCGCTCGCCCATCAGATAGTGCCGCCAAGTCTTCAGAGCAAAGACCACTGCTGCTAACTCCAGGTCATGAGTGGCGTAGTTCTGCTCATGCGGCCTCAACTGGCATGATCCGTAGGAAATCACGGCCCGCTCCTACATCAGGACGCACCCGAGTCCAGTCCCTGATGCATCGCAGTAAACTACGTATCCAACTCCCTCCTCAGGCAACCTCAAGATAGGTGCGCTAGTCAAACTCTGTCTCAGCTCCTGGAAGCTCTGCTGACATCTGTCTGACCACACAAAGGGTTTCCCCTTCTTTGTCAAAGCTGAGAGTGGTGCAGCAACTCTGGAGAAGTCTGGCACGAATCTCCGATAGTATCCGGCTAGGCCCAAGAAGCTCCGCACCTCTGTCACGCTCTTGGGTGGCTCCCAAGCTAGCACTGCCTCGATCTTCACGGGATCCACTGCAACTCCCGCCTCAGAGATGACGTGCCCCAAGAAATGGACCTCATGTAACCAGAACTGGCATTTTGAGAGCTTTCCATAAATCTGGTGCTCTCGGAGTGTGTCTAGCACAACTCGCAGGTGGTAGGCATGCTCCTCCTCAGTCGTCGAGTATACCAAAATGTCATCAATGAAGACCACAACAAATTGGTCGAGGTATGGCTGGAAGATCCTGTTCATGAGGCTCATGAACACTGCTGGAGAATTGGTTACGCCGAACGGCATAACCAAGAACTCATAATGGCCATACCGACACCTGAAGGTCGTCTTCTGCACGTCCTCGTCTCGAACTCTGAGCTGATGATAGCCTGACCGGAGGTCTATCTTCGAGAACCACCACGCTCCCTTGAGCTGATCGAAGAGGTCATCAATCTGTGGCAACGGATACTTGTTCCTTACTATCACCTGGTTCAGGCGACGATAGTCGACACACAGTCGTAAGATCCCGTCCGCCTTCTTGGCGAACAAAATCGGGGAAGCCCAGGGTGAAACACTGGGTCGGATAAACCCCTTTCTCTACAAGTCCTCCAACTGTACCTGCAGCTCTCGAAGCTCGGTGGGGGCCATCCGATATGCTGGAGTAGATATCGGGGCTGTCCCGGGGTACAAGTCGATGTAAAAGTCTACCTCTCTACGAGGAGGTAGCCCTGGAACGTCGTCGGGAAAGACGTCCACGTACTGGTCCACCACTGCAGGAAAAGCTGGACTCCGCACGTCCACTGATCCTAGGATGAGGCTAGCCAACTGATGAGAGATGGGCTGCACTCTCCTCCGCGGAAGTCCATCCTGTGCTGCAAAGGTTCCCTTCTCGTCGGTGAAGTTAAACCTGCTCCCGTTGATGCGAAAACATCGCACCTTGCGCCTAAAACAGTCGATATGGGCATGAACTGTGGATAGCCAATCCATGCCCAAGATGACGTCGTAAGGCCTCGACGCCGCTACAAGGAGATCCCAGCCGAAGCTCTCGCCTCCTAGAGTAAGCTCACACTGCTGGCACGAGTGCGTAATCGTCGATTCTGCTCCCGTAGGAGTCTCTAGCCGTAAGGATCGAGCCAACGGCTCAGTCGGAATCTCCGAGCTCCGAACAAGGGCAGAGGCTATGAAAGAGTGACTCGCTCCTGTGTCTATAAGTACTGCAGCAAGGGTGGAATAGACACAGATCGTACCTCGAATCATCTCTGGCATGTCGGGGTCGTAGGCCTCCACTGCCTGGAGCTGGGCCTGTCCCTGCCCGCCAGCTCCCTATGGTCGAGGTGGCCCTCCTGGTGGTGGTGGGGGTAGAGCCTGGAAGCGTCGCCCACCACCCGCTGCTCGGCCAGCTCCTCTGCCTCGTCTGCCTCCTCCCTGCGGACCGCCACGGTCGACCCTCTGCCTCTGCCTGGGTGGCCCCTCCACCGTCTGCTGTTCCTCTGGTCGGCGAGTCGGGCAGTCACGAGCCATGTGACCCTGCCCGCCGCAGGAGTAGCACAGCCTGCCTCTCGGAAGGCTGGCACTCCGCTGTGTGCCCCGCACAGCTGAGCCGGTGTCATGAGGCCGTCTGCGTGGGGGTCTGGTCTGCCTGGACCCGAGAGTCATCCGTCGGCTACCTGCTGCCGAAGACTCAGCTACCTGCCGCCCTGCGCTAGGTCTCACCGCTGAAGAAGGCTCTGCCAGGAAGCTCTCGATCAGGAGGGCTCGCTCCAGCACTCCCGCCTGGGTCGGAATGCTGAGGGAGATCAGGGACGCCCGAATCTCCTGTCGCAAGCCCTGCTCGAAGGTCCGGGTCCGGAAGAAGGGGTCTCGTACCATGTCGGTCGAGTAGCGAGATAGGTCAGTGAACCTCGCCGCGTACTGAGCGACCGTCATGCTGCCCTGGCGCAGCTGGAGAAGCTCCTGGATGTGCACCGCTCGGAGGGTGGCCGGGACGAACTCAGAGCGGAAGAGGCTCTCGAAGTCCACCCAGAGCAAGGATTCCTCATCGTGAACCTGGAGCATCAAGCTCCACCATCGTCCTGCCGCCGCCTGCAGGAGGCTCGCCGCAAGAATCACCATGAGATCCGCTGGTGTCCTCACTAGCCTAAAGATCCGTACCACCGCCTCTAGCCAGTCCTCGGCGGCCTGGGGGTCCGCCTCACCGCGAAACCTGGGCGGTCGCTGGCTCTAAAACTCATGCAGTTCCCTGAGGTGACGTGCATCGTCAGCGTCTGGTACTGGTAGCATCGGTGGCTCGGCGGGTAAAGCTACCGCCGGTGCCACTGCTGGCAAAGGGCCCTGCACCGAGGCCTCGTCGCTCGGTGGGCTGCCGTCGCGCCCTACACTCGGAACCCTAGCTGGTTGTCGTCGCGGGGCCATCCTGAAAAGGAGAACAAGAGCACCACAGTCAGAACAATATTCCTGGTGAGCTGGCACAAGTAATCACAAGGAAAACTTGAGACTTTCATAATGCAGATCAGTATACCCAGTGAGCTGACACAAGTAATCACAAAGAAAACTTGAAACACACACGCAATCAATGTTTTCATGCATTAAGTCGGAAATCAGGAGTCAGGGTCCTGGTGTACGGATACGTTGGCCGCCGCACCAACACTGGGCTCCCTGAACTGATAACCACACTCAATACACTAAACACTATTGCTTAATATAGAAAGAAAAGACGATCAGAGTCTGCGGTAGAACCGACCACCTCTGATACCAATTTTTCACGACCCGTCCTCGGGGCCCGTGCCGTGACTACCCCAAGCCCGCCTTCCATAGGCCAGGGGCTGGCGACTAGCACCAAGGCGTAAAATCCCGGTAAACAGCGAAGGCATTGCCTTTAGAAGTAACAACCACCACAGAGTCAGCAAGCGGAAAGTAACTACAAGTGCAGAAAAGTAAAGGGGGCCGGAATACAAGCCCAACTGAAAGTACAACTGAAAAGTAAAGAACATCAACTAAAGAAAAGACGGCGGCCTCGTGTCGTCCACTGGCAATCCCACCTGAAGGGTGGGTACAGATAGCCTCCAGGCTCCTCGGGTCCCACGTCCGCTTCGAGCACGTCCCGCCCAGTGGTCCACCTCCAGGTATCGTCCTGCTCCACGCCCCAACCGCGATCAGCGCTGTCCGTCGTCTGCATCCAACACAACAAGGTGCGGGCATAGCCCGTGCAGGGGTGAGTATAAGCTACCCAGTAAGGACCCCGAGACCCCCGAAGGTCTCCCGAAATCCACAAAGGATATAGCACAAAAGAAAGATGCAATCACAAAGTAACATCTGACTTGACTTAGGTATATGCCCATACATATACCTAAGTCCCCAATTCCAGCTCTGCTCACGAGCTCAAGAACAACTCAATCCACGCAGGAAAGCAAGACTCAAATCCACAAGGAGAGTAAACAGTAAATCCACATAGGATAGTTCAACACAATCCACAAAGGAGAGTAACATAAGATTCAGCTCAACCAGGTATACTTTTTCAGATGATGTCAAAGATGATTACTGATCCATCTAAGTCGTCGGACCCACGAAGGATCGATAGGTACTAACCCCCGCAAAAAACCCACACAGGATCGGGCTCACACAGAACCTGTAGGCAGTGGCTCACACAGAACCGGTAGTAAGGACCCACATAGGATCGGGCTCACACAGAACCTGTTGCACTGATCCACGTAGGATCGCTGAGTGCAGTAGTCGACGCAGTCCACTGAGGATCTCTGCACAGTTGTCGCCGCAGTCCACGGAGGATCTCTGCTCTGCCGTCGTCGCAGTCCACGGAGGATCTCTGCTCTGCCATCGTCGCAGTCCACGGAGGATATCTGCTCTTCCGTCGTCGCAGTCCACGGAGGATCTCTGCTCTGCCGTCGTCGCAGTCCACGGAGGATCTCTGCTCTGTCGTCGAAGTCACAGCCAGCGCTAGGGTTCCCGCACACAGCGAGCTCGTTTAGGAGGGTCCGCTCCACGAGCCGAGAGGCTGATACATCAACTGACACGTAGTCCGAATTTGATGTATCCAAAAGTTCCGTATCGACAACAGGATCTCAACGCAACAAACGGCGCGTCAATCGGACGCCCGGTCTGAGAGTTGTTGGCATTTTCGTCCTAGGGGCCCGGTTGTTTTTTAGGGAAAAACCAACCCGACCATACTCCGCCTGTGTCCGATCCTCGGGCGGAGTATGCCAAAAGTTTCGTCTCACTTAGAGGAAACTACCACAGCTGACGGTACGTCGATCGGACGTCCGTAGCTCAAGTTATGAGCGTTTCCGCTCCGAGGGCCCGGTTGGTTTCGTGTACGAACCAACCCGGCCGAACTCAAAGTCTTCCGAAACCTTAAGTGTAATATACCGAAACGACCGTGTCGATCCAAGGATCACGTAGCCACTGACGGTTCGTCAATCGGAGGTCCCAGGCCCAAGATATGGGCAAAGGACCGAAGAGGGCCCGAAAACGGGGGTTCTGGGCCCGGGGCGACCCGGCCCGAACCCCCCCTGGGTCGGCCGAACCGGGTCAACCCGACCCAGCCCGACCCGGCTAGGCCGGGTCCGGTCCGGCCTGGGCGCGGCCCGACCGACCGGACCGGCCAGCTCGGCTTCGGCCGAGCGGCAGAAGAGGCGTCGCGGGTTTGACCCGCGGCTTAGGTGGAACGCGGCCCCGCGGGGGGCCGCCTGTCACGCGGACGCGGCCGGGCCGCCGCGTCCCTCCCCGGTTCCGCATGGCCGCGGAACCGGCTGCCGCCGCCGCGGCTTCGGCCGCGGCAGATTTCCTCCACGGCGGCGCGCCGGGCGCCGCCGCCTCCGGCCGCCGGAGTTGCTCCGGTGGCCCGTTTTGCCTCCCGTCTGCGCCGTTGCTCCTCCCAGGGGCCGATCTTCACTGCGGGATCAACAGATCGCCCCTGCCGCGCGGTTCATCGTCGTCCTCCAAATCCGCACAACAAAAAGATCGGCGGAGGGTTGTCGGGTCTTGTTCGTTAGACCCGCACCCTCCGCGTTAGTCATAAACTCAACGGGAGGAAAAGAAAATAATCAACAACAATTTTAAATAAATTAAAATTGTTCGGAGATCAGGTTCTTTACTTTAAAAGAATAAACACGGGAAAGAATCATCAAGAATTAAATCCCTACCTTGTCGTCGTCGGACGTGAGGTCGTCGCGGAATCGCTCGTCGCGGAAGGGACGTTCGTCGCACCGCGGGAAAAACGTCGCGCCGACGATCTCCGGATCTAGAACAAACGGATTTAATTAATTAAATCCGTTGTCATTGAAATTAAAAAAAAGGAGAATTAAACGATCCGATTCTCACCTTAGTCGCCGAACGAGGATCGGCCGCGGAAGAAGAGGCGTCGCCGAAGAACGTCGCGGGTAGAGCTCGTCGACGTCGCAGATTACGGTGTGCGTCGTCGAGTTCCGGTCGCCGGCGTTCTTCGCGTTCTTCGCGTTCTTCGCGTTATTCGCGTTCTTCGCGGGGAGGGTGGAGGTTCAGAGGAATTGCACAACGATAGCAATCCTCCAAAATAGACAAGTTTTTCTATTTTATTATTTTGCCAACGAACGCAAACGCGTAAGTAACGACCCATTAAATTCGTTGAATTAATTCAACGAATGAAACATCCCATTTAATTCACGAAATAAACCGCCCAATTAAATGGTCTGTTAAGAAATTAAAGAAAACGCGTCGGTTGACTTTTCAGTTACTTTGACGGGTTTTCGCGGGTGCGTTACTTAGCGAAAGAAACGGCGGGGCTCGTGCGGGCCCCACCTCACAAATATCCTAACAAGGGGTAGGATATTTCCGGATAGCACCCTATCCGCTTTAACTCAGTTCAAGTGGCTTCCAAGTGACTTCCAAGAGGCTTAAGTGAAATAAAATAAAGTCGTCGCACAACCTTTATTTTATTTCCGACTTAAAGCCCAAAAATTTAAAAACCACTTCTGAGCAAACGCAACTCCGGAAGAGGCGTTTCTAAGCAAATACCGGCGTTGCGATTTCATCGGTGCCCTCAGAATTTGATTTCGGGCACTGGTTCAAAAGATATAAAAACACGCTCGTCCGTTCACTGAACGTACCCGAGCCAAACTTCGGAAATTGATTCCGGGCACACCGGGCCTCAGAATCAGGTGCCGTCTGTAGCTGCGCTCTTGTAAAATTCCAAAGCAAATTAAGAAAAAAACATTTCCTTGAAATTTGCGGGTCTTTACAGACTACCCATCATGTAATGATTCCATATCTCCAGTTGAATTACAGAATCAATACTTCAGTTCGAACCATCTGAGAAATCCCAAACTCAACACAACGCTTTCCTTTATTTTATTCTTTTCACTTTGTATTTTATTGTATGTATGAGTTTGTAGAACTCAGTAGTTATGTGATATTTTTTCTTACCCTCAAAATATGTCAATTCAAAAAACATCATTATTTTCACTGGAGCTACCTATCTTATTTTCTTTTTAGACTTCCTCTTCAACTTCTTCTTTCCAACATTTCTTTCAAAAATGTTGAAAACATATTACTAAAGTGAACCATCTACTTGTAAATGTAATGGAACTCATATTTATATGAATTATATGTATCAATAATATCATTTATAAATAAAATAACTTTTCCTTTTGGAGACTCCTTTTTGGTAATATTTTTTAACTCTAACACATACTTCAACAAAGACCCTATCAATTCATCTAAAGTATACTCTATAAAATTAATAATCACATTGATTTCCACATTTATTTCATTCCATATTTCTGGATGATCTCACTTATCACCTTTGAGTTGAGTTATTTTTTTCCAAAACATCCCAAAGAGCACTCATAAAATTTTTAATACTAGTAATCCAATGGAACATTTTGTTTACAGTTTATTCATCTCCAATATTGAAGTATTATTTTTGTGCTTGGTGAATTCCTATATTGGTTATATTGATCTTTTTAGTCCTATAGTAAGTCACATGTTTTATCCTTCACATATCGCATGATATCTTATAAGGTGATAAATGGCTATTGAAACATATAATTATAGGGAAGTAATCATATTTTTATATTTATAATTCATAATCTATTTTTTCATTTCATTATCAACATGAGTCTCTGAAACAAATTTGGGTTGCTCATATGGATTATCACTATTAGTCCAGTGATCCACATTAATATTTTAAATGCATGCCTTCAATATGTATTTTGAGTAGTCTTATTAAATTCCATTTAAGAATGGTTTTTAAAATACATCCATCATTCTCATTTACACTTGTAATCATAAAAACCATTTCTTTTAATCATTATACCATTATGTGTAGGGAATTAGGAAAGAAAAAAGTTAAAAATAAATAAACTAAATTATTCTAGAGGATAACTATCCTATAAAGAAGTTCCAATTCTATAATACCAATTTTTGTATATAAAGTCATGGAAATAATGAAAATATGGTGGTAGGATAATCATATTAATAAATTAAAAAAATAATTAGAGATTATAAATTAATGATTGATAATGTGTGCAGTGTTCATGATTTTAAGAAATGAAGAAATAAATAAAAGAACACTATTATTTTAAGGGTTTTGTATATAAAATATCACATTTTACTTCAAAAATTTATCTACTTATCCAGAGTATTGGTACCCACTAATAAATTCACACAAAAGTTGTGGGAATATTGTTATGGAAACATCCTTTAACAAGAACCTAAAGGAACAATGTAATATTTTACAAGAGACGAAATCAAATTACTTAACATAACTATTGATCATCAGTCACAACCCAAAATTCTATATTGGTTGTGGAATAACCATATAATGAAAAACATTTTTTTGATTGGTAAAATCCAAAAAATGACTAAAATATGACATATAGAATAATAATAATTACATGAAGAAATGAAAATATAGGGAATTAATAATTTGATAAAAATGTCAATGATATTGATGCTTGATGATATTAGTTCAATTTAAAGGAAACATGTTTAATTTTTATGATCTTTTTTAATCACATCAATATTATATATGTACAATAAGTATGTTGAATTAATGATAATAGATATAATTATATCCAAGTTGTATCATGAAACAACTATCAAATGATAATCCTTGGAATTGTTTTTATTCCTGAAAGATGATTCTCAAATAATTAAAACAATGATCTTCTTGGAGTATCTACATTCCCAATAACTATATGAAGATTTTTAATAAATAATAATAAAATAATTTTACTACTACATTAATATCTAACTATCGTGTTAAATAATAGATAACAATAACACTTTTTATTTATTCATGAAATAAAAATATAAAAAATTATTACAATAAGTGTAACAAATGTATACAATTCATATTTATAGGACAACTGAAATAAAATAATAATCTTCTATATTATTAATATAGTTAATTTTTAAAAAACATAGTATTGAAATAAATACAAATAAATGTGCTCATGTACATATAAACACATAAAATTTATTATACACAATAATCAATTATATATTGAAAAAATATAATAAAAAATTTAACAAAATATTAATTTTAATAAGATAAATAATAAATAATGAATAAAAATTATTGAATTTTTTTATCAATTGGTGCATTAAGAAACATTCTGGTATATTGATCTAAATTTGTATACAATGATGTATTTATTAAAAACCATAAGTTACATAAATTGATATTACATCAATATTGATGAATATTTATCACTAAATATAACAATAACATGATAGGACCATATTGGTATAGTCTCTATAATAACTGGGATTCATAAACAAGTAGTTTATAAGGAATCTTTATTATCACACTCTTATTTCATCATAACAAGATCAAATTTGGACATTTCTTATTTAATAACATTCTACAGGACATGGGGAAATGAAATATATGAAAGGGTGTGCTTAGATGATAATTAAGGGCAATTAATGTACATATATATCATATCATAATCATAAGACATTAGAACATAACATTTGAAAATCTTATCCTGAGTATGAGATATTGTGATATCATGTCATGGGATAAACCATTAAATTTGATAAGAATCAGTTAATATAATCCCAAAAGTTATAAACTAAGACATAACATTCTGTGTAATACCCATAAGCATAGAAAACCATTTCATATTAGTCAATGCAAATTTCCAATTCTATTATAGTGGAAAAAGACCACTACTGAACTGGGATCACTCCCCGTTCTAGCCTCGTATTACTTAACCGATATCATTTCATATTCTTGACATGTCTATCTCATGAGAAACAAATCCTTTTCCAATGAATTGGAGGGAGATATAGGTTCCACCCATCTCATTATGAAATCATTGTTATGTGGGAAACGATAACACAATCATTTATCATAAAAAAATGAATAAAATGTATTTCATTAAAAATCATTCCCCCGTTACAATCCATGTAAAATTTGGATTTCTTAAATATAATTCCCTCATTAACACAATAAAATAATAGGAAAGATAATGATATTATAGTTGAAAAATAACCCTATTAAAAAATACCATCATTGATTTTATATAACTTTGATATAACACCTAAAATTATTTCTTGTGGAAAATATCATTTTCCTTTAATAAGATTTTCTTTTCTCAAAATGTTGTGAGATTTTAAAATAAAAGAATTTATTTGAAAATAAAAATGAAATCATGTAGAGTATGTTTCCTCTAATTAACATGTTATAAAAACATAAATTTTTTTCATACCATATAAGTTAAAAAACAATCATCATGTACATTTGTCAAAAAAGTCAATGAGTACCTCATACCGAAAATGAAAAAAGATTCAATTTGCACCATTTAATAAAGATTCAAAAATGGGTAAATTTTAATTTAAACAATTTTAGAAGGATGGAATCAATATTTTTTAATATTATTTAGGAAAAATAGATGTGGAAGATAAATATTCCCTAGTAAATAATTATGATTAATCAATCTCAGATAATAATGAGATTGCAAAATTATCCCTTACATGAAGCTTGATTTCCTTTGTGTGAAATAGAATTTCCTATATAATGATTTAAATATTTTCATTTCCTTATTCAATAATGAATTTAATTTCTATTATATCATATATATTCATATTATCATCTGTATTTAGTAACATTATTACTCATCCATCCGATAATAACTTGTTTATGTTCTTACGCATGTTTGGTAGGATAAGTTCTTCTTACAAGGTTATAGTTATATAATTTACAAAATAATATTTGTATATTATATATCATATTTATTCAATAAATTCATTTATATGATCATAATTTAATGAAGATCATCAAGAATGAATCCCATCACATCAAGGAGATGGTATGCCTTATGTTCGAAGGAGGGACGATATTATTCCCATAATTGTTGAAAGGTATTAAAGTGGATGGTGATTAATATTTCATAATTAATATAATGTCAAAAAAATCATTTATACTTATTATTTCAATCATTATACCCCTCCAAATATGTTGGTGGTGACAAATAGATTACATCATGTTGAGGAGATAGTAAGCCGTACGTACACATGTTTGTTGATTTCATTTAGTGTAGGATATAGAAAAGGTGGAATTTGGTTATTTCATAATTATAATAAAATATTAGAATAATAGTTATACTGGAGTAATTAATTTATAATTAATGAACTTAAGAAGATGAATTATAATAAGAAATAATTATGAAGGAATCAATAGAGGAGATTTCCACTTCTTCGACGTGCTTCCTCTAAATCTCCACATAGATCATTAGAGTTTGTATTTGATGAATACCAGAACCTCTAGAATGATTCTAGGGAAGATGAAAATGGAAAATGGTAGGGGATGGACAATATTGAAGGATCAATGTGATGTGAAGTGGTGAGGGAAGAGGTTCCATTTGAAAATTAAGGTGAGGGTTATTTTGGGATCTCCAAAAATATTAATTTATAATAAAATCAAACCCCTTAAAAGACCTCAGAAATGTCCCAGTATAGAATATTAGATGATATATGCTTATAATATCATCATCAAATAGATATTAGATTCGTACTTCAATCAAATTAATCATTATCATTTTAATTAATTCTTTTGTATTTATTTTATTTTTAGCAACGATAACAAATATTTAATAATTAAAAGGGTGAAATATTTACTTATTTAATTTAAATATGACCACAAATAAATACCTTAGAACATATTAGACCATATCATTATTATTTTTTATATTTATAAAATTATTTATAATTTTATATAATATAATAAAAAAAATTTGACAAACAATTAATAGTGGCAATCTTGACACTATTCAATTCATTGATTTTTAAAAATATTAATATAAGAAGTTAACATCAATACAACAATTTTATTATATTATAAATATTTCAAGATCGATTTTAAAATTAATTATCCAGATTAATTCTTCAAAATTTTATTTATTTATATTTATTAATAACATATATTTGTTATCTCAATTATTAATATAATTACTAAATTAATTTGGTATTATTATTAAATATAATTATTTGTTGTATAAAAATTAATAATAAAATACTATGACAATGATAAATCTACAATATTTAAGAATATTAATTTTTTTCTAATTTACCTTCTAGAATATTTATCATTTAAAATGTTATACTTATTAAATTATGAATGTTACAACTTTAACATCACATTAAATGAAATAAAATAAGTGTTACAATATCTTTTATAAGGCTCAAAATTCTCAATAATTTGACACTTGGAAGGTTATGGTAGAGATACACTCTACACATATTATTTTTTCATCTTATTGGGTATTTTAATGATTGATAATATTTTAAGAAAAATTGTTCTATTTTTTGTCAATAATTAATTAATATTTAAATCATCAAACTATAAGTCTTGAATCTAATTATTTATTTCTTAAAAATGATAAATAAATTACCATGATATATATAAAATTCTTTTATTTCATGTGAATATTTATAATCTAACATTCCTACTATATAACCTTCCATAAAAATGATTTATTTATTAAAATTTGAGTGATAGATATTTAACATTTCTTTAAATAAAATAAATTAAATGTCTTATTTTCTCCAAGTGGATTCAAAAGGACACAATTTAAACAGAAGTATGATGTAGGTTATGAAATCATGATGTTATATTAAAAAATGTGTTAGTGTAATTTTATAACAATATTGTTACCCATAATTACCTAGTTTACCCTTTTACAGTATCAATAAAAATTACTGATGTTACTATTCAAAATTCCCAAAAATAAAATAATGCTATTTAAATAATTTGGACCCAATGATTCCAAGAATGTATTTAGTATTTTAAAATACAAACAAGAGAAATTCTAATAATTAAGTTAAAATTAATCTTTTTGTCGGAGAAAGTTAACATGTTTTCAATGTCAAAACATTGCCAAAATTAAAATGTTTTTACATCTTCGCTCAACGTAAAATTAATAAGAATGATATATATTATATTTAATGATAATAATATATTATATTTATACTTTAAATTATTTCCATATTATAATTTAACAATATAAATTATTATGAAGAAAAATGTTCTTTTAAAATAAAATTTAGTGTATTTTTACTATTTTTCAAATCATGAAAGTTATGAGAAAAAATATCAAAAATTAATTAAAAGTAAATTTTTAAAACCCACAAAAAAATAAAATTTTTATGTTTTCATATAAATTTTTTTTATTTGTCAACATCTTAATTTAAATGGGTTTCTACATTAAAAGGTTGAAAATTAGACTTTTGAAAAGTATAGGTTTTTATACATCAAATAATGGTTATTCATACCATGTGACTAAAATACCTATTGGAAGAAAATAAAAAATACTTTATTAAGTGTATACCATATATATTTCATCAATTTTGATTAGAAACAGTAATTCACTCAATTTATTAATAAAAAAGATATAAATATATAATTAATTTATATTTTACATAAATAATAAGAAGCCAATGAATTCACCATAAATTTTCACAAGTTAGTTATATTTATTCTAGGAAGCCAAAAAACTAGTTTATAATAGTAATTTTATACTTAGTAAATCTCATAGTTCATCTAAACCCATGATATTATGCAATGAATGCTGGTGATAAATATAAATTTTTTAAAGAAAATATTTTATAAAACATCTGAGTGTCATATTTTACCCCTCTTAAACTACATTTCATCCAGGAAATTCATCACTTGTATATAAGTAAATGTGAACATATCTCCCGCATCATATATTTAATTTCCAAAATAGCATCCTAAAATTGTTTGTTATACCACAAAACATTTACCAACAGAGTGGTACTTTTTTGTAGATCTTTTTCGCTGATATCCAAAATCTCTATTTGCTGTTATTCATATTATGATCATTCTCTAGTGGTAAAACATCTGAGTTTAGTAAATATGAAGGATCATCTATGAAATTTCTCAGGAGGGATACATGGAACAAATCATTAATTTGAGAGATTTTTAGAGTAGCATCATTTGGTAAGTAACCTTCCAATCATGATCTAGAGATTCAAAAGGACCAATATACCCAGGGCTTAGCATTCCCTTCTTTCTATCTTCCATTATTCTCTTCCCGATTTTCATAGAAACACTGTGTCACCCACTTAAAAATATATATATTTTATTCTTTTTTAGTGTATAATTTTTGTGGACTCTCAGCAACTCTTATGTATTATTCAATATAACTATCCTTTTCTTCCATTTTATCAACAAGACCTAGTTCGAATAACTTTATCTCCCCAACCGCTTCCCATCAATATGGAGTTATCCACTTATTTCCATAGAGGGATTCATTATTAGCTTTATGAATAATGGAGTGAATGATATTTTTGTAAGAAAATTCCACCCTTTGTATCTGTCGATTTCTAAAAACATTGTAATCCATTGAGAAACCTGTCAACATGTATTCTATAGTTCGAATTGTCCTCTCAGACAAACCATCTGTCTGAGGATGATAAGGAGTGATGAAACATAACACTATATTCATTTCATGCCAATGACATTGCCAAAACATATCTGTAATACTCAGACCATATACAGATATAATTCAAAATTGTACTCCATGAAATCTTACAACTTCCTTTATATATATCTGGGAAAGCTGATCAAAAGATAAATCCTCTATAATAGCAATAAATTGTGCCAAATTATTAATGTGATCAACTATAACCCATATAGAATTATGGACATTATATGTTTTGGTATGTATGATGAAAAATTCCATTTTGATATTTTATCATTTGCGTTCTTGTATGGGTTATGGTTGTAAAATCACATAAAATTTAAGATTCTCAACCTTAAATTGTTGATAGACCAAGCATCGAGAGATATATTTGGAAACATCTCTTTTCATGACATCCCACTAAAAATTATCTTTTATATCCTTGTACAGCGTTGTGTATCCAGTGTGAAAAGACAATAAAGAATTATGATAATATTTCAATATATCTTCATTAATTCCACCATGATGGAAATACAAACCAAATTCATGAACCATATTATTCCGTCACAATAAATTATTAATTCAGGAAAATATCTCACATTAGTTTGTAGATATACATCTTTCTTTTGTGACTCTTTAATCTTTACATATATATATGGTTGGAAATTCATTATAGAAAGATAATATTTATCCCCTTATTTTAAAATATCAAGATCCATCCTTTGAAGATCCATAAATATTGAATCTTTTGCACTCGCCATCATTGATATTCGATAATGGTTATTTAGATTCAAAAAACCAACCACCTAGTTCATGTTTCCAAGGTGTTAATGTATTGAATAGTCATAATAATAAATAAACTACAACCATCATCATTTTCACATATTCATATTATTTGTGTGAATATATACTTTAAACTTTTTGTGATTAGTATAAATATCACACCTTTCAATATAATGATACTTCCTCTATATCATTAAGGAAATGATTACCACATCTAACTCTAAATCATGAGTTGGGTAAAATTTTCTCATTTAATTTCAATTGTCATGAGTCATACGATATCCCCATAGCATTTTTATGAGAACACATCCCATCCCCTTTTTATATTCACCACTAGAAATCACAAACCATTTTCCACGATAAGGTAGTGGGAGAACTAGTGCACTGGCTAACCTTATTTTGAGCTCTTTGAAATTATTTTCACATTAATTTATCCACTTGAAATTAACACATTTCTGAGTCAACATGGTTAGTGAATTGTATAATCATGAAAAATAATTCACAAAACAATGATAATATCCAGCCCAAAAAATGAAAACAACGGTTATCAGTCAACATTGTTTGTCTCAGTCAACATTCAATAACATCATTTTTTATGGTTCCATATATTTCACTTATTTAGAGAATATATTATCCATAAAAGGAAAATTTTGGATGGGAAAATTCACACCTGGTAAATTTTTCAAAAATATTTTCCTTTCTAAGGGTCTTTAGTACAACTCTCAAGTGATCATCATGTTCTTCCATTCTCCATTAATAGAAAATAATATCATCTATAAAGACTGTCAAAAACTAATCAAGATTGTCTCTAATGACTCTTTAAAAGATCAATGATGATAGTAGGGGAATTAACAAGACCAAAAAGTATCACAATAAATTCATAATTTCCATACCAAATATAAAATTCCATCCATAGTATATCCTTCTTATTAACCCATAACTGTTGACATCTGGAAAAAATATAATTCTTTGAATAATTTTTTCATCTCCTCATAGTTGGATTAATTATTCATCAATACAGGGAATATGATATTTTTTTGAGAGTGATATTGTTAAGTTAATGATAATCATTGCAGAGTCTCATTGACCCATTTTTCTTTTTTACAAACAGAAGAGTTTCAACCAAAGCTGACACACTAGGGAATATAAATGCACTGTTAATATTCTATTGGAGTTGCTTCATCAATTCTTGAAACTCAATTGGGGTCATTCTATAAGGTTTATTTTAAATAGGAATAACGCTCGAAATGAGTTATATTGAAAAATTGACTTCATGATTTAATAGAAGATCATGTAATTTTTCCAAAAAGAAAAAAAATTCAACTCCAATAAAATCGGTTTATTATTAATTGTGAGTTTTCTCCTAAACATTTGATATTGATTACCATTATTTATAGAGTTCAAGACCCATAATATGGAGGAAATTTCTACTCTAAGGTTATATTCATCCTTGCATCTATATATGATCATATAATGATCTCGAATATTAAATGTGACCTCCCATCCACGGAAATTAATTTGAGTTCACTATAAAAAATTTCAATCAATGCAAAGAATCACATAAAATTCCACAATAAGAAGGATAACAAGATTATCCAAAATCACATCCACAAAAACATCAATCGAGAAATAATTATAAACATTTTATGTGACCATTAGACCATTAGAAATAGTCATGGATAACAAACCATATAATTGTTGTAGTAATATTGTAATACAATATAAAATACTCAAAAATAAAAGACTTGATTGATCCAGAATCAAATAAAACATTATCTACATGAGAGTGGATGTGATGTGAACCTTCTACCACTTCACTTTTGTAATCCACATAATTGATAGTGATAACATGTGACATGCATTTTTTATTATCCTTAATAGTTTCCTGGCATCAATCATCATCAATAACCCTTGGATTGGGGAATTGATTTGAATAATTTCCCATTTCCTTAAACTTTTATCATTAATGCGTAGGAGGTTCATCTCGTGCAGTAATTTCTCTATTTGAATTATTAGAAATTTTTTTCCCATCAAATTAGATGTCAACTTCATGATGACCTTATTTTCCACACTTAAAATATTTTCTTGTCCATTTATGAAAATTTCCAACTTTTTTCATTGCACACATTGAACATAAGGAAAAACTCATCTTCTTTTTATTGTGGTCTTTACATTTTCCATTAAAATCTATTTTTCTCTTCTTATAAAACCCATAGGATTTATGGATTACTATAATATCTATATAATACTAGCAAACACATTAAAAAATATCTTCATATTTGTTCAAGTCCCTTGATTCTAATTCCCTTTAGAGGCATGGTTTTAATCCACTAAAGAATCAATCAATTTTACTCTCAGGTGGGATAATAATTCATGAAGCGTACCTTGCAGCTGTTATAATATTTTCTTCATTGGTACCAAGAGATTCATTTTACATATGTTTAAGCTCTGTAAAATCCTTCTCCATATTTATTCAAATAATACTAGGTATGTACTTATTAAAAAATGAGTTCATGAACTCATCCCATTACATATATTCAATTCCATATCATTTCCTTATATTTATGATAATGTTCAACCATTGATTAACTTCACCTTAAAAATGATAGAAAAATGATATTAATTTATCATTTTCATACATTGGAGTACTAAAAATATCTTTTTAGTCATTCTGATCATCTTTTTAACCACAAATGGATCAGAAGACCCACTGAACGAAAGAGGACACTACCTCATTAATGACTCAGCAAAATTTTGTTCCCTCCCTTTCCCGTTCAAATGTCCTACATGATTTTTATATTCTATATGTTGTGTGAGATTATGAACAAGATTTTACATTCCAACTCCCATAACATTTTTCTACTCATGAGGGACATAATTTCCTTTCCCATTGCATTCAACATCAATGCAGATCCTCTAGGTTCTATCAATTGACTGAAACCCATAAGAATAATATGAGAAACACTATCCATAATGGGAAAAAACAAAATGATGAATAAAATTAAATTTAACATATTTAGGTTTTATCCTAGGTTATTCATGACAATTTCTCAAACACTAGGAATCTATCCTATACTTTATGATATCCTTTGGGTTCTTCTGATGTTTTTCATTTCCCAATTTCCAAAGGTTAACTATACCTTTCATCTGATACCAACTATAACCACCAATACATTACATACACTGATATTACATAAATATTGATGAAAGTTCATTTAATAATCTATAAAATCCATGATTGGACCATATAAGTATATTTTCATTAGAATCATGGAATCATAAACAACATTTTCATAATACATAATCATTGTCTCCCAATTATTTCATTATAACTAAACCACCTTTTGAAATATCTTATTTAATACCATTGTTCATGACATGTGGAAAAGAAATATATGAATGTGTGAGAAAAAATTTTCAATGAGGGTAAACAAGTGAGATATCAATCATATCGTAATAATATGATATAAAAACATTACATTCAGAAATCTTATCCTGTATATGAATGATCGTGATATCATGTCATCAGATAAATCATGAATGTTCAAAAGAACTAATGAATGTAAACCTGATATTCAAGACATAAGACATATAGTTTTTTCGAACTAAAATTTGAAAAAAAACCATCATGTCATATTAGTCATGGCTAATTTCCAAGACCATTATAGCAAACAATGTCCGTTTCTAAACAGAGATCACTCCTCATTCAAGCCAGGTATTACTGTACCGATATCATTTACTATTACATCCATGTCTATCTTATGAGATTTAAATCCTAAACCAATGCATTAGAGGGAGATATAGCTCTCACCCATCTCATAATGAAAAGTTCTTACATGTTACACAATAACATAAGTCAATCATCAGAACCTAAAGAATAAAATGGGTTTCTTTAACCATCATTACACTATAACATAATCCATGTAAAAAAATGGATTTATTAAATCTAATTATATCATAAACCCAATTAAGTCATAGTAACAGTATGGATATTATAATTTAAATTTATCCCTATTAAGAAAATAAATATTAGATAGATAATAATTTTGATATAACGGTTGACATTAATTTTTGTGGAAAACATCATGTCTTCGGAAAAATGTTTTATTTTCTCAAATTTAATTGAATTTTTAAAAGAAAAAAATTTATTAGATAATAAAATTTAAATAATATAGAGGATGATTCATGTAAATAATTTATTACAAAATGTAAAAATTCATTAATTTCATAAAATTAAAAAAACATTATTCTTATTCATTTTTTAAGTAAAAAATTTTGTCTTACCGAATAAGAAAAAAGATTCCTTTCATACTAGTTAATAAAAAATCACCAATGGCTAAAATTGAAATTAAAAAATTTTACAATTATAGAGTGAATATTTTGGAACAATGTTTTAGGGAACAAGGATATGGATGATAAATATACCTCAATAAATAATTATGTCTAAACAATCTCAGATAATAATGCAATTGAAGAATTATCCCACACCTGAGGTCTGATTTACATTGAATGTTCCTTAATCTCCCGTGTAATGATTTTTTAATTTCTATGAATTATTAAATTAACATATTAATTCTTAGGATTTCAATTATGATTATATTATCATCTGTTTGTTAGTAACAAGATCACTCTTCCACTGGGCATTAATGACTTTATTTTCTTATGAATATTTTTTTGGATAAGTTTCTCTTATTATGTTATAGAAATATCAATTAAACAATGAAATTGGTATAATATATATAATATTTAACTCAATAAATTAATGTATATATTCATTCTCTAAAAATGATTATGTAGAATTAATCACATCACATCGTTGAGATGGTAGAATGTACGTACGCATTATCGACGATATCGTTCCAATAATTTTTGAATGGTATTGATTTGGATGTTGTATGATAGTTTAAAATAATAAAAATTCTATGATAATCATATATAATTATTATTTACATCATTATAATTATCCAACTAATGTAGTGGTGAAAAACATATTACACCAAGGCATTGATATGGTAAGTTGTACGTACTCACATGTGGTGATTTCATTTTTTGTAGGATCGATAGAAGGATGAATATAGTTTTCTTATATTTATAATTAAACGTCAATATATTAGTGATACATGATTTTTTTAATTTATAATGAAACAACTTATGAATTGTAATGAGAATAAGATATATGTTTGAATGAATCGGTAGAGGAGATTACCTCTTATTTGATGTGCTTTCATTAAATATTCTCTTAGAGGACATGAGTTGATCATTGAAGAATTCCAGAACCCATATAATGAAACTAGGGAAGTTGAAAAGGGAGAATGGTAGGGTATAGACAATATTTCAGGCTCAAAGTGATTTGAATAGGTGCGGGAGGAGGTCCCCTTTTAAAATTTGGGTGAGGGGTATTTTTGGGATTGTAAAAAGTATTAATTAATAATAAAATCAATCCCCTTATAAAAACATCCAAATTATAAAAAATTTTAATTTTAGACGATATATATTACTATTCACATAATCCAATATATTATAGATATGTTATTCTATCAAATGAATCATTATGATTTTAATTAACACACAATTATTTTATTTAATTTTTAACTAGAGTTATACATATTTAAATAGTAAAAGGGTGAAATATTTACTTATTTGATGTCAATTAGACCTTAAATAAATTCCTTATAACATTAATTACCACATAATAATTATTATCATTTTTTAAAAAATGTTATTGTACTTTTATATAATTTAATAAACATTATTTTGATAAACAATCTATAGTGTCAATTTTGACACTATTTAGTTCATTTATTTTTAAAAATATTAATATAACATGTTATCTTAGAAAAAACTATTTTATAATATTCCTAATAGGTCATGGTATTATATAAATTTTTTTATACATATTAAATTTCCCAAATTAAAATTATTTTTAATATTTTTAATGATTTTTATTTTTTATCATTATTAATAAAAACATTACTACATAAATTTTCTATTATTAACTAATATAATTTGTTTTTGAATAAAATAAAATAAAATAATATGATGAATATAAATCTATAATATTTTAGAAGAATATATTAAGTCAAATTTATCATCAGGAAAATACAACATTTAAAATGATTAACATATCAAATTATGTGTGTGACAACTTTAACATCACTTTAAATAAAATAATAAAAGTTTCATAATCTCTTCTATAATGATTCAATTGATCAATAAATGGAAATTTGGATTTATATGGATGATCTACACTATATAAAATAGTTTTTGTAAATTTTTTGAATCTTTTAATGTTTATTATTTTTTTATATAAATTGTTTTATTGATTTCTCATCATGTAATAAATTTTTACATTATCAAAGTATAATTTCTTATGGTAATTATTTATTTCAAACAAAAAATTCCATGTTAAAGATAAAGATTTTAAATTTTAAATGGGTATTTATAATCTAATTTATCTTTGGTATAACATTATACAAAAAATGAAATAGTTATTAAAATTTTTGTGATACATATTGAGATTTTATTTAATAAAAATAAATTAAATGTCCAAATCTTATCGATGTGGATTAAAAATGACACAATTTAGAGCCAAGGGTTTTTTAAATAAAAAACCCATAAAATGATACTAATACAAGTGTTAGGGTATGTTTATAATAGTATTATTTCCCTCAATTACCAGATTTACTCATTTTCATTATTAGTAAAAATTATACAAATTACTATTAAAAAAGCCCAAAAATAAAATAACAATATTTACGAAACATGAAGCTAATTATTTCAATTGTGGAATCTATTTTTCCAAATTCATAACACATAATTTTTATTAATTAATTAAAATTAATTCCCTAGTCAGAAAGAGAAAACATGTTTTAAAATATAATACATTGAAAAATATTTAAATGTATTTACATATGAATTCAATATAAAATTAATGATCATTATATAAATTACGTTTAATGATAAAAATATATTAAATTTAAATTTTAAAACCATTCACTATTATAATTTAGGCATATAATATTTTGTTGAAAAATGTTGTTTTCAATTTAAATTTAGCGTTTTAATATTCATCAAAACAAGAATGTTATGAGAAAAATATAAAAAATTCATCCAAAGAAAATATTAAAATCCTTATTCCGAAGAAAATGTTTACGTTCCTATATAAAAATTATTAAGTTGTCAAAAAATTAATTTTAAATGGGTTCACCATTAAATGGCGTAAAATTAGCCTTCTGAAAAATATACATTTTTAGATATCAAATACGTTTATTTCATACAGTATGGTTAAAATATCGATTGAATAAATATAAAAAATATTTTATTAATTATATTAAATATATATTTAATTAATTTCATTAATAATAATAATTCACTCAATTTATTAATAGAAAAAATAAAAATATATAACTGATTTATCTTATTCATAATTAATTGGTTGCCAATGAATTTAACATATTTTTTCATAAGATAGTCATACTTATTACCGCTAACCTAACCGAGGGGCAATAAAATTGATTTTATACAAAGGAAATCTCAATGTTCATTTAAAATCATGGTTGTGTGCAGTGAAAGCTATTAACGAATTAAAATTATTTACAGAAAATATTTCATAAAAAAAATTAGTTGTTATATTCTACCCCCTTAAACTGAATTTCTCTCAAAAATTCATCATATAGATATAAATAGATGAGGATGTATCTCCTTCTTCATATCTTTATGTTCCCATGTAGCTTCTTGAAATAGGTGGTTCCAACACAAAACATTAACCATGATATTTTCCTTATTTCTCAGAATATATTATCTACGATACAAAATCAATATAGGTTGTTCTTCATAAGAAAGATCATATTCTAGTTGAACAAATATTTAGTTTTGTACATGTGAATGATTTGTTATGTACCTTCCTAATATGTGTACCTGGAACTCATCATGAACATGATAGTGATTCAGTGGAAGCCACAATTGGTTAGCTACATTCCCAACATGATATAGAATTTGAAAAGGACCAATATACCTAGGGATCTTCATTCCCTTCCATCCCAATCTCAATACTCTCATCTTGTGAGATATTCAAGGAAAAAACTTGTCACCCACATCATACTATAGGTATTTTCTAATATAGTTTTCATATCATTTTTGTCGACTATGAGATGCTCTTATGTGTTGTTGAATATGTCATACATTTTCTGTTATTTAATCCACAATATCATGTCGTAATAGCATTCATTCCTTAACTTCATCCCAGTAAGTTGGAGTTATGTAATTCTTTAAATAGAGAGATTCATAATGATCTATATGAATATAATATTGAATTCTTTCTTGTTAGAAAATTCCCCTAAAGGTAGGTGTTGATCAAAAAAAAATTGAAATCCATAGAGAAATATCTCAACATGTGTTCTAGAGTTTTATTTTTCCTCTCAAACAAATCATTGATATGAGGATAATAATTAGTGATGAAACTTAACTCTTTACCCAGAGACTACTGAACACTTTACCAGAACATAGAGGTAAACCTTGGATCCCGATCAGATATAATTAAATTTGGTACTCCATAAAATCAAACAACTTACTTGACATATATCATAAAGATATGATCAAGAAGGAAATGTTATCTAATAGTAATAAAGTGTACCGACATTGTATGTTGATAAACTATAACCCATATAGCATTATAGAAATTAGATGTTTTGGGAAATCTGAAGAAAAATTATATCATTAGGTTTTCCAAATTCCATTATTTTAGAGGTAATGGATGTAACATTACCTTAGACTTCTATTTCTCTACCTTAAATTGCGGAAAAACCAAGAACCGAGGTAAATATTAGAAAACATCTCTTTTTATGACATCCCAGCAGAAATACACTTTCAAGTTAATAAACATCTTTTTTCATCTTGGGTAAATAGAGAATAAAGAACAATGATCCTCATCCAATATTTCCTTATTTAATTCTATTATGGGAGGAATACAAACCCAATTTCTTGCCTTTATTATTCCATCTCTTTCAATGTTGAATTCCAAAACATTATTTATCTTCTTTTGTAGTTATACATCTTCCTTATATACCTCCTTAATCATTACTGATATATATGGTTGGAAATTCATTTGAGAATTATAATATTTCTCCCCTTATTTGAATTTATCGTCTCATTACTCTGTCTACATGAACATAATTCCCTTCTAAGTCAATTTATTTAGTGGATTAGATAAAAATGAAAAATAGTTCCTAACAAATTGATAATATCCACCCAAACAAAGAATAAATCGGATCTTAGTTACCACTATTGGTCTCATCCAACTTTCAATGACTTTCGTTTTTGCTGGATCCACATATATCCCCTCAATTGTGATTATATGACCCAAACATGAAACATTTTGAATCCAAAATTAAATCCCCGTAAATTTTTACTATTTATTCTCCTTTCACAGGTTCGTAATAGCAGTTCTCAAGTGATCATTAGGTTTTCCTTACTCTCTGAGTAGATAAAAATATTTTTCTGTAAATACTACAACATACTGGTCAAGGTAGTCTCTAAAGACTGTATTCATTAGATCCATGAAGATAGTGGGGGAATTAGTATGACCAAAAGGCATCACTATAAATTCATATAATTCATACCTTAAATAGAATACATTCTTTGGTATATTCTCCATCTAGTACCATCCTTGATGACATCCTAAATAAACTCCAATCATGGAAATGTATCGAGCTTAGTGTATTTGGTCAAATAATTCATCATTATGTGGAAAACAACATTTGTTCTTGACAGTGGTCTGGTTATGTTCCCGATAATAAATGAAGAGTCTCGTTGATCTATATTTCATCATAACAAATAGAACAGGTTCACCTTATGGGCACACACTATGGTGAGTGAATCCCTTATTGATATTCACTTCGAGTTTCTTCTTTATTTCCTTCACCTCAATAAGGGCCATTATATAATGATTCCCTAAAATAGAAATAACACCTAGTATGAGTTATATTGAAAACTCAACTTCACAATTTGGTAGAAGATCTAATGATTCTTCCAAAATGAAATCATAAAACTCTCATACAATGGTTTAATCTTAATTTTGAGTTTCTACCCATCCATTTGGGATAGATAACGATCATTTATAGAGTTCAAGATCCATAAGATGGAATAAATTTCTATTGGAAGGTTTTATTTATCCTTGCATTGATATATAATCATATATTGATCTGTAATATAATATTTGTATTTCCTTCCTTGGAAATTGACATGATCTCCACATTGTGAAAGAAAATCAATTATATAAATCACATCAAATTACACTATGTGAAGGATCATAAGATGTATCAAAATAACAATACTACATACTTCAACCAGAGAGGAATTTCAAACATTTTATGTGACCATTTTTCCATTATGAGTTTTCAAAGCTATCTAAACTTCTAATTTTTGTGACAATTTAGTGATACCTATAGAAATGTTTTAAGAAGTAAACGTGTGGATGGAACCATAATCAAATAAAACATTTTTATTCTTTGTAGTGGACGGTAAGTGTATCCATAACCTCTTAATTATAATACTCCATATTAATGATAGTGATCACATCTATCATTCTTTTCTCACTGGAAAAAAGAGTTTACTAACCACGATCATTATCAATAACCCATAGGATTAGGGAAGTGATTGGAATAATGCAAAATTTCCATGAACATGTAACATTGATGTGTAAGAGGGTAATTATGTGTTTCCTTTTCTCTATTTGAATCATTAGACTTATTTTTTTCAATCACATCATAATTCATCTTCTGAATGATCATCATTTCCACACTTAAAAAATTCACTAGTCCTTTTAAGACAATATCCTCATTGTTTCTTTCCATTCATTGAGAATAATAGAAAACTCATTTTCATTTTAGTTTTGGTCATTAGATTTTCCATTGAGTTAAATTTTCCTATTCTTATCTAGCCCATAGGACTGACGGGTTACTCAAATCCACATCTCAACCTTGTGCATATATCGAAGATTTATTTGTAGCTATTGAATTCCCTTATGGATAATTCCCTTTAGAGTCATGGTTTCAATCCACTAAGGAATCGATCAATTTTACTCTCAGGTTGGATAATAATTCTAGAATAATACCACTAAAGTATTGTAAAAAATTTCTATAGTTACCAATGGATTCCTTTAACTTTATCTTAAGCTATAGGAACTTTTTCTCTATCATTGTTTGAAGAATAAGAGGAATGTAATTATTGACAAAAATGTTCTTGAACTCTTCTTATTCCTTGTATTCAATTTCATCTCTTTTACTTTTATTCCTGATAAGTTTCCACCATTGATTGGAACCACATTAAATATGATATCCTATTAATATGACATATCGTGTTCTATACATTGGATTACTGAAAATATCTTTTTAGTGGTGATGTTCCATTGTTCATCCAATAATAGATTAAAATAACCAAAGAATGATGTTGGAAGTTGCCTCATGATGGATTCAATATAATTTTATTCAATCCTTTTCTCATTTGGAAGTACTACATGATTCATAGATTTAGAATGTTGTGTGTGCATAGTATCTTTTTTTAATTTCATCTCCACAAACATTTTCCTACAAAGGAGGAAAATCATTACATTTCCTAACACATTCATCATTAACATAGTTCCCTAGGGTTCCATCCATTAAGTAAACCCTGAAGCATAATATTAGAAATGCTATCCATAAAGGGGACACATAATAAATAATAAAAATCAATTTAAGATATCTAGGTTTTATCATATGTTATTCATGATCATTTAACAAAGACTACAATTTTAACATATACTTTAACATATCCTTAGTGTTATTTCTATGGTATTCTAATCATAGTTTTAAAAGGTTAACTATAACAATCCTTTGATCCCAATAATAACGATCAATAATTTACATATAATGATATTACATCAAAGTTGAAGAATATTCATTAAAAAATATAATATTTTCCTAACATCACTGTATAGATATATTATCATTAAAAACTAGGAAACATAAACAATTCGTCCGTAGGACATCATCATTGTCTTTAACTTATTTCATCACAACTAGACACCTTTTGAGATATCATATTTAACACCATTCTTCCTAACCTAGGGAAATTAAAAATATAAAAGGGTGAGCTCATATTCTCAATAAGGGTAAATAATGGAAATATCAATCATATAATAATAATAAGTCATAAGAATATAACATTTTAAAATATTATCGTAAATAAGAATGATTATGATATCATGCCATGGGATAAATCATGATTGTTAATAAGAATAAATGAATATATACCCAAAAGTAATAACATAATACCTGATGTTTTTTTTGGAATACATATATGTATTAAATATCATTTCATATTATTCAATTTTCATTTCCAAGACTATCAAACCAGACAAAGATCATTACTGAACTGATTTCACTCCTCATTCCATCCCTATATTATTGAACTAAGATCATTTTTCTTCTAGGAAAGTCTATCTCTTGAGATATAAATATTTACCCAATTAATTAAGGGAGATATGGGTCCCACCCATCTAATAATTAAATAATTCATATGTGTTCCAAAATAACATAAATCATTCATCATAAACCATGGAATAAAATGGGTTTCTTCAAACATCATTCCACTATTTCATAATCTATGCAAAACAGATGGATTTCATAAATATCATTCAATCATAAACACAATAAAATCATAGGAACTATAAGGATATTATACATGAAACATAACCAAATTAAAAAATTCCTTCTTATATAGAATGAAATTTTGATATAACACTTGAAATTAATTCTTGAGAAATTTATCCTTTCTTCTTCAAAAATGTTTTCTTTCCTGAAAATGTCATGCAATTTTAAAAGATAATAATTTATTTTAAAATAAACATCAAATCTTTGATGATGCTAACATTTTCACTAATTTTATTCTATAATTCAATATTATTAATCAAAACACAGTGTTATTTAATAGTAAATTGTCACAATATTAATTTGTTGAAGTGTTTGAAGCATAAATAAAAAAATAACCTAATTCTGTAATTTCAACATATTTTTACGACTTTGATATTTCAATCATATCTTTTATAATATTGATCCAAATTGAATGATTAATTTTTTAAGGATTCCATTATTTGTGGGATAAATAATTTCCTTTTGAACTATGATCTAACTCGACTATATTGATTGCTGAAAAAATCCATAAACATGGAGAAATATTATGGACAATATGGTGGACCCCACCTCATTAATTTTAGCATAACTCATGATCCACAACTCTAATTAAGTTTATTACAACATATTTATATGATATTTCAATGTTTCATTCACCAATAAATATCTTGGAGATATTATTTAATTCAGCCTGCCATTGGATGCTCAAATTTGGCAGCAATTTAAGGAAAGTTTCATCCAGCAATAAATGTTTGGGGTAAATCGACCATAAATCCAGTTGCTTGATGGCTAATGTGGATAATATTTTAAGATTAAACAACTTATTCAAATATAAAACAATTATCATGAAGTGTCCCAAAAAAAATCATCCATTCCAGGGGATAAAATCATGAAATGTTTAAGGAATGATGTTCTAGAAAATGGATCCGAACAGTTACATGATGTGTATCACAATTACCTTTTGTGACATCATATAAAGGAGTATCAGCATTTGGACATGTTGTGACACCAATACATATTGTGAAACAAAAGTACACATCGTGTAACATTATTACATGATGTCACTTTAGAGTCTCAATTTTTTGAGATGATCAATCCGATTTTCACGACGACTGTGTGATGAGAAATTTCATGATGTGTTAGTCCATTACACATCATTATGATGGCGGTGAGATGAAAAATAAAGGAAAAATACTGCTGAGTTTTGATTTGATTTAGCTATATAAATATATATATATCCCTCTACAAAACTTTTAAACAATTATAGATGATGAGGTACCAGAGAATACCGATTGTCTAATGTTTTCTATTTATTTTAATTTTTTATTTTAGTTTTGTTTTAATATATTTGTATTCTTCTTCATACCTGTCTTCTTCCACTTATATTTTTTCTATTCTCCCATTGTGTCCCCTTGTCAACACTATATAATATGTATAACTAATCATTGTACTTGTTTGAGAGAAGGAATGGTGATTCGATTTAGTTTCCTATTCACTATTTTCATATATATATATATATATATATATATTATTCTAGGGATTTTTGTGATGGTTAAAATAATTACGGTGACCAGTTTTCCTACATTCTCTATCATCCAAACTCATATTCTCATATACCATTTTCCTTACCTTCACTTCGTGGGTCATGAATACGGTAAAGCATTTCATGGATTGTAATGGTCAGTGAAGAGGTATCCATGACGTCTTAATGAAGATCATTACCTCTAATGAAAATGCCATGACATGGGGTGATGACATTTCTAACGAGAAAGTGGGTTTTGACATATCATGATCACCTCATTGAATATAATATAGAACTTAATTTCAAACAATTATATCAATCGATGTATCTTTCCTTGATTAATTGACTTATTTGATTATTATAACTACATTCTGTGTTTTCATTTAATTATTATATAAAATATTTAGAATTCATGAATCTTTTCAACATCCCCCGATATAAATTATATATGTTAATTTTGTATTATTGATTCTAAATAATGGTGATAATAAAAAGATAGTGTGTGTTGGTGGACACTTAGGGATCAACCCAAGGATATTACACTATGGTGTATTCATAGGAAAATTAAATGAATAATTATATAGGGAAACATGATTGAAACCCCTATTATCAATTTGGTACCTCATTCAAGGATGCCATGAGCTTGCACAAACTTTTTAAAAAAACACCAAAATTTCAAAATCTATAAAAATGATTCATTGAATATCATTGATTTTTTCATCCAAGAAGGATATTTATGGTAATTACTATAATAATTGTCCTATATAATACTTTTATGGTGATCCTTTGAAGGATGAGATATTAACAATTCAAATTAATCAAAATGCCTTAATGCTCGAAAAAGAATGCATGATGGTTGCAATTCTGGCCACATATGCTAAGGATGTTAAAGTCTTATGGATGGAAAAAAAAATAGAAATGCTATGGTGAGTGAAATTTTTGACACTACTACATTTAAATAAGACATTTTTATGGTTGTATATATTCTTGATGATCCAATTCCCTCTCCAAAAAATGAGTACCTAGATTTCTTTCATGAGGAAAATGGGTTTAAAGATGAAATTTATATTGGAGCCTTAAATTCTAAGTAGTCATTTCCTTAAAATTTCATTATTTATTAATTTAAATCTCATATCCATCATTATGACTTTGTAAACTCAACAAAACTAATACAATTTGAAGATGGAGAATAATAAGAATAAGGTGTTCATGTTGAGGAGTGATTGAAGGAGATAATCGAGTTGTGCATTGGTGCATTTGAGGAAGCTGGCATAAAAAAATAAATCATTAGAGAACCATTTTCGAAACAAAATCTAGAAGAGAAGCCATATCCTATTCTTCTACCTTCATCACTAGCTAAGACCTCTCTTCCAGCCTATCAAAATAAGGAGCAGACCTATATTATTTTTCCACCACCTCTTCATATCAAATTTTTTATTTTATCTTATCTAGTGGTTGGGATAAATTTTCTCTTCATTGGATTTTCTCACTCCACTCATCTTTGATGGATATAGGGAGATATAAATTTTAGTGGTTTTTAAAAAATAAAACCATTTCATCCTTCATATTGGGGTTAACCCATTGAATCTTCGTGAAAAGGGTCAATA
The DNA here is from genome assembly GCA_963277665.1 of Viscum album. Taxonomy (NCBI): domain Eukaryota; kingdom Viridiplantae; phylum Streptophyta; class Magnoliopsida; order Santalales; family Viscaceae; genus Viscum; species Viscum album. The sequence goes on along the minus strand of OY728121.1, from coordinate 1,896,831,867 downwards.
AACAACTAGTACCCAGATGGGGGTAAAACCATTGATTATCCCTTTTATTTACCCTTTCAATTATTTTTATTTATTTCTATTTTGTATTTTCATATAATTATTTAGGTCTAATGTGGCAAAAATAAGGATCTTAACTAAATTCTTCTACGAAAAATTAATTTTATGATGTATCTTTTCTTCTTAATAGTTTTTTCTACCCTTGAATTTATTTAATTATTATGCTGAAATGAAGGGTAGTAAAATTTAATTTTGTGGGGAGTTTTGACCTAAATATTTGTTTTTACATGATTTATTTCTTTTTTTAGGATCATTTAGATTCAATTAATATTCAGTTCATTTTTAACACATCAATTTATTTCAAAAAAATTGAAATGTTTTTTGAAATAATGGATTTTAAATGATTGTTGATGGGTAATCTTTTTCCTTGAATTTGATTTTCCGGAATTTTTTTGAGTTTTAACAAATTATTAAATCTATTCCTATGATACAATAAATCAAAATATTTTTATATTCATGTGAGGTATTCTTAACCACTATGAGATATTCTTTTGAATACACACATTTTCATTGGGGAAACTTGGATTTTATGTGAGAACCATAATTTGTTACTTTTCTCATTCAACGCATTTGATATTATGAAATGTTTTACATATTATTGAGGAATTACTTTGGCTAAGAACATTTTAAATTCAGAAAAAACATTACATCTATCATTCTTTATCCCTTAGATTCCCATAATTTATTTATTATTTAATTCCACATTACAAACATATTTTTCCTTACAAAATAGCAGTTTTAGAATATTTATATGGATATTTAATGTTTGAGTATGTGGGAAGGGTATTTCGTGGGCGTTATTCATGATGTGTTTCTTTTTTTGGGATGTGTGGTGTGTTTCATAATTTTTAGATTTTTATTATGATAAAATTATTCTTGAGTCACCATTTCATTATTTTGTCTTTTGTTTCATCTAGTTCTCCATAAAAATATAAAAGATATAGAATAATAAAAAATGGATATGATCTTGGATTCCTTATTTTAATTTCTTTTATTGAACTTTTCCCTTTCTCAAATAAATTACATGATATTAATTCATTTATTTTATTCAGTTTTCAGCTCATACTCCTTGAAAAAAAATAAAGAATAAAAATAATGATCTACCTCTTTGGAGATTTACAAAAAGAAGAAAACGAATAAAATGAAGGGAACATAATTGAAGAAATTCATAATAATAATTTATATATCTTGTCCAGGTCATAAAAATGGTGGTTTAGTGTTGTGTTCTACATTATCAAGTGTATTTGAGTGAGGTCCATAATGTGTTATCACTAGAATTATTCATGCATTGTACTTAACAGTCTATCCTCCTCTTTCTGGAGTTAAATTTGTAAAAATTATTTAACCCCCCTACACGAAGCCATATAATTTATGTTGAAAATTTCCCCATTATTGATTTTATTTTCATATTTTATGATGTAGAGATATAGTAATTATAACACTCCTATGGTGGTGCATGGACTTCCCATGTATGGGGATAACATGGGATTTAATTTCCATTGAGTGAAGAGTGACATAAAATTCACAGTGAGGTAGGCTCTGATTGGTCCATGGATGGATTCATGGGGTTGAATAAGTTTTTATGTGAGGATTGAATATGAATGTTAATCATTTTTCTAATACGAGACACAATTTACATCAATTTTGGTTATGACCACTGATGTTTTCTAACTTTTTATTATTATGTGGATTTTGATGTGAATATATGATGATTTTCTGGGATTGAAATGCTTAAGCATGGGGGGATTGATCAATATAAAATTTTCATATATTTTATTATTTAATTAAATATAATTAAACCCTCCATAAGGTTATTAGTTGTTTAATTTTCACATATTTAGTTTATTGATGTGTTTTGAGCATAAATGAAAAAATTTCCAAATTCTATTAATATAATTGTTTTTATGACTTTGGTATATCAATAATATACATTTTAATATTGATCCAAATTGGGTGATTCCTTTTTTAAATGATTCTTTGATTTATGGTATAAATATATTCCTTCATGACAAGAAACATATTTGACCATCTTGAAGGCCCAAAAATTCAATAAAGTTAGAGTGATATTGTATACCATGCCACAATCATGGGAACATAACTCATTATTAAAAAGTCTAATTAGAGAATTTATATATGTATTTGAAATATTTATCATAGGTGAATTCATTAAATATATATCTTGAAGATAATGTTTTATTTAGGAATCCATTAGATTATAAAATTTTGGAGAAAATTTCAGAAACATTTGTTCTAAATTAAAGGATTGGGGAAAATCAGAAATAATTCCCTCGTAATAGGGAGCATGTTGCAAACTTTCTAGGGCCAACAAATATGTGAAATACAAAAATAATATCCAAATTATTCCAAAATAATATTCTACCATTCAAGTGGAGAATATATGAAAATGTTCAAAGGAAGAAGAGTTATAAAATAGAGTATAACAATAACATGAGGGGAAACACAATTACATGTCGTGACATCATCAAAAAGAGAAGAACCATTTGGTAAGGATGTGAATCCATTACATGGTGTAAAACAAAAAGACACATCACATATTTTCATTACATGATGTGAATATTTGAGACGCATTTTTTGGAGAATATCAAGATGGGATTCACAATGAATATTGACCTAAAAATTACAATATGTGTAAGTCCATTACATGTCGTGATGATGGAAGTGAGAAGAAACATAAAAGGAATATGCAGTTGAATGTTTATGGGATTTGGATATAAATATAACCCCCATCCACCCTTTCAAATCATTATGGATGATGAGGGACTACATAATATTGATTTTCTATAGTTTTTTAATGATTTATATTTTCTAATTTTTGTTTTCTGTTAATATATTAGTATTCATATTCATACATCTCATATTCCACTTTTATTTTATGTGTTCTTCCAGTTATCCCCTTCTAAACAACATTAAAAATAGAGATATATTCTTAGTGCTTTTCTAGATAGGAAATAGGGATTTGATTTAGTTTCTTATACATTAATATCATCTCTCTTTATTAAATTCTAGGGGTTTTGAGATGGTTAAAATAATTATTATTAGATTTCACACCATTTTCTCTATCATATAAATTCTTCTTATCATTTACCATTTTTCATTCCCTTCCCTTCTCGTGTCATTCATATGGTGGAGAATGTCATGAATTGTGATGTCCAGCAAAGAGGAGTCCAAGCGGACTTAAGGAAGATCATTACCCCGTATGCCAAGGTCACGATATGGGGTGAGGAGATTTCTAATGGTAAGGTGATGTTTTGTAGGTCTTTTTCACCTTATTTAATTTAATATTGATAATTAATTAGAATAATGATATCAATCATTATAAACATCCACAAACAATCTCCTTATTTCTTTCTTATAACTACATTCTATGTTTTTATTGAATTATTCTACATAATATTTATATTTCATGAATCCATTTGATACCCCCACATATAAATTATAGATTTTAGTTTTATATTATTTAAATTATATAATAGTTACAATTAAAAGATAGTGTTTGTTGGAAGACTGTTCAGATCAACCAAAGTGTGTTCCATTATGGTGCATCCTTAGGGAAAAATAAGAATTTAATTAAATAAGGTAATGTGACTAAATAATATATTATTAATGCTATAAGTGATGTTTCATGGAAATAATTCATAATGAAAACATAATAGTCCATTCGTTCAATATAAAATAAATAATATTTTTTCACATTATTTTGTCAAAATAGTCAAAAAGGACCTCCTACCGAAATAGGAAAAAGATTCATTTCATAGTATTTAATAAAAATTTAACAATTGGTAAAAATAAAATTTAACCATTATAGAAGTATAAAAATAATATTGTTCAATAAATATTTTTGGAAACCTTGATGTAGATTATAAATATACCCCCAATAAATACTTCTGAATATATAATCCTGGATAATAATGAGATTTGAAAAATTATCCACTACTGAAGGTTTGGTTTCCTTTGCATAAAAAAGAATCTCCTATATAATGATTCAAATAATAACATTGAATTATTCATGAGTCATAGTAATTTTTATGATATCATATATGATCATATTATAAACCTTTTTGTAACATTCTTACTAGTCTATCTGGCATTAACAATGTTTTCTTATGCATGTTTTGTCAGACAAGCTCTTCTTATTAGGTAATATTTATATCATTTCAAGAATTATAGTGGTATAATTTTTATTATATTTATTTAATAAATTCATTTTTATAATAATGATTTAATTATCATCATATAAAATTCATTGCATCACATCGTGGAGATGATACGCCATACGTACGCACTAGTGATGTTTTCATTCACAAAATTTCTGATGGGTATTGAAGTGGATGGTGTGTAGTATTTTATAATAAATATATAGTTATAAAAATAATATATAGTTATTATTTCCAAAATTATACATATCAAAACACGGTGGTGGTGAAAAATAGATTACACCATAGTGTGGAGATAGTAAGAATTACGTACGCACACGTGGTGATTTTTTTTGTAGGATGGATAGAACGTAAAATATTTTTGTTTAATAATTATAATAAAATCTCAGTAAATAAGTGATAATATTGTTATTACTTTATAATGAAATAACTCCTGAATAGGATGTAGAAGAAGAAATAATTTTGAACGAATCAATAGAAGGGATTACCTCTTCTTCGATGTGATTCAATTAATCTCCCCTTAGAGCAATAGAGTTGGACGTTTAAGAAGATAAGACAAACTAGAATATAATTAGTGATGTTAAATTAGAAAAATGGAATGATAAGGACGATATTGAATGTTCAATGTGATGTGAATAGGTGAGGGAGTAGGTTCCCTTTTATAATTGACATTAGGGGTATTTCTTGGATCACCAAAAATATTAATTTATAATAAAATATAAACTAAAAAAGAAACCACAAAAATGAGCCAATTTTGAATATGAGATGATATAGTGTTGTAATATAATCAAACTGTAGATTTTATTAATTTTTTTCTATCAAATTAAACCTTATAATTTTAATTGACACTTAGTTAATCTATTTATTTTTTTACTACGGTAACAAATATTTAAATATTAAAAGGGTTAAATATTTACATCTATGAAGTCAATTATACAATAAATTAATAACATATTAAATTTTATATGATATACTTATTATTATATATTTTATAGAAAAAATTTATTACTTTTAAATAATTTATAAAACATTATTTTGATAAACAATCAATAATGTTAATTTTGAAACAATTTAATTAATTGGTTTTTAAAAATATTAATATAATAATTTAACTTAGAACCTACGGTTTTGATATATTCCAAAGAGGTAAACGTCATTTAATAAACTCATTATAAATATTAATTAGCATAATTATATTAATGTTAATATTTTAAATAACATTTATTTTTTATCTATATTAATAAAATAATTACTACTTCAATTTTGTGTAATTATTAAATATAATTATTTTTTGTAATAAAATAAAAAATAAAATACCATAATTAATATAAACCTACATGATTTTATTTCAATATATTTATTGTAGTTTATCTTCAGAAAAATATAGGATTTAAAATGTTATACGTTTTAAATTGTGAATGTGAAAACTCTAACATACATTTTAAAAAACAATATAAGTGTCATAATATCTTCTATAAGGATCAAAATTTTCAATAAATAGGCACTTGTATTGTTATGGTTGATGTAAAATGGACCAATAAGATTTTTTCATATTTTGGGTTCTCTTAATTTTTATTATTATTTTAATAAATATTATTTATTTATTATTCATCAATTAATTAATTTTTACATCATCAATGTAAAAGTATTTATGGAAATTATTTAAATCATAAAAATTTAAAACAAATTACCATGGTAAAAAATAATAATTTAAATTTATAATAGTTTTTAAAATAGAATTTATCATAAGTATAAGCTCATACAAAAAATGGATTGTTTATTCAAATTCGTGTGAGAAATATTTAACTTTTCTACAAATAAATTCAATTAAATGTCATAATCTCATCAAGAGTCTTTAAAAGGACAACATTTCGACACATGGAATCTTTATGTTAAAAAACACATCCAATGATATTAATACATGTGTTAGGGTATGTTTATAATTTATTATTACATTGAATTACATGATTTATCCTTTTATCATTTTAATAAAAATTTACATTGTTACTATTCATAATGAACTTAAATAAAATAAATATATTTACATATTTTGGATCTATTTATTCCAAATATAGAATCCATTTTAAAAATTCAAAATATAATAGTTATCGTAATTAATTTAACTCTCATTGTTAGAATGAGAAAATGAATTTTAAAAGTTAAAACATTTCCAAATATTGAAATGTTTTTACATCTGGATTCAAGATAAAACAAATCATATTGGATTATAATATATTGAATGATAAAAATATATTATATTTATACCTTAAAATCATTCATTATTATAATTATCCATATAAATTATTTCAATTAATAAAGTTGTTTTTTATTAAAATTTACTGTATTTTTACTATTCATCAATACATGAATGTTATAACAAAAGTATAAAAAAAATCCTAATTAAATTTTTATAACTATCATCCAAATAAAATCATTATGTTATCATATTAAAATTGTTAATGTGTCAAAATATTATATTAAAAGGGGTTCTCAACTAAAAGGCATTAAATTTTCCATTTGAAAAATACATGATTTTATACATCAAATTGGGTTTATTCACAGACTAGGTCTAAAATATATATTAATTAAATATAATAAATATTTTTTTCAGCGTATAAAATATATATTTCAATAATTACATTTACTAATAGTAATTCAATAAATTTATTTCAACAAAAAATAAAACAATTTAATTTATTTATATTTTTAATAAATAATTTTTAGTCAATGAATTTATCATACATTTTCATAAGTTAGTTATATTTCATCCCACTAACATAACTTCTAAGCAATAAAATTTATTTTATACTAAGGGAATCTGAACATTCATTTAAACCCCTGATTTTGTGCAATGTATGTGGTTGAAGAATTAAAATAATATGAAGAAAATATTTCATACAAACCTCTATGTGTAACAGGATTGATTGATCATTGATATCCAATAGTAGATTTGTCTTCCATTAATATCTAATAGTGAAATGATCTACTGTTTATTTCCAATGGTGGATTAATCTACTGATGGTACAATGGTAAAAACCTATCATTGTAAAATAGAAAAAAACAGAAAACATTACAAGAAATCATAAGTAACAATCAATAAAAGAAGTGATATAGATGATCAAGAATATGATCCATCCATGTCTCTGTTATATTGATAATGATATCTACTTAGGATTGTGATATACTAGTGGATGTACAATGGTAGATTAATCTACTAAAAATTTATTGACGGTGGAATAATCGACCAGTATTATAAGAACAACCAGTGAAGGATGCACCGAACAACCAACATGCAAGAAGAAGATATTATAAATAACTAATGAAACGAGATAGTAATAATATGATTGAATGGTGATGGGTATCTTGGTGTTGTCTTTAATCTACAAGTGGAGTTCAATATATCAATATTTTTTAATATACCAGGGGGCGAAAAATATCTAGTAGTTGATAAGATCTATTGTGGATGTTATGAGATATAGTGTAATACAATGATATATAGGTGGTAAAAGATCTATTTTTGTTCAAATTTTAGATGAAAAACTGATCAAAATTGGAATTTTATAAATCATTTCAAACGTCACTAATTCCCAAAGAGGTGGAATCAAACCAATACTGTAATCTGATTCATTAAGCGAGCAATGTGAGAGAAGGTAGAAGGTGGAAGGATGTATGAAATCCCAGATAAGATATCTTGAGAACTAAAAACATAGGATAAGGGCATATGTAATATGAATATATGATTGAATAAAGAGAAGAATAGGAGATTAAATGTAATATGAGAGGAATAAAAATTTGAATGAACGGTTCATGTAGCTTTGATCAGATGGCTGATGATCTGTCCATATTTTTTTTAACTAGATGAACTATAAAACTAGAATTGCATCCCACATTAAATACAATATATTTTTATCAATTGGTACAACAAATATACCGTGGATTCCCAAAATTCAACTGGCATACTAGGGATAAAGACCAATTACACTATACAAGGGAAATGGGATTCTTCATAGAGGGATTACATAGCCCAAGTCATTCATCATTCATCCATTCTATGCAGGCCTTATTTAAAGGGGAGGTATTAACAAGTATTCACTATTCATGGATGAAGATTTTTTTCCACCAAGTGGAATACCTAGGGAATTATCTCCCATGTGTTCACACCATGGGTCCTCCAATGGTGGTCGAGAGCTACGCTTGGTGGCTAACAAGGATGTACTATTTTTTTCCGAAACATGTTAAATAACAAATTAATTAACAAAAATTTAAAAAATGTTATATAAAAATTATTAAAAAAATAAAAGCATTAATACTTGGTCATTCTGGTTGTTGAGTAGAACTGTATATACTTGCAGACCATATAGGGTATTTAGTGTATCTATGTGTATTGGTAAACCCTATAAGGTATTTAGTTGTGTTTTATATACAATAATAACATACAATATGTTGGATCTGGAAGACCGTATAGGGTTTTGAGTGGTACTATATTAACAAGAATACTCTAATAAGGTACTGGAACCAGCATGCCCTATGATGTATTGAGTGGTTCTTGATGTATTTGATGAACCTATGTGGTATTAAATTTTTTAGACATTATGATGTATATACATATGATATTGGTGTTCCAGAAAATCCTATTGGGTATTGAGTGGTACATGATGTACTGAAATACCCTAGGTGGTAATGATTTCTACACAATGTACAAGAATACAAAATAAGGTATTGGTATGGAATTTGGTGAACAAAAAACCCTAAGGGGTTGTTATGGGAGGAGATAAGGTAGTATATGAAAATAGTAGGTGGTGATTCCCAGAGATGAAGGTGTAGTTAATTGTTATTCAAAGGGGTGATATATAGATGATTGTGACATTATGATGTTGATGGAGATACATTGTGGGGTTGTGAATTCAAGGAGGTGGGCACGAGGTTGATATCTGTCTGTTTGGCATTACCGTACCAACATATGGTAGGAATGTTAATATATGATAATGATATATGAGGATGAAATTGTGAATTCTATTTGATTATTTGTTCTATTTTTCCACACTAATATTTGTGGATTATGATTTATTGCCATAACTATCCTATTTAAATGGGTTGTTAGGTTTTCATAGTTTTTCATGCATATTATAACCCATATATACTATTTAATATTTTTTCTACACAGATGTGGATCTGTTTTGTATGATGATCAGAAATATTAGTCTCAATGTGCTCTCAAGACCACAGTTTTCTAATTAATAGCTGGATATAACACTTGAGATATTACTATTGATTGGGTATCATGGATCAAATGAGTACATAGCATGGATTTTGGGGTTTTCTCTTTCGCATATTCACTTTGTGATGTATATTTGACATTCTAGTTTCATTTTAATTGTGTTATGGCGTGGAATATTTTATATCTATTTGATGAATTTGTTGTTGGCTATTTATCATATATTCAAATCTTACTTATATTATAAAGGAAAATGTCCCGCATTCGTGTGATTAATAAACCATTGGGGATTTTTAACAGATTTTAGCCTATGGGGGAGAGATTCATGGGACCTTATCCACCATTCTTCATTGTTTTCATAGCAGGGGTACCATTGGAGGAAAGGGTTTGTGAATGAGTGGAATAAATGGTGATAATTGGGTGTTAGGGTGAAGATTAGAGTTAGGAATAAGGGATTATTTCAACGAATTGGCATAGAAGTAGTGAAAATATAACCTTACATGTGATATAGACCATGGATACAAGTTATGAGATATATATTTGGCCCCTTATATGATATTCCACAAGGACTATGATAACCAACAAAAATGTTTAGGTGAAAGAGTGTCTATTGCTTGGTTAAAATTTTATGGAGGTCCATGAATCATGTCATTAGATGCATCAAAATTATCATCTGGGATCTAATGTGTGTTTTTATGATTAATCATTAGTTATGTATTATCCTTATTATAACACCATAAATTTATATTCTATAATTTCCATAAATAGGTCAATAGGTTCAATTGCATTCCCACACGTAACACCGAACTAATACAAAATAGTTATATATTTTTACCATTAATACCAATCCCTTAAATTATAGGAAATGATTAGGAGTAACTTCGTTACAAAATATTTATATAAATAATATATAGTAAACTTTTAATTTAAATTAAATACAAACATTTTCTATAGAGTTTTTATTAAATATTACATTTTTATGCGATAAGAATTTCTATTTCATGAAATATGTGATCAATGATGGTAAAAAATATTTTATATGAATAATTGGTTAACATTAATTTCATTATTAAATTAATATAAATATTTATGAGAATGATTATGATTCTAAAAAAGTCATTTACCTCTAATTTTTTTTTCATTTAATCACACTTTTTTTTTCAAATTCTATCTTTACAAAACATAGAATTTGTATTTTAATAAATTTAAATTATTTTTGGATTCATCATAGTAATATTTTCGTTAGATATTTTTTTTATAATTTTCTAAAAAGGTTTATTTATAGTTTAATAGTAAAAAATACTATATTTACCAATAAATTGAATTTTATGACATTATTTGCCTATAAATATAGAATGGAAATTCTTGAAACATTTTTATAAGACAAAATCTGCATTTTATATGTGACCATATAATTATATAAAATTTGAATTTAATTTGTAAACCCATGTTTGATATTTTATAATATGTGTAATTATTTAATAAAATTTGTTTTTAATACCTATATTTTACTTTAAAATTGTTTCTGCATTTTTATAATATAATAAAATTAAATGAATTCAATACTAATAATAAATGGATCCAAATTATCTAACAATGACCACATTATTTTTGGGAATAAATATCATTTTGCCATAAGTAATGTATAATTGACAAAGTAAGAGATAAAACTTTAAATTTAATTACTCATGGAGAAAATGGCGCGAATCATGATAGAAATAAGACAATAATTGTGTTTATGAAGTGCCGCAAAACTTTATCTATTATTTACTCCATTATTTCTCAATGATGGTGCCACATTACATGCTTATCATATTCTACAATTATATTAATTTTAAATAATTACAAAAAATAAATTCGCAACACTTGTAAAAGGGTTCGCTCACCACCCCTTCAGTAAAATCAGAAAAAATATATTTCCCCCAAAAAACATACCATTGTCCATCTAATTGAATAATTTTCAATCTCTTCAGATTCTAGTCATAAGAGATTATCCCAAGAAATCAATTTCCAAGTGATCTTACAAGTAAATATCAAGGATCTCAAAGTGAGTAATAATTTTTTACATAAATATAAATTTTAAAAAACATTTGTAATTTAATCAGTATTGGAAATTTGTTTAATGTTATTATTTTATGTTAATAATCATTAATCACCTAATATCTTCAGTATTATTAAAAATAAAACCATAATTTCTGTGTTGTGTTGAATACCACCTCCATGACAAAACCTATTTCATTTTTCCATACCCACTATAGAATTTTGTTCTAAACCCAGATTTTAATACACAATTATGATATTAATTTCATGTTTTCTGTTCATAAATGATAATCCATATAACACTTTCCTCACATTCAATGAAAATGAAATCATCATCTCTACGTATTTACAGACAACCTCCATCCTGGAATAATAGATTTTTTTATTTAATTTCATCACAACCTTGAATGGATGATCATGAAGATGGTATTAAAGGATAAATATTATTATTTTTTTGATATCATTATTTTACATGTTTAACAATATAATTATCATATTAATAATTTGATAAAAAATTGATTATAGTAAATGAAATCAATTAAAATGGGTGTGAGGTCACAAATTTTGGAAAGGTATGTTTTGTTTATCTTATCATTTGGGTCTGTTTTTTGGGCAAAATGTGTGTTTCTTGAAGATAATGTGAATGCTCAGGGGTGCCCCAGGGGATTAGGGTGGGATGAGAAGGGAAATATGACCATGCAGTTCAAGGCGCATAGTTTGGGGAAGCCGTACATGTAAATCGTGCAGACTAGCCATCCTCAAGAAGGAGCCTACACATGGTCTGAGCACAGTTAAGGAAAACCGTGAAGGGTCCCAAGAAACCATGTGATGTGTGTGTTTTTGGATTGTGGCTCATGCACAGTTTCTGCACATATTGGAAAACCATGTATGTAAACCATGAGGCCCAAAAAACATGGAAAATTTTTCAAAATTACATTCCTCGATTTAAACCCCAAAGTCTAGATTTTCCGCCATTCCTCCCCTCTCAACCCTAATGATGAACATGGATGGCTAAAGCATCCGGGTGATTTTTCTCCTTTAATTTATGTCCATTTTGGATGATTTTGGTTGGGATTGAAACTTCGGGTTGGAACATCAAGGGGTGTTCGAATCCAAATCTAGGGATACAATTAAGAGTGTGTTCAACAACAGATTTGAGGCAGATGGTCTAAAAGATATACCCCTTGAGTTTTATAGAGATTTGTGCATGTGGTGTTTTTATTCTTAACCTTTGTGAAGATTTCGTCATACCATAATTATGATGTGATGTTTATGGAGTCTAACCATCCTAATAAAATCCTCATGATCCCCACGGGATGTATAGATTATTAAGTGACCAATTTTAGGGCTACCCATGGGGTGTTTCCATGATTCCGAACATAGATATTAGCTATGTAAATATAGGGTTGTTTTTTGATAAAATAGATCCCATGATGAATATGATATAAATCTTGAAGGATGTGTATGGGAGTCCTAAAAACACACATGGGTTTGTCGATGACCTATATAGTTTTTGGTGGGCTTAAAAGGGGTTATGTGAGGTAAAGGGAAATACAAAGGGGTTATATTTATACAAGATTTTGTTTAGTGAGATAATCATGGTAAATGGTAATTTGATAAGAATTTTGGAATGCGTTAATACTTTGAATTTAATTGGTTCACCTAAATGATTAAATTTAATGAAGGGATTGTGTTATGTGATATGAGAATTGTGCTTGAAATGCATAAGTTGGTAAATTATTGTTAACTGATAAATGGTCTAAATGGGATGATGAATGGGAAATGATGAATTTGGATAATGAAAAGGGGTTGTTGAATAAACCTAATGGTTTAATGCACATAAATATGCATTTGGCTAGAGGGATATGTATTGTAATTAGAAATTGTGTTAATGGGTTATTATGTGGAAATGACGAGAGACCATAATGGAATGAATTATGAGCCTGGTAATAGAGCATAATAAGTTAGGAATAATGAATGATGTCTTGTGAGAAAGGAAAAATTAATCAATGGTTTGTGAGATAATCATGATAAAAAGGGAACTAGGATAAATGGCTAAATGATGTGAAATATGGTAAATGTGTCAATGGGTAGTGGAATTGTGTTAATTCCCTTTTTTTTGTTATGAATTATAAATGTTGACTTCCAAATATAATTGGTTATGTTGGGATGTGTTATGTATTATGATATCCAATGGTAATAAATATGCTTGGTTGTGCTATGGTATGGTTGTGGTGATTTGATAATCAGAATATACACATGGAAAGGTAGTGTGGGGTATTGACTGAGGTTATACGCCCATGGGTTGAGTTGGACAGATGCTGTAAACTCCACCCCTAATTTGTAGGTTATGGATGTGAACTGATGCTCTATTCCCTTAATTGTTGCCTTCAACCTGGACTGAGGCTCCATGATGATGTTATTGTATTGATGTCATTCCACTCAGACTGAGGTTTCGATGATTGGTCATTGTATTGATGCCATTCCACACGGACTAAGGCTCTATGTAGATGCTATTGTATTTACTTCATTCCACCTAGTAGAGGCTCCAAGGTATGGTTATTTTATTGATGTCATTCCCCCTGGACTGAGACATTGAGGTGTGGAAACAATGTTGATGAGATATGTGAATCCCTAATGAGATATGGAATTTCTTTTTTTCTCTATACATTTTGAATGATTTCCTTAGACCTGTTTTTATATTATATTTATGCCTAACCCATGTAACATGTGATCAATATGGCATATGTAAAAAATATTGTATAAGAAATGGGATTGGTATTAATTCTAGTGCTGAATTAAATGAAGCATGTTAACTAATGGAACCAAAATGGACACATTCTTACTTACCATTTAGTTATTACATTCATGTACTATCTATTAGACTATATATTTTGTAGAAACTGTATTGTGGTGGCCTACTGAGTTTTGTACTCACACCATACTCATGCCGTTGTTCGGTACCCGAGAAGATCTCTTGGTAGTAGTTTAGGACAAGAAAATTCCCTAAATCTAGATGTTGAGTTGGGCTTGTGATGTACTTGGGGACGGTCCCAGACTGGGATTCTTGACCTGTGTACAGATTTGGCCTTTTTTTGTCTTGGGATTAATCTACTCTATACAACTAGTATGGAATGGAATGATTGTATTTGATTTTTGGTTTGTACCCTGTTTGTGAATTGCTTGGTTATCCTTATTGAATTAGTAGTTCGTATTTTTTCTATTATTTATATTGTGTTCTGTTGTGGAATACATTTTTAAAGAGGGTATAGTCTCCCCACGTGACTCATTGGATCATCACTACAATTTGGGAACCTCTACCATATGAGAGGCATGTTTGAGGTCATGTGAGAACCCTTCTCTGAGAACTGATTTAGTTTCTTCCAGGTCAAGGAAATAACAAAATGATATCATAGGATTTATTTTCTAATTCATTATATTTTTTAATGCTAGAAAATAGATTTGGATAGTGTTGGTATTTGGTAAAATGATCATTCATGGGAGTATTTAATCCATGTATGAGGGAAAACCCAAATCACCATGGGTGGGAATTGTTGTTCATGATGTGTGTTGTTATCACTGAATGATATTTAACTATTGGGTGACATAAATTTTGTGTGATTTGATTGATTTATGATATATCTCTCATTGTTGGAATGGTAGGGGTATGTGAATTAATGCATAATTTTAGGCACCAAAGGATATATGTGGCATGCATCAGTATAGGAACCCACACGGGATGGGTTTTCGGGGTATAGAGAGAGGAATTCATTTGTAAAACCATGATAAATCTGAAGAAAATGATTCATAATAATTGTAATTAATGTGTGTGAATGGGACTAATGAAAATGAGAAATGTTTTGATATTGTTAAAGTTATCGGTTGTGATGAATTGGAAGGGTTGATTCAGTGTACAAAAGAAAAATAGTATCATAATTATGGTAAAATTGTAAATGAATTATTCCTAATGAAAGGTGTAAATTTGTTAAAATGATGATTCTTACAAGTTTTCCAATGGGAAATTTCTCCAAGGGGAATGAATTGTTTTGTGAAAGATTAGTTGGTATGAAGATGTGTTGATCAAATTCTTATGATTGAGTATGTTGGTTACCCCTTGTTGACCATAACCTTAGTTGTTATGGTAGGGGGTGGTGTTCTCAGTGAGATGACAACCGTTGAAGTAAATAATGAAGAATTTATTCATTATTGATTGATTGCGTGGGATCATTCCATCTGTGGTTAAATACTATCAGTCATCCTTTGAAAATATGAGTGAATGAAATGTTTGGAATGAGAATGTCTGAATGAAATTTTGGGTGTCATTGGTGTTGTTAGTTATACCCTTTTATGCATGGGTTGAGGTAGTTAGAGTTCCCTAGTGGAGATTTTGGGCTTCGATTATGTGGCCTTTCATGTCATGTTATGGCCTATGTGGCATGTTTTGGGTGTTTTTATGGTTCAACCTTCAAGGTATCCTATCTGAGAGGTCGGAAAAGGATTATAGTGCTTTGGCTGATTGTCTCCCTTGCGTATGTTTTGGACATTAAAAGTGGTACATAGTGTGATGTATGAGGCAATTTGGTGGCGTAAGGATATGTAGGAAGGTTTTTGGTCATATTGTGCATCGTTTATTCATAAGGGCACCATAGTCTTTGTGATTAGAGTTATGGATTGTTTTGATTGGTTGTATCGCTCTAATTCTTGACTCACATATTTTAGTGATGATTAATGGAGGTCTAGAAGTTTTTTTGAACATAAAAGATAAGGGTGGCTAAAGTGTGGTTACATACATTCCCTCGATGTTGACACCCGGAATATGGGTGGCCATGAGTCTGAACTTGTGTCTATGAATTATTTCATTGTGGATTGATGGATGAAGCAGATTGGAAATTACAATTGTGTAGTGATGGTTAAGTGCTGATGTTGCACATTCTATAGGGAAGCCTGATATTGCTGACAGGTCATGGTGTCCCATATCTTGACATCAGAAAAAGGTAAGTTGGTAGTGGTTTTATTCGACAAATTATTAATGTACGTTATTTTGTGACAACCATTCCTAACATTTTGACATCAACCCATGTATGTTGAGAAGATCTGTCTCTCTCAAAGAGACATGGAGGTGTTGGGTTGGATGATGGACATCATGGAGTTTACGCGGAAGGAAATGATATGTGTGGTGTTGATGATGGGATTTACACCCTGGATGGATTAGTGTGGTGACCTCGAGATGGGTTGAATGTTGAAAAATGACTTGGTTTCCATTCATGAAGGCTAATAATAGGATCTGGGTGATTTTATCTTCCTTGTTTTGGGAAAAGGCTGGTTTTCCAGGACAATTATTCTCTTATGATTGTGATAGGTTTTAAGATGCGGTGGTTGGAATCCCTATTGGTGAGAAATGTTATTGAATCGCCTATGGTGGGGAGAAATAAATCAACCTTGGATGTGGTATATGGGAAACTGAGATGACATAGTGGCAATAGAGTTGCAATGAGGAATTGGTGTGTTCTGTGTTATGTTCCTTGGAGAGGCATGTGGGACTTGGATGTGGTGAAAAATGATCCAGGAGTTTGTTTGATATTAGGGTGGTTCCATGTGATGCTTCTGAGATATATGCAGAGTCCTGAGAAAATGTAGTTGGATATGGGAATAATTTATGGAAAGTGATTTTTTGGTATTATAAAGACAACAGAGATTGATGTTAGACCTAGGTCAATCGCTCTTGTGTGGTTTTTGGATGCTTTGAATTTGGGTGAACCTTGTCCATGAGTTGTGGTTTCATCCCAAGGATGAATTCGATGACTTAATGGAGGATAGTAATTCTGTGATAATGAATTCTAATAGAATTCTGGAATTGACATTATTAGCTTCATGGAATGATAATGATAGACTTCAAGTCAGTGAGCACCATGGGATAATGAAAAAGTGGTAGTGTAACATTAGTGGAAGGTGGGTGTTTTGGGTAATGACAGTCAAAGGTGGTTGGAAATGAGATAATAAACATGAATGGGTGGGGTGTGAGTGACCGCCTCTTGGTTTATGTTGTAGTGAAAAGAAGCTTTCTATCTGAAGATTTACCCGTGTGAGTTCAGGATGATATTATTTTTTGAATGGACGGTGTAGCGATGTCTTCCTAATGGTTTTGACAGAGCGACTGGATGCCAAGGTATGGTTGTGTTCCTATAAATGTTTGGGGCCAGTAAGTTGGAACATGTTTGGAAATTGGAAGGATTGGATTAGTTATAATGGTCCTTCATAAATGGAGGTGGTTCCAAGTAACTGTAAATGGTTAATATAACCATACATGATAAACTGTTGGTTGATGACAAGATCATTGTTTTGGGATAGAAGGACACATGTGGTCACTGTTCGAGTGAGTTTTCCTAGTATAGAGATTTTCCACATTTTAATTGGTCTAGTAGCCAGTAGTTTTTAGTTCAGCTTGATTTATAGTTATGGACTGAGATCATCAGGAAATTTGGTGGGAATGGTCGTGTGTTTTCCTCTGGGTGATACTGAGATGGGTCACCTTTAGTGTTGGGTGAATAGAAAATGACACCAAGTGATTTGGGTTATGAGCTGTGAAGAGGATCAGGCTGATGAGGTACTGATTGGTTCCACCATAATTATGGGATATTGTGTGTAATGTTTCCATTTGTTGTGAGTTAGTTTTTGTCACAAAAATTTTCCCCATGATGTTCTCATAGTGAGAATAGTTGATTTCAATGAATCCTTAGGAGTTTTCAACTTGTTTGGTGGTTATGGTGAGGAAGCCATATGGGGAAATATTGTGCCTTTGATTTGTGTTCGGAATGAATTGTGATGTACAATCTAATGCAGGGAATGTGGGAGTGCATAGGTAGACCTTGTGGCATGATCCCTTGTTATGGATGTTATTGATGATAAAAAGAGAGGCTCGAGGATGAGACGTTATAAGGGGATAATGTTGTAAGATCCTCTATTTTTTAATGTATTTTCTTTAATGTTATGGGTTGGGTCTCTCTTTTTGAATAAATAAGTGTTTCTAAAGGTTCACATGATGTCTTGGGGGTGCCCTTGGGGTCAGGGTGCGATGAGATGGAAAATCAGGCCAAGCAGTGAAAGGCGCACTGTCTGCACAGAGTTAGGGTAAACCGTATGGGTAAACTGTGCAAACCACCCATCCTCAGATAGTATCCTTCACACAGTATAAAAATAGGTAAAGAATACATTGCCTGATCCTAGGAAAATTTTGTGAAATGGGAGTATTCAGACAGTTTCTCATGCATGGTTTTCACAAGGTTCAGAAAACTCTATGGGTCAACCATGTGGCCCAGAAAAGTTGAAAAAATTTACAAAAATTTCATCTTGGGATTTAACTCCCCAACATGGGATTTACTTGAAATCCTTACCTACCAACCCTAATGATGAACATGGACTAACCAAGATTACAAGAGGTTTTTCTCCTTCGATTCTTGGCCGTTTTTGACACCGATGGATGTGGATCGAAGCTCTAGGTTGGGGCTTCAAAGAGTGTTTGAATCATGATCCAAGGCTTCGATTAAGAGTGTGTTCTTCATTAGATCTATAGTAGGATCCTAAAATGTTATATCTCATGAGTTTTATAGAGGTTTGTGCATGATGCATATTGATTCTTACCCCTTGTGATGTGTTTGTCATGCAATAAATGTGATGTGAAGTTTATGGAGTCTTAACAACATAATGCAATCCTCAGGATCCCTACAGGATGCATAGATTATTATGTGACCTATGATAGGGCCATCCATGGGGTATTCCAACGTTTCTAGACATAGATTGTAGATATGTAAATTTAGGATCGTTGTGTGATAACATAAAGCCCCAGGTAAATATGATATTAATATTGAAGGATGTGATTGCGAGTCCTAGAAACACACATGGGTTGGGCGGTGACCTATGTGGGTGTTGGGGGTTTAAAAGCGGTTATGTGAGGTAGAGGGAAAAGCTAAGTGGATAGCTTTAAACATGATTATTCTTTGTGAGATAAGCATGGGAAATGGTAATTGTGGATGAATTGTGGAATGTGTTAATACATGACAATTTGGTGGTGCACATAAATGATTAAATGTAATGAAAGGATTATGTTATGTGATATTATAATTGTAATTGAAATTCATAATTGGGTAAATTATTATTAAACAATAAATTGATAAAGGGGTTAATACATGGCCAATGATGAATTTGGCTATGTAAAAGGGTTTTTTTATACACCTAAGGGGTTAAGGCTTAGAAATGAAAATTTTGATTGAGAGATATGAATTGTAATTAGAAATTGTGTTAATGTGTTATTATGTAGAAATGGCAAGATGCCATCATGGGATGGATAATGAGTCTGGTTGTTGAGCCACATAAGTAAGGCAGAATAAATGATGCCTACCGAGATATTCATAATGAATTAATTCTTAGTGCGAAAAGCGTGATAAAATGGTAGATGGGTAAAATTGATATGTGATGTGAAATTTAGTAAATGTGTAAATGGGATATGTAGTAGTATGAACTCCCAGGTTGTTTTTTATTCATTGTGAATGTTGATTTCCCAATGGCCTTGGTTATGTTATGTTTTGTTTTGTATTGTGATATATAGTGGCTTTGAATATTCCTGGATGTGAAATTGAATGGTTGTGGTGATTTGATTATAATAATGTGCACATGACTTGGTAGTGTGGGGTATTGACTGAGGTTCTATGCCCATAGGTAATGTTCGAAAGATTATCTAAACTCCACCCATAATGGAGGGTTTAAGGATGTGGACTGATGCTCTATTTCTGATATGGTTGTGTTCCACCTAGAAAGCAGCTTTGAGGTGAGCTTATTGTATTGATATCATTCCATCTGGTCTGAGGCTCCGAGGTGAGCATATTGTTTTGAAATCATTTCACCCGGACTGAGGCTCCTAGTTGAGGTTGTTATATTGATGTCATTTTATCCAGGTAGAAGCTCTGGGGTGAGGTTATTGTATTGATACCATTCCACCCGGACTGAGGCTTCTAGGTGATGAAAATTTGTTAATGAGATATGTGGATTCATAATGAGATAGATACTTTCATTTTTTTCTCTATACATTGCGAAGGATTTCCTTATACCCTTGTGTAGACGATATTTCTACCTAACCCATAAAACTTGTGGCCAATATGGCTTATGTAAGGATGATGATATAAGAAATAGAAATGTGATAAATTCTAGTCATCAATTAAATGAACATTATTACCTAATGGAACCTTAAATATCCCTTTTTTACTAAAAATTTCAATTGTACATGAATATACTATCTATTAGACTAGATATTTTGTAGACACTGTTGGTGGTGGAAAACTGGGTTTTGTGCTCACACCCTACTCAGGACATCTTTGTGTACCTGAGTAGATCTCCTAATTTCATGTTAGGACATGCAAAGGCCCTACACCGAGATGTTGAGTAGGGCTTGGGATGAACATGGGGAAGGACCTAGAAAAGGAGTCCTGACCCATGTGAGATTTTTCCTTTTGTATTATTTTGGGATTCATACACATTGCACTACTCGTATGTCCTGAAATTGTTGTATTTGATTTGATGTTTGTACCCTATTTGGGAAACGCTTGGTTATGCACATTAAATTAGTAGTTCATATTGTTTCAATTATTTATATGGTTCTCTATAGTGGATTACTAACATAAAGAGGATATAGTCCCCCCTTGTTACTCATTAGACCCCTACTTGTAGTCGTCAAAATCTGTAATATGGGGAGGCATGCTTGAGGTCATTTGACGATCCAGTTCAGATCATAGGATTACTGGATTCTAGGTCAGGGATGTTATAATGAGAAAACTAAGAGAAAAATGATCTCTTAATTCTAAGTAATGACATTATATAAATTATATAATGTTTTTTTATATTTAAAATTTTGACATTTATAACAAAATAATAATAATAAATAAGATCATTATTCAATAAATATAATAAAATTACAACTAACCCACTTCAGAATCATCCTATAATTATGGTAGGTTCATGTCAGGGTCGGATTAACCACCTTGTTGAACAATAATATGTATTTATATCATTAACGACTATAAGAATTCATTTAATAGAATAATATTATATAAATATTTGAATAATTTTTTTTCTTGGTTCTCGTAAGGCTATATTGACATTTAACTCAAAAATTATGAAAAAAAATTTTGATTATAAAGAATCACCCAAAAATGATCATAATTAATTTCATTTTAATGGTCTGTAAGAAAAAATATCATGGAATGAAATTTTAACATTATAACTATAATTTAAAATATTTTCGTGTACCATTAATTTACATAATGTGATTAAAATGTCAATAATAATGAATATCGACACAATTTTTGTGAATCTATATCAAACCAATAATTGTTACCTAGACCCAGTGCTGAAAATAAGTAACAACTAACATATATATATATATATAATGATTGCAATTGAGGGTTTTAAATGAAAATACTTATGAATAAGGTTATTGGTAATATATTTAATGAAATTAATTTAATTACTCATTAAATTTATTTCATGTATAGAATTGATCTACACCATGGTATGGGTTTTTTAATCAAATTTTCTATTTGTGATGAGATTCATATTGTAAACCTAATTTAATTTATTTTTTTTATATAATAATTATTTGAGATATGATATCATGAAATATATTTTAATCACGGTATTTGAGGAGGAGTTATAAATCCAATTTTTTAGGAGTTTTGATTAAAATATGACTCAATCCAAAAGGGTTTTATTAATCTAAATTAAGATTCATTGAGTTATTTTCCATTTTATATATAATATTTACCTTATCATATTTTCAATTTATTTTTTTCCAATGGGTAATAGCTTATGTTCCATTTGAGTTTTTTAAATTCGGAGAAAACTAGTAATTTTTTGTGTGGATGATTCTATTTTTGAATCTTGGATCAGAATGGATTTATAATTTTTTGGACATAGTAAAGGGGGTTTTATTAATGTGGATAAAGGAATAATTAGTTCATATGTTTTCAAAATAATTCATTGATGCTTAGTGTTTTGAAATATCTATTTTTAGGAAAGCAACCATGCATTTTCAATTAGTTCATACTATTCACCCCTACCTTGTCGCCAGTTTGGATATGCCCATTGTTATTTTAAGACAATATAGCTAAATTAGAAACCATAAACTCCATTGTATAAGGGTCCATGCAGATGTGAATTTTTGGAACATTACCCAAAAATTGAGTTGGTGAAACATGTATGGAGAATGATTGAGGAAGTACTGATAGATTGATTAGTGCCCAGTTTGGAAAATAATTTGTTTATACTATGAACCCCCATCAAATTTGTGTTTTTTCCACATTTAAATCATGATATTTTAACAAACACCTTATCATTACTACACAAAAACCAAATAGTGTCCCATGTGTAATCCACCTCCCCCTTCTTTCATGGCGGTCCTTCCATGATTCTTGGTTGTTGGAGGCACCACCCCATGTGATGATTAGCTATTGTTAATGATATGGTTCCTAATAATCTTCATATTCTCTTCCTATAATTAATGGTTGATATAATTTGGTATTGAGTGATGATTCCACAAAATAATGGTAAAATCTATTTAGGGTGAACTGGTTACTATTCTTTCTAACATAAGGATATCCCAGACCACAACTACAAGACATAAACCATTGTTTCGGTGGAGGCAAGTTATCATTTTTGTTTTTAATTATTTATGAGTTTAATTTTTTTTCCATATATGTTCATGTTATATCAAATGTGATTTTTCCCATGTGAGTGATCGGTGGATGGAACATGTTTCGAGAGGATCATTGGGTTTGTTTTTGATGTGTCAGGAGTCCCCACAATGTGGATGTCATATATCCCTATATAATCTAATTTTTTATAATTCCTATAAATTTTTAATTATTTTAAATTGGATTATAATTGATTAATATATATTTTTGTTATGAAATAGTGACGAGGTGGATTGATCTTTGAATTCAACTATATGATGAGACTCAGTTTGGGGTTTCTTGACTAGGAATTAAATTGAATGAGTACAAGATATGGTAAGTGGTTATTCTAAATTAAACAATAGAAATATATTGTTTTCTTTGAGATATGTGGAGGGTGTTCAATAATTTCTTCCATGAATTGGTGGATTTAATTAACAATGTTTTCAAAATTTATTTATGTTGGTAAGTACCATATTACAATATATCGATCTTCATAATGATGGAGATCCAAAGGATAGAGTTGTATTAGAATTTATCCATATTCATGGATGTATATCTAGAATGTCCAGTTAAATTTTGATAAATGAAGTTTGGATTTTACTTCTTGTATAATATAATATGAAATATTGAATGAAAATGATAATTTCATGTAGTTATAAAAAATTATTATATTTATGAATGAAATGTTTAATATGGAAATGGAATCCCCGAGTTGATGAAATTAATGTTATATAAAAACAACCCATGGGGTGAAACTTTAATTTATATAGAGACACCCATTTTTGTGAGGTTATGGTCATCACAGTCACTAAGACGTACTTAGTGACACCTTGAAACTGTTTCAAACATGATTGGATAACTGTGGTCAGGGACATATTAATCGACATTGATATGAACTGACCATAGGTGTCAGCATGAACTCAGAGATTTGGTTTGTGTTTATCATTTTATTTTAACATATTAATCAGTTATATTGTTTATGATAATAACCTATACATGATCATTATTCAAAAAATGAATATATTTATGGATAACATGGTGGTCACCTATTTAGATGTACTCACACACTTCTTAGCAAAACATGGTACTTGGTTACTAGAGGAGATGTCAAATGATTTTGTGTACATGTTCTGGAATGTTCGTCAAGGACAGATCATTGGAGTTTGAGATTATTCTAGGGCTCAGAAGTTATCGTTGGTTTCCTCCATTTCTATCCTATGGTTATATAGGGTATTGATGTAGTATGTTTTAATGAATATCTAAAATTTATTTCAAACATTTCATTGTTACAAGATGTTTATTTTTATAATTATTGGTACTACTATAATTTTGTTCTTTTATTGAATTATATAGATGTTGTTTAAACATGATTATTTTTTTATTTTTTAAAATTTGTTAAGAATGTAGCACCCCGAGCTTCTACGATACGCCTCTCTTTCAATAATGCAATAGCTTGCATTGTACGCAAGTTCGAATTCTAACACACCGCAACTAATCAAAGTAGCCGTTATGAATAGTAATAACCACCTTTTAAAATTATAGAAATTTTATATTTCAAAATGGACTTCATTTTTGTATTCGTAATATCGAAATTATCCTAAGTTGAATTTTTTGTAACTTTCTGAGAACTTCCAATTTTTTATGAATAGTGAAAAATACTTAAAACAACTTTTTTAATCAAAATAATTAATTGTCATAAATTATACTATTTAGTGGTTTTAAAGTATAATTAGAATATATTTTTACCATTTTATCCAATGGTGGTCATTAGAATTAATTTAACATTGAAAATGGACATAAACAATTGCCAATCTTTTGATATAAATTGTTTCTTAAAAACACGCTATTTGTCGTAACAGCGGGAATTAATTGTAAAATTAATTAATGAAACTTTTATGTTTGGAATTTTTTAAAATAGACATCTTTTTTGAATTCGGAATATCAATTATAGCTTAGGGTGAAATTTTGGCCTTATTCTGAAAAACTTCAATTTTTGATGAATAGTGAAACCACTAAGTGGTAATCAAGCAAACTGATTTTCAGTTAAATAAAAGTTTACCACTAATGTGTATTGAATATTGAAAATCCAACATACATGGTTGTCATTAGTATGTAAAATGTGGTTCAATGGGGTAAAAATAATTTTTTGGTGAATAGTAACTTATTAAGTTCTTAATCGCGATTAGTGGTAATTAGGGTAGTTTAAGGTATAAATAATACTTTAATAATATTAAATGACCTAGACACATGTCCCAACCTCATTGGTTGTGTCATGGCCGACCAAGACAAGCCATGGCCTAACTTGGGGACCCCATGGATCCACTTTTGTTGGGAAATAACATAAATTACTTTTTATTTAATGTTAAAGTGAAAATGACACTAACATAAATTGTTTTACTAAAACAATTTTTAAGTGGGGTTACACAAGTCCAAATTTTGACTATAAATATTCATTAGAAAGATAAGAGGATTTACTACATCATAGTATTTGTTTTATAATTTTTAGACATTAAATAAATTAAATTATTTATGACATCATTATGATGTGGCGATGACCTCATTATTTAACGATTTAAATAAAATAAGAAGATAATGTAAAATCCAAGGCTTACACTTGTCCAAATCCTATTGGATGAGGAGATTTCGAAACCTTATCACCTTAGCCTCGAATTATATAAGTGTGGGACCTTTATAATCCGAAAATCATTTTGAAATAATGTAACATTCCAATCTTTCCAAAAGTGCCCCTCCTCTCCACTTATAAAAGGCCCCCACCTCTCCCACTTCATTTACACTTTCAAGCCATTTGGCTCGGCCAAACTCTGCCCAAATACTCTCCCAACATTCCTCCCTTACTCCTAGAAGCCTCACTTTGGTCAGAACTCTTCCCAAGGAAGCCTTTGGCTCAAATCAAAAAGAGTTACCCGATTTTGAGGTAATGTCTTTTATAATGTTGTTTTGTTTTGTTTTTCTTCTCCAACCCCATAAACTCTTTTTATTCATTTCTTTTGTAACAACACCAGTATCCTAAATATACTAGGATGTTGTTATAAGAAGGATTAGAGCTAAACTTACATACACCTACATCAAATGGTTAAAGAACATACGGTTTCTGTGGATGGCGAATTTCTGCCTCACGAAGCGATGATTGTTCAAAACTCATATAACACCTTCAAAGGTGGCCATTAAGATGTCACTATTTTTATATATGATATATAATATGTTTTAGTTTTACTTATGCTTCTGTATTCCTCATTTATGGCATAATTTATGATTTCCATTATGGGTAAAACGCGATAATTTCATTTTAGGAAGTGCGGACTACCGCCCCCTCAAAGTGATTTGAATCATAAATGCCATATGTGGGATGTATAAAGGATGGATTAAATGGTATTATACACTATATTATACTGGAATTATATTATACATTTATATCATTATGATTTAGTTCCATTAAATATGAAATTGAAATGAAAGTAGCGTTCATGCGTACGTACGGCTTACCGTCTCCATGAACGGTGCATTTCATTTCTTACCTCTAAATGTTACGTGACATTATGAATGAATGTATATACTGTATATATGATATATATGATATCTAAATCATGAATATAATTCCGGATATAATGGATATTTCACCACATGAACAACTTGTAATTATAAGAAGTTTATTTTTGACTCAAGTACCAAAGATCGACAAAACGACCGTTATTAACTTAAATAATTACATAATGTTCATAACATTGTAATAAGTGATATAAAAAGGATAATGAAATTGAAAATGGTTCTTAATAAGGTAGATATTAACTCTAGTTTATTATTCAGGAGGTTAAAGAACGGTTGAGTCAAGTCGGATACAAGGTAAGGGAACTTCTTAACCCAATTTCTATTCTTTGGGTTAATCTCCTACTTTCAAATTATGTCATGATATTGTTATGTCATATCTTGTATTTGTACTTTCTTTATGTGTAATTATAGTGAATACACATAATAGATATATTTTATTTAAATGATATTTGTAAGGGAATTTCTTAACCCAACTTCCATTCTTTGGGTTAATCTCCTACTTTCAAATTATGTCATGATATTATTATGTATTATTTTGTATTTTTACTTTCTTTATGTGTACCTATAGTGAATACACATAATAGATCTATTTTATTATAAAAATGATCTTTTTAAGGACTTCGTCTCAATCACCTTTCATTGAGGCATATTTGGTTTTATACACAACTTTCTTTTATACGGTGTATAAACCCCTTTGACTTTTACGATTATTCAAAAGGAATCTTTTTTATACGAAGCGTTTTGCTAAAAGACAAAAGGGAATGTTTTTCTTTCCGTACTTATGCGGCGACAATGACTTCTCCGCCGCCATGACCATTATTTGAGTTTCGGCTTCCTCTACAAGCCATCATTTTTTTAATGAAAAATAAGTACAAAGTTTTAACTTTCTTTTATTTTGGTATTGAAAATGGTTTTGAAAGAGTTTTTATCATATCAATGTGTTGTATTGATATCATGTGATTGAAATGTGGAAATTTTATGTTTCCTTTATGCATGTTTTATGAGATACGATTATGTTATGGTTTATGATATGTTTAAACCTATTCATATGAGGAATGTATTGGACTTAATAAGTGACGGGTGGAGCCCGCAATAGCTCCTCGATGCATCGGTAGGTCTCATGAGACAACTAGACATGGAATTGGCCGAGGCCCTTTCCCAATTTGATTTATGGTTTTGGCCGAGGCCTTAATCATTTTAGACGTCTTGGCCGAGGCCTTGACAAAATGTTTCAGAATGTCCGGCATTATACATTCCCTCATTATGGAAGTGGTTATTGATATTTCATGTGATTATACGACCAGTAGAATATCCATGTGAAGAAGTAAATGGCATTATTTCATTTTACTTTTGCCATATTATGTTGAAGTTCATGTTTAGAAAGGCTTTTGTTTTAGTTATACATTGCCTTAAATGTTAATGTTTATTTATGAAAGCTTCCACATTATTGTTATCCTTACTGAGCATCTGAGCTCACCCCTTTCAATGTTTTAATATTTTCCAGGATGTGAAGAAGTATTTTATGAATGACCTACAGGGATAGTCAGAAGAGGAAATGAGTGTGGACTATGAAGACTTTGTTATTAGTTTTTCACTTTATGATGTAATGTAACATTTATAAATGTATCTAGTGTTTCCAAGGCTACTAAACTAATCGGTCTTTCGAGACTTGATCTTTTGTGATCATGCCAATGTTACGAAGTAATGCACCGACTCTGGGTAGCTGGGGTCGGGGCGTTACAGTTGGTATCAGAGGCAGTTTAGTACTAACCTTGGAAGCTAGATTTAGATAAACTCTGATTAGAGCACATAGCCCGAAGATAGACTTTGAGGATTAGTATAGAAGAACTTCCTAGAATTTTGGTATTATAGAGATGTTATGAGTTTTCCGAGCAATACATCCCTGTCTGGATACGAGCAGGTAGAGGCGGCTCTGGCACAGATGTACCTAGGGGTAAAACCCGAAAACACCGCTTTGAGCTAGACTCGAACGGGAACTGGTGCACGACAACGGGCCTTGCTGCACTCTTGGTTACGACACTCCCGGGGGATATGCTTTGGATAATTCCCATTTTCTTAACAAACCACTATGAAGGGTTATGAGTATATACTTCCTCAAAGAAAAACTTTTTATAATTATGGATTATATCCATAATTAGTTCAATTTATGTTAAGTGTTTTACAAGTATGGAATTATGTATTTTGATTCATGAACTAATCTAGTTTATGCCATTATTTAGAAATGGTGCCTAGTGGAAGGAATGGAAACCGTATCAATGCACGCACTCCGTGTAGGGATTCCCCTCCTGCTCAGGATAATTATGGTGGAGCTAGTGATACAACTGGTGCTGATCAGCTTCTCACCGTACTGGGACAACTCACGCAGGTTATGAATAACAACCTTACTCGTATGGAGCACCCTGATCCGCAATGTGGAGGATCAATGCTAGACCATTTCATGAGGCAACAACCGCCAAACTTCAATGGGAGTACAAATCCTATAGTAGCTGAGCAATGGATAAATTCCTTAGAGAAAATATTCCATGCCCTGGGGAGTAGTGAAATGGAGAATGTTGTCATGGCAGTTTACCGCCTCACTGGAGATGCCGATCAATGGTGGTCACTAATTCAAAACACAAAGGAAGATGATGAATTAACAAACATGGAATGGCAGGAGTTCAAAGAGCTGTTCTTAGAAAAATACTTTCCTCGAGACCATCGAGCGGATATGGAAAGGCAATTTTTGAGTCTGAGACAAAAGGAGGATGAGAATGTCGCAAAGTATGAGGCTAACTTTACAAGGTTAGCGAGGCATGGTGCAGATTATATACGTAACCCAAGAAGTAAGATTGATCGTTTCTTTGATGGGTTAAAACCATTTCTCCGTCGAGCTCTAGTGTCACAATCTTTCTCAACATACGAAGATATAGTCTCATGTGCTATCAAGACAGAAAAGGAATTCTCTAAGTCTTATGACAACAAAGTAAAGAAAGAGAAGAAGAGAACGGTGGAACAAGAGACAGATAATGGGAAAAAGGGAAAGAAGGATTTTCCATTATGTGATAATTGTGGGAAGAATCACCCTGGTACTTGCCTAAAAGGAATGGGAGTCTGTTATAAATGTGGAGAAAAAGGTCACCAGGCACGTGATTGCAAGGGAAAGAAAGAGGCTGTCAAAGTTGAATGCTACAATTGTAGAGAAATGGGTCATTATGCAAATGAATGTCCTAAGCGTCAAGGAAACTTACCTCAGAAAAGGCCAAGGGATCAAGGACAATCTTATGCTATTACTACAGTTGAAGCAGAATAACTAATGTATTGGTGCTTTTGGACTCATGGATTATATTCTGGTTATTAGAATAATGTGATCTATATAAGGATTGTACTGCAGTACTTGTTGGTTTCGGTAAGGTTTTAATATGATGAAGGTAATTATATTTTTAGTATGTGACAATAAAAGAAACTTTACTTTGTTTGGGGAATCTGATAAATTGATTTTGGAATTAAGAGACCTTTTAGAGAAAGTCTGGACAGAGGTATTTTGGATAACTATAAAGGTTGGAGTGGATTAAGTTGATTTTTGGATAGTATGGTTTAAGGTTAAAAAATTTATGAAGATTATTTTTGGAGTATTATAATACTATAGTTTTAGGAAAAGGACAACCTGCAGGGTGGGGCATAAACCGTCGCGTCGGACAAAGCTGTAGGAATCGAACCCACAATCAAAGTGCGACAGGCCTTTATTTCCTACCACTAGCCTACAGGAAGTCCCTAGTTATTACAAAATAATTTTACTAATCTAAATGGTATGTGTTATCCTTTGGTACCTTATACAATTAGGATAAATAGAATATTTTTGAGTTCTATTACCATTTGGAGTAAAAGATGGGTTTGTGGTAAAAATTCATTAATGAATGAAAGTATACATAACAAGTATGTATATTCCCTTACGTTCTTAGTAAATCTCCTAAATAAAATCCTCAACATTATAAAAGGTAACTTAAAATAAAAATGTTGTCGGTTAACTTTTCCAACTAGGGATTCAATGACCGTTTAACCAATCACAAGTTTGTGATTTTCTTGTGGTTAAACTTTCTCCTAATCCTGTTTTCTATAACTCCCCATCAGACCTTGATGGTTTGTTTCTCCTCCATATCCATATTTTCATAGAATCCTATAATGGGCTATATCGGGTGACCTTTGTACTTATCCTGCTTTCTTTTAATGTTATATATTAATTAACCTTATTTCCGATGTGGGTTTTCCTCAAAGGTATTTTCTCTTTTCAACCTTTTACTTTCCAAGAAAAATTTCAAATTGCGAGGACGCAATTTATTGAAGGAGGGGAGAATGTAACACCCCGAGCTTCTACGATACGCCTCTCTTTCAATAATGCAATAGCTTGCATTGTACGCAAGTTCGAATTCTAACACACCGCAACTAATCAAAGTAGCCGTTATGAATAGTAATAACCACCTTTTAAAATTATAGAAATTTTATATTTCAAAATGGACTTCATTTTTGTATTCGTATTATCGAAATTATCCTAAGTTGAATTTTTTGTAACTTTCTGAGAACTTCCAATTTTTTATGAATAGTGAAAAATACTTAAAACAACTTTTTTAATCAAAATAATTAATTGTCATAAATTATACAATTTAGTGGTTTTAAAGTATAATTAGAATATATTTTTACCATTTTATCCAATGGTGGTCATTATAATTAATTTAACATTGAAAATGGACATAAACAATTGCCAATCTTTTGATATAAATTGTTTCTTAAAAACACGCTATTTGTCGTAACAGCGGGAATTAATTGTAAAATTAATTAATGCAACTTTTATGTTTGGAATTTTGTAAAATAGACATCATTTTTGAATTCGGAATATCAATTATAGCTTAGGGTGAAATTTTGGCCTTATTCTGAAAAACTTCAATTTTTGATGAATAGTGAAACCACTAAGTGGTAATCAAGCAAACTGATTTTCAGTTAAATAAAAGTTTACCACTAATGTGTATTGAATTTTGAAAATCCGACATACATGGTTGTCATTAGTATGTAAAATGTGGTTCAATGGGGTAAAAATAATTTTTTGGTGAATAGTAACTTATTAAGTTCTTAATCGCGATTAGTGGTAATTAGGGTAGTTTAAGGTATAAATAATACTTTAATAATATTAAATGACCTAGACACATGTCCCAACCTCATTGGTTGTGTCATGGCCGACCAAGACAAGCCATGTCCTAACTTGGGGACCCCATGGATCCACTTTTGTTGGGAAATAACATAAATTACTTTTTATTTAATGTTAAAGTGAAAATGACACTAACATAAATTGTTTTACTAAAACAATTTTTAAGTGGGGTTAAACAAGTCCAAATTTTGACTATAAATATTCATTAGAAAGATAAAAAGATTTCCTACATCATAGTATTTGTTTTATAATTTTTAGACGTTAAATAAATTAAATTATTTATGACATTATTATGATGTGGCGATGACCTCATTATTTAACGATTTAAATAAAATAAGAAGATAATGCAAAATCCAAGGCTTACACTTGTCCAAATCCTATTGGATGAGGAGATTTCGAAACCTTATCACCTTAGCCTCTAATTATATAAGTGTGGGACCTTTAGAATCCGAAAATCATTTTGAAATAATGTAACATTCCAATCTTTCGAAAAGTGCCCCTCCTCTCCACTTATAAAAGGCCCCCACCTCTCCCACTTCATTTACACTTTAAAGCCATTTGGCTCGGCCAACCTCTGCCCAAATACACTCCCAACATTCCTCCATTACTCCTAGAAGCCTCACTTTGGTCAGAACTCTTCCCAAGGAATCCTTTGGCTCAAATCAAAAAGAGTTACCCGATTTTGAGGTAATGTCTTTTATAATGTTGTTTTGTTTTGTTTTTCTTCTCCAACCCCATAAACTCTTTTTATTCATTTCTTTTGTAACAACACCAGTATCCTCAATATACTAGGATGTTGTTATAAGAAGTATTAGAGCTAAACTTACACACACCTACATCAAATGGTTAAAGAACATACGGTTTCTGTGGATGGCGAATTTCTGCCTCACGAAGCGATGATTGTTCAAAACTCATATAACACCTTCAAAGGTGGCCATTAAGATGTCACTATTTTTATATATGATATATAATATGTTTTAGTTTTACTTATGCTTCTGTATTCCTCATTTATGGCATACTTTATGATTTCCATTATGGGTAAAACGCGATAATTTCATTTTAGGAAGTGCGGACTACCGCCCCCTCAAAGTGATTTGAATCGTAAATGCCATATGTGGGATGTATAAAGGATGGATTAAATGGTATTATACAATATATTATACTGGAATTATATAAAACATTTATATCATTATGATTTAGTTCCATTAAATATGAAATTGAAATGAAAGTAGCGTTCATGCGTACGTACGGCTTACCGTCTCCATGAACGGTGCATTTCATTTCTTACCTCTAATTGTTACGTGACATTATGAATGAATGTATATACTTTATATATGATATATATGATATCTACATCATGAATATAATTCCGGATATAATGGATATTTCACCACATGAACAACTTGTAATTATAAGAAGTTTATTTTTGACTCAAGTACCAAAGATCGACAAAACGACCGTTATTAACTTAAATAATTACATAATGTTCATAACATTGTAATAAGTGATATAAAAAGGATAATGAAATTGAAAATGGTTCTTAATAAGGTAGATATTAACTCTAGTTTATTATTCAGTAGGTTAATGAACGGTTGAGTCAAGTCGGACACAAGGTAAGGGAACTTCTTAACCCAATTTCTATTCTTTGGGTTAATCTCCTACTTTCAAATTATGTCATGATATTGTTATGTCATATCTTGTATTTGTACTTTCTTTATGTGTAATTATAGTGAATACACATAATAGATATATTTTATTTAAATGATATTTGTAAGGGAATTTCTTAACCCAACTTCCATTCTTTGGGTTAATCTCCTACTTTCAAATTATGTCATGATATTATTATGTATTATTTTGTATTTTTACTTTCTTTATGTGTACCTATAGTGAATACACATAATAGATCTATTTTATTATAAAAATGATCTTTTTAAGGACTTCGTCTCAATCACCTTTCATTGAGGCATATTTGGTTTTATACACAACTTTCTTTTATACGGTGTATAAACCCCTTTGACTTTTACGTTTATTTAAAAGGAATCTTTTTTATACGAAGCGTTTTGCTAAATGACAAAAGGGAATGTTTTTCTTTCCGTACTTATGCGGTGACAATGACTTCTCCGCCGCCGTGACCATTATTTGAGTTTCGGCTTCCTCTACAAGCCATCATTTTTTAATGAAAAATAAGTACAAAGTTTTAACATTCTTTTATTTTGGTATTGAAAATGGTTTTGAAAGCGTTTTTATCATATCAATGTGTTGTATTGATATCTTGTGATTGAAATGTGGAAATTTTATGTTTCCTTTATGCATGTTTTATGAGATACGATTATGTTATGGTTTATGATATGTTTAAACCTATTCATATGAGGAATGTATTGGACTTAATAAGTGACGGGTGGAGCCCGCAATAGCTCCTCGATGCATCGGTAGGTCTCATGAGACAACTAGACGTGGAATTGGCCGAGGCCCTTTCCCAATTTGATTTATGGTTTTGGCCGAGGCCTTAATCATTTTAGACGTCTTGGCCGAGGCCTTGACAAAATGTTTCAGAATGTCCGGCATTATACAT
Source organism: Viscum album (assembly GCA_963277665.1). NCBI lineage: Eukaryota > Viridiplantae > Streptophyta > Magnoliopsida > Santalales > Viscaceae > Viscum > Viscum album. The sequence goes on along the minus strand of OY728121.1, from coordinate 1,896,797,324 downwards.
TCCCTCATTATGGAAGTGGTTATTGATATTTCATGTGATTATACGACCAGTAGAATATCCATGTGAAGAAGTAAATGGCATTATTTCATTTTACTTTTGCCATATTATGTTGAAGTTCATGTTTAAAAAGGCTTTTGTTTTAGTTATACATTGCCTTAAATGTTAATGTTTATTTATGAAAGCTTCCGCATTATTGTTATCCTTACTGATCATCTGAGCTCACCCCTTTCAATGTTTTAATATTTTCCAGGATGTGAAGAAGTATTTTATGAATGACCTACAGGGATAGTCAGAAGAGGAAATGTGTGTGGACTATGAAGACTTTGTTATTAGTTTTTCACTTTATGATGTAATGTAACATTTATAAATGTATCTAGTGTTTCCAAGGCTACTAAACTAATCGGTCTTTCGAGACTTGATCTTTTGTGATCATGCCAATGTTACGAAGTAATGCACCGACTCTGGGTAGCTGGGGTCGGGGCGTTACAAAGAAGGTATATTCTCACCACAATTCCACCATATGACCATGATGCTAATCAATATCCTCTGCTGCATGGGGAGCTTTATTTAAGGTGTTATAATGTTCTCTTTTCGAAGTTATAATAATATGGTATGGTATGTTGGGACATTAAAAAGTTGGATCATATCCTTTATTTGTCTTACAGTATAAGTATTTTTATATAAGAGACTAGAAATGCATTAATATATGGTATATTAGTTATTACTAGGACTATCCATCCCATGTAGAAGAGGATTTCCTGTTTCAAGGAATGAGAATTTTGTTCATGATGTTCATTTTAATATTTATCTGATTTCATCTAAGATGATGTGCTTTTTTATTGAGGATATTTATTTATATTACTTTTAATTTTGTCTTATTATAGAAAGAGTTTATGTACTTATAAATCATATAATTTATATAGGATACATTTTTATGATTTCCTATGGTTGATAGCTACATGATACATGTGTCTGGTATTGTCTTATTTAGATATTTGGGGTTGTGTTTAACAGTATGATATATACACATATGAATTATTAAGATGATTTGACATTTAAAATGAATTTATCCATTTATATGGTTTAGATATTAGTGTATTGTGGAATTTAAATAGGATAACTCCTCAACAATATTATAGTTAATATATAGACATAAATTAATTAAATATATTGTTTTAGGTAATTAAATTGTCAACAAGTAACTTATAATGTGATTTTCATTATAACTTTTTAATGAAACACTGTCTTGAAAAACTAAGGGATGTAAAACCTAATAAATTTATTTAATTTTAAATTATGGTTAAAGCAAAAATTTATTGTGTGAACCCTAAGGATTCAAATTATTTGATGTATTTTTTAGTTCTATTGGGGATTAGGTAAATAAAATATGAATTATAACTTATAATGTGATTCCCTCTATAAATTATACGTGACATATCATTTAACTAAGATCTTGTTTTGAAAATAATTATTTTAAAAGGAATTTATGAAAACAGAAAGTTAGAAACCATATATCTATAGATATGTACTAAATATATCTATTGTTATCCAATGTGGGCCATGTTTATGGGTGGATGGGGATATGAGATCTCTTGACCCATGTTTTCTTTCATATGCCCTTAAGACCCTTTTAATGTTAGGGGTTGATGGTGAAATTTCCTGTTATGCCAAAATTAGTAATGGGTAGAATGGTAATGTTTTCAAATTCAGGAATAAGACCTTGTAGAGGATTTTTGGATTTTGCACAGAGGATATCATTTGACCTATGTGGGGGTTTCATTGTGGGATAGGGTGGAGATACCAATGACATTTTTTAATGTGACTATATTTTGGATATTGGTTCATGGTGGCTTTGTAGGGTGTCCGATGAGAGGTTTCAACCTAGTATGTGAATGACATGGGGTATGAGAGACATGGGTGTATGTGTAAACATATAAAATAGGTGCATAAAGGGTTTATATTTGGTAGGGATTTAGACACTTTGGGTTCCTTTAGTTCTTTTCTTTGAGAAATTGTGAGTTAATGATTTGGACTTTTTGTTATTTTTTGACTGGAGATATCATTAAGATGCATTACCTGGGTGAAGTTGGAGTAGGTGGGTTGGGATTGGTGGTTTTAAGGGTAGGGGTAGATATTTTCTAGGCCTTAACGTTTGGGAATAGACCTTTATGAGCATAGTTAATGTTCCAAATAAACCACATGGTCCTTCCATATACATTATCAGTTGTGAGTGGTCTTATGAATGGTTCATGGAATTGTGGAAGGACATTAGTTTTGTAATGGAAAGCAGGTTTATCTATGCTTGGTGATAAAGTTATAAAAAAAATTCTAGGGTATTAATATTGTGAGTAATGTTTTTGTGAGATGATATTTAATGGATTTTAGTTAGGTCCTCGTGATCACATTGTACAATATAAGGTAGCTATTATATATAAATATCATTTTGGGAGGCAATCAAACATGAAGATTCATAGGGTCATTTGACTTGTGGTTGGGTGGTATGGGGGAATATTACATGATTATTAATTGAGTGAGAATCTATGTATAGAGGCATGGGACTAATGTAATATTGTTGTATGTATTGCATTCAAACAAACATGTGGCATCTTGTTAAGAATTTTAATGTTTTAGATACGGAACAATAATGTAGATTGATGTGGTAAAATCACATAACTGATTTGTGGTTGAACCTTGATGTAAGAATTATAGGTGGTTGTTATAATTAGAAATTTTTGGATCATGATGCGTGAAAAAATTCTAGTTTTCTTAAGGACCATTTGGATTTATTTTCTATGAGAAATAATGGATTAACTAGATGGTGTGGGATATGTAATCATTCTTTTAATATAAGGTACTCATTTTTATTGGGCCATTAGGTGAAATCCTTGGGTAAATTCCAATGATATAGGAATGTGTGTTAAGATTCCATTCAAAATGGTGCTCTAGGGATAATAGTTTTTTACATTTCATGCAATAATGTCCAATGATGGGTGGAATGTGGCCAAGGATATTAGAGAGTAGTTCCATGATGAAATGAAAAATATTCTCCAAAGGTGTGTAATGGAATTATAATCATAGTGATTTCTTGGTGAGATTTCCAATATAGTGTCTCATTGGGCCCAATACTAGATATGAGGTTCAAGTTGGTCATGGAGCAGTAGTAAGTGCTTCAGATGAGTGGTGTGTTGGTTCCCTCCATGAAATATAGAGAGTGATAAGGTAAATTGAGGGATAATATTGACTTCTTTCATTAGGAGAATTTTCAATATTTTTTGGGATGTAACATGTTTATTGTTGGGTGCCTTCAAGATTTACAGAACTGAGGCTGGGAGTACTCATGATGCATCACTAGTGGAAGACGAGTGTATTGAGGAAGCTCATTCGGATGAGGTTCAGTGTTTATTTTTTTGGTGTGGTAGGGTATAGTGTTCTTATGACTGTGTTGGGCTTGATATTTTGAATGTGACAGGTAAATTTTAGATTCATGTTCAGAAATGTATCCCAAATGACAAAGACTCATTCTTTTTTGTTTGGAAATGGCCTCTATGGGATAATACTAGTATAAAAGGAGAATGTATGTGTCTTATTCATTTTCTAGAGTATTTTTTAGTATTGTATTTGGGTACGGAATTATTAAGAGAACATTTATGTATGGCTTCATTTATTAAAGGGCACTGGATGTGAACCATGATCTCTCGAGAAGAAACCAAGTGAATGTTTAATGGTGTAAACCAATGGTATTAAAAACTAAAAAGTTATAATGGTGGTCCCATTAACTCATGAGTTCCACTAGATGTATGGTGTTGTGGTGGGATTAATTAAGTTGATTTGTTCTATGATTCTTGAAATAATTATGGTTTTGGGGATGGAGCTTGTTTCAGGAGGTACGGACCCGTCAAAACTAACGAATGTCTAGTAAACCTACATCATTTAAGTGATGTATTTTGTAAGATAACTCAAAGAGTGATTTTTTCATCTCAAAATAACATGGAGGTATATCTCATGGGTGAGTTATTAATGGTTGTGGAGATAATAGGACCCCATGTTTTTATGGATTTTTTAAATTCATAATAATCTTGAAATTTTGTTTGCTTGATGGGATGGTTATTGAATAAAGTTAATGAATGTAATTTTGAAAGTATATATATCATAATGGGGATGTTTATTGACATTTATTGAGGCTTGGGGGTTTCCATGGTTTCTCGAATAATTATTTGTAGATAAAGAGTTTTTAAATTGTAGTTTCATGGAATATATCATGGGGAATGTAACGAACCAAATCTAGTTTCCACCGAATCCAACAACAAAACCGGCCTGCAACATGGCACGAAGGGCGTTTTTGATCCCCATGGGCTGGCACAAGTTTTGAAGTATCATAAAATGAGAATTGGGAAGTATTTACCCCATTTTATAAACATAATACAACAAATGAATCCAATAAAATGAATCTGAATTTATTAAACCAAATCTTATTTTACAATAATTCAAAACTAAATTACACAGTTTAAAAAAAATCACTCTCACTATAAAATAGAAACAAAACCAAAATTAAACATTCCAATAACCTCAACAAGGAAAGATTCACCGCCCTCAAGCTATCCCCAGAACGAGATGATGAACCACTAAAATCTAGAACCACTGGCACTAAATGTTTTACCCACACCTGTGACAAAAGAGAATAATTCTACATACACAAAAAGGATTAAGTAGGGTGTGATCCAAAACATAGTAGAATTCCACCACAGGATTATTACATGTGATAAACATTAAATGATGAAAATCTTGCAAGTTTTGCTAAATAAGAAATTCTAGTGACAATTTCTAAAATATGTAACTTAAAAAAATCAGTTTATATGTGGTTTAATTTAAATAATCAACAATTTTAAAATAAATTCCCACGATATTTAATTTTAATATAAATATATTTTATGATGATGGTATGTGTAAAGGAACAAATGAGCACAAAATATGTGAATAGTGTCAAATGACATAAACGATATTTTACGATAAAAATATTATATTATATTATTTATAAATTATAAAAAAATATGGAATAGAAAATTAGGATGATTATTGGTTTATATTATAATCGATTATACATTTATGATCCAATTTTATACTTATATGTAAAATTATAACCCTTTAATATTCAAAAAAGGCAATAACATTGTCAATAGTAAATATTGTTAACAAAGTCGTTAAACAAAATGATAACGTTTAAAATGATATAAATACTTGGAAATATTTAATTTTCTGATTATATTAAGATAATACATTCCGTATGTTATATTATATGTATTTTTGGAACCATATAACACGTGATAGACACATATTATATTATAATATTTTATGTATTTCTAAAATTGACATTTATGATATTTTATAATGAACTATATTTTAGAAAATGTATTAAAATTAATATATGTGTTATGTTATTCCAATTTATTTTCAAATGGATTAAAATATATTTTTCATTTTATAGTAGCTTTCATAACACCTTTAATGTAAAAGACCATTGATATCATAGTAATCATCGAAATGAATAACAAAGGGTTACAAATTGATAATGGTTACAACATCACCAAATGTGATCATATTTTTATTTTATGAGAGTATATAGACTCATAACCATATTTAATTTATATTATATAAATTTTGTGCCTTTTTAATAAGAAATTTAATTTATATTAATTTATCTCTTATGGAAATTCCAGGAATACTCGTACCCATCATTATAAAATCACACCACTTATTCTATATTCATTTTACATAAAGAAACATTTTTTATAAAATACCTAACAAATTTGGTCACTAAAATCCCTTAAAACTTTATAGATTTATTTGTTTTTTAGGAATATAAACATTACAGTGATTATGGTTTAAAGAATGGTGGGTTGTCTGATGATGATGTACAAATTTTAACGAGATGTTTTGTTTTTATATTTTATTATCCCACCATAAAATCTTTATAAAAAAAGGAAATAATGAAACCATTATATTACATATAATGATTTGTTTTTATTTTAATTCAATACATTTTCTCAATCTCATTTTCCATCAAACAGGAAAATGATCCTTTGTTTGTCATTATAATGGGTTACCGCCTTGAGAAATGATTTAATTAATTTTCCATCACCACCTCCAATAACTAGTTAATTTGATATATTTAATGTTTATATATGATATTAATTACATATTTATCATTATAAAAATATATTATTTGACATAATTTCTAAACATTCCCCCCATTGAAAAATGTTATTGTCATTCATGTGTGTGTGTTGACTACGACCTCCATGAAGTGATGTGATTATTTTTTCACACACACATCTCATAGATGTCATGGGTAAGTTTTTTTAAAGAAAAAATATTGAATTTATGATATAATTATCATTTTGGATATAAAAACTAATACTTACCTTCAATACATTATAATCATTTAAAATTGAAACGTTACTCATGCATACAAACAAATTACCATCTGCATAATTATATCATAGATCTTTTTTCATAACCATCATTAATATTTGGATTTAAAAGTATAATTGATGAACTGTGGTGATAAATATTTCATGATTATTAATTTTCTTGTGTTGGAGAAATTACATTTTTTATCATAGTCAACCTCTCAATGACATTTTGGATATATCAAACTGATATCGTCAAAAAAATTTGTTTGAACTTGATTTATTAAGAAATTTAATATTACATGGTAATTAATAAAATTAATGTAAAAAAAATTGAAAAATATTATTCGGTAAGTAATAAACTAAAATACGTTTATTATATAGGATGATAACAATCATACATGATGAGTTGTACCTGAGGTATGTGATTTCATCTCAACTTCACATAAGTGAGGAATGATTCATTGTTATAAAAATAATTTATATTATTAGTTTTATATAGAAATATTTTACATGTTATATATTAACTTTTAATAATTAATGATATTTTATGTTTCAATTCCAATAATTTCCCCCATGTATATTTGACTTGAATGTCACAATGTGTTAAGGGGTTTCTTAAATAAATTTAAATTCATTAGGATTTTTTGTAATTAATTTATTATGTTATAAAATGATAATATTTAAAATTACCATTGATTTTATTTTATATATTTAAAATATGTTTTTATTCAATTTTTTATTTCATGTCCTTTCCCAAAGGGTCCCATCTCAGGATTCCCTAAGCCTATCTCCAATAGGCTGGAGTTAGGAGACAAGTGCTGAGTAGGCATGTCACTAGAATTGGATTCCTTAACCTATGTAGCTATCCACATGCACACATATCTAAACTAATACAATGTTGAAATAAAAAAAATAACATAACAACCAATGCAATAAATATATCTAAATCGAAAATCAATTATACGATAGGAATTTTAAAAAAATATGTCCAAATACATTCCCACCCCTATTGAGTGTGAAAACAAGACCAACCTAAATGTATAAATACATACTAATTTCTATACTCAACATGAACACACCCTAGTCTGTCAAGTATCACAAATAATTGTCTGGTCTAAGTTCAACTATGACTCTATCAAATGTTGAATCATCTCTACAAGACATGGCACATGCAAAAAATTCATATGCGTGAGAGATTATAACAATACCAAGTAGGACACCCCAAAACCAAAGATAATATAATTATAGAAATATTATCATATCATCAAAGAAATATGACCATAAAACATATAAAAATTATATCCATATATACTCAAAAAATACATAATTCATAAAGTTAATTCACAATCATAATGATATCCAAGTATCCCATCTCAATGGTTCCACACTGTACTCATCCGGAATAACACAGTACACGTGTCAGATAGTAGCAATTATTTCCATCTGAGAGTTAATTATTGACATGTATCTCCATTATAAGTATGAAATATAAATCTAAATAGATATTATATTGAGATTAGTATCACACCAAATTCCATGGGGTATACAAAAAACAAAATCTATATTAACAAACTAAGTAGAGGATTGGATGTCGTGTAGTGTTGGTCAAGATGATACCAGAAACTCAAACTAGGGCATCAAGAAGAATAGAAAATCTCACAGCACACCTTATATAAGTATTCCAACAACTATATACAAGAATTCATGCATAAGGAATTGATATCCTATGTGTAGGAGGCTATTCTATAATAACAATTAGGGATTGGAACTGGGGAACACACCCTAACGGAACATGTCCAAGATACTAATGAAATTTTATCTAAGTAATGTTTTATGAAGTACAGAACATGTAGTAATGTTAAATGTCGCATCTCATTGACCCCAGTTCCTTCCCATTTATCAAGATCATTTCCATGTCCATGTGAATGTACATTGAATGATGTTTCCTATGTAGAACCCCCCATGATCCGGTATATAACATAGCACATGTATGCCATGTTTGGCCGTGTTAGTGTGGTAGTAAACATCATGAATGTGCCTGTGTACTCTATCCTATGTTTTTATACCCTCTGTGGAATATTTCAAGCTTACAGAATGTTTACCACACAAAATGGGACATGGTCAGATTTCGGGTAATACCAATCTCTTACTCGAAACTGAATCCTCCATTCAGTGGGCCCACATGCCTTCTAATCACAGATTATAATATAATCAATGAGGGATTTTCTAGAATCCCCAATCTGGTTTTGTGCATATTTTCTAGTTATCCAGCCACCAATCCAATGACACCCAACTCAGAAATCAAAGGAACCCTTTTGACTGAGTTTATCGTTGATTTGAAATAGTATTCGAGCCATCATTTCATTTGGAAATGCCCTTCGAACAATGTTCTACATATCATGATCGAGGACATTAAAATTGGGTATCTAAAAAACTCATCAAGATACTTATTCTACCGTCACACTGTTGTAGTTTTATTCCAATCATGGATCTATACTATGAAATATTTATGACAATAATCGGGTGTGTGACGATTCATTTCAGTAGTGTATTTCAAACAACATTTCAATTAAGAACACATGTGATGAATGAATACTGTATGGGAGAAAATAAAAACAAAAACACACAAAAATAAACCACTTAAAATTTTAATTTTATCCTAGATTCATCTCCATTATAAAGTTAATATATTTTTCATAGAAAATCTTTCAAAAATCCAAAAATATCCCTTAATATAAACCCATCTGACAAGATGATTGAACAATGCTCGAATCTATTGGTTGATTGATTTTTGTTCATTATAAGAATTTGAAATGGAGAATGAATACAATAAAAATTATGATCTTACCTAAATATGGATTGATTGATTACATAGAACTAGAATTTATCATTATCATTGTTGAGATCTTGAATAACATAGACCATTTATAGTTGATCTATGATCTAGATCTCATTCATTTGAGAGAGATCATTAAATTATCTCTCCAATAGCTCTCAAAGGAATATAAGGTTATGCTTCTATCCCTATAATGTCTTCATAATATTCAACTTAAATACATTTCAATCATTGCATCAATACAATTAAAATTACAAATTTATTTAATTATAGTTTTTATTTCATGCCCACAATGACTTTTCCAGAAAAATCATACTCCTATAATGGTTATATTAGTCTATTGGAAATCCATCATTATATACTCAATGATTCTCTCATATTTCTGATCAAGGGCCCTATTTTTATGTTATAAACATTTTTTAGTAAAACTACACAGTCATGATATTAAATATATTTATTATATTTCAAATACTTATTCTGGGCACACAAGGCCTCAGAATTTCACATTGTCTATGGACATTGATTCAAAAATAATCCATAAAATATCGAAAAATAATAAATGGAAAATAAAATTCACTACATTCTCCCACATGGATTCGTTAAATCATGAAAATCCAAAAAAAGGAAAAAAATGAGATGTGGGTACAAAGAATGAATCCTAGTCTCCCACTTCAACATTCTCTATTTATGGTTCTTGTGCTGCTACCGAACACACACTAAAGGAATTTCATTCACATGAACGATTTCATCCTTCTGATCCTTATTATCTACTAGGTACACAACAATGGAATCTCTGACCTCAATGTCTTGTTAACCCTGGTCTATAGTGTGGAATGGGTCATGGACATACCTTCTCAACTATGAGACATTGATGATGTTGTGTACTCAGTCTAACATTGAAGGTACATATAAGTGGAATTTGACATTTTTTAACTATACACTATATTTTTAAATGGGTAATTAATGTCGAAGATATATTTTCATCCCAATCAAACATCATTAATCCATGTCAAGAAGAAACTTGATGGAACATATTTTCACCTTCCTAGAACTCCAAAGGCCTATGTCATCTCTCGGTATCTGACTAATGATGGATCTATATAATCTTCTTCCACTCTTAGGGGATCAATATCTTCTCATTAGTTTACTTTGATAACATTTGTCCTAATAGTGATTACAATCTTTGTTGAGTACAAAAAAGCGGTGACCTTCAGGTTCTCCCGTATAGAGCCTTGAATAGTTCTATACCGATGGTGGAAAGGAATTTGTTGTTGTACGTAAACTCCACCATTTATAGGTGATCTTATCGACTGCATCCAAAGTCCATAATGAAATCACAAAGCATTTACCCCATGACTTGAATGGTCTGCTATGTCTGGACATCAGTTTTGGGGTGAAACATTGTACTCAAGCATGACTAAGTATCAAATACTCTTATAATCCCTTTCTCAATTGAGATTTCTAATGCGGATCGCTGTCAAAAATGACAATCAATAGAAACCAATGGATTCAGAATCTCACATGAATAGATAGTAATACCAATCTACATACATAAATTATCTCCAAAATAGAATTGAAGTGGAATGACTTGGTGATTTGGTCTATGATCTCCCTTATGGAATTTTTCCCCGTTTCTGTATGAGGTAATCCAGTCAGAAATTAGATGGATAATTCATCCCAAATAAACTATGGCACCTCATGGTGTTGAGAAAATCCTTCTAGGCCATCTTGATCTGACATCAAATTATAACAAGGCATCATGATAAAAGATATACAACACATTTCTTCATATCTAGCAACCAAAATAGACATCGGAGGTCCTAATAAATCGTTCCCACCCCTAGATGTACCAGTAAAGGATATGTATTAAAATTCACTAGAACCCCCTCATGCAACATTAAGGGCATAATAATGTTCCCTCTAAAAATGAAAACATGCTCCCAACCTTTAGAAAATATATATTGGCCATGTACATGTGATTTTTGAGAAAATAATTTCCTATAGTCAACATCCCAATGTTTTGCCTCTTCAGATCACTAAAAAATACAAGGGGTAATAAAGATATACTAGATTTAAGTATATCCATCTCAATACACAATGGATAAATGCAATGATTCCATATTATATGCCACCTTATTTAGATACTGTGAAAAGTATATTCTCTAGAGAACATTTGCATCCATGCTTCCCATCCCAAGAGTATAGAAAATTTCAAATTCATAATCCTGGTGGAAATATGGCCATCTCCCCTCTATCAGGTTAATAACATTTGAAGAGAAGATATGTTTTACACACTTTTTATCAAAAAATATTATAAACCACTCACCCATCATCTAGTATCTCACCATATTTTGGGTGACAACTACCACTGCAAACTCAATATCTTGGGATTTGTAGCTCTTGTCATGTCATATCAAAAAACATGAACTATAGTAAGTCACTGCCTACAATGGAATCAGAGCAAAACCAATCCATGTTCCTAATCCATCCCAAAATGTTATGCTCTCGGCACAGACCTTTGGAAATATCAACATCTGATTGCTCATTAATGTCTATCTTAACTGCATAAAGGCCTACTGTTACATCTATTCCCTCACAAAATGGTTCCTATTTATAGTCAAAGATCTTATGGGTGCTGATATCCAAGAGAAATGATGAATTAATCTCTAGTAAAATCCTTCCATCCAAATAAATCTCCCTACATCCATCACGATATTAGGAACCACCAAAGATAACAATGCCACTATCAATTTTGGGTCAATTGCCACCCCATATACTAAGATAACATTTCCGAGGTCACTGAATACATAAAACCAAAACTAAACCTTTGAGAGAATCCCATAAAAGTGTTTGTCTTGCAGTATGTCAATAACCATCATCATATTCCTCACAATATCCTCCTCAGACGCCATGTTAAAAAGGTTATCGTTGATAATGAATCCAATGAAACAGTATAAAAAGGATGAAAGATCTTGTTTATGTGTCCTATGATCACTTATGGGAAGTTCTTCATGCTAAATATATTTTCAATTTACTCATAGTGACTGTAGAGATATCTGAATTTTGTCTTCATTATATCCTCATTTGTACTCGCAACTAGTGATATCCTTACCTGAGGTCATCATTCAAGAACCATCATCACCCTATCAAATGATCATAGTTTTTATTGATCCTTAGTAGTGAAAAAGTTTATGTCATGTTCAACTGATTCATGTGTTGGTAGTCCAAACATAACATCAATCTCATGTCTTCCTTTTAGGTGAACAATGAATGGGCTACCTAAGGGGAATCATAGGGTCTAATGAATACCTTCCTCAATATGTCCTCTAACTATTCCCTAAGATCACGATGATCTATGGGAGATATAAAATATGTAGTCTCATATATCAATGTTTTTATAGGATATAGATCAATGAATAAATATATCTCTCACCAAGGAACTAATCCTAGAGCATACTTTAGGAAAACATCCTTGTACTTCACCCCCACTGCAATGAAACTAGGAACTCATAACATCCACTGTACCAAGGGTAATCATATGTGACATGGGATTAATTGGTTAAACCCTCCTATACATGAGTCTATCCTATATTGAATGTATTTCCTTTTCACCCAAAAAGAAAAACACAGTCTACTCAACATGGACACACCACATACATCCCCAAAAATAGTCAATCTGGGAATGAACTCTAGATAACTGATCTATACCTAATAAGTAATCATAGGGACTCATTTCTTCTATAAAGATATCCCAATAGAAAATTTAATCTACAAGAGATAGGTCACCCAATTGGTACAAGTCTGTGAACCATGAGTAATCTCCAATATGAGTCTCCAAGCACAAGGGTCGAGCCAAGGGCACATCTAGAATCTCAATGTCTCAAATAATATCGGTGTCCATAAAGAAATGGCCAATAACTTGTGTATATGTCTACTATAAAAAAGGTAAAAAAGAATATATCATACCATGTATCATTCCCGGAGACACTATGTCAGAAATCCTAAAAGCCTCTAATTCTGCTCAACCCTATCCCCCATCGCCTTGATCCTGGAATGGACCACCAATGGTGGTAGTGTGAACAAGTAAATGTATCTACAACCTCAAGCTATTAACCCAGTCTTCTTCGACTATAAGAAAAATTGTTTTTAACGGCACGGGTATTTATCAATGCTAAAAGAACACTAATAAATGGAATATTTATCAATGATAGAAAAAGCACTGAAAAATATAAACATTCAACAGTGCATTATTTTTAGCACTCAAAAATCAATTTATCAGTGCTTCATTTTTAACACGGATAAAGGGTACCCATTATCAGTGGTGAAAATGTTTCATTAATCTGTTTTCTATTACTGATAAATGTATGAATAAATAGAATTAAATATTGAAATAAATAATAAATAATAAATTATTTTATTTATAAAATATCACAAATTATTTTAAATAAATAATTATTTAAAAAATTAATAAATTGATTATACATTATTAAATATCAAAAATTTTATTAATTAAATAAATATAATAATTAATTTTATTAAATTCTATATTATATATATATATATTAATTTATATAAAGATGATTTATATGTTAGAAAATATTTCTGTGATTTATATTAAATAGTAATATCTTTATTAAATAATAGTTTATAATTAAAAATTAATATGAGTTAAAAAATATTGACTTATTTCATATTACTCGACATGTAATTTTTAATTTTTTTATTTTCCAATTTATCATAAATCAAATTTGTTATATATTTATTTCACATATATGTAATTAATTCATTTTCATATGCAATTAACACGCATTAAAATTATCCATTTATTCGATAATGTTAAACTATACATATTCTTATTTTATTTAATTTTGATAATTTTTAATATATATCGATGCACTTCAAATTAGATAATCATTAAAGTTTTAAAAAAATAATTGAAAATAAATATTTATATATAAATATAGTTATTAATTTAAAATTACTATATTTTAATTACTATATATATATAAATATAAATAAATATTTATTTATTAAAAATTATTTATATAATTTTAAATAACTAATTATATATATTAAAATAATTTTTAAATTAATAATAAATTTACTTAAATATTGACTATATTGACTATATTTTTATATATTTATAAAATATATAGATATGTATAAATATAAAATTATATATAATGATAAAACAATTATTTTTTAAAACTATTTCTATAATTATATATAAATAATTTTAAAATTATAAAACAATATTTTTAAAAAGGAATATATTTAAAATATTTATACTTATATTTATTTATTAGGTATATTTAATTATTTACAAATTTTTATTTATATTTATAATTATAAATCCTTTATTAGTGATTATGTTATAAGTGATGATAAAAGAATCTTTATCGGCACATTTTTTGCAAGGATAAAGGTGAGGCCCTATTAGTGCAAAAAAATAGCTGATAAAATGATCATTTATCATTGCTATAATTTTTGCGGTGATAAAGGTTGATTTTTTCACTTCTTTTTTATCATCGATAAACACCTACCTTTACATGTGCTTCATTATAGGAGCAGATTAAAGAGTCTCAATCTAATTAAAAACACCTAAACATTTGCGAACCAATTGTGATAGAATAAGTTTTCTGTAGAATCTAGCTTTTGTCGGTGCTCCTCCATGGTTAATCAAAACTCGAATCACATCACTTGTATAACTCTCGAACATGTCAACTTAAATCTAATGTTTGATTGATGTTAGGTTTTTCAAATAGGGTTTTAGATTTTCATCAACCTTTCGAGGTTGGACTTACACTTTTATTTGTGTATTTTTTGTTTTTTTATTTCATCATTGATGATATCATTATTATTGGTCTAGTGATTGTATACTAGTGAGGCAGAAACTCTGATATTCCCAGTTTCCAATGTTTATTGATCTCTTGATCGCACTTGTGGAGTATATTATTTCTGCAGTTGATAGTGACACATGGAGTCACATGGAGTTTTGTGGGTTGTTTTATTTTGTTTACATTTCCCAAATTGATCTCAAAATTCTATAATACATATTTTTCATTATTTATTTCATCAATGGTTTTTCATACATGTGAAATTTTAGAAATTGAATCCATGGATTTATTGTGAGAGAGAGTTGTATGTTGGTTAAGGGATTTCTTTTATATTATATTGTTTCATATTTTCATATTTATAATTATATAATATGGTGTGAGAATCAAATGTATGGATGCTTCATAGAATATTTTATTTTAAATTTCATTATAATAATTTAATATATTTTTTGGACTAAATCATTATTGCGATGTAGTTTTTCATTCTGTGGTGCTTGTTTCCCGATCATGGGGGATCAAGAATTTCACTTGGACACTATCATGGGCCAGAAGTTGTGTTTTACATATGGTTGTCTTGGTTTTGTTTTTGAAACTATATCTATTGATATTTGTTTTATACGTTATCTTCATAATCCAGCTTCTTAGGTTTCTACAATATTAAAAAAAATTCTATTTCATTTTTCTACCTCTTTTGATTAATCCAACGTTTTTTATAAATCATTTTAATAATAATATATAATGTATTATACCTTGACTCTATGTACTATTTTCAAACAATATTCAAAATTTTATTCTTTATCCAACTCCCCCACTCTCAATATTTAAAAAAATATATCATTTTGAGATTACCCATTTCTAGTTATACAACTCTTTGGAGGCCTATATACCATTATAAGACATTACAATTTGTTACTCAAAAATGTATATTTTCAATAATTTCATCCAATTTTGGAGTATTTATTTAATAAATAATAAGTAGATTTCCAGGTAATCACACTGATACCTAGCTAAATACCTAGAGAAAGTAGTATATAAAACCAATTTACTACAAAAAATATGGAATATAAAAAACCTCCCACACTCCAATATATAGATTGAAATTTCATCCACAAAATTTGAACATTTTATTAAATTTTAAATGGGTGTCAACATGGGATTTATATCAGCATTCTAAAATCTATAAAACCCTTCCCTCAAATACATGGATTGTGAAATAAATATCCCATGAATTCAATGAGTCTCCTATAAACTAATGAAAATGTCAACTCACTAATCATTAACAATTAAACATTGTCCATTGTTAGTATAAAATGTTATTATCATCGTTCATATCTTGGAAATCTAAATATTATGTCATCCACATTGATATACACTTTCTATATATACATTAAATTTTTTATGTATTTATTATTATGATATCCTTATTTTTTAATTAATGTTTCTTTATTAATTAATCTAACCTTCAATACCATGTTCTTTAGTTCTTATTTCAATGTATAAATCACCCTTTTAAATTTACAAACATTAGTTTCATAAAAAATAATTTGAAAACTATATATTTATTTTATGTAATCTTCCTATTTATTTAATCCATTTTTAAATTATAATTTTTCATCCAGTTTGAGTACCTTGAATTTCCTTGTGATACGTTTTTGTGTTAATTTGACATCTAAAGAGTCTTGGGATGGGGTGCCCTATCCAAATCTGGTGATTCTTCTCCCTTTAAACCTTTAGAACCCTAAAATGTTTCATTTATCACTTTCTTTCAAGATTCCACCACTGATTTTTCATTAACATCAAGTTCATTTCCTTTGCACATTTATGGAGGCAATATTGGGTATTCATAGTCAATTCATTCTCCATGGAATTAATTTATGATTTCATATTTTTGTTTAATTTATTAATTGATGGTATTAATCATAAAATAATTGTTTTCTTAAACATGTAGCTTCTTTTGATTGAGTGGGGGTTCTTTGTCCACATTTTAACCATTTCTACTCCAAAACATCCACAAACTTCTTATCCCTCAAAACCATTCACCCCTACATTGTTGACATTTATGAACTTCATTCATATTCCCTCCACTGCCCATTGACAAAGGTAATCTTGATATTTTTAAAAAATTAATTTTCTATATAAAAAATGTATACTTTAAAATTTATTGTTTACTTGTTTCTTTTTATTATTACACATAATAATTATTCTCATATACAGGTGGATTATTTTTTTTCTAGTTGGTGTACATTTTTCAATGCTTTTTATGCAGGGTTGGTTGTTCAATAATGAATGTCAATGGAAATCATTATAAAGTTAACAGTTAGTATTTATTTTTAGAATAATGGGTGTTTCGGAATTAAGAACACCCCAATAATTTCCATGATGCGACCTTTTTGTCTCAAAGTAGTTTTTTTCATTTTAATTTGACATCAATTTTCATTAAAAGAAAACTAAATCAATGTGTCTGTTATCAGTTTCAAATTCAAATTTTACATAAAAAATATTCACTCACTAAAAAATGAAGAAATGTGCATAGAATTTCATGATAATTTATGTTATTAATTTATAAGTCATTTTTGAGGTGTAGGAGATATTCAAACATCAAACTGATAGGCAATGCGATTTTTATGGGTCATAGAGTGTGTTTCAAGTTTGAAATGACTTTTTAGTAAAATAATCATGTTATATCCTCAAAACTGAGAAAACAAAGTCATATTGTTCTGATACATTAAGAAAACAATCCAATAGTGATTTAGAACATGTAGGACTCAGCTATAACTCAATCTGATGTATAGTGTGAACGATATGACACTATGTGAATCTTTATTAAAATATGACATAAATTTTTGTATCAAAAATATCTGACCTATTCCAAACTAAACAAACACATTCATAATTTTTGTACTTAGTACAACTATCTATATGAGATTTGAGACGTCCATTAACAAGACACACCCAAATCCGACACACAAAATGACCTATTGAACTGAAACTACATGTTTTTATTTTAAATTTACATCAATTTTGGTAAATATGACAACTAAGCTACTAAAAACTGAGAAAAACATTCAAATAATTTAAATACATTACAAAAATGAACCATATGTCATTCACGATCAGTAGTAATCTTCCACACCAAAACCTGATGCATGGTGTGACTGGTATGCTAGTATGTGCATATTGTTATTTAAAAATGATATTAGTTTCAATAAAATAACACATTCAATTAATTTTTTCTTTATATTACTACCAACCTAAGAATATTTTTCTTGTAATATTGAGTTTATTTGCTCGAGTGGGGTTGGACTATTCGGAAATATCATGAGTCGAGATAGGATGAAATGTTAAAGGAATATTTATTTTTTTGAATGTATGTAATAATTTGTATTTATGTAATTTTATGATCCAAAATTTTAAATTTCTATAATATAGTGTTTTTTATTGTGTTTCTACTTTAATTTTTTTATCAATTTAATCCTATATTGGGTCATGATTATTTGATATCGGGTGTGTTTCTAGTGTTGCGGTGTGCTGTTTCAACACTCTACAGTACGAACCTTTATCAGTGCATTCAAAATAACTTATAAAGGCCACATTTATCAGTACCTTAAAAACAACTGATAATGTACTACATTATCAGTGCTAGTAAGAGGAATGATAAAGGCCTATATTATATACACTCAGAAAAGTGATGATAAAACTTCCTTTATCAACACTTCTATAAGCACTGATAAAAGAACATTTATTAGAAATATTGTTAGCACTGATAACCGGTCTTTTTATTAGTTCTAAATTAAACCAAAAATAAAGCTCTCATTTATCAGTTATTTTTTTATCCCTGATAAAGGAACCCTTTATCAAATTTTTCTCAGTACTGATGAATTAACTAGGATATAAACCTATCTCATGTAGTCAGTGATTTTATATCACTAATAAATTCCATTCATAGCACTATTAATGGTTATTTTTGTAGTATTGTTCTATGTACAATGCTATTTGGACATGCCTGCTCCAACCACATCCTTTGTCTCAGTTGCCCAACCACAATTTCTCTATCAGTTGTATGGTGGGTCAAAAAATATAAAAAATGATTTCCCCTATAATCATATGAGTAGCACATACTATGTCCTGACTGGACCCATCCTGTTAGTCCTTAACTGATGACCCTCGGTTTTAGGACCATATCCTATAACATATTGCACTTCTCGGTCCCTAAAACTAACGTCGTCTCTCTCCTACACCGGTCTATAATCATATGGTCCCACATTCAACAACTACTATCTATGTGTACTCATCCAAGACATTATCAATATCCAAATATGTCTTTATAACTATATAATATATTGGAATTCGAAGAGGTATAACACTGAATCAGATGTATCTACACATTCCTTGGTCAATGGTTTTATCCCTAAAGAATTGATCTCGAACAACATAAACTAAGTATTTGGGATTGTTGTAAAAACTCAAGGAATATTTAGATACTATCACACAACCCTACTGATGCTATATATGTTCTCTGATAAATACATACCTTAGTAGAGATACAGGTAAATCCAATTTGATATTTGGATCAAACTCTTACCACACTGTAGTCACCTAGTCATAAGAATGTCTCACTATACCCGACTATCTTTATATTGGTTCTTGGAGAAGGCACTCCATAAGTACAACCATCTGATTTGTTGGTGTCAAGACCATATGGAAAACATAGGACACTACCTCAAGCTAGCCTTCAACCACCTATAGTTTAGAATCAAAACAGAACATAAGGTGTATTTTTTTTGGAACCTCATGGAGTGCATTAATCATGCATACCTCATCCAATAGATATCTGGGTACCATCATCTACTCAAAATGATGTGGAATAACTGGTGCACCACCTATTAGAAACATCAACAAAAAAATTCCTAATATTGAGTCCTTGTCACTGAGGGCATCATCATTGTTATTATGATATTGAATCCTAGTTGGAATACATAAGAGACACATCCTAAAATAATCAAGATGGACCACGATTAGTGAGTTTATATGTAGTGTTTACTCAAGAAGGACATATATACCAAAAATCATTGCAATAATATGGATGTAACATTTTTTCCCTTCAACATGTTTTCTCATGAATCATGTAAAAAATTTGGTGATTAGAGTTTTTCTGTATGGATACATTGGCCACCGTACTACCAATGGATTCTCCGTCCTCAAAGAGAAACATGAAACACTCAACAGTATCACGGAAATTCAAGCACATTGAATCTAGTACAAAGGTAGAACAATGTTTATGAGTTCCACTCATACAAGACTCATCCTAATGGGGACCATGCCGCAACTCACCAAACCTGCATGTAATGTGATAGGGGTAGGTGACTAACACTAAGTATGAATGTAACTAGCATGGATTCCCATAATCTATGTACACACATAAACACACACTCACTCATCTCTAATCACATAAAATTTTAAATGTAAAAATGAAAAAAATTCCAATGCATGCATAAATCTAAATCCAAAAACTAGGGTATGATAATATGTAAAAC
Organism: Viscum album; assembly: GCA_963277665.1. NCBI lineage: Eukaryota > Viridiplantae > Streptophyta > Magnoliopsida > Santalales > Viscaceae > Viscum > Viscum album. The sequence goes on along the minus strand of OY728121.1, from coordinate 1,896,776,707 downwards.
AGAGTACACAAGGCCAAATACAAGCCCAGCATATAGTGTCTGAAAAATTTAAAAAATAAAAATATAAAAATGGGGTTGTTGTCATGAAATAATAGGAACATTCCTAGGAATTTTCTGTCTCACTATGCACCATTGGGTATAGGTTTTATGAGGAATATATCAAAAGTTCAATCATATAATGAATGGATAACTTATTTGGAAAAATCCCATGTACGGTGGGTATTATAATACCCGATAGGACTCCCCAAATGCCCAAATCAAATGACAAGAGGAATAATTTTATCTCTACACACACGGAGATATATATAAATATATCATCAACACATATAATAAGAATATCAATACATAATCTATAAATACAAGACGTTTAAAGGTAAGTCACAATTGTAAAGCAATCCCAGGTTCCCAGCTCGATGTTTCAACATAACACTCTTCTATGATAACACATTCTATAAGTTTGATTACACTTATGACGTCCATAAGAATGGTAATTCACATCAAGTCATCCCATTATATGTATTTGTAAGATTTTTTAAGTGATACGACACATATATGAGGATCAAACCAAAGGTTCTTGAGTATACCTAAAACTCAATTAAGATTAATACACTAGGTATAAGATCAAATCCCACAAAACGTTTGTGAAGAAAATTTTAAGAAATACACACAGGCAATGAAGTTGAATATTGTACCTCACAGTGTGCATCATGGAAGTATTACAATAACTTTATATAATATGTCTCACTACGGAATTATTTTCATTTCAATAGGTGGTGATTAAATTATAACCCTTAGGTAATGGATATGGGGAACAAAAACCAAATAAAACTATTCCAATATATAGAGGAAATGTTCTCCATGATATTTTTTAAGTAGAAATCACTTTTTAGTGGGGATACACACTATGTCCTTTCATCCCCATGTCCTACACATGTAAATAGACCATGTTTGTGTCCTTGTGAAAGTACCTAATTTATTGATGCCTATATACTTCACCCAATTTCCTTGTACCTAGATTAGTTTGTGTATGCCAAGAATGGTAATTTCCATGAGGGATTACATGAAATTTATGTGCCCGTGTAAGTAATACCATGTTGATATACCCTCAAAGTAACATACTATGATCACAAAAAAGGAATAAAATGCTATGTGAAAAGTTCACAAACTATTTCATACTTATATCTTCCTTGAAACCCAATATTCCTCTAATATGCAAAAAAATTCCATGTAATCCTATATTTAATGTTGTGTATTAGGGGATTTTATAGAGTCTTAGATCTAGTTTTAAACATCTTTTCTTGTGCTCTATCCATCAATCCAACCACACCTCCCCTGAAAAATCTAGGATCCATTTTGGCCTAGCATTCCCATTAATGAATCACATTATCTAAACCTTAATTTTTAGGAAAATTCATTCAAATAATGTGTTTCATTGATATCCTATGAAAACCAAATATGGGTATCTAAATTTCTCTATCTTCTGTCATTTATCCTGTCACACCACTATCATTTCATGATGAGCCTAGATCTAAAATATTTAATTGTTTAACAATGAATATTGTTTCTAGTGAATATTTTCATCAATGAATGTCTAACCATTGGACATGTAAGAAGACATGTGATGCACATTGAAAATAATGGATAAAATAACCATTAAATATATGCGGAATGATCCTTGTATAATGTTCATTTTGTATTATATTCATCTCCATTATAATGAAAAGAGAATAATTAGATATAATCAATCAAAACTCCCAAAATATCACCCATAATAATAACATTCTACTAGATGACCAAACTGTGGATCAATCTATGGGTTGATTGATTCATTTTCAACATAGTAATTTAGAATGGGGAAAGAATCCAATCGAAGTAAATGTACAACCTTGATATGTATTGATTGTTGGTGAAGATTGAGCCTTTCATAATTTTTCATTGGAATGATCCTGAATCTTGTTTCCTGCTGATTGTTGATATAAAATCTGATGTCCGTTCATCTTAGAGAGATCCTTCAATGTTCACTCCAAAATCTATACAATAGCATTAGGATTATTCGACAACCCTATAATTCATTTATAATAGTTTATTTATTGACACATCAATAATCCTATTAACAAAATAAAAATTATATATTATATTTATATATTTTTTATACTTCCCACCCGCAACGACTTTTCCAAAAATGTTCCATGCTAAAAAATTTTATGTCACACCTAGGGTAAAACATGTGTTATAATCTTAACGTTACCCTTTTAATTCTGTTCCATTCCCTCAATTACATTATATTCCAATTTTTTCAAAAAAATATGTGGACATTCAATTTTATATATTTAATATATTTTCAATTTTTTTTCCGGAACACTGGGCCTCAGAGACCCACTATGTCTCAGTTCATAGTCTTGAAAATAATCCATATGATATATACATATTATAAATGGAAAATATAAGTCATTGTGTATTACAAATAATCAATTAATTTGTTAATTCTCACATTATTGATATGATATTACAAAAGATTTCTCATATAACATATGATTTTGTGAGACATATGGATTATTCAACCATTTTTTCTTTCATGTGGTGTATATACTACACCTTGGAAATGTTATATTATTTTTCCTCTATATTAATTTTATTTATAGCTTCATTTTATGTTATTAATTTCATGGGGATTATGATTCAAATGTTACAAATACTATAGGTGTTTCATTTAAAATATCATATTAACTAAGGATTATTTATGTTTATGCATCCTTTGTGGGAATTATAACATCCTTATATATTAAACCCAATATATTCTCTTCTAAAATAGTTTTTTAGAAACATATATTATTTCATTTAATTTTCCTCATTTATGAACTCAAGATATTGAAATAAATTATTTATGGTAAAATAACTTTGTTTTCTATTTAGTCTGGAAAATTTGGCTTCCGTGTCTAAATTTTCTATAAAATTTTTTAAATATTTTTTCATTATTCAATGATGGTTTATTAAAGTAAATTTTATCCATTATTGGTATTTTACAAAAAAATTAAAAGGAAAGTACTTATATTCATCTAAAAGAGGTATTATAGAATTTATTGAAAACATATGAATGGAATATTGATTTTAACAGATACGACAATAACAAAATTCCCACCCAATCATTACGTACAATAGATTTGAAGCTCCCACTATTTTATTCTATGATTCATTTCAATGAAAATGTTTTTTTAATATTCTGTATTTTTAACGTTTTAAAAATTTATTTTAAAAGTGAAAAGGTTATTTTCATGATTGTTGTTTTTAATGATATTTTATAATTTCTATATTCTTTAATTATTAGATCACACTATTTAATTTATAACACACAAGGGTTATGATGTAATGATAAAATTATTTTTATTTATCTGGATGTTTTATGATCAATTAAAATGGGGGAAATATTAACATATCATATTCTAGATTTTTAATATTAATGTTTATGTTTATTATATTATTCATCCCTATAAGATGATGACTACATTTAAATTAGTTAGTGATGGGAGAGGCCCTTTATAGCTCTTAGATGCATCTGTAGGTCTCATGAGACAAACTAGTTTGAGAATTTGGCTGAGACCTGGACAATTTATATAAGATGTCTTAGAACAAGTCCATTGAGGTATGTTTATGATTTCTTTTTATGAGGGCTCAACTATAAATTGTATATTCATGTAATTATTCCATAAATCATTATGAAATTAGTTATTGATTTGAAAGTGATTATTTGAATAGTAATGATATCCATAAATAGGTTTCAAGATCACATGGTTATTTATATGGAATTATTTAATCATCATTTATTCCAACCTTGTTATTTTTCATGAAAATGTTTTTAATTAAATTTCTCCGATTTTGATTTATTTACCTTAACATATTGATTATGCATTCTTTATTAATGATTAAAACTAATTTATGTAACCCTTAATATGTATTTGATCTCATGTTTTACTTTTTTACTTTTCACATGGTTTCAGTAAGTGTATAATGATTGACATACAATGATAATCTAGAGGTAATGATTCTATTATCAAAGTCAATAATATATAACATTTTATGTTCTGAAATGAAATGTAGAATTTAAGTATGTATCTAGTTTTCTAAGAATACTAAACTATAAAGTTCACCGGGGCCAAATTACTTGTATATATTTCCTACATACAAAGTAACCTCTAATAATGGGTTATTATTGTTTGGGTGTTTACAACATTAGTAAGAAGTTATAATGAATGTAATAATGCTTTCTTTATAACAAAGTCATGTTTCACAGGGTCCAAAAAATTTACATCACCATAATATTGATATTATGTGATTCATTTTCTAGTGATGTACTCAACAAGTAAATTAATTCATCCATCATTGTGAAATTAATGGTAACACTAAAATAATTTTTTTGATATATAAAAAAGTAAATTATTACAAGTTATGTAATAGCTGGTGTAATAACTTTTGTATGATAACATTAAGAAGATCCATTAACATAATACACATCCTCTTGTTTCAATTTTCCAACATATATAATTGTTCATGTTGAAAAAACTATCCATCTATATCTATATATTGAATGAATAATGTGATGTAATACATATTGAGATTAAATATTCTATACTATAATGGTCTACTCAAATCAGTAATATATTGTTTTAAAGATAATTTTTTACTATAATAGTAATTCATATGTATATTTTCATAAAAAATTATCTCATTTCAATAATTCAAAAATAATAAGCATTAAATATTACCATTTTTGGAAAACTATAAAAATTTATGAATTTCTAGTGGAACTCAAAAACAACAGAATGATGACATTCATGTTAGATACATAATAATTTAAAAAATACTCTTAGCTGATAAAATAGATAATTAGGATCTGTATTTCATTACATAATGAAGATTATATCAATATAAATATTTCCAACATAGTTAGTTTTATAATCTTGTTAAACAATGTTTTGTTAGATATTTAAATGGAAATAATAATCATACTAAGACATATAAAGATATTATTCGATTTATATGATTTTAATAATAATTATGAAACAAAATAAACATAAATTTAAAAATAATTATTAGAATCAATGTAATTTTTTTTTAAAAAATGATGTATTAATATTTTTATTATGATATTCATTTAAAATTATAAACCCAAATACAAATTTACCTAAGATGTATTCTATGGGGACCATTCAGTGATTGATCTAAAAGAATAATAAAAATTAGAAAAAAAGTACAATAGCCAATCCTCACATGGTTTCACATTATATCTTCAATTAAATAAAACATTTATTATATAGGGGTATGATAAAATTTTCTTTTCTTTTAAAATAATATAAAATTTCTATATTATGATAAAAAGAACTTCATGAATAATGTTTTTGGTTGGTGAAGACGGTCAATTATCGCTGGAATTGTTTTTTCCAATAATAGTAGTTTAAAATGTTTAAATCTAGATAAAAATATTATATACATTATAATAATTTAAAATATATAATATTCATATAAAGAAACATTATATGAGTTTTTTTAAATATTATAATGGTATACAAAATTTCAAGTTATATTCCATAAAAATAAGCTCAAATATATATAGAAAACTATTTCTATAATGTAGTATTGTTAAATTTGAGAAATATTGGCAATAAAAAAATATTTTTATTGTTAATATGTAATATATATGTTTTTATGATGTTTACGGTAGAGTGGAAAAAAATTTTATTATAAAAAATGAAAAAATTTGTAACAGAGATTTTCATCTAGAGGATGTAGGTCAATCACAATAAAATATTTATAGAATTTAGGATATTTTGTGATCTTTATTCGTATAATTTATAATTTTATAATCCTTATTTAATTATCTTCAATTGAAATGTCACAAATATGGGACAATGTATGATACATTTATATAGAACAATACCATAAAATGAATAAAGGACATAAAATCTATAATTTTTAATATAAATTATTATTTTTATAAATACAATTATATATAGTAAATGGTAGGAATGAAATAATAAAATTTTTGCGAGATTATAATATTCCTACTGAAATTTTTGGAAAACTTATTTGTAACAAATGTTATATGTATAGGTAACTAGTTTATTTTCAGTGTCATGTATCTAGAATAATAATCCATTATTGTTTGTAACTCTATAAAAAATACATAATGTTGTCCATGATAAGGAAATATTTTGGAAAAGATTAATTATACTGTAAGATATATATTTTCCCAGAATCATGATAATTATAATTACAATTGAAATAGTCAATGGATACAGTCTTCTATCCAGAGTGGAAGACTATTTGACATCTTAATACTTCATGTTGATCAACAATATAAAAGTCTTGTATCTTAAATTAGTCCCAGTTAATATTTATACACCAATAATATTCTACAAGAAATCAATAATTATAAAATTGGTGCTAGGAAAAAGTCCAAATGAATGATAAATATTTATCGACAATTTTACAAGGACCCCCTTTTCAATGTGATTTCATTGACCAAAAAACCATAAATTTTATTTCTATTTTGAATATCTTGTGTGTAAATATTTTTATATGGTCTGAATCGATACATGAATTGAAACAACTCGTAGAATATAGATATACATTTTCTTCCCCTCTGACTAAAGATAAAATTTATTCATTGATTTATTGTGACTTATCCCATATAGGTACTAATATTTCAGGACCCCACAAGTAGTATTTTTTATTTTAGCAGGTAGAATGAAATGGATATGTGTGTTGAGTAATTACATCATGTGGTTCATTATTGGAATTTAACAACATTTCATGTGATATATATATATATTTTAATCCCCATTTCACATTACTCCTCCAGATATCCATATGGAACCATAAAAATAAAATTATCAAATTATTTTAATTAATAATGTTATAATGATGGATTGGAAGATATCTATCTCATGTGTATTCTATGTTTACAAACATGATAATGTTACCACTATTAAGAATACCTCACTGTTTAAAAAAACATTATCACTTTTATTCATCTATGTACTATTTTTAATACTTATCTTAAATCACCTCCCAAAATAGATGTTTTACAACCAAAATGTATTTGACATGCGTTGGACTACTTCTAAAATTATGTCTCTAAATGATCGATCACGATCATCAATATTTTTCTTATGGGAAAATGGTTTCACATCCCATATTATTGGTTTAGTACATCAGAATATTTCATCTAGTTAAATTCAATATTTAATATTGTATATATATGGTTTTGTAATATATATCGAGATGTCGAACATGTAGTGTGTTATCCTACCACTAGAAATATGTAGTGATCACAATGAAATTAAAGAAGAAACTTTAAATGCATGACCACTAGAGTGATGAAAAGAACACAAATCTTTCCGTTGATTTTTTTACACATACCATTGTAGCTAATAATGAATAATAAATCACCTCATAAATTATACGATGCATATATGATAGCTGATAAGACAATGTGATTTTCCACTATTTGTTGATTTTAAAAAATCTATAAATTATTCTCAAATACATTATAGGATTTAATTAATTTGTGTAGAAAATAACTGAATATGGTCTATTTGATGAGAAAAAATATTGAATTTGAATATGAGATAAAAATTTCATTGATCGTCCATTTTTTTAAAACATGATATCAATATAAAGTAACACCTATTTTTCTAGAGGATGGTTATTCAAAATGAGATCAATTGAAAGAAAAAAATTTAGATAATTTAACATTAAGTACTATTGAACATAAATATTGAAAAAGGGGTAAATAAATTTAAATTAAAGGATATCAATATAGAAAGGTCAAAAAACATAATTCAAAATTAGAAATATAATTAGTACCAAATCTAATAAAGTATTCATTTAAGATAAATTTAACCAACCATTTGTCTTCATATAATAGATAAATTTGGATCCTACTAGTTATAATATCTTAGAATGTGACAAAATAAAATTCTACAAATGAAATAAATATTTGAATATTATATAAATAAAATTCCGATGGAAAATTTTAAACATTATTTATAAATTATCAATATCAAAAAATGTGATTATAATGTATTCAATGATGCATTGTAAAATTTAAATTATTTTTATGATTTCTTTTTTAAAAAACAATGGATTAAAAATTAGAGGTGTATTAATAAAATTTAAATATAGAGGTAGGCCAAATCATTTTTTTTTTCATTTTCTAAATAAACCACTTTTTAGGTTAGTGGGAACCTCACAATCAAAATTAAATTCATAACACATGAAAAAATTCAAACACATCCGCAAACAACAACCCACAAAGCAAAAAATTTATCAGTAGCACACACAAAAACCATCTGGATCCAATTAAAAAATAACAAATCAACCTCAAAATCCTCATAGAAACAGGTACCATGAGTCTAGGAGTGAACTCTTGGTACCGTCCTGAATTTCTTCTGGAATCGCCTTCACATATACCAAAGGCTACACTCAACCTGGAATGGGGCTCCTATTAAGACACCTCCAAATGCTCAAACCGCCATGATATAATCATTAAGAAAACCATAAACACAACTACCACAAAATTGAAAACAGCAAACCCAAATCATGCTATGATCCTCCCCTATAAACTACATCCCAGCACTGGAACCGATGCTAGAAATAACCCTACTACATCTACGAGACACCCTCTAACACCGTAGCTGCAACAACCTGAAAAAGAGGACAAACCAGGGAGCATATAACTGAGACATCGTCACCTAGGACTGGAATACCCAACCACACATCGAGGGAGCATCACCGATGAGGGGATACGAGTGAATCTGAGCCAGCTACGCCGCTATGGGCTTGAAACCGGTCAGATCGAAACAACGGAAGAACCCATACTGGATTCCAAATCGGACGAACCATGTGAAGCGAGAGGTGCTGATGAGGACGGTTGGAGGCACTCTGACGATGATGATGCAACAAGAACACCAAAGAAGCTCCACTATAAAATCCATCAAAACGAGCCCCAAACCTGTGAAAGAGAAAATAGGAATAAGAGGAAGGGGGAGGCAACTCCAAAGAGCATCCAGCTCAATGCCGAAGATTTCACGAGCCTCCCCCCTCCGAGCCGCTGCTGAGGAAACCATAGAGAAACGCGATGGACGAGAGTCTCCGGTCAGAGGATCGTCAAAATATAGAGATAGTGAAATTTGTATTAAGGAATAGTAATGATACTGATATAAAATGTTCGGAATAATCAATAACAAGTATTTTATCATTTTATACAGTTTCTTTTAAATGATGTGTGATAAAGGGGAATAATAACATATAAATCTTTACTGGGTGTTTTTTAAAAAATAATTAATAAAAATGAAATTATGATATGCCATTGAATCAATTTATGGAGATATTATTAGATAAAAGAATACATTTCCGGAAACCATTGCAATAAATGTTGAAAAAATAAATATTATGTTGGATGTAAAACTAAAATAATATATACAAAAACAATTAATGTTATATAATTAATGACTAGAATATATGACTTATACTAGAGTAATCAAACACGAACCTTCTATTTGTCAAAAAATATATACCTTCTTATTTTAACATTATTTGTTATATATAATAAATATCATCCAAAATACTATTCCATGTTTATATCTATATATGATGAGATTGAGAAATTGTGCATGAGAACAACATATGTGAAATCAGAATGCATAAAGGTCCTCCCACTACTCAAGAAAATGTTTCCTTTATATATTTAATAAAATCAATGTCATCCTATTGTAATCTTAAGGCGTAACAAGATTCTATAAATGATTTATGATATGTATCACTGATAGTGATGATATTATATTACGATTCTGGTCCACTTAATATACAGAGACCCCTTCCTAGACAATACAGAACTCTAATTGTGGTGACTATTTAGTGAAACATTACTATGGAATATTCATGTTTTTTATAGTACAATATTTGAACACATGTATTGATGAATTTTTTTAATTTTATATCTACATATGTGAGATCTTGTGATTCATGAAAAAATTATTTTCATAAAACCAATATTAGAACATATTATGATAGTTTTTTTCAAGATATATTCAATAAAATTATAATTTGCATATTAATTTTATTTGTCCATGAAAATGTAAAATTTCAATAGGAGAAATAGTATAGTTGTTTTGAAATTTGATTCTTCACTGCACAACTTCAAATGGTAATATATATCGATAGAAATAATACATTTTACCAAAATAAATTTTACTTTCATTTTTATTATTTACATATGACACATAATGAGAATAATTAACATCATTTTGGACTTTGTCGATGTATATAGATATATATTTGATAAAATGTGACAAGTTACAAAATCAATGGTTAAAGTGATCTTGATATATAAATAACCAAACGAGGATATAAGGTAAAAAATAATGATTTTCAAGTCTAATGCCATTATTTGAAATTCTATTTGAAATATATTTTCTTCTATGAAAAAATGTCCATCCCCATCTTGAAATGTAGTATGTATAATATTATTTGTAATGAACATTGAGTAGTTAATATTTTTCAAACATGTTGAACGATGATTAGTGGAACCATAAAGTGTAGGATTCATAATGTTTTCTAGTGAATCATAAAGCATTGGTTTCTTATGACTATTACGAATTTCAGCTAAAATAATTTTATCTATATCATAAAGTGTTGAACGTTTTTGACGAGGATGCAAGAATACAAGTAAATGAATGTGCGGTGAACCATGTTTTTAGAATTGAATATATTGGAAAACTATCTGATACATGACAATAATGATTAATCAAATAAATAATTATGAAATCAAATTTACATGTCTACATGTGTTTTTCTAATTCAATATAAAAACTCAATTTTTAATGTCCTACACATATTTTCCAAAAAAAATAAATCTTTTAATTCTTCCATAAAATGAAAAACATTAATGTTGAAAACTCTAGAAAAAATTTATTGAAAACATTTATACTGAAGATTGCGATCCTTAACAAATATAGATATTTCAGTTCAGGTCAGGTTGTATGAGAAATCGAGGACAAAATAAATTTATGCATCCTAATTAAAAATTGAAATTTCATCTTGTAAATTTTGAATCATATTACATGGATCTCCTTTAAAGGAAGATAAAAAATTATAAATTAACCACATAAAGAACCATCACATTTAACTATATTATAAGGATATATCAATAAACAAAACACGTCAAATATCAACATTATTTTATAAATTTATATAGTTGATTTATCTTGAGATTCTACCATGTTGTAAGAATCAACAATAGACTCTTGGAGTTACAGTCTTGAGTGTAAAAAATTGATTGCTAATATAATCAGGTGTGAATATGGAATACATAAAACTCCCCCATTAAGAAGTTTTGAATTTTATAGGATTTAGTCACTGTAAATATTTTTTTCACGATCTTATATTTCTATGATATTTTCCAGTTGAAAAAATTAAAGGGTAATTCAATCGAAGACACATTGGATGAAGTTCTCTTATATATTTAAATTATCCATTATGTGATTGTTTAATTATATCATAATATGCATTGAAATTTTAAACATATCTAACTATGAAAATATAATTTTTAGATAATCATGCAATACAATAAATATTTTAATATTTTCCACGTTATCAAAATATCCTTCGCTTGAAATTTAGGTCATTATCGGTATGCAACAAATACCTAATAATTCTTAATTATGTTATCGATGGATTGGGTTCAACTAAGATCCATTGTATATTTTACACAAAAATTGGGGCAAAATTTGTATGTATATTATATTAGTCAGCCTTGAAATAGAAAATATTGATAATATTGTTTTTTTATTCAATCAGTAAATTAAAAAAAAATTATGTTAAGGAGTGCCAAACTGTTGAAGTTACATAATACCTAGATATATATTTTTCAATTCATTAATAGTTTCACAAATATATGACTACTCAAATTTTAGTATATGTACATATGAATGCATTAAATTGATAACACAAGAATTTTTATATCCATTTAACATAAAAATAAAATGAACTAATCTAATGTTAATAGAATTATCAATCCTCCCACCCATATAATGGAAAGAAAAAAGTTACGTTATCAATGTGGAGATGATATTGAAATTGTTTAGAAACATTATAATGGTCATTTAAAATTAAGAATCCAATTAAATAAGGGGAGAATTTAGTTCTAAAATTTTTATCTTAAATACTAAACACCACAATGAATAATTTGGATGATTTTCATTATAATACCACTAAATTCCATCATCGCATAAGAATAAAGTACAACATAATGTTAAATAGTATAATGAACTAAAAATTATAAATAATATGAATGGAATAATTATTTGAGTGTTGAATGGGATTATTATTTGAGATATAATTATATTTTAATTAAATGATAATGAATCATGAATCATTCATACACCAATTTTATGATTAAAATATAAAAAAATGGTTGTTGATTTGAACACTTACCGGTTATGGTCATTAATACAGGGATATGACAATGTAATGTCATATATATTTTAAATTTACAAAAGATAGATGGAGGATATATATTGGAATGTAATAATAGTTAAAATCAATGGGGATATACCAAATTTCACTAGTAATATATTAAGATTAATGAATATGGAATTGTTTAATTTGCAACAGGAAAACCTGAATTTATGATTAATATCTTATATTATAATGTTCATACATTTTATAAATATAAAATATATATGGGAAAAAGTTTACATAAATTTGGTGGTAAATGTTTATAAGAATAATATCTATAAATATGAAACTGAGGATTCATTTCATAATAAGATTTTGGATTGTGTAAGACATAATGGAGATAGTGTTGTTCCAAATGATTTTGGAGTAATATTATGAGATAACACCATCGATGGAACTAATAGTGTCATCGAAAGTTATCAAGATGTAATTTTATTTTATTTAAATATTTAATAACAACCCCATTAAAAAAAGAACATACTCGATGGATTATTATTTTTTGTAGTTCAACTAATTTTTTTGTTCTAAATTTTATATGAGGACATTAATAGAGCTTTGTTGATATGAATTGGATTTACTGAATCTCATGTTGAAAGAGTATGGTAAGGAATATGAGAATTTATATTATAATATATTAGAGGGATTTGAATTTTTTCGAATAGTTACAATATTATAAAATGTACCATGTGAGGTAAGCCTCGTAATGTAATGATAATTTCAACATTTAAGGTAATTACACTATGTGAAACCACAAATATATCATTTTGATGTTGTTTGTTTGTTTTTAATGAATATGATGAAATCCTTGAATATTTATTTTTAAGGATAATAACATAATATGTGTGTGAATATTGTAAATATAGTTGAAATATATGTTCTTAAATAGTATGTAAGAGAAAACATAAAGAGATTTTGATGAACCTGAAGACATGCTGATTTTTCCCTAAGATGCATAAATTCTATTATAAACTCACTTTTTGAGAGTTAAATTTATGATTTAAATTCATGTACTAAATATTTTTTAATTAAATGTTAATATTAACTCATGTTTATGTAAATCATGACTTATATGTTTTTATTTTAGTTTATTGTTCCACCACAAAACATAATAAAAGAATAATGAAAAATATAAAAAATCAAAACCAAGAATTTAATGAATCAAACATACAAATTCATTATAGATGTAATACCTTAATTATGTATGATAGTCAAAAAATAGATGAAAGAAAATTTAATATTGATTAAAAATATTTTTACCATTAAAAGGAGTAATCAATGTTAGTTACATTTAGAAGCTGTGTACAAATTACCAAATCAGTAGAGGAACTATATGAATAATCATTAGAAGGAAGGATATTTGGCATACAACATGGATGATATAGTTAATAGAATGATGAAAAGAGATAACATATTAAATTTAAACAAAATTATTATTTTAATTAAATTGATAAATGTTATATATTAGTTTACAATAATCCAAACCAAAAATAAAATAAATACTCAATGGAAACAGAATAATGTCCATATTAAAATTGTCAACTATAGAATCAAACAAAAATAATATTTTATGCATCAATATAAATTTTTAATTTACTAAGATTCACCCTTTAGAAAAAAAATACTCATTTAAATAAATTGAATTTAACTAAAGGATAGTGCATGAATGATACAATCCTCAATGAAAATAAATACTAAAAAAACTACATTAATATCAGTAGTAAAAATATTCAACATTATATTATAGAAATAAATTATTATTTTAAATATAAACATAATAATGTAGAGAATTAATATCCAAATTTTATGAAAAAATCTATTATATGGATCCAATCACATATATTTGTAATAGAATGAAATGTCTATTAGAATAGTTAGTTGTATTGTTTGGAGGAGTGAAACACGTGTGTTTATTTACATGAGGTAACCTTATGAAATATGATTTTTTAACTATTATTCAATATTTAATAATGAAAATCAAATTATATATAGATTTTACGAGATAGTAAATAATTATTTTCATAATCCAAATAATGTAAAAATCCTTAACCAATGATTACCATGACAATTGAAAATCAATATTTGTTCAAGGCAAGGTCACATATTTATGGAAGGAGATATGAACTTCATCTGGAACATCAACAGATGTGGGAGGATTCCATTAATTAAGGATAATTGAATCCAATCTACTATATTAATACAATTGAGAATATATTGCAAGAGGAATATTTATTTTTATATGAATCGAATAAAAAAAGAATACTTTCATCTACTTTGATAATGTAAGTGACATAATATTGTAAGAAGACAATGATTTTAGAGATAAATCAAATGATGATTTAGGATAATGATTTATAGTATTCATGTATGTTCCATGTGTGGGGTGAAGGGGAAAATCAAGGTTTAGAAATTTATTGTGACATTGTAATTATGATAGGGAAGTAAAATTGGAGGGTGAAAAGTTATGGGAAGAGATACGATGTGGGAATGACAGGTGTTCAGAAGTTTTTGCAGATTATAGGAGTTACAGATTTTATATCTTATTTTATATATAGTTATATTTTAATTCATGGTACATTATTAAAATATAGTTATGTTAATTTATCATTTCATAATATATATTTTGGAAAAACATTAATGGGAACTAAAATATGTATATATATATATATATCTATATTTATATATATATATATATTTTATTATCGATATAAAAGTAATCATTACTAAAAAATTTATTGAAATTGAATTTTTAATCATATGACATTTGTTCATAATGTAATCCATTAATATTTAGTTAAATTTATTTTTAAATATGTATAACACCTGGATAATTTAAAATAATAAAATTTATATTTATCGATCCTGGGGAAAAAGCATTAAGCTTAATCAACCCATGAAATGTATTTCTTTAAATTTAATATACTCATTATCTTTTGGAACATGAAACCCCATGTTGAATTGACCAATATTATACTATAATGTTATAAAATAAACTATATATTAGATTTTATGAATTTTAATAATTTTATTGATAAAATTATGGCTTTCTATTTAGTAAAAATAAAATTAGAATAATTTAGTTAAAAAATAAATGTATTTTTAAAAACTGTATTTTTCAAAAAGGCAGTTTATCCTCTCTTTACGAACATTGTTAAAAATTAATTTTTACCAATTTTAAAAAAGTTAATTGATAAAATTAACATAATTTTTTAATAGATAAATATATTTATTAACATAGGATATATTTTTGATATTTTCCTTCAATATTCCATTTTTCAATGGAAATTAAAAAATACAGAATTTTAATTGAAAACTGCCCTTTAGTAAAATTATTTATAATGTAAAATTATATTTTAAATTGTGATTAAAGTTTAATTAGTACAATTATAGATCTATTATTCCAATTTCTTTCATTTTAATTCTTTTATATATAATTTCAATGTAAAAACGTTTTAGTCTTTTTAACATTTTCTCATTGAATGTCTGATTAATCATCACATATGCTGGATTAATTTGAAATTATTTTTTTTCGATTATCTGAATAAAATTTTAAAATATTGATTCCTCAACTAGTATCAAAATAATTTATGTTATTTAATAATCTGAATTTAATTTATGACCAAAAGAATACTGAAAACAGTAAATATTATTTATTGTGATTATGGGAATAATGGGTTTATGTATTAGTAGTCTAAATGGATAAAGATTATAATGACTTAAAAACATGTATAAAATAAATTTTATCAGAATAATTATACCTTATCAGGTGTATATATCTATAATAAAACAGTTAATAAAACATTTTTTCCTCTTTAAATATGTGAAAAACGTGGGTATAGCATTGTCATTCCAAATATTACATGTTTTCCACTCACTATTCATGTAAAAGGCCACCCCTCTCCAATATTCACCGCACCATCAATCCCATTTGGTTCAACCAAGAGCTACCCAAATCACTTTCTATATTACATAACCAAATTTGAGAAGCCTTATTTTGGTCTTGTGTCCATACTATGAGGCTTTTTGTGCAATCCTAAGAAGATTACATGAACAAGAGGAAACATTCTTCGATAAGCATTTTAATTTTATTTCTTCATACACCTCAATAAATTATTATTATATAATAATAGTATAATATAAAAAGAATATTTCATATAATTATTTATTTTATGTTATGTGAATGACATAAAACAAACCCCACTTCCATCAAATGGTTTAAGAAATCACCAGTCATGTGTACGGGGTACTACTGCCTCGTGAATCAATGTCATGCATTTCTTCCATTTTCACCTCTCAACATTCATTATGATGATTGATATATATTATATACATGATATATTTAAAATATTTATTCCCATGGATTAATTATAATATATATATATATACATAACATTCCATTCCATTGGAGATATGATAATTTCCCTCCTATTTACGACGGACTACCGCCCCACAAAGTGATGTGATTCGTCTTTCACTAATGCTTAACATGGAAGGTGTTAAGTATAAATTTCATGATTTTATGAGATATATTTGAAATAATTATGATATTCATGACATAGATATCATAATAAAACTATAATACATAATTTTATCTTTACTCACTAAAAGTTGATAATGTCGCTCATGTACGTGTGGACTAATGCTTACACGAAGAGTTGTAACTATCTTTTTATCACCACACCACATTTAGGATATATATAAGAATATTTATTGAATTAATATATAATTTATGTTTTTATTATCATTCTGGAAATATAAAATATCACTTACCTCAACTCCATAACGATCATTGAAAAATGGAAATGTTACTCATGCATATATACACCTTACCATCTCCAGGTTATACTTCATTTTTGAAAACCATACTTTAAAATTACTTTTAAAAGTATAATTTATGTATAAATATGATAATTATTTCCTAATTATTATACTATATATTATATAACTGGGTAATTTCTAGAAGAACTAAACAATTAATGACAAATCATGAAAGAAAAAACAATGTAATTAACACATAAAAATGGAAATAATATAATGATTCTTAAATCACGATGGATAATGTAACATCCCAGGTAAATAAATAATATAAAATTGTTATATTTGTAATACTTGTGAATTAAATATTAATTTAACTTTAAATGGGATTCTATGTTTGATGGATTATCCAATACACAACAACGGGGTTCTATGAAAACCTATGTTACACACAACCTTGGGTCATACAAAAAAATAATAATACAATATAATTTTAAATGGTATTTAACACCAATCTGTTGAATTGGAGGGAATGAACAGAACTAACAACAATATGAATATAACTGTTTGTTAAATGTTTTTACAGTCATCCAACAAATATTAGTGGCTTAAAATAATAAATAATCCAATTTTATGCATAAATACTCTAATATTCATTAAAAGACCAATTTACCTCCTTTTGAGGGGGAACCATCAATAAATATAGTTTTTTAAACTCTTAAATGTTCTATTTCACAAAATAATATTTGTATTTAGAATCAAGATATAAATATTTACTTTGGATAAGATATTGGTATTTTTATGATAAAGTACTTTTTTAGGAATAGTGAAAAATACTTCATTTTAATTCAAAACTGCCTCTAATTTAATTATAAAGATAGATTATATTTATAATTGTTTTTAAAATTTAGATGTATTATGTTTTTAATATTTAATCCAATTTTAGTCATTGGAAATATTTTCACATTGAAATTGGACATAAATATGTGTTAATCTTTTGATAGTTGTTGTTTCTTAGTAACATAGTTTTTGTTTTGAAAACATGAATTAATTTGAAATTAACATCATCCACTTATATGATTTGATTTTGGAAAAATGGAATACATATTTTTAATTTGGAGGTATAAATTTTTTAAATAGGTATCTTTTATTTTTATACATTCTAAATATTTACCTTTGTAAATATTTTATTTACCATGGTTAAAGGGTAATTCTGGTAAATAAGGGTAAACAAATAATATTATAATAATATTAAATTACCATAACATGTGTCCTAATCCTATTTTATGATATATGTTCGACCATGGTCATCCATGGGACAATATTGGGACACCATTTAGCATCATGGTAGTGATAATGACACTTTATATTAATTAATTTAAAATTATGAAAAAATGACATAAACATATATCTTTTAGTACATCAATTTTAACATGGGGATATATGAGATATTTCTTCGACTATAAATATTCATTAGAAAGATAAAAATATTTATTACATGATAGTTTTTTATAACATTTATTCTTCAAGCAAAATAAAAATATTTATTGTAGAATAATGATGTAGTGTTTACATCATTAATGGGAGATTTAATTAAATAAAATTATAATTCTTAAAACATTATATAAAACCCTTCCAATTATTATTGTATGATTTTATTTAGATCAAGGGTCATAATATTTTCTACATTAATATGTTTTTGACCTTTAGAAACCGAAAATCATTATTTAATAAAATAATATTTTAATACATTTCTAAAGAGCCCCTCCTCTCATTTATAAGAAGCCCTCGATTCAAACCAATTCATCACACTTATCAAGCCCCCTTGGATCGACCAAAATCATCCAAATTAATCTCTATAAATCCCTATACTCAACTTATAATCCTTCTCCTAGGCATTAGTCAATTCAATAAAATCTATTGGTTCAAAAAAATGGAGATACCTGATTTAATGTTAACATCTTCTCTTAAGTTCTTTTGTTTTATTTTACTTCTCCAACCACATTAAATATTTTTTTTCAAATTATATTATAACAAAACTAGTATACAAATTATAAAAGGCTATTGTAATTAAATGTATTAAAACTACACTTACACACACCTCCACCTAATGGTTAATAAACATACTGTTTCTGTTGACGGTGAACAACTGCCACACTAAAAGATGAATGTTCTATTATCTCCTTCCACTTCTCATGGTGGCCATTATGATGGAACTATATTTATATATTATATATATTATAATTATATTGTTTTTTTTGGTATTTTTCTTTTGTAGAATACCTTTATCATTTCCATAATGGGTAAACACGATAATTTCTTTTGAGGAATATAGAACTACCACCCCCTTAAAATAATATGACTAGATTATGTCATACGTGGAACATATAATGGATAAAGGTACTGTAATTATAAATGATATTATACAAGAATTATAATATACCTATTTATCATTATATTTTCATTCCATCAAATATGAAATATAAATGAATGTAGCTTTCATGCGTACGTACGACTTACTGTCTCCATGAACGGTGTATTTCAATTATTATCTCCAAATGTTATGTACTATTATAAATACATATATATAGTTGATATGTATGATATATATGATATATAAATCACCACTATCATTATGTAGATAATGCAATTTATACCAAATGGACAATTTATAATTAAAATAAGTTCATTTTTAACCCATGTTCCGAACATCGACAAAATGCCCAATATGAACTCAAATAATTAAATAACTCTTATTAAAAGATAATAATTGATATAAAAGAATTAATAAAATTGAAAAAGGTTCATATTAAAGTATAAATTATCTTTCTTAATTTATTCAGGGGATTAATTAACGATCGAGTGATGTCAGATATGAGGTAAGGTATTTCTTATCTCACTTTTAATTTCCTGATATTACCATTATTCACCACTTATTTATATCATGTGGTGTATTGTATACTGTCATTTTATATTTATTATAATGATTCTATTTATATTAATTGAATTATATGATTCATTTGGTGGTTATTAACTTTTTATCATACGACTCGACTGATTACAATGCGGTTAGTGGTTTTCATCTCACTTTTATTTCCTTGAGATTTATGTTATATTCCCCACTATTTCCTTTTGTGTGGGGAATCTAATTAAAATGATTGTATTCATTGTGTAATATAAATTTATTTATTTTTATTATCATCTTCATTGTATGATCCTTCCTTCATGGGTAGTATGTTCTTAATGTTACCAAATCAGTAAGAGAACCTTTCACCCTTCGCTTTTTAAAAGACATATTCGTGTTATGTATTTTAATTTACATGTTATTATTATAGGATATGATATATTATATACTAATTAATATAAATATTATGTATAAGTGATGAGATACCTTTTTCTCTCTCATAAACTCATTATCTGTATTTTAATGCGACACCGTTAGGCTGTTGAATTTCTATAAGATAACTTCTTAACTCAATTTCAATTCTTTGGGATTGGACTTATATTTGTTGATTATGAATTGATATGAATATATGTGAATGATATCTGATTTTTTTACACTGAATATCAAATCATATTCAGTTTATTTATATTTTTCATGCATAATTGTATAATTTATTTATGCTTAATCTAAGGATACCATCTTTATAAAGGATTTCATCTCAATTTTCATTCCATTGTGTCATTATTATTATTTTGCACCAATTCACATTTATATGGTGTATATACTATACATTTGAATATTATATCAGGAATACCTTTATTCTTATGATATTATAAAGTTTTGATTATATGTTATTTCTCAATTATTTTTATTCAATAGTCTCTAATTTTGTTAAAAACTCATTAACAAAAATATCTTTTAAAACGTTTTAATGATTTATTTGTATAAATATTTCTCATTGATGTCCATGATTTAAAAATGGTTTAATGGATTTGTTTATATTTACATTAATGCTTTTAAAATTTAATTCCTTTAGAATCTTTATTGTGAAATGGGAAACATTGATTCAAAAAACATTTTATTAAATTTTTAAAATGGTTTTGAAAATAGTTTAATAATGAATGGATTATGTCAATTTGTTGAAATGATATAATGTAATTTCAATGAAGAAAAATTTTCTTTAATTTATGGTTGTATTATGTGTTATGAATATTTTATGGTAATTGGTTATTGTTTACGCATATGGGTGGTTCCACAATAAACCTAGGGTGGGTGAGCTCGAGATAGCTCATTAATTCATTTGTTAATGTGGCGGAGGTTAATATTAATGTTTCTCAGAATAGATTTAGGAAATATATTGTGATGGGTATTGAAACATAACACCGTACATAGCTGAGATAACTACAATGTATGTATGAAATGGAAGCCTCAAGATACCATTATTATTAATGATTTATATATTTTATTCATGAATCATAAGACTTCATGATGAATGTTTTGATTGAAAAGTACGGTTTCACTGATTTTGATTTATTGACGGGTTTATATTTCATTTATTTATTTTATATTCCTTAATGAGCATTTTATGCTCTCCCCATGTTTGAAATGATTTTCGCAAGACATAAAGATGAATAGGGTCAAGGATGGGATCAACGAATATACATACTATCTAAATCAGGAAAGTAGACATGTTTTCTAGAGTTTTTATTTTATGAAAAAAGGGATACTGAGTAGAAGTGTATACTCTGTAATTTTGGAAATGTAATGTGATAGATATGGCCAAATTTTATTATAATCTAAATTTTAAAAGATCCTCAGTGTGAATTTTTGACTTAACTGTACATTATGTAATTTTTAAGGATGGGTCCTTACAAATAATATGTTTTAAAATTATCATATAAGAAATTATAAATATTTATATGATTTAATTATATGTTAATAACATGTTTATAAAACAATTAAACATCATTAAATCACATTAGACAAAAGGAAGTGTGAGGGAATGGATTTCTTAACTAAATTTCCATTTATTAGGTAAAAGTCTATCTTCATAGAATTTTTCCTGTGATTATTATGTGATTAATGAAATTTTAATAATTAATTTATTATTTGTACAATTTATATTTTTATTTATATTTGATAAAAATATTGAATTCATTGATTAATTCTCATTTCAATGATATGATCTTTGTAATGTACTTCGACTCAATTACCCTTCATTAAGACATATTGTAATGTTATACACACAATTTATTTTATTTTCTATATATAGTATACCATTTAAATATAATATAATGATTCGCTCGTAATATATTGTATTTCATGTTTCTATTTTAAATATTTCATAAATGGGTTTTGAATTAACAATTTAAAAGTGGTAAATAATTTTATAAATAAATTTCTTTTCGTTGGCTTATGTTACTTGATCATTGTGTTTAATATTCAATGATTATGTATGTAATGAATTTGGACTATATATTGTTTTATATAATATTTTATATTTATATTTAAATTTTATACACATTATTGATTCATTGATTAATCTTTACATTATGGATTTTGTATAGGATTCTTACATAATATCATTTTTATCAAGATTGTTTATACATGAATTTAAACTGAATAAAATTATTTTATAATTTGATATTAAACACATCTAATTTTAATATAACATATTGAATCATTAATTTTTCAATTAATTGTAACATTTCTTCCTCTTATTTGTTCTTATAATGAGTAAGAAAATGTTTTAATAAAATCCAACATTATTTCACACTTTAATTGGAATACTTTTACATTTTATCACCATGTTATCAAAAAAGTATTTTTTTTAAATACCAATTTTAAATTTTTTTATTAAAAAACATTACCCACTTTTTCCTTTTAAATTATATTTAATGAAATATTCATGTCATTTTCAAAATAAAGTCTCTTTAGAATTTATTGAAAATATAAAACAAATTTTGGTTTTAATAAACTCAACATGTATGGAATTTCAATCCCTGATTACCAATCAATATTTTAAAACATCTGTTTTATGTTTTTAATATTATTTTAAAATAAAAAGATTTTCAAAATGTTTTATAAGCTTTTAGTTATAAAAGTTATTTTCTAAATGAAAATTTTATTTTACTCAATATTGTTTTTAATATATATTTTTTTGGAATTTATATACATATATTAAATAATTGATATAATATTACTGAAATTGTTATATGTTATATTGATACCATCAATATTCTGGCACGAGATATTTTATGAATAATTTTTCTAAGAATAGTATTGACATACATGTCCTTTGATGATTTTTTTTGTCACTAATATTCCCTTCAATAGTTTACTATCCTATAACTATTGAACAATACATTTAACATAAATATATATATTATTTATCATAGGTATTTCAATTTCTTAAACATTATATAATTTATGTATATGGGGTTCAACATAGAATGTTATTTTTTTAATAAAATTTTATTCATTATTCAATATTTATATTTGATGATAAGGAAGATTTTTCATTATTTAAATTGATTATTAATTATATAGTGAATAATATGGTCATTAGTGATCGGTGGGGACAATAATTATATATCCCCTTGATGTGTCGGTAGTTTCATGTGTAAAATAAATATGCTAGCATTAAATGGATTTATACATATAGTTTTAATCCATTTTTCGAAAGGTCATCATTGTAGACATATAATGATGCATGACATAATGGAGCCTAATAGTTATAAATTTCATTCATTATGAATTATTTCTTAATTATCCTTATGATTTTCTCAATGATATTTTCAATTTATACATATAATTCTCAATATGCTGATTAAATTGCATGTGTTTTCAGTTTTTTACCTTTCTAAAAATATTATTCCTTCTCATGTTATGATCAAAAAGTAATAGATTAAATTGAATGTGATTTTAGTTATTTACCTTTCTATATTAATTATTTATTATTCTATAATGATAGTTAATTTATTTAAATGTAATGTGTGTTATGTTATTTACCTTACCATGTTAATTATGCTTATTGATCCACGATAGATTTTAAGGTACATAACCCTTATCAAGAATTTGAGATCACCCATATTTTGTTTCCTTTCCCAAGAATCCTAGAAACTATACAAAGAATTATATAAAATGATATGATAGAGGAATTAATGATATAACTGAAAAAAAATTGTTTTATAATTTCTATTTCAATTGTTCTGAATAGCTCAAATATTTATCTAGTTTACCAATACTACTAAACTATTCATGTTCTTCAGGATGTGATTCTTTGTTTCTTATGACAATGTAATAAAGATGATACTAGCTCCGTGATTCATTATTCAAGGACAATACAATTGGTTTCAGATGAAGTTTAGTACAAACCTTGTGAACAATACTTTGGAAATAAAATATTATGAGTCATAACTATATCTTATAACATTAGAAAAATTTTAGAACAAACTCGTAACATTTTTGGTAAGGTTGATATTATTTGTTTTTTCCTATCCATACATCCCCTTATGGATATTACATGATTGTGTAGTTCTGGAATATAAACAACTAGATGTAAGAACTCTAAAAATAGAGTATTTATCATAACGTAATATTTTCTTGGTTTGTAAAAATGGGCATTTCTACACACTTGATTGGACACTCACGAGGGATATTATTTTGATAATTAACATTTTCCATGGTAAAATTTTTGATGTATTTAAATAGATGACGATAATGAATAACCTAGGTTGATCCTAAGGTGTCTTATATTGAAAATATGGAGTCTCAATGAAAAATTAAAATGTTGTATGTGTGATAAATAAGGGTATAATGAAATGACTAGTTAACGTTAAATTAAGAGTAAAATTGGAGGGTATAAATTCAATTTAATGGATACATTTATATTTCATTGTCCTAATTGTGGGGAACCAATACATTATCTGAGTAAATTCCCACCCTTAAACATTAACTCCTTAACCAAGGAAGGTCTTAAGATGAAATTATGTTGTTTATGTATTTGATGAGATTCCATAATCATATTAAAAAACTATTATTACGAATGATATTTTTTGGGTAACAATCCTGAAATAATAATTGATTTTGTTAAATCTAAGATTCATTTATGTCATCATAAATTAAAGTGTATGTATACCATAATCAGTTTATGATTTTAACATTAACCATATTTTCAAAGTCTTAGACTCCCCTTTTATGTTTTATGGGATGGGATTCAACCCATATTAATTATATATTGGGAGAAATTTATTGAATGTATATATTTTATTATAAATCTTATTTGAGGAATAATTCCATCATATTTTTTTAAAAGTAGTTTATAGTTATTTAATTCCATAGGATTGATATAAAAATAATATTATTAGAAATTTTTGATTAAAAAATTATTTAAAATGGTTATTTAATTATTAATTTTTGTTCTTTAATGACTATCATTATTTTTTATGAACATTAGAGGATTTATATAAATTTTGTTTCAGAAACAGGACTACATGCACCCAAACAGATAACCTATCACATTCGATATAGATGATGTGATCGAACCGACAATTGATATATGATAATGTTTTAGAACATAAAAATGGCCTATGTTATCTCCTATTTAATATTTCACTTTTTTAGTTAAATTAGTTGATATATAAATATTAATGTTAAATCAGTAGTGTTCATGTTGTGGTTTAGAGATTAATGTATTATATTGCATAACTTATGCTAACCGTATACATTTTATAATATAGTTAGAGGTAGCAGGAAATAATTTACACTATATTATGGATCCTAATATCCCCTAAATATGGAATTTATTTCTTCACGAAAATAAAATTCATTTTTGGACATTTTTTCAAATGAATAAGTGGTGAATTGGAAAATTATCAACACACTATAATGGAATGAAATTATTCTTATGAAATTAAAATGTATCAATTATATATATTTCTATATAATATTAGAGAATAATAGAATTAATAATATATAATAAATGTATGTTAAAAATATATTATCCTATTACCATCACGACTGATGAATCAGATTGTTTTTTAAATCATCACATATTTATGTTTTTTGGGTTATTAACTTTCCATTGATCATTCAAATATTTATGATCAATGACTTATATAACTAAATATAATTATTTATTATTTTACTACATTTAAATATATTATCATGAAATAAATTTCCTCCCTCAAAGAATCCTAGTTATATTTTATTCTATATGACCCATGTACTTCCCTTCATCTCTTAATATGTGTATATTTTATCAATCCTTTTACAATGTGGGTTTATGAATTAAGGTCATTCAAAAATTTAAACCTTAAATTACTAAGTTGAATATTAATTTAGAGGGTTGAAATTTTTTTATTGGAGGGAGAATGTAACACCCTGATATTTTAAAACAATTATTATTTTTCTGAGATCTTATGTGTCACAGAACACTAATATTAAACAACCCATGAAATATATTAGATTAAATTCAATCTCATTGATAGCCTGTGGAACATGAAACCTTTAGTCAAAAGGAACCATGATATAGTATACTATTATAACCTATCAATTATATTGAAGGGTGTGAATAATACTTAATATTTTACTAAATAAATTCACAGAATATTTGTAATAAAATAATAATTATTTCAATGAAAAATAAATGTTTTCGGAAAAAAAAATTTGTCTCATAGGAGGTTTAGTCATTTCTTATGCCCATAGTTTAAAATTATCTTTTAACATTTTCAGAATATTTTTTATAATATTAAATTCATTTTGTAATAAAAATATCCAATCAATATTAGGATGAATGTATGTTACTTTTCTAAAATATTTCATTTTTTAATGAATAGTAAAAAATAATAAAATTTAATTTAAAATATTATTTTAATTTATTTTATTTACAAACATTTAATATAATATTAAATAAATTAAAAGTAAAAATAGTTCAATTTAATATCTATATATCTATTTCATTTCATAGGAATCGTTTTATTTTTAAAATTTTATATAAAACATTGTACACTTTTTAACATTTTCACTTTGAAAAGTTACTTTCATATCTTATTTTCATGATTCATTTGAAAAAAAATTATCCAACATATTTAAATATAATTTATAAAAATAGATTCCATATTTGGAAACAACATAATTTAAATTATCAAATACTGTTAAATAATATTTTTTTCTAATATGAATAATGAAAACCATAAAATTATAAATCTTGATGAAGATAATATTGGTTTTTCTCAGGGATATACTAAAAGGATAAGAATTTAAATGAACTATAATATTCTAAAAAAACTATTATATTACAATATATTGAAATTATAATGTCTATGGATAATTAATTACTTATTATTTACCCTTTTGTAATGATAAAAACATGGGTACAAATTTTTATTTCTCACAAATTTAAAGTGTGCCACTAAAAAACGTATAAAAGGTCACCCAAATTCTATCTTATTAATAGCTTAAAACCCACTTGGTTCAACTAATACCTATATAAATAAATTCCAAAATTCCATCCCCTAATCTTATAATCTAATAATATGTCAAAAAATACAATATTGTGTGGATATTAGTGTAGACATTGATAGATTACCCATATAAAGTGGTAATATTCTTCAACAATCAATTTTAATATTATTTCTTCATCCAAATCAATAAATTATTATTAAAACAAGATGAAATAATATCCTAGGTGCATTAAATATATTTAAATATTATTATTAATTTCAGTAATTACGTACAACCATCCCCACATCCATTAAATTGGTAACAACATCTTCATTCATGTGAATGGAGGAGTACGACATCGTGAACTGATGTATTTCATTTTTCCATTACCAATATTCACAGTTGGGTATAATAATGAATTTATTATGATAATATTATATTTATAGAATATTTATTCCAATAGATTAATTATATAATATATTAAAATTTAATATTTATTTCATAAAGAATACATTATCATCACTCATGTGTATGGTAATATACCGACTCACGAAGCAATGGGTTTTGTCTTTCAGTAACTCTTAACGTTGAAGGTGATAAGTATATATTTTTTAATTATTATTGATAT
This sequence comes from Viscum album, assembly GCA_963277665.1. Classification (NCBI taxonomy): domain Eukaryota; kingdom Viridiplantae; phylum Streptophyta; class Magnoliopsida; order Santalales; family Viscaceae; genus Viscum; species Viscum album. Next base: position 1,896,748,421 of record OY728121.1, on the reverse strand, counting down.
TAATGAACTAATTATAATATTCAATTTTTATATATAATTCTTAAATCATATTACATAATTTTATTTTATCTCATTGATAGATGATAATGATGCTCATGTACTTGTTGACTACAGCCTTCACGAAGCGACGTGACTCTCTTTTCATCACCATAACACATGGTTGATATATATTTATATGTATAATTAATAAATTAATATATTATTTATGATATAGTTATCATTATGTGTAGATAATATATTACTTACCACATTTCCATAATTATTATTGAAAAATGGAAACATTACTTGTTTACTTGTATTGCATACCATCTCCATGATCGTAACATACTTCATTTCCAAAAAACAATATTTCATGAATGAAAAAAATAATTAATCTTATATAAATATTACAATTTTTTCGTGATTATTATTCACTATATTATATTCTAATAATATATATACAAGAACCATAAATTTCATAACAAATCCTGAATGATAGAACAAGTTAATTTACACCCAAAAAATGAAAATAGTGGAAGATTATTAAACAAATGATGATAAGATGTTATAAAATAATCATATATGATATTAATAATATTAATATGGTTCAATAATAAGTTAAAAAATTGTTTTAAACAACTACATATATGGTTTAATCATGCTCAAACAAAATAAAGTTGGAGGTAATGTAATTCTTACATCAATTTCCCTTTTTTGGGTTAAACTTTTACATCATTGATTATGTCATTAAAAGATTATGAGTGAAATAAATTCAGATTATTTTATATTATATTTTAACTTGTTTTATATGGATTGAAATTTTAAAAACATACTCATCTCATTTAGTGATCCCCACTTTAATGACATCATCTTTATATGGGACTTCATCTCAATTTCCCTTACATTGATGAATATTGCAATGTTATGCACCAAATTTATTTTATATGGTGTCTATAGAACATCTTTTACATGTAATGTCACTATTTTTTCTTAAAAAATTTTATTTTAAGCTTAAAACTTAGTTTTTTATCTAACGGTATTTAAATTAAAATTTACCATCTTTTCAGTACATTTATAACTCAATTTGATATATATAATCGATTCATTTATGAATCCTTACATCAATGTTATGACCATTGTAATGGTTTAATTTGCAATATCATTTAAATTAGGATTTCATATACAGAAATTTAATTTAAAGAAAAGTGTTATATAATTGCCTATTAAACCTTTTAATTTCATACCCTCTAATTTATACTTATTTTTCAAGTAATCGTAAAATGTTTCTACACTTTGGTACGTAAAATGACTGCTAAAATGTTTTAATTAAATATTAATTCATTTCTCTATTTGGACAGAAAACCCGTTTTTCCAAAACCATTCTTTCTCAAATAGTTATTAACACATTTTCAATTTATTTATTAATGATATTTTTACCCACATTGACTTTTTATAAATAGAAAGTTTACAGAATATTCATCTGATTTTAAAAAAAACAATTTATTTCTTTTACAAAAAATGTAAAAGGAGTCAATATTTTAACATACTCACCTTGCAAGGAATTTCATTCCTTAATGATCAATCAATGTTTTTAAACAACCTTTATAGGTTTAAATAATTATATTCAATTGGGATATTTTGGTAGCCCTCTATTAAATTTATTTTTTAATGTTGATTTTCAAATTGTAAAAGTTAGTTTTCTCAATTATGTTATAAATATATTTTTATGGTATTTCTGTTCATCATGTGAAAATAAAACACTTTATTCTTACACCAATGTGTATATGTTGTATTTATTCCATACTTATTCTTCCTCTAGAGAGTTTATGATTATATTGACCTAGGATAATATTGAAATTCAATTTATTGATTCATTTTAGTAGTCATTAAATTACCATTGGTTTTTTCAAAAAATTTTTTGTTCATTTGACATTAAATCTCCCATAAATATCCATATTATTTATTTAGGATATATTTATTTCTTTAACAGTATATAATTTCTAAATAATGTGTGGTACATTGCAATTTATTTGATTATAAAGGCATATTATTTACTCAATATAGATATTTGATTATAAGTATCATTTTTAATGAATTAATATTTTTTTTCAATATCTGAGGAATAATTTGGACTAGTTGTGAAGGTTAGGTCCATGACATATATATATCATTGAAGAATTAGTATTCTCATGAGGTGAATTAGTATGTTAGTATTAAGCATGTTTCTTCCAAGGGATTAAAACATTCAATTCGTCGGACTAGATAATATAGGTATCATAATTCATGAAATAATGGCATTTGATAATTATGAATTTCCATCATTAAAAATATAATTATAATTATCCCTAAGAAGTTCAAAATTCTAACATCTCTATATGAATTTAATAATCTTCTTATTGATTTAATGTATTTTGTTTTCAGATATTTACCTATCCATGTTTATTATTTTGCTTCTAGTTATGATAGTCATCTTATTGATTAAATGATATGTTTTTCAGTTATTGACCTCCGCATATTGATTATGTATTATCCTATACTTATATTATATTTATTTATATATAATATGTTTTGTAACTTCTCAGCTCGAATACCAGTAAACTGGTTCAAGAATCAGTTCACCAAAAGACCTCAGGTGCGCCTCCTCACACACAAGAGGTTGCCGACTGGAATTGGGGGTCTAAAGTGAATCTGTGAGTAGACTATTTACACATATCATAGTTCACAACCATAAGTATATAACCTAATATCATACACATTAGAGCATACAAAAGGATAAATATATTTTATTTGGGTAATATTGTAATAAAATGAAACATAGTAAAATAATGAATATTAATTGCATACAGACAACCTCGATCACCAATCAGGTTAACCAAATATAAAAAATAGATAATGAAAATACAAATACAATAAAAAATACTAAAAAAACTGGTTTATATAATATAACCAGTATCCAAAAGACTATCAAAAGGCTCTAGACTGATTGTTGAATCCACACAAGCATCCCAATTAACCATGCAATCACGGGCCTCTAACTAATTCATCTTGCATATATATTTATCAATATATTGTACATATAGTATTTACATACATTGATGTGCACATACATGTGGTGATAAATAAATCTTAGTAGGAAATCCCGAATGGTGAACCTCTAAAATACTTTCATAAGTGCATTCTCATGAAATATTCCCATCATAATTGATACCCATTTAAAATTAAATACAAATAAAACAATCGTCGATCCTTATATAAAATACTTTGATTGATCAAAAATCCTTCATCTAATGTTGGGGAATCTCTATGAATGTTTCCACGATTTTGAATCAAAAATAACATTTATGCTCCATATCCATGGAATCCACATCTAAACCTAGCCATTTCAGGGACCCATAATATGATAGTCTTAGCATCTTGGATACTTATATATGTAATCCCCTATTGTTTCCTCATGACCCAAACATTATCTCATACAAGTAACCTCTAAATGTCCTTCCTAGATACCACACCAAATTACATCCAGCCGAGACCATCGGTCAAACATATATCTCATGTATCATAAACAATAGTATCTATAAAATTTTTCTTGAACATAAATTGTTTCCCATATTAATAATGACTAGCTAATCAATCTAGTACCAAAACCATATATCAAATAGGTATTTCCTAGAGCATCAGTCCTGTATCTATACCATATATCAAACAATATTGATGGGAGAATCAGTCTGGCACTTAAACCATATGTCAAATAAATCATTCATGGAGCATAATTCTGGTACCTAAACCATGGATATAGAGCATTAGTCCACTATTCACCACATCTGGTATAACAACATGGCCTATAGAATCAGAGTAGAACAAAAACAAAAATGATTACTATCTATGACTATAGCCACAATCTGAGAAATATTCAATATAGTAAACATTCCATTATCATATCTTTAGTCCATAATATGACCACATGTGACATCACATCCACTATACTCAACAATAATAGTCATAATATACAATTCTTCTGTCCAACACTAAAAAAATAAAAAAACTATCGGGTTTGATATGAATCCTATGTATAACAATCTCAATTATGGATATATGAAGTAATAGATGTTGATAGTCTATTCATCTTTCTCATCTATCACATCCTTTACTAGTAAACGAGGTTCTGAAATGTGGAAACCCCACAATATCAAAACCACCATATGGGCATGATCCATGTCTCAACCTCAATAAAAAACACAATAATGGCTGGCTATGAACCCATCTCTTACATCAACATATCATCCTCCGCAACTCATAGATCATATTGTGTACCAAGAGAAAACTACTTAAGAACACTAAACCTCTCTAGGTTATCCTACCAATCGTGCAGTCAAATGGACCTCTGGATCCCCATATATATAGAGGAATTTTATTTGGATCCTCAAAATTGAAAATCAATTAATTGCATCCCCTCCCAATACCTGGTGACAAACAAACTCTTAGGAAAATCCATGTTACCAAAACCATCCTCATGCGACCCTCAGAGTCCTCTAAAAAACCCTTGATCAACTACATTACAATAAGGCATACAAAAGAAAACACATGCCACATAGAAATTCTAAACAGCCTACCATGGCATCCAATGATCACTTATTAAGAATCCTTCCAACATGGGGAATCATGAATGGTCCCTCAAACTAAACTAAACACCACAACATAACAAAACCAAAACCACCATCCAATGAGGTCAACAAATAATGAGAACTCCATGCACCATGATCCTAAAATATTGGATCATAACTGCAAATTCAATATCCATGAGAAATAGTTCACAATACGTAAGGACCAACTAGGATCTCCCCATAGATACTACTCAATCCCACCTCCTAGGATTCATTGAAGGAACCTCAACCAAAACAACATGTAATGGTTAGGCTAGGAAAAACACTCCACTTACAATCCTCAAACAAGGGTTGTAGCTCACAACCCAACCTTCTAGAGCATTCGAAACCCAAGCATCATGTATATCCACCCACTAAAATAAATTATTCAATATCACCATAAAAATGAACCCTAAATGATTAGAGAATCACACCACAATTAGCTATGAAAAAAATACAAAATAATGACTCATCTAATGTAAAAAATAAAACTCCAAGGTGTTAGAATATCCAAATCCCATAAAAGGGTTAAGAAGGGATAGTGAACAACGTGTAAGTCCAGTGAACAACATGTAACATATATGGGAGACCTACCTATTTAACTAACATGTCCTAAACATCTGTACCTGTTATTATGTGTACTGAAAAATGGAATGTCACCCACACGGTGTATGGTTGTGTACCCTACACTGCCTGCCCCACTAAATGGGTCATCAAGCCATGTACTGAACCACATTCCGAGTAAAAATACACTATATGTCCACTAGACTACATGCCATGTAGTTGTATTCACTTATTCTTAAATGAATTGTAATAGAAAATGACATGCTTTTATTAAAACACTTATCTTTTAGTATGGTAATTCAAACCCTCAACCACTACAAATCCCTAGAAACAACGGTTTTTTCTGATTATTTAGTTATCCACCCTCTTGGGGTCCATAAAAGTAATAATAGGGATATAAAACCCGAAAATAATTAATATAAGGTGATCAAGTCTTAAAACTAGAAATCTATCATACCTCATGGAATAAACGATGATGCTTTGGTTCAAAATCCACTCTTGGAATCCACGACACCTTGATTCGGTCCTGATCTAAACCATGGATGTAGTCTAGTGGTATCTCCTCCTAATTGTAACTCATTCCAACATGGAAGTTTAAGGGTGATTCCCTACTCATCCTTCCTTGCATGGAATGGCCCAAAATGTATGTGGGGATCATTTAAAACTTTCTAATTAATTAAATTAACAAATTACCCATTTAACATCAGTACTAAGTGCTAATAACATTAAAATGGTTTATACATCACCTACATTAATCCACCCATTCAAGACTCAACCAGAGAGTCAAAATCACAATCATATGCTCAGTTAAAAATATATAACCATATGAACTCACAAAAATAATTTAATATTTAATTATTTAAATATTATATTGTCAACAAAAACATGAACATCTCATAAATCCACCAAAATTATATCCTCTGCTAAATGAAAAATTTGGGACCAACAAAATGGTTAGAAAAACTATCAAAGATCATCCTCTATGGAATGTTTACCATTTTAACCCTCTACAACACCTAACTGAAAATGATCAAATTTCTGGTCAAATTTCAAAACCCAGAAAATCATGGTTCTCTAAAGCCTCGCTACCATAAACCAACTTATCCTCAAGAATAATGTTTATTCCTTCAGCCCGAAATCACAACCCATACCATTTTCCATTCCATGATCAACTCATTTTGTTCTATATGAATAGACCAACCAAGTTTCTTTTTATAACTCTAAAGAGAGGGTGTTTAACCCTTTAAAGGCCAAGCCCCCACATTCCACCATCCAAATTACAGTAGGGAATTCCTCAATGCACCCATCTATTTTATACATAAAATAATAATTTAAAAGTCATAATCAATATTAAGGTTCTCCCTACCATATAACTCAACTCACAACTACTTATTCTAATCCATGACACTTTCCATCACCAAAGTCACCTTTTAGAATGTATCCCCAAAATTCTTAGAACCCACTTCATGTGGTAATCACTACATCCTTGACCCATCCATCACAAGGTTCACATAAACATGTTTTATCTAATACTCCACATCATATGAGTGTATTTATCCTCACCTCACAACTAATCATCATTAACATGGAATGTTACCCGAACACAATAAACTATGGAACATGACATCGCCATCCCTCTCCCACAAGAAAGTAAAAAAACATCAACTATCACCTAATCCCCTTAGTCAATAATGATACCAATGGTATTCATTGATTTTGGATCCTTCATAGGGACCACACTCATAAAAAAATTATTGTGTGAATCTCAATCATACGACTTTACACTCAACACTCCTTAAAAATAACCTCCAAGGAGATCCCATATCTTCCCAAAGAAAAAAATATAAATAGCAAAGAATAGAGATAATTCCATCTTAGAATAATCATTACAATGTCATGATCTTGAGCATGATCATCTCTAAACATGATTATGGTTTTATTTTGCCTAAAAACTCCACCATAACCTCATCTATTCAAAAAAATCACAGTTACACCTCAAGGTACGGTGGCCATAATACCCCAATGCCTCTCATCAAAACCTCTTCAGGTCTCGACATTCTCATAATTGCATTTCAAACACAATAACCCTAAATTTAAATACCCATAACATCAAATCCACAATCTGAATGATACAAAAAATCACCAATACTCATGTCTCCATGATTCTTCAACAAAAATCTATTTACAAACCCATGTGTAACCCAACCAAAAATCCTTCTTCGACTCTAGTGATTCACGTATCATGAAAACGTTTCTCACAATACATAGCCACAAAACTTGAAGACTTTTTATGCCCAAATATGACCCATTGCCTCCCTGAACAACTCCCTTACATGACCATTTCCTATATGAGGCACCTAAATGAACATTCCCATTTTGAAATGTAAAGGCTAAAACACTAGAACACATGTGTACATCAAAAAAAAAAGGAATCCAATGATCCTAAACCTCAAACCAAGATGAACGTTCTGTGTATAATATTCAAAAGAACCAAACATTTTTTTGTGCCTAATTCAACCAAAATTTTTCATAACTTAACTAACCCCAATCACAAGTCTCCTATGAAATTTAAAAATAAGTCACTCATATTCCTACGTTCGCATAAAATGGATATTAGGCTCTGACACTGACATTATCAATCCAGTCTCACTCCAATTCAGTAGGTCTAACCATCTTAGTCAAATCCAACTCATAGAAGTTTACAACTAATGAGGCATCAACATACACCATTTTCATAATCACATGACATAAAAAAGTCAAAAAACCATCCCCTAGTGACTAAAACCACAAAGGTATCATATACTAATGATCTACCCAAAACATGGGGATATATCGTCTATAGGAATCTGAATATCCTATCACTTCTTAGAAATCCTGACATACAACTGATCCTAAAAAAACAATCCACAATGGGTCCAATAGTACTATGCATATAAAAAACTAGACCACAAGGTCACTACACCAACCATACTAAAGGACCAAACATTTTGCTGTATCATCGATCATCTCACTATATATCCTCAAAACCATCCATTGAATGGAAGTCCATAAAATTAAACACTAAAAGTCCTATTATATGTGAATCTTATGTGCCTAAAATGCTACATGAGACACCTCTTGACCATGATATCATATAATCATTCCCAAATCCAAGGCCTATTTAAAAGGACCAATATCCTAAAATCTATCATGAAAAATCATGTCCAAACTACATGTTTGTAACTCAATGTGATACTTTTATACAACCAAAATACAAAAAATCTAGAACATCAACATGTGTCCCTAATAACCTATAATTCCAAATAAATTAGGTTTTCATGATGCACCATCCCGATGTCCATCAAATTCTTTGACACAATACTATACCACTACCTACAAAATCCAAAAATACTTAAATAACATGAAATTTACACCTCTGAAGTATCTTTCTACCATCCTGAACCAAATTCTTATAAATTGGGGCGAAATGATGGTTTTCCATAAGACCTCAAGAACTCCACCTCATATACCAAAGGCTTCTGACTAGAAATGGGGGTCTCAAGTTGATCTTTGAGGAAATTATAACCCCACAACAATGTGCACTACCAGAAGTAAATAACCAAACATCATACATATCCGAGTATGTTGATGAATAAATAAACTGATACTAAATATTTGTTAATAAAATTAAATACATTACAATCATGAACACCAATGACATATATAAAACCTTCACTTCCCACTAGACTGGCCTAATAAATAAATTAATTAACTAAAAACTATATAAAATATGCCATACTACTAAGACTGGGCCATATCACTTTATTTTTCTAAAGTAACATTTCTACATGATCCATCCCAACCCATTGACACCACAAGTGCATCCCACTCAACCATGTAATCCTAGGATTAGCTTGATCCATCATGAATCCATGATCAACATGAAATTAGATATTTGGTCTATACATATATTGAGGTAAATGTATATGGGGTGAAAAATAAATCCTTGTAGGCCTCCCCTAATGGTGAAACTATAAAAGGCTTCCATAAGTGCCTTCTCATGAAATATATTAATCCTTTGATTTAGAAAACTGAATATAAATACAAATAAAACAATATTTGATCCAAAACTCCGTGAACTCAATAAACCATACCTATATCTACAAATTTCAGGGTGTATCTGAGCAATTCACTATGACCATGAATCCCAAATAATCTATTTTCTCTATATACATTGTTGTGGTTACCAATCCTCACCATTTGGTGAGGCATTATTTAAAAAGTCATAACAACTTTGAAACTAATCAAAGTCATCCCCTAATGTGACCTCATTTCCCAAACAACATCTCAAAAGTTAAACCATTACACATCATTCAATGTTTCCACATAAAAATACTATCGACCCTAGACAATTATTTTAAAAAATATCTCTTGTATTGGAAATAATACTGACTAGAGCATCAGTCAAGCACCAAAACTCTATCTCAGATCAACCACACATGGAGCAACATACCAGCAGTTAAACCATATATCAAATCATATATTCCTTGAAAATCAATCCAACATCAAGACAATATATGAATTAACTATGTCTTGATATTTAGTTAGGCACCAAAAACATTTTTCAAGACAATCATGCTTGAATCATTTGTTCGACACCTAAACTATGTACAAAAATCATCAATACCCCATCCACCCATGATGGTACACTATCATTGCCTCAAGAATTAGTCTGGAATATAAAAAATACAATATAATATCAGTGTCTAAAGCCTAAATTCAAAACCTAATATTTAGTGTATTCTATCCAAGCCTAGAACCACATTCAAATATCTGAGCACATGTGATGTTGCATCCAGTATACTAAAACATATTACACAACATATATAGAACAATCTTATATACATCTTTGGTCCCAATGGAAGACCTATAACTAAACTACATAAGCACACACACCCTATCAGGGTCTTCCTCCCAATCAGGAATGCACCTCACTGTTTGGATACCCACATAAATTCACGTATCCCTCTTTGCATCATAAAAACAAGAACTCACATGGAAGAATCCATGTGAATAATCAAACTCTCAGTCCAAGCCCTATCATAATATTCATCCTCAAGAGGCCTCTGGTCACCTTGAACTAATCCTCGATCAATAACATGGAAACAAGACATCCAAAAAAACACATTTTATTTTTGAATTTTCAGTAGCCTACTACGACATCAAAAGACCATTTAATAAATAACTATACCACTAGAGGAATCCATACTATACCCATGGATTCAATTCCACACCACAAGAACACCCATCCATAATCACTATCCATTGATGTCCACCATTCCTATGGTCTACAACCACCCTAACCCCCAACAATAGGATCTAAACGTCATATACACTATCATATTACAACATATGTTGATAAGAAGTGACAAAAAAAGATCTCCTCATATATACTAATAAATCCAACCACCTAGGATCCTCACATGAAACCTCTAGTAAAACAACATAGCATGCTCAAACTAGGCCAAACACTAAGCTTACAACCCTCACCCAGGATCCATAGCTCAAAACCCACCACACTAGAGATTTCTAAATCTAAAACTCATGTATATCCTCCAATTGAACTACATTCACCCCAAACACAATCTAGATGACCTATATATGTGAAAATGATCCCACAATAATGGAAGTGATGGAATAATACTCAATATGGACTCCTCTTATGTCCAAATATGTCTTTGTGGTGTTAAAACATCCCAACCCCTCAAATGGATAACGAAGGGGATGTAAATGGAATGTATGCTAAGGGCATATCATGTTCCCTACATGGATACCTACCAATGTACAGAACATGTCCTAAACATATGTACATATCTGTCAGTGTACTCACAAAGGGTGTGTCACTAACACAGGTTCTTGTCATCTACCCTACATGGCCATGTCCACCCTACACATCTTATATAGTGATGTACTCAGCCACAAGCCGAGTGAAAATACATTATTTTTCAAAATTGAAGTTGTATAGTAATATTCTTATCTTATTTTATGAATATGAATAACATACAATATGTGTTCTAAAATGCACACTTTGTGTAGTCTGTTCATCCAAATAGGAAACCCATACAAACCTCTTGACACACCCCGTATACCCAATTATACATAGATCAAACATTTAAGGGTCCATAGAAGTCAAAATAGGGATGCAAAACATGGTGAAAATTAATCTAAGGGGGTAGGGGAATAATAGTCTAGAACCAACCTACCTCGTGGAATAAATATCGAATCTTTTGTTCCAAATCCACTCAAAGAAGCCACTAAAACTCAATCTATTCCTGATTTATGCCATGGATGAAGTATAACAGTATCTCCTCCACCCCTCCTCTTGGTAATTCCATCACACTCAACGGAGATCCCCTCACCTACTACATTGTGTATGATGTCCAAAAATGTGATGGGGTGTTTTTATTAATTTTAATTAATTAATTACTCATTCTGTAGTCGTCCTATGTCCTAGAACCCATATTGGGTTTATACATCACTTAAGAAAAAACCCTATTCCTAAAACAACTGATGAGTCAGAATCGTAGTCCACCATTATGTTAAAAATATATCACCATAGAAACCCACATGAATAATTTATTAATTTATTAATTAAACATGAAATATTCCATCAACACCTGAGCATGTCAATAATCCACCGAACTCATGTAATATGGTTACAAAACGACTCTCAGACCAACAAATTGGATATAAATATTATTTGAGATCATATATTAGGGGAAAATTAATGTTTTACAACGCTTTTGCACCAAAAATAAAAAATTGAATAAAATTATCAAATTTCAAAACCCAAAAAATGGTATATACATATCTTCAGATATTTATCATTCCATCTTGAGTATGTTAATTAATCAGTGATAACATTCATTATACTTATGACCTACATTTCATTTTAGCTTACCCTTATTTTATTTTCATTCATTGGAATCTAGGAGGTGTACTATGAATTATATGACATTGTATTCTAGAGGGAATACCAATATCATCAAACAATTATGTATTTTTTATCAAATGGAATTCAAGACTAAAGTATGTATCTAGTTTACCTATACTACTAAAATATTCAGTCGTTTTAGACGATATTCGTTGTATCTTATGGCAATGTTAAAAATTTTCCAGAAGCATTAGACAAATGGAGTTAGGGTCTCTATAATAAGTGTTAATATTAATATGATATTATAACATATATGATTTTTGATAAGAGATTTATTGATATAGAACATTTCATTTTAACTTATGTAATATTTGGTACATGATAACTATTAGCATCTATAATTAATAAAATATTTATAGTTGAAGGGGATATTGGAGTAAAATAGACGAAAAATGGTTAATAATCAACTGCAATAAATAATATAAAACAAAACCGACTCTTAATAAATCATTTTTCATCTTGATCACAATATCAAGATGGAACCAATTGAGATTAGTAACACTATATATAGAGTAACAAGACATGGTTCTAGTATTCAATTTATTTCCCATGTGTGTTTAACAACAATTTCATGATCAAATATCTAAAAATTATTCCATACATATAGGTAATGTAAAAAATTATGTATATCCTAATTTTATTCCTCCTAAACCATTATAAATTCCCTAGAAATAAAATTTCTAGAGTTACTCAGTAATGAATTCATGAATGTCAAACATTATGATCTCGACCTTGATATCCCAAAATGATATACATTTCATCACTCCCCTCATTATTATGATAATATATAATTTTTATGACACCTTATTTTTTTTAAGGGATTATTGAAGTTTTACAGAATTTTTAAATGCATAAATTAATTTCTTAAACAAATAAAATTCACTATAAGGGAAATGAATGTATGGATAAACAATTGATGAAACATTAAAAATTTACCTCACTTGAATGTTCCATTATTTGAGTAGGATAAATATCATAATAATTTGTGCCAGGAGAAGTTATGTTGATAAATCAATGGAACAATTTAGTATGATAAAATAGAATAAAAAATTGTTTATAGATCTAAAATATTATATAATTACATAACTAATCAAATCATCAATGAATTCCATTTAAAAAAACCCTTAATTATGAAATATTTATCTTGCTGACCATGATAAGGAGGAAATAATTAATCCATTGTATTAATGATATTTTAAAAACAAAATTAAATTATGTCATTATAAGAAATTATGGTGGGGTTTTCAAGGATTATAACATTTGAAGATGTGCATTATAATAAAACAATAATATTTATAATTTTTTTCATTTTGAACATTTATTTCTAAAACAAAACAAGATGATATTTTGGAAAATATTTTTTATAATGTGTAATATATCAAAATATACCTCTTATTTTAATGATTAATAATTATCATTCAAAATAATATCAACTAAAATACAATCCATAATTTTTTTATCCATCAAAACCTATGAGGGTTAACTTAACTATACATACTAGATAAATTAAACCCTTGACTAGATTTAGAACATACAGGTTTAGCACCCTGATATGAATGATTTTATAATACTATATTATTGTCAATGGTAAATTAGAGATCATACAATTTTTTTGAATAAGGATGAATTTAAATTTGTGAATATTTTTGAACATTATAAAATGATGTCAAGTATTTTTTGTTTCACATAAAAAGATCTCCCTCTCATTATTCACACATTACTTGACCTCATTTATTTTCTTTTAATTGATCAATTTCTTGAGTGGATATTATAAATTAAAAAATTAAATTCATGGATCACATAAAATGAATTGCATTAATTTCAATTTTTCAAAACTAATTGCATTAAATGATTATTATAATGGCTATGATCTGTGACGATCAACCATTTACATATTTTTTTCAGACAAAGAGCTCAATGGTTTCATGGATGAAGTTTATAGATGTTCAGTTATGGATAATATTAAATGAGGGGATTAATCGTTGTGTTTCTGAATTACATGACGAGACAACCTATTTCACTGGTTATTACTATGAATGAATGAATGGGTCATGGCGTTAAATAAATTGGGGTTTAAAAAACAAAATAATTCATTGTGGTGATGAATTTTTATACAAAACACATCCTCAATGAATTACCCAATGTGAATAGGGATTAATAGTCTTGTAGCGCCCCAATGCTATATTTTTTAGGTATTTTTAGCCATTCAGTTTTTTTAAAAACCCACGGCTATAACAGATCTCCCCCAACCACAGGGAAAAACGATGACCCTCTATCAATTTTTTTGGGGATTCCTTTAACAAGCAACGATCTCTGGCTCCTTCATTTAATTTGAACAATATAGTCTTTAATATAAGGCATGATCTACCTCCGTTCTTGTGGGGTTTTCAATATGTTTCTTCCTTTTACTTTTTTCCATGTGATGGTGTGTGATATCCATGGTTCTATTAGTGTTTTACTGGTTGTTGGTTGGTTCAATTGTGGTGTGGAATCCACCAGTGGATGGAGTCATTACGAGAGAGGTGATTGTGAGTCGTTTCATTGATTTTTTCTTGTATGAAAAAACATCAATAACCTTTAATGATAGAGGATTTTCGGATTCTCTATTTACATATGTCAAATCATAGTGTTATTAGGATTAATACTTTTGGATTGTAATGAAATGGACCTAATAATTATATGAAATGGATTCAAGATATTTGAATCAATCGTGTAGCGATGTTTTTGTTTTATACCGTGATAACAGTTTTCTTATTAATATTCTATATAGTGTAATATTTATTCCTAGTTTGGTTATCAGATTTTTCATGATAAAAATTGGTAAAGAACATTAATCCTGAATTAATTGATTAATAATTTCCAAAAAGATGAAGAGTTATATTTAATGAATCTAGATGTTGTTGATGTAATTTGATGATAATCAAATTAATGAAAGTGAGATAGTTTAATTGAATTTTTTGATGAACATGAATCATGTTGATGTCTGTAGGTCAAATATTTAATTTCAGGATAAATTAATTTTTAAATTAATTTGGTGAAATCTTCTCATACCATGATTTTTAGTTTCCCCATAGTTCAAACCTATGAATAATGAATCAGTTAATCCAAGATGGAATATGAACTTGTTCTATGATAAATTCAGTCACTAGTAGGTACAATGTTAACCACAATCTTGTAATGGTTGATTTCCTATGATTTATAGCACTGAGAGCTCATTTTGTGTGAATCATGTACGCATTTATTTGGCACCGATAACCTGTTTCTATGATTGTTCATGGTACTTGTGATGTGCTCTGGATATGAGAATTATGGTTGTGGGGTACAGAGGGTAGGATGTGACGTGAACCATGGATGACTGAGCCTAGAGGTCTATTGTGGTATGTGGGGTAAAGAGTCCTAGTTTTTGTTGCAACTGTTTACTCATAGAGTGGTGAGATGAATTGGTTTATACACATAGGTGTTGGGGAGGACACTAGGGATGATGTAATTGGTTGAAGCTAGGGTTACCCGTTGATGTGAATGTGGTTTTTATTTAATCTTTTGTTAGTTTATCTTATTTACTTTCCTCAAATATTGAGGAATATGGTTTTTCTTACCCTCCTTCCAAAGACAGTAAATATGCATGGGGTATACTCCGTGCTTTCCGTGTTTAACTTCTCGAGGATGTATGGGTCTATGCTCCAACAACAAAAGGAAAAGGTATATGGGGTAGATCACTTAATCACTATTTTGAGCCACATGTTCTTGGTATAATATAATACGTTTCTTGAATGACTACGAAAATGAAAATTGGGAATTTTGTTAAATAAATTAATAAATGATGTTTAACCTATTGGGTCGAATATTTCTGGTATATATTGTTGAGGTTCTGTTTCTGAGGAGATGTTGACTCAGTTGGGCTATTCATGGAGGGGATTGACCTTTTTTGTGATGCTAATGTAATGATATTCGGTAATAATAATGGTTAATTAGTGTATTAAAAATTAATTAATGTATTTTCCATATGACTAAAATGGATAAAATAATATTTTGTACATATATAAATGGTTTTTTCTTAAAGAATATATTGTCTTACCAGTGGATGTCGGGAGTCTGAGTTTCGTTATCTATTGTTGAGTCTGAGACTCAGTTTTTCCATAGTGTGATGGTTATATATATTATACCACATAATTTTGGTGTTTCTATATGGTACTCCACCCTATCGGTTATGGAAACATACACCCAAAGGATTATGATCCATTGGGCATGTTTCCCAAACATCTTAGTTGGAGGGTGGATAGCTCACTACCCCATTTAGCCCTACTCTCTTCTCTTCATAGATAAATTTTTCTGTATTGACAATGGATATATTTCCCCATATAGGTTTATAAAGTTATGTAATAGATTTTTTTATTCAAACACATAAATTTTAGAACTATATCCCTATGGACTACTATAGCTGTAACGTTTATAGGTTGTGATGTCTTGAGAAACCATACATGGTGTATGGGCTGTAATGGTTTGAGGTATAATACCTGTTGAATGATACACTTTATGCGGGCTAGGGGGGCTACTAGAAAATCCCTGGTTATTTTAGTTTTGTATATGTGGCGGTGTGATGCATGAGGTGCATTCTGACGGGCAAGGTGTGTGTTCTAGTGCTTCTTGTATGTGTCGCTAGGATAGCCTTTTAGAGTGAGATGCTCCGGATGTATGATGTTTGGAAAAAGCTGTAAACTAGTGGGGATGTGGTAGTGGGGTACCCTGAATATTCTTTATTATATTATATACTCTTTTATATGATACATTGTGAGAGTATCCATGTTTAGGTGGAGAAGTTAGAATATCAAGACAGGTGGCGAGTGAGTTTCTCTTGTTCTTCACTATGATTTAGCTTGACTTCTTAACTTTTTCATGAATGTCTCTAGGTAGGGTCCTAATGAGTATACTGTTATACACATCCTATATTATATATAATAATTTTCAGGCCATTTTGTGTAGGATGGAGATCAGGATGGTTATTACTAGCTTGGGGGTTTTGGAGGAGTTGTTTGGGATTCGTGATTACTACCATTTTACATACTTTGATAATTATAGTTACCCTTTCAGTTTTTGTAGTTCTATAATGAAATTACATATTTGAACATGGTATTTTTTATATATTGTATTTTGAGTAGGATTTGGATGGTTTATGTATTATCTCGCCCTTTTCCATGTGTTCTCTTAGAGGGTACTTCCTTCCATTAGTGTGTTATATTATACCCTTAGTGCTAGTCTCCATCATGAGGCCTACTGTGGGTGGGACTCCAGGGTCTTTATCACACTATTGACATTACCAACCTTGTAGGGGTACACTTTGTGGGGAGGGGGTCATGACCCAGTGGTATTGAATGGTTTGGTTGATGGATAGTATGTAGTTTGGAGTTAGACACATATAGTGTTGCATGGGTTTGTAGGAAATCAGTGTTACGTGGTTTTAGAAAGTGTTGTAACCATTGGAGACTAGCTGGGATACATGTATTTACGTCCCCCCATGATTTGATTCATGGGCCATTATGTTTATTGTTTCTACTAAATGAGGTGATAGTTGTTATAGGCTACAGACAATTAAAATGGATCATGCATCATTTTTATTTGTGCCTATGTTCTAATGTGTAGACATTGGGATATGTTAACTGAAAATGAATAAAAGAAAATAATTACTTAATGTTAAAGTATTCCATATTACATGTTTAGGTCCTTTAACTATTTTATCTTTTGCAGGCATGTATCTAGGTTGATGCCTTTGTCAAGTTCGTATAGATGATGTTACGTAGGATGAACCATCATGTTGTTGCAGAGTAGAGTTCGATGACAACAACAATTGGATGTGTAAACTCATTGAGTTTCAGTGGATGTGTCTACTGATATATAAGTGCTCTATTTCAGATGCATCCATAGAAAATTGGTTGGAGGTGGTTGAGATATCCTTCAATTTGATCCATGATCGAAAAGATAATTGGGTGTTGTTGGTTATTATGATACTGCATGGGGTAGTGATGAATTGGTGGCTATTATTCCTCGGGGATTGGAAGGAGTCGATTGTCTTAGGGGAAAAGTCCTCAGATTAGTTCATAGATGAGTTTCATTCTTTGACTGCGAAGACGACCAGTCACTAAGAGATACATACCAATTGGCGAGGGAGCTCCAATGTTCAATAGTTCAAGATCTGTTTTTGAATCAGTATACCATATTATCTAAACTTGTTTCCAGAAGAGGAGGCTAGAGAGAGGAATTTGAGGAGGTTTTTTTCATATATCCAGTGACAGGTCACACTGTTTATACTGGTTATATATATTGAGTTACTAGCATAGGTAGAGGTTGTTGAGAGGACGTTAGCCATAACTGGAACATCACAAGAGGAGATTCTTCATAATTCTTCATGAAGTGTATTTTTGGTCCTATGTACCCATTTTATAGGGTAGAAGATTTATCTATTATCCGAGGGGAGGTCCCATGCCTAAATGTCCCATTTCACTGAGTGTAGTATATCATAGGAAAATGATTAAGGATCATGATTTTGTTTTTATTGTAAGTCCTAGTTCATCAAAAGAGAGATTGTATGAGCTTTATATAAAGTCAGTATGTTTTATGTGTTCCACATTAGGTTCCTCAAATGAGGCAGTTCAAGTTGAGGTAGCAGCAGGTTGCACCAATTTTAGGTCATCAGAGAGAAGACAGGGAAGGCATAGGACATCCCTAGGATTCTCTCCATATATAGAGACTAGAGTGTGGCCATGGAGGTGGTCCTTAGTATTGTTAGATAGGCATTGGATCAGGTCGTTGTAAGTTTCTTGCATTAGAGTTGACAACACCAAGTGATCCAAACATCAATCAAGGTACACTTTTCATATTTTATACTTAGATGAATGTATTGAATGATTACGGAGTGACACACTCTATCATATCACCTATATTAATATAATCATTTGGACTTGTGGTTGAGAGTATTCAAGTTCCCTTGGATTAGACTACGCTAGTAGTAGGCCGAGCTGAATTGTTTGAAGTATGTAGAGATTGTGAGATAGTGGTGGGTCAACATCTCTCTAGGGAAGATAAAATATGTTTTCCAATAAAACCATATGATCTCATCATCAACATGGATTGGTTAAATTTGGTGCAAGATATCATGGATTTCGTTAAGAGGTAGGTGGTGTTCTTCAATTTTGATGGTGTTCCAGTGGTGTTTGTTAGTGAGCAAGACCCTCAAATAGGTCAGAGGTGTGTTTATTCATTATCATATTTAATTACTGCTCTGATTCTATGTTCATTATTGGTTTAGTTGTGGGAGTTTCCTAGGGCCATAGAAGAGTACCATGATGAATTTCTAGAAGTGGTTTTAGCATTACCTCCATCATTGAGAGATCTAGTTCATGATCGAGATACCGTCAGGAGAATCCCCTTATATCGATGTCTACATATATGATTATGTTTTTTAGTTGTGGATGACGAATATAAATCTCAATGGTCTTTTTTTGTATGGTTCCATTTGGCCAATCTTGTCACTGTGGGGTTTACCAATTTTGTTCGTGCAGAAGGCAAATGGAATTTTGTGGTTGTGTATCAATTGTCGTCACATGAACAACGTGATAGTGATGAAATATTATCCTCATCCACGTATTTAAGATTTATTCAATAAAATAAATGGTGAGCCCATTAGCCTTAGCCCATTTGGTAAGAAATCCGTAAGTTCATCCAAGCGACCAGGGATCAAATCCAGGAGGAGGGAGATTTTATAGGGGCACGGTAGTATCACTATAGTTGCACTGTGCAGTATTGTAGAAGGTACTGTAGTGGGAACTCTAGTAGGCACTGTTTGGCACTATAGAAGCTGGGAATATGCCCATGTTTGGGCCTTTGGGCCCCCGATTTGGTCCCTGAGTCCTGTAAGGCCTTTGGGCCACCCAGGCCTTCGGGTCAGTAAGGCCTTTGGGCCACCTCAAGGCCTTCATCCCACCTTAAGTGCAGATGAAAAATAGACAACCTACAAGGTACAAGATCCACAATGAGGATGAGAATGTAGATTTCACCATAGCAGAATCTAAATGGATTTCAAGAATGAGTGGGTATGGCACATGCCATCGGGACAAGCCTGTGCATGCATGAGAATACCAATCTGAACAACCATGCGAAGGTGGAGAGCTGATTTCACGATGAAGATGCTGAGAAGGAGCAGTTCCAAGTAGTTAGTATGGGTGGTATGTAATTTTTGAATCCTATAGGAAATGAATTCCTCTATCGCCTATGGGCCATGTAATACTTATGCCTTCGGGCCTTGTAAGGGTTCCACCTCACCCCTTAAAAGGTGTATTATCAAAAATAAATAAAATTGAAGTCCTTCAGTCCATTGGAGGAGTAAATAAATGGTGATATTTGTTCTCAAAGATCCATTTATAGTCACGATATCATCAGTTGTGTGTGATTGATGATTTTATTCCGAATATTACTTTCTCTTTTCATCATGGGATTTACGAGTTCATTGTGATTCTTTTCGGTGTGACAAATGCGCCAACTAATTTCATGTGGTTAATAAATGGTCTATTCCATGAGTTTCTGGATATGTTCTTTTTGGACTTCATTGACGAAATATATGTGTACTCCATGTGTGATTAGTAGAATGTAGAGCATCTTCATTCCATTTTGGGAGTTCTTCGTCAACAAAAACTTTTCCGGGATTTTTTAAAAGTGCATGGTTTGGGTTTGATAAATATATTTCACAGGGAATTTAGTACTAAATATGTGATATATGTGGATCCATTAATGTTATATGTATTTTTTTTATTGGTTATCCCAAAAGATAGAGGCATAGGTTTGAATATTCATTAGTCTTCCATGCTATTACATGCTAATTGTAGTCTATTTCTCCTGGGTTGAAACTCCTCTAATATCATTGACAAGAATGGTTCATGAATTATTGTAATTAATTATTTTACATTAAGCTTTTGAATATCAGGAGGATATGTAGATTTTATCTATTCATAATTTTCTACCAGTAGAATGAGTTCATTTTGAGATTCTTTGTGATGATTTAGGATTGGGGTTCAACTATGTTTTAATGCAATAGAAATAAATTTTCTATTGTGTGTGTTGGTAGTTACATCTCCATGAAAATACCTTTTCAACCCACGATATTAGTAAGAAAAAGTGGTTTTTTCCATGATGATATTGTTACATTGCCTCTTTAGAGAGTGTTTCATGGTCATCATAGATCATAAGGGTCCAGGGTATGTTTTCTCCTAGTGTTTGTTGAGAATGAGTAGGTCTCGGTGGATGGAGTTAATACATGACTATGACTTAAAAATTTTATATATTATAGGAATGGGGAATGTTGTGTCTGATGCATTATGTATGGAGTTTTATTGTGATGTAGTGTGGGAATCAGGATATTACTAGAGGGCGATGGAACATCATTCAGCATTACATCTGGATACAAGTGATTTTGATGCAGTAGTTATCTTTTTTAAAGGATAGTGCATTCATATTTGGTTTATAAAGTGGAAGAGTCCCAGTTGGGGGATCATGATGTTGAGGTCTAGAGAGACTGGTTTGTTTTTGGTGCGGCCCATGAAGTATGTTCTGGCGATAAAAGACATCTGGTAGATATGTGTGAGATGGTTCTTGAGCGTTCCATAGTTCCACCTTATCGGTATATCAATGAATTGAAAAGATCTAACAAGCTTTTATTTTTCATTATTGGTGTACTTTGTTGAAGTGTGCAGTTGTGAAGTTTTTTCTTGAGGTTTGTGCTTCTGGAAGGTGGAGACTGAGCACATTTTTCCCAGTGGTTTTCTCCAGCCAATAGATGTTCCTCAACGGATGTGGGAAGACATATCAATGTTCTTCATTACTGGTTTACGTTCATTCTTAGCGAGTCTATGACTCTATATAGGTGGTAGTGGATCGTTTGATGAAATCATCCCACATCATAGATGTCAATGAGTTGAGGTAATTGTAGGTTTGGTTGAGGAAATATGTGGAGGATGTTGTGAGACTCCATGGAGTCCAAGGGATGATCATTTCATATTGAGATCCTTGTTTTACATCCAGAGTGTGGGGTGGTCTCCCACATAATTTTTTCACAACTATACGTTATAAGTACTTTTCATACACAAATGGATGGTTAGACAGAGTATGAATTAAAAACACTTGAATACATGTTTTTCTCTTGTGTCATAGATTTTGTTATATTGGGGATAAGGTACCATCCCTTGGTATAGATCTCATAAAAATAGTTTCCACATATCCATCCGTATGGAATCATTTGATGCAATTCATGGCTGACCTTTCCTTCCTCCATTATGATGGTATGAGGCCAGTGAGTCAACAATTCTCAGGACAGAATAGTTTTAAAATATGATATAGATTGTTTAGGTGATTCATGAGTGGGTGGAGGAAACTTAATATAGTCATAAATTTTATTCCAATCAGAGGAGGTGACCTCGAGCGTTTTATATTGTGGATCATATGTTTCTATATATGACACCCCATCAAAGGGAGATAATGTTTGGTTATAGGAGTACTCTTTCTCACTAGTTTTTTGTGCCTTTTGAGGTGTTGTCTCATGTTGGAGACATGGTGTATTTAATATCTCTTCAACCACAGATGAACTAGATAAATGATTTTTTCCATGTGTCGTAGCTCTGGAATTGCCTTCATGATGATTCTCACATCATATATTGGGGTAAGATCGATGTTGATGATGATTCAACATTTTTTAGAGTATCCTGTAGAGATCCATTACTGCCATGATATAGTGTTGTGTGGGATTGATATCCTCTTGGTTTAAGTATTGTGGTTTCATAACGGCATGGAATAGAGTGAATGAGAATGTGAGTCACAAATACATGCTTATTACCCTAAGCTATTTGATGTTTAGATCGTATCTTGTATGATTGTTTCCTTGGTGATTTTAGACCCTATCTATTATGAGATGAATTTCTCTTGTCTCTTTCCATGTATTTCTCTATTTTGAGAGGTATCTCCCCATAGTGAGTGATTAGGAGTTGGTTTTTGTTGTCGCAAGAGATCATATAGTGGTGAGAACCTTGATAGGTATCTAGTGTGGTGGTTGTTCAGATATCCCCTTTCTATTTATTCTTTGGGTAGGTATGGGATTCTTGAGTATGATAATGTAATGAGGGATATCAAATTTAATAGAATGGATCCACATTGATCAATCCTTTACATTTTTTCAATGGTTGAAATTCTCAAAGGTGGCTCAGAATATTTTTGGAGATGATTGGTTAAGGAATATATGTAATGGGGGATTACATGTTGGGTAACAAAATTACACAAAGTGATATCCTGTATCACAGGTTGATTCATGGAGTCAATGAAGGATCCATGGCATGAAATACTTCAGGGTCTGAAAAATATATGAAATAATTGAGGTGATGCATTTTTAGCAGAACTTGACCTCAAGGAATTAAATGCCATGAAAAGGGATTACATGTCGTGTAATTCCGTGATGATTTATATTTTAAGAGTTCTCCAACCACTTAGTTTTTTTTCAAAACCTATGGCTAAAGTGGATCTCCATCAAACCCAATCAACTCAAAGACACTATTTTCATCGTTTGAGGATTCCTTCATCAGGAAATAATTCCTAGATCCCTCCATCAAACAAAAGTGAACAATTTTCAATATAAGTTATGATATGTCTCATTTCATTCAGTTTCATCAGTTTCATTCCTAAGTTTTCTGTTTTACATTTGATGGAACATGATCTCTTGGGTTCAAATGGAGTTCTCTTGGATGTTTTATGGTTTAGTTCTAGGACTAAATCCTTACATGGATGCATTCATCGTGGGAGAGGTGATTGTTATCCCTTGATTTGATATCTTGTCGTGCGAATAACATCAACGACCTTTTGAGGTAAGGGATTGTGGATTCTCTATTTACATACATAAAATAGTAGAGTTAGTGTGATTTATCACATTTGATATCAATGAAATTTACCTAAAAATTATATAAACCATATTAAAGAAATTGGTATCAATCATGTTGTGATGTTGTTGTTTTATATAGTGATAAGGGTTAGCATATTAATTTTATTGATAGTGTGATATCTATGACATTAATGTTGAGCATATTATTCTTGATGGAAATTGGTAAAGAACATAAATCCAATGTTAATTTATAATTAATTGGAATAAAGTTAAATATGAATGTTTAGTTAATCATATTTTTGTTATTGTTGTAATTTGATGATAGAAAAATTGATGCAAGTGATCACATTTAATTGGATTGGATGAAGAACCTGAATCATGTTGATGCTTGTTGATAAAATATTTAAAGGATTTATAAATTAATTGAATAATTAATTGGGTGATAGATTATTAAATCTTGATTCTTAGGGTTCCTGTTGTTGGAACTTATGAATAATAAATCACTTAATTCAAGATGGAATAAGAACAGGTTATGTGATAAATATATTTCTTTATATTTCTTGAGTTTCCCGATTTCTTGTAAAGGGCATGTGAATCTGATTTGGAGTAATGAGAGTTCATTGTATTTAAAGAATTAATTATTTTATTTGGGTTTGTGAGCCTGTTTCAATGTTTTATCCTATTAATTTGGATGTGCTATAGAAATGATACTTGTGGTTGGGGTGGTACGGAGGCCTGAATGTGATGTTAGCCTGAGTTAGAAGAGCTTGGAGGGTTGTTCTAGTATGTAGGGGTATGTAGGCCCCATGGTTGTTGACTTAGTTCAAACCTAATGTGGTGAGATGAATCTGTTTATGCATGTGGGAGTCGAGGAGGACATCAGGGATGATGGAACAGGTTAAAGCTGGGCACACCTGTTGTTGTGAACGTGTTTGTTGTTGAATATTTTGTTTGTTTATCTGCTTTACTTTCACCATTTAATGGGGTTGATGTTCTTCCTTATCCTACATCCAAATGAGGAGAAAACACATGAGGTATTCCATGTGCATTCTATGATTATCTTCTTAAAGATGAATTGGTCTATGTTGTTGTTATATGTGGAAAAGACTCAACACGTAGCTCATCTACTCACCATGAAGATCACCTTGTGTTTGGTAGCATATAATTATTTTCTATAATACCTATGAATATCTAAAATGTTAATTTTTTAAAATAAATTAATAAATATTTTTTAACCCATGTGGTTGGAGCTTGATTGGATACATTGATGAGGTTATTTTTCTGAGGATCTATGGACTCAGTTGGGATATACATGGAGGGAATGGAACATTGTTGTAATGATAATGCAATGAAATGTGGGATATAATTATTCCTATGTACTGTATAATTAATTAATTACAATATGTTTCAATTGATAAAAATAGATAAAGTAATTTAATATTTCGCTTTAAATGGTTGTGTGCTTATAGAGTATCATGACATAACAATGGGAGTGGGGAGTCTGAGAGATGTTAGCTTCATTTGAGTATGAGAGTATAATTTTTCCATTATGTAGTTGTGAACTATATTATACCATGTAATTATTATGTCTCTATGAAATACTCCACCCTATCGGTTAGATACACTCATAGGCCAGGGATATTGATCCCTGCATGGTGTTTTCCAAAACATCTTGGTTGGGGGATGGATGGCGGACTATCACCTTTGTCCTCACTCTCTACTCTTGGCAGTAAATTTTTCTTTTATGCATGGTTTTTTTCCCCATATATTATTTTAGATGGATATAATTGATTTTTTTTATTTACACACAAAAATTATGGTTGTAGTTTCATATGGTCTACTATATGTGTAACATGTATAGGTTTTGATATCTTGAGGATTCTTACTCAGTGTATGGGTTGTAATGGCTTGAGTTATAATACCTAACATATGATACACATTATTGGAGCTTTGGTGGTTCTTGACAACTATCGCATTACTTTGGTTATATGTACATGGTGGTGTGATGCGAAATGTGTATATTGATGAATGAGGTGCATGTTGTGGTGCTTTGCCCAGGTGTCTGCAGGCAAGACTTTTTGGGGAGAGGTGGTCAGGACCTATGATATTGGAGAATGGTGGAAAACTATTGGGGATGTTGTAGAGAGTTACCCTACATATTCTTAATTATATTATACAATATTGTATGTGATAATTGGTGAGAGCACCCCTGCTGAGGAAGGGAACATTGTAAACCTCGTTAAGTCATGAGTTAGATTCACTGGTTATTCAGAAGGATTTATCATTATTTCTTTACATTTGAACTAGAGGATCTATAGAGGATCCTACTGCGTATACTATCATACACACCCAATGATATATAATTTGTTTTTCAGGTGTCATGTAGTATGTTGGAGATCAGGCTTGTTATGAATTACATGGGGGTTTTTCATGAGCTATTTGGTCTTTGAGGACAATTCCATTTTTAATTGCACATGTACATGCAGTTTTCCTTTTAGGATTTTTAGTTATTTCATGAAATTACATATGTTTACTTTATATTTATTTAATTTTATATTCTAACCGAGAGTTGTTTGGTTTCTATCTTATCTTTTCCTTTCGCATGTGTTCTCTTAAAGGGTAATTCCTCACTTCATTGTGTTTTCTACACCTTCAGTGTTAGTCCCCAAACCAGGGCCAATATAAGGTGGGACTCATGTGTCATTATCTCCCTTCACATATTTCTTTCAATATAGTAGTTCACATTTTTTGGAGGGCTTTTGAATGTTATAGTTTTTAATATATATATAAATACATATTCCATATCAAGAATTATAGAAATCATAGAAACGATTTGAATTTGAAATGGTATTGTAAAACCCCATGCTTCCACGTTACATTTCCTTTCGAATAATGCAACGGCGTGCATTGTACGCAACTTCGAGATTTTAACACACCATAACCAATCAAACTAGCCGTTATGAATAGTAATACATACTTTTTGAAATTTTATAAATTCTATATCTTAAAATGGACTTCATTTTTGGATTTGGAATATCGAAATTAGCCTAGGTTGAAATTTTTGTACTTTTCGGATAACTTTTATATTTTGATGAATAGTGAAAATTACTAAATTTTAATTAAAAACAACTTTTTAAATCAAAATAATTAATAGTGATAAATTATGAATTTGAGTGGTTTTAAAGTATATTTAGAATATATTTTTACCATGTAATACAATTTGGGTAATTGAACATAATTTCACATTTAGACCAGACACAAACAAGTGCCAATCTTTTGATAGTTATTATCTCTTAAAAACACGCTTTTTGTTTTAACAACGGGAATTAATTTTAAATTAATTTCTGCCACTTCTGTGTTTTGAATTTGGAAAAATGGATTCCATATTTGGAATTAGGATGTTCAAATTGTGTAAAAAGGTAACTTTTATTTTTAGACATTTTGGATAATTACTTCGGTAAATATTTTATTTACCATGGTTAAAGGGTAAATCCGGTAAACAAGGGTTAAACAAATAATATTATAATAATACTAAATTACCCTAAAACGTGTCTTAACCCTATTGGTTCATACATGGTCGACCATGTTCATATTTGGGTTGATTTTGGGACCCCATGGATCCACTTGTAAGTGATAATGACACTTTATTTTAAATAAGTTAAAATAAATACAAAAATGACACAAGCATATATCTTTTAGCAGAACAATTGTTACATAGTGTTATATATGTTGGATTTTAGACTATAAATAATAATTAGAAAGATAAAAAGATGTCCTACATAATTCTATTTTATTTATAAATTTTAGACATTAAATAAGTTAATTTATTTATGACACAATTGTGATGTAGTAATTACCATAATAGTGAAAAATTATAATAATTGATATTATAAATACCAAAATAAATATAATTTGATATTTTTATTGAATTAAAATAATTTTCTAGGATAATATGACATATTAGTATTGATTTAATTAACTTTCTTTTAAGTAATCATTCTGTTATGTGTTTCTCAAAAATCAACTATTGAATAGTGTCAAAATTGACATAAAAGAGTTTTTAAAACAAATATTATATTATTAATTTATATTAAATTCATAAAAATCTACAGTTATGCCAAGAGACTCAGATCATTATATTTATGTCATTAATGGACCACTTGGGGGTCTCTTGGATTTATATAGTAATTTTATAAACTATATAATATAAAAATACAAAGTGACATGGTAAATGTCAAACTAGTTAACTAACAGGTAAAACTATAAGATAAGGTTAATATAGTGACCCAGACCTGTCTAAATTCTATTGGCTGAATGGTTTTCGACCTCTCCCCACTTTAACCTTCTAAAAATCAACTTTTGAGCCATTAGAAACCAAATATAAATTTATTATAAATTAATATTTCTAGCTTTTCCAAAGGTTCCCCTCACCCATCTTATAAAAGGGCACTCCTCCTTCTCATTTCTTCACACCTTCAAAGCCTTTTGGATCATCCAAACCCGGCCCAAATACTCTATAAACTTTCCTCACTACAACCTAGAGGCCTTATTTTGATCATAAAGCCAACCTAAGGAGCCCTTTTGATCAAATCAAAAGGAATAACCCGAAGAAGAGGTAATGTTTTCACTACCCCTTTTCAAGTTCCTTTATTCTTCCAGTTCTTCTTTCTTTGTTAGTACCATTATAAAATAATAACACCAGTATCATATATATATTGTGTTGTTATTATAAATATGGTACAACCATATTCAGAATTCTATCCATCATTTGAATAACATGTCACCATACGTGCGTACTTACGGCTTACCGTCTCCACGTCGTTGTATAATTGTTATTCAATATATTATTATTTGGAAGGGTATAATAATGATGTGTGACTCATGTAAATAATAAATATAACATGATAATGATTCAGTATATATGATATAACATCCAATTATTATTATTTTAATATCAAAATAATGATATTGTCGCTCGTGCGTACGTACGGACTACCATCTCCACGAACGCGATGAGATTCATTCTCCATCATATCCATTCAAGTATAATTATAATTTGAAGATTTAAAAATATTATCTATGTACTTGATATCATTCTGGATATTAATAATATACATCCCATTAATAACAAATATGGCTCACATAATAATGAATATAAAGTAAAATGAACCCGTTAACACCCGAAATGACGACAATTCTAAGATATTAATAACAAATCAATGATAAAAGATCATATATGATATCATATTAATGCATATGATTCTTGTATAATTAAATAAAAATTATTTCACCATTATACAGGAGGTTAACCTACCGTCGACCAAGGAAAAAGTACATAGTAAGGGGTTTCTTAACTCACTCTTAATTTCGTGAGAATTCCATTGTACACCACTTAATTATTGCATGTGGTGTATGTGTACTTCCCATGATTGTATTCTTTGTGTAATATACATTAATTTATGGGTATTTACATCATCATGGTATGATACTTCTTTCATGGGTGTATGTTTTCGTAATTTACCTAATCGATAAGGGAATTTGAGATTTCAATTTCCACTCATTTGGCTTTACGCATATTTTATTGATTACATTACCTCATGGTTATGTGTGGAATCGCTATTTATTTGATTATGTCATAATTTCCACTACCCATCCTGTGGATATACTTTTGATACAAATAATCACTCCACTAATAATTCTCAAGTCATTGATATGAATTTGATAAGAGTAATTTTAACTCATTCACCATTTGTTGAGTTAAACATCCAATTCGTTGGTGTTGTTTTTACATGAATATGTGTGAATATCCTTTGATTGTTTTACACTGAATATCCAATCATATTTAGTGTATTTATATTTTTCACACATAATTATGTCGTTGATTTATCCTTAACCTAAGGATACAGCCTTTATTAGAGATTTCATCTCAATTTACATTTCATTGAGACTTCTTTGTAGATATACACCAAATCAATTTTATGTGGTGTATATAATGTACTTTGACATAGTATATCATGAATCCCTTTATTCTCATGATATTAAAATGTTTTGATTACCTCAATTATTTGTATTCAAGTGTCGCTCTTTTGGTTAGAATCTATAACTAAAATACCATTTTTAAATGTTTTAAAGACTTATTCATCTAAATATTTATCATTAATGTCCATGTTTTAAAAATGATTTTAAGGATTTATTTATATATAAATTAAAGTTTAGAAATTAAAACTCCTTTTAAAACGTTTCAAAGTGGTATGGGACACTTTGATTCAAAAATCTATTTTTAAATGGATTCTTGACAAATAGTGTGACTTTTAAATGATTTCAAGAATAAGGGGGATATTTTTCTCAAATAGTTTTGATGATTATTTTCATCTATTTCAACGTACTTAATTATTTTTGATTGAGGTTAATGTGATACAATATAATCTGCCATATTGTATCAAATGAGTTATGTTTGACTGTGGATGTGCTATTTTTATACCATTCATGGTTTGTGGTTAATGTATTGACATTTCGTATGCTAGTTTTAATACGAATGTTTATGTTATGTTTTTAACCTGATCATATGAGGAGTGCATTGGACTTAATAAGTGACGGGTGGAGTCCGCTATAGCTCCTCGATGCATCGGTAGGTCTCATGAGAAAAACTAGTGTCTTGGAACAAGGCCTTGGCAAAATCTTATTTGTAGTCTTAGCACGAGGCCTTGGATATGTGGTTATGATAGTATGTCATTATGCATTACATAATTATGAAAGTGGTTATTGATATTTCATGTGATCATTCGACTAGTAGAATATCCATGTGAGTTAGTAAATGGAATTATTTCATTTTATCTTTGCCATATTATGCTGAAGTTCAAGTTTAAAAAGCTTTTGTTGTAATTATAAATTTCCTTAAGTGTTTATGCTTATCTATGAAAGCTTCTGCTATAATGTTATCCTTACTGAGCATCTAATCTCACCCCTTTCAATGTTTTATTTTTCCCAGGATTATAAAGAAGTAATTTATGAATGACCTGTAGGGATAGTATGAGGGGATACGAAGACAAGATGTTTTTTATGTAATGTAAAACATTATGATTGTATCTAGTGTTTCCAAGGCTACTAAACTAATCGGTCTTTCGAGACATGATCATTCTTATGATCATCCCAATGTTATGTAATAATGGACCGACTCTAGGTAACTGGGTTCGGGGTGTTACAGTTGTTATCAGAGGAAGTTTTGTACAAACCATGGAAGCTAAATTTAGATAAACTCTGATTTGAGCACATAGACCTAAGATGAACTTTTAGGATTAGTATAGAATAACTTCCTATAATTTTGGTATTATAGAGATTTTGTGAGTTTTCCGAGCAATACATCCCTGTCTGGATACGAGCATGTAGAGGCGGCTCCGGCATAGATGTACATAGGTGTAAAACCCGAAAACACCCCTTTGAGCTAGACTCGAACGGGAAATGGTGCACTGTAACACCCAAGGTTTAAAATTAAGTTTTATGTTTTGACAATGTTTCCAAGATGTAATGAAATAAATTACCAAATGCAAATATATAATTAGCGAGCATTTTATTCATAAAAATACCAGAATACACCCTTGATACACAAGAACTAACCCATTAAACCCACTACTATTGATAATAAAATAACTGGAAGACTACCGAGAAACACAACGATGCCGATCGAGTAGTTATCATCTCTTGGATCTGATAGAAGAACAAACATTATGGTAAGGATGATAGAAATGAAACTAAAAATAAGAGGAACATATAAAACCATCTCCGAAAGCAATGGCCTGAGCGTCGAGATATTTTTCTTCTGAGTGTTTGAAAGACCCATAAAACATTGACATTTATAGAGTTTTTTATCCGACCGTTATAAAAACTATCCATTAGAAATTTTAATATTTAAAAAAAATGACACCTGAAAACTGTTAATAATATAAATAGACAATGTTTATTCGAATATTATTATTTATCTTTTAATTAAAATAAACAAACTTTGTGTATTTAATAAATTTTATTAACTAATATATATATATATATATTTAGATGTTAATATTAAGTTGTAATTCAACATCTAATTTTTCATTGTTTTAAAATATAGTAATATATATATATAAATTTATAATTTAAGATTAAAATAAAACAAAAAAAATGAATATTCATATTTATATATATATATATATATATATATACCGATACAATATATATATATATATATATATTCAGAGAATTGTTTAAAAAAAACAATCTGATAAAAGTCTGTAATGAAAATAATTTAACAAAAATGATGAAACAGAATAAAAAAATTAAAGTAAAATGAATTTAGGAGTGGGATAGGGTTTGGCTCGAGCGGAGAAAACGGGAATCCCGTGCGGGGTTCGTGTTTCAGAAATATGTCTGCCAGAGTGGAGGGTTCATCGCCGAGAGGTGAGGTCGAGCGCTCGTGAGACAAGGCCGAAGAAGAGGCTGATGGAGTCACAAGTTGACGCCGAAGGAGAGGCCAAGATCCAGGAATGTCGAATGCAGTGTTAGAGGAGCTCGAAGCCGAGAAGGAATCTAGATCTGAGATCGAGTGCGTAAGAAGGGATTTTGAGTCCAAACTCTTTCATGCTTCGAAATCAAACATGAGATCTGTGTTGCGATGTTATTTCGAGGTCTATTTGGTGAAAACGACCTCCGATTTGTCTGAAACTACATGTAGGTGTTTTATATCTAATTTCTAGATTGTCCGAATTTGTTTTCCAGTTTCATTATCGGTGTATTGATTTCCATAATTGTCAGTATTCATGTAGGTTCGTTTTAAATTTCATCAACTAAATTTCTGTATTGTTTTGGATATGGATTCTCCATTTTAAAAATAAAATTGATGATTTCTTTGTGTATCGGTTTTATTCTTCTTTTGTTTGATTATGATTATTATAGTTTGTGCATCAATAATTTGTTGACCAATTCTGTTTCAAGTCATTTTCTTCAAAATATTTGATTATTGCAATAAATTTCATACCTTGAATCCGTTTATCATTCTATTTCTATTCATTGAGTTTTGATATTTTAAAATAGTGGTATTATGACCTGAAAATGATGTGTGCGATTTTTTTCCCACTTGAGATGTCTTCTTCTCTGAATACGTCAAGTAAAAATATATGTTATCAATCTGTTTCAGTGGTTTTAAATAAAAAAATTCCCTATTAGTGTTTTTTCTCCTTGCACGCACCAGATCATGATAAGTATATATATATATTTTTTTAGTTTATCATTAGCCTTGGACACTGCTATATAAGAAATAGTGCCTTCATTTTTTTTGGGAGGCTTTGGGAGGGTCCTGGTTTAGTAGGGATAGAGAGAGGTATCCTTTGTATTTTTCACTTCTATGAGTATGGAGTATGAATTGGGCTACGTCAATCAGAAGAATGAAAAAGTCCAACTAGGCATAAAACTAGTAAGGGATCTTTATATTTATTCGGTCAATTTATTTTCTTCGAAAATTATAATTGTGCAATTGAAATTTATTTCATCTATGGTTTCTTTTTTCAAAATCATCTTGTTTTTCACTTCTGAAATTTTGGTAGAATATAGTAAGGGACTATTTTCAATTATCTTTAATTTACATAACCTTTATTTCATATGCAGCTTTATATACTCAAGTTGTTCTCAATCCCTCTTTTAAATGTTTTAAAAGAGTGTTTTATGTTATGTTTTGTGAATAAAAACCTATTTTTTATATATACCTTGGTATATACAGATTTATATATAGATATTTATATGTGTATTTCAATACCCAGCGAAATATTAATTTTTAGTTTTGGAAACTTTTCTACAAAATTTATTAAGAGTTAAAACATTATTTTAATGTATGATTTTAGTGTTTGAATTATGTTGTTTTTTCATGGAAGTACATGTCCATATATATATATTGATAATATTGTGATGTTTATAATGTTTTCAATTATTTCCATGTTTCAAAAAAAACATATTGCATACCATAATGTTTTATCGATATCATGGGCGTTGCATTTTCATAGACATATAGCCATGTTATTATGCTCATCATCGAAAGTCATTGTATTATAATTAACTCATGAATTTCATATAAGTAATGACTATTATTTTTATTTATAGTATGTTGTGCATATCGGTTTCACTAATCATGTATGGATAATAAATATGCATATTGTATGAACTATATATATATATATATTCAAGAAAGAGTGAATGCATATGAAATGCTATTAAAACATTCATGTGTGACATAAATATTTCATATGATTATTAATACTCACATTATTTCATGCTTAAAATTAATTAAACAAGTATGTTGTTGGAAATTTTTATTCAAGATTTCATTTTAATGGTTAAAATTATAACAATATGAATATCGTGTCTTCCATAAAAATTTTACGTACATGGATGTTTGTGAAAGGTATGGGTGACAAAAGTTTGGTCAGAACAAAACATGAATGTGTAATGCGATGGAAGTACATATGTATATATATATATATACATACATACATACATACATAATCATATATATATATATAAGTGTAATGTGTATTTTAGTGCCGTAACATGTTTCCATAATTTAAAAATCCAGTGAAAATTATATATAAGTAAGGGAAGCGAAAAAATTTTTTATAAAGAAAATGGTGCTTGAAATTTGTAATTATGATAGGGAGTTGGATAATGAATCCATCCCTCAAGTCGGTAGGCCCATGATAGCCTTCAATGTTTCAAGTGGACTTCGTTTTTTTGTTTTAAGAGCTTGCTTAATATTTTCTATCGAATCACTGGATTAATTTAAAATTGTTTTCAAAGTATAATTATTTTCCATAGAATTATTTTACAAAGGTATTTCTAATTGAATATTTCAAATGTATTATCAAGTAATATTTTGAAAAGATATTTATCAAAGGATTTAAAAAAACCTTACTGGGCAATTTAATGCTCACCCATTTTTTTAAATGATTTTCATGTATCTTAGGAGATTATCGTAGATGTCATCGCTTATGGAGTTAGAGCGCGCAGAAGCATAGTGGAAAATTTTATTATTATTATTTCAGCACTGATAAATGCAATTTATTTCTAATCTTCCAGAACCTAGACCGGTAAAAGATCCTCGTTTTGTTTAAAGTTTTGTGAGATTTTTAAGTTACGTTTTAAAAAAAAATTATTACACAACATTTTGAATCAACGAGTCCGGAAGAGCGGGCTCGGGGCGTCACACTTGGTATCAGAGGAACGGTCTAGATAAATCTGGAAATTTAGAACCCTTTAATAAATTGACTGTCCTTTTCAGTCAACATACTTCTTTGTAATTTTCAGATGGACGGAAGGAGAACTCAAACAAGTCTCTTAGGTCATCCGGATGAATTACTTGCTACGATCATGACAAAATCATGCAAAGAAGAATCTAATCCCTATGAAGCCATGCAGCTTTCTTGTAAACATCTCTATAATATATCAGGCACACCAGATATACTTCATTTTCATCATGGTTCTGGTTTCGTTTTCAATGATATCAGGCAGATCCAACGTCATTTCTATCGATGCCAAGGAGCATATTACGGAGGAATTTTTATGTGTTTTACAATGTTTGAGGAACCAGAATAAATCTCGAATTTTTATAGAGCAGCTGAAGAAGGAAATATCCGTGCAGCATTTATGTGTCAACTTTTAAGCTTTTGCTTCACAGGAGGAATTTATGATGAATTTGAAACATTCGAAGACGAAGCAATGAGACTTTCTTATAGGAATCAAATTCAAGACGAACTTCTCAGATACTATATTGAATATCATTCCTTGAGGACTTTCTTCCGGTTCCTACATCCATACAACCCCTCTTGCACTAGTTGCATTTGGGCGAAGGAAGTGGAAGATTTCGAAGGCACATTGAACTTTAATTTCTTAGGAAGACATGGAAATCATGGAAGACAACTATACAGACCTTGGGGACATCTTGTGAGACTCAGAATAGATGGGAATTAAGATAAATAAGTGTAAATGAATTTCGAGGGTGAAAATCTATTTAAGGGGGGTAGAATGTAACACCCCAGGTTTAAAATTAAGTTTTATGTTTTGAAAATGTTTCCAATATGTAATAAAAATAAATTACCAAATGCAAATATATAATTAGCAAGAATTTTATTCATACAAATACCAGAATACACCCGTGATACACAAGAACTAACCCATTAAATCCACTGCTATTTATAATAAAACAATTGGAAGACTACCGAGAAACACAACGATTTCGATGGAGTAGTTATCATCTCTTTGATCTGATAGAAGAACAAAAATTATGGTAAGGATGATAGCAATGAAACTAAAAATAAGAGGAACATATAAAACCATCTCCGAAAGCAATGGCGTGAGCATCGAGATATTTTTCTTCTGAGTGTTTGAAAGACCCATAAAACATTGACATTTATAGAGTTTTTTGTCCGACAGTTATAAAAACTATCCGTTAGAAATTTTAATATTTAAAAAAATGACACCTGAAAACTGATAATAAAATAAATAGACAATGTTTATTCGAATATTATTATTTAACTTTTAATTACAATAAACAAACTTTTTGTATTTAATAAATTTTATTAACTAATATATATATATATATTTTTAGATGTTAATATTATGTTGTAATTCAACATCTAATTTTTCTTTGTTTTAAAATATAGTAATATATATATATAACTTTATAATTTAATATTAAAATAAAACAAAAAAAATGAATATCCATCTTTATATATATATATATATACATACCGAAACAATATATATATATATATATTCAAAGAATTGTTTAAAAAAAACAAACTGTTAAATGTTTGTAATGATAATAATTTAACAAAAACGATGAAACAGAATAAAGAACAATAAAGTAAAATGAATTTTGGAGTGGGATAGGGTTTGGCTCGAGCGGAGAAAACGGGAATCTCGTGCGGGGTTCGTGTTTCATAAATATGTCCGCCAGAGTGGAGGGTTCATCGCCAAGAGGTGAGGTCGAGCACTCGTGAGACAAGGCCGAAGCAGAGGCAGATGGAGTCACGAGTTGACGCCGATGGAGAGGCCGAGATCCAGGAATGTCGAACACAGTGTTAGAGGAGCTCGAAGCCAAGAAGGATTCTAGATCTGAGATCGAGTGCGTAAGAAGGTATTTTGAGTCCGAACTCCTTCAAGCTTCGAAATCAAACATGAGATCTGTGTTGCAATGTTATTTCGAGGTCTATTTTGGGAAAACGACCTCCGATTTGTCTGAAACTACAAGTAGGTGTTTTATATTTAATTTCTAGACTGTCCGATTTTGTTTTCCAATTTCATTATCGGTGTATTGATTTCCATAATTGTCAGTATTCATGTAGGTTCGTTTTAAATTTCATCAACTGGATTTCCGTATTGTTTTGGATATGGATTCTCCATTTTAAACATAAAATTGATGATTGCTTTGTGTATCGGTTTTCTTCTTCTTTTGTTTGATTATGATTTTTATAGTCTGTACATCAATAATTTTTTGACCAATTCTGTTTCAAGTCATTTTCTTCAAACTATTTGATTATTGCAATAATTTTCATACCTTGAATCCGTTTATCATTCTATTTCTATTCATTGAGTTTTGATATTTTAAAATAGTGGTATTATGAGCTGAAAATAATGTGTGCGATTTTTTTTCCCAATACAGATGTCTTCTTCTCTGAATACGACAAGTAAAAATATATGTTATCAATCTGTTTCCGTGGTTTTAAATAAAAAAAATCCATATCAGTGTTTTTTCTCCTTGCACGCACCAGATCATGATAAGTATATATATATATATATATATATAGTTTATCATTAGCCTTGGACACATCTATATAAGCAGTAGTGCCTTCATTTTTTTTGGGAGGCTTTGGGCGAGTCCTGGTTTAGCAGGGATAGAGAGATGTATCCTTTGTATTTTCCACTTCTATGAGTATAGAGTATGAATTGGGCTAAGTCAATCAGAAGAAGGAAAAAGTCCAGCTACACATAAAACTAGTAAGGGATCTTTATATTTATTCGGTCAATTAATTTTCTTTGAAAATTATAATTGTGCAATTGAAATTTATTTCATCTATGGTTTCTTTTTTCAATATCATCATGTTTTTCACTTCTGAAATTTTGGTAGAATATAGTAAGGGACTATTTTCAATTATCTTCAATTTACAAAACCTTTATTTCATATGCATCTTTATATACTCAAGTTGTTCTCAATCCCTCTTTTAAAAGTTTTAAAAGAGTGTTTTATGTTATGTTTTGTGAATATAAACCTATTTTTTTTATATATACCTTGGTATATACAGATTTATATATAGATATTTATATGTGTATTTCAATACCATGCTAAATATTAATTTTAAGTTTTGGAAACTTTTCTACAGAATTTATTAAGAGTTAAAACATTATTTTAATGTATGATTTTAGTGTTTGTATTATGTTTTTTTCATGGAAGTATATGTCCATATATATATATATGGATAATATTGTGATGTTTATAAAGTTTTCAATTATCTCCATGTTTCAAAAAAAACATATTTCATACCATCATGTTTTATCGAAATCATGGGCGTCGCATTTTCATAGATATATAGCCATGTTATTATGCTCATCATCGACACTCATTGTATAATAATTAACTCATGAATTTCATATAAGTAATGACTATTATTTTTATTAATAGTATGTTGTGCATATCAGTTTCACTAATCATGTATGGATAATAAATATGCATATTGTATGAACTATATATATATATATATATATATTCAAGAAAGACTGAATGTATATGAAATGATATTAAAAATTTCATGTGTGACATAAAGATTTCATATGATTATTAACAATCACATTATTTCATGCTTAAAATTAATTAAACAAGTATGTTTTTGGAAATTTATATTCAATATTTCATTTTAATGGTTAAAATTATAACAATATGAAAATCGTGTCTTCCATAAAAATTTTATGTACATGGATGTTTGTGAAAGGTATGGGTGCCAAAAGTTTGGTCAGAACCAAACATGAATGTGTAATGCGATGGAATTCCATATATATATAATATGTATATATACACACATACATACATACATAATCATATATATATATATATAAGTGTAATGTGTATTTTAGTGCCGTAACATGTTTCCAAAATTTAAAACTCCAGTGAAAATTATATGTAAGTAAGGAAAGCTGAAAAATGATTTATAAAGAAAATGGTGCTTGAAATTTGTAAATATGATAGGGAGTTGGATAATGAATCCATCACTCAAGTGGTTATGCCCATGATAGCCTTCAATGTTTCAAGTGGCCTTAGTTGTTTTGTTATAAGAGCTTGCTTAATATTTTCTATCGAATCACTGGATTAATTTAAAATTGTTTTCAAAGTATAATTATTTTCCAAAGAATTATTTTAAAAAGGTATTTCTAATTTATTATTTCAAATGTATTATCATGTAATATTTTGAAAAGAGATTTATCAAAGGCTTTAAAAAAACCTTACTGGGAAATTTAATGCTCACCACCTTTTTTTAATGATTTTCATGTATCATAGGAGATTATCGTAGATGTCGTCGCTTATGGAGTTAGAGCGCGCAGAAGCATAGTGGAAAATTTTATTATTATTATTTCAGCCCTGATAAATGCAATTTATGTCTAATCTTCCAGAACCTAGACCGGTAAAAGATCCTCGTTTTGTTTAATGTGTTGTGAGATTTTTAAGTTAAGTTTATAAAAAAAAATTATTACACAACATTTTGAAGCAACGTGTCCGGAAGAGCGGGCTCAGGGCGTCACATGCACGACAACGGGCCTTGCTGCACTCTTGGTTACGACACTCCCGGGGGATATTCTTAGGATAATTTACATATTCATTACAAACCGATTTAAGTAATATATATAAGATGAGAGTAAATGACCTTGGTTAATCCTAATATGTTTCAAATTGAGAATATGGTGACATTTTAATCTCAAAATGATTTTACGACTACTGTTACTCACACAATGATTTCTTGTTTTAGTTAATGGATGGATTCCAAGGAAGTCATAGTGACTTTTAAAATGATGTACATGGTGGGAATGGTGGTGGCAATGAGCTACAAAATGGAATGTTGATAGGCGTAAAATATTTCGTCTTTATGCCAAATCAGTTTTCCAAAAATATGATCAACAACATATATATTAACCAACTCCCAGACTCAAAAAGGAAGAGAAAGGTGATGAATGATAAGAGCTCCAGCAATGGAGACCATGGAGAAAATAACCCTCAATTTTCATCATGCATGAAATGTGGAAGGAGACACCCATGAAAGTGTCTCAATGGGACAACAAAATGCTTTACGTGCGGGAAGGAAGGACATAAAGTGAAGAATTGCCGAAGAAAAATGAAGAGTACTATGGAAAATGATAAAAATGGTCCCAAGAGTCCATTTACAGTCATTTTCCGTAAATGTAGGGGACCTGGCCATTACCCGGGTGAATGTCCTATTCTATAGGATATTCTGTTGGTCAAAGAAGAAGCTATGTGGAAATAAATGGTTGGAAAAATGTTTAAAAAGTATTAGCGCTCCTTGTTGATGGGTTTACTTTGGAATAATTTTCTCTTGTATTTGTAACCCCATAGTTTTCCATTTGAGAATGATATTTGAGGAAGAATTTTCTCTTCTCTTATTGATATAGTTATAAATAACCATTTGGTTTTATATGATCATTTGGGTTTGAGAAAATTATTAGTTATTATAATTTGGGATGAAAATGAAAGGTATGATATAACATTTGTTATTAAATTATGTTATTTTAAGGAATTTATCTCATTTTGGTAATATTATAAAAAACAGTTTTTGAAAAAGGACAACACGTAGACCGTGTGACAACCTGTCACATCAGACAAAGCTATGGGAATCGAACCCACAACCAAAGTGAGATTGGGATTTATCGCCTACCACTGGACTAAGTGAAGTCCCTGGTTAGTGTGATAATTTTCTTTAGTTAAATGATTTTATTGATCAATAATATGTTGATTTGGGTTCATATGTCTTGTCAAATGAATACCCTTAGTATAGGAAAATGATTTGGTGATTAAATGATAATTGTTATTTTGGAAGTTGTTCACTTTGTTGGGAACACTATATGTCCATGGAAAATAGAATACTATGGGATGTCATTAGAGGAGTAATGGTGTAGTTTTATCTATGTTTTTATTGTGGATCTATAGTGATTCGGGTTATATATGGAAATGATTAACCTATAATAATGAATATGTGATTAGGTTAATTACTTTTAAGTATGTGACTTTAAGAGTAGATGATGTCATTTGGAGATACAATTTAACGTGGAAGACTACATTCTTATAAGTTTTGGTTTTCAATATTAGTTTGGATTATATTAAAGTATTTTAAGGAGAATATATTATTGAATGGTATTTATTT
The DNA here is from genome assembly GCA_963277665.1 of Viscum album. Classification (NCBI taxonomy): domain Eukaryota; kingdom Viridiplantae; phylum Streptophyta; class Magnoliopsida; order Santalales; family Viscaceae; genus Viscum; species Viscum album. The sequence goes on along the minus strand of OY728121.1, from coordinate 1,896,706,922 downwards.
AACTTTGGGGTATTGTTGGTTTAATTTTAGAAATTATGATTAGTATTTGTTTTCTCTAATGGAATATACATTTGGGGGATCATCAGATCTTATACTAACCATTTTGGTTTTGATTAATCTCTAAAGACAGGTTAAATATATAGTTTATCCTACATGTATCATGTATTTCTATAGAAGTTTATTCTAGCTCTTTTATTGTGACCAACTCTTCTTGAATACTCATTGTTCAAAAAAAAAATAAGTTAGTGGTAAAAAGTTATCAAATAACGAAACTCTACTTAAAAATTATGTATATCTCTTTATGTTTTTAGTCAATATCATAAATGAATTCCTCTTCCTTATGTAATGTAACTTAAAACAAAAAAAATGTTGTCCGTTTACTTTCCTACTAGGAGACTAATGGCCGTTTGTTCCAACACAAGTTTGTTGTTTTCTTATTGTTAACATTATCTTGATCATGATTTATATCCCTCTCCATCAGAACTTGACACTTAGTTTATCATCCATATCCATGTTTTCCTACATGGAATCCGGGTATGGGTTATCTTGGATGACCTTTATACCTCTCTTTCTTTCTTTTAAAGTGATAGTTTTATTGACTCTTTTTACGATGTTGGACTTTCCATTATATTCCCAAGCACAATTTTAAAAATTGTGAGGACGCAATTTATTGAAGTAGGGGAGAATGTAACACCCCATGCTTCCACGGTACGTTTCCTTTCGAATAATGCAATGGCATGCATTGTACGCAACTATGAGATTTTAACACACCATAACCAATCAAACTAGCCGTTATGAATAGTAATACCTACTTTTTGAAATTTTATAAATTCTATCTCTTAAAATGGACTTAATTTTTGGATTCGGAATATCGAAATTAGCCTAGGGTGAAATTTTGGTACTTTTCGGATAACTTTTATATTTTGATGAATAGTGAAAATTACTAAATTTTAATTAAAAACAACTATTTTAATAAAAATAATTAATAGTGATAAATTGTGAATTTGAGTGGTTTTAAAATATATTTAGAATATATTTTTACCATGTAATACAATGTGGGTCATTGAACATAATTTCACATTTAAACCAGACACAAACAAGTGCCAATCTTTTGATATTTATTATCTCTTAAAAACACACTTTTTGTTTATCAACGAGAATTAATTTTAAATTAATTTCTGCCACTTCTGTGTTTTAAATTTGGAAAAATGGATTCCATATTTGGAATCAGGATGTTCGAATTGTGTAAATAGTTATCTTTTATTTTTAGACATTTTGGATAATTACTTCGGTAAATATTTTATTTACCATGGTTAAAGGATAAATCCGTTAAACAAGGGTTAAACAAATAATATTATAATAATAATAAATTACCCAAAAACGTGTCTTAACCCTATTGGTTGATACATGGTCGACCATGGTCATTTTTGGGTCGATTTTGGGACCCCATGGATCCACTTTTAAGTGATAATGATACTTTATTTTAATTAAGTTAAAATAAATACAAAAATGACACAAGCATATATCTTTTAGAAAAACAATTGTTACATAGGGTTATATATGTTGGATTTTAGACTATAAATATTAACTATAAATCTAAAAATATTTAATAAATAATTATATTTTATTAATAATTTTTGGACATTATATAAGTTAATTTATTTATGACACAATTGTGATGCAGTAATTACCATAATACTGAAAAATTAGAATAATTGATATTATAAATACCCAAATAAATATAATTTGATACTTTATTGAATTAAAATAATTTTCTAGGATATTATGACTTATTAGGATTGATGTAATTAACTATGTTCGAAGTAATCATTCTGTTATGTGTTTCACAAAAATCAGCTATTGAATAGTGTCAAAATTGACATAAAAGAGTTTTTAAAACAAATATTATTTTATTAATTGATATTAAATTCCTAAAAATATAAGGATAGGCCAAGAGACTTATATAATGATAGTTATTTCATTAATGGACCAATTGGGGGTCGGATGGATGTATACAGTAAGTTTATTAACTATATAATATAAAAATACAAAGTGACATGGTAAATGTCAAACTAATTAACTAAGAGTTAAAACTAAAAGATAAGGTTAATATAGTGACCCAAACCGGTCTAAATTTTATTGGCTGAATGGTTTTCTACCTTTCCCCACCTTAACCTTTGAATAATCAACTTTGGAGCCATTAAAAACCGAATATGAATTTATTATAAATTAATACATATAGCTTTTCCAAAGGATCCCCTCACCCCTCTTATAAAAGGGAAATCCTCCTTCTCATTTCAGCGCACCTTCAAATCCTTTTGGTTCGGCCAACCCCTGCCCAAATACTCTCTTAACTTACCTAACTACAACCTATGGGCCTTAGTCTGTTCATAAAGCCATCCTAAAGAGCCCTTTTGATCAAATCAAAATAATGACCCCGAAGAAGAGGTAATGTTTTCACCACCCCTTTTCAAGTTCCTTTATTCTTCCACTTATTATTTATTTGTTATTACCATTATAAAATAATAACTCCAGTATCATATATATACTGTGATGTTATTATAAATATTGTACAACCATATTCAGTATTCTATCCATCCTTTGAATAACATGTCACCATACATGCGTACGTACGACATACCGTCTCCACGTCGTGGTGTAATTGTTATTCAATATATTATTATTTGGATCGGTATAATACTGATGTGTGACTCATGTAAATAATAAATGTAACATGATAATGATTCTGTATATATGATATACCATCCAATTATATATTATTTTAATATCAAAAGAATGATATTGTCGCTGTGCGTACGTACGGACTACCGTCTCCACGAACGCGATGAGATTCCTTCTTCATCATATCCATTCAAGTATAATTATAATTTGATGATTTAAAAATAGTGTCTAAGGACTTGATATCATTCTGTATATTAATAATATAGATCCAATTAATAACAAATATGGCTCACATAATAAAGAATATAACGTAAAATGAACCTGTTAACACCTGAAATAACGACAATTCTAAGATATTATTAACAAATCAATGTTAAAAGATCATATATGATATCATATTAATGAATATGATTCTTGTATAATTATATAACAATGATTTCACCATTATAAAGGATGTTAACCTACCGTCGACCATGTAAAAAGTACAAAGTAAGGGGTTTCTAAACTCACTCTTAATTTCGTGAGAATTCCATTGTTCACCACTTAATTATTGAATGTGGTGTATGTGTACTGCCCATGATTGTATTCATTGTGTAATATATGCTAATTTATGGGTATATACATCATCCTGGTATGATACTTCTTTCATGGGTGTATGTTTCGTAAGTTACCTAATCGATAAGGGAATTTGATATTTCAATTTCCACTCATTTGGATTTACACATATTTTATTGATTACATTACCCCAAGATTATGTGTGGAATAACTATTCATTTGATTATGTCATAATTTCCACTCCCCTTCATGTGGATATACTTTTGATATACATAATCACTCCACTGATAATTCTCAAGTCATTTATATGAATTTTATAAGAGTAATTTTAACTCATTCACCATTTATGGAGCTAAACATCCAATTCGTTGGTGTTGTTTTTACAAGAATATGTGTGAATATCCTTTGATTGTTTTACACTGAATATCCAATCATATTTAGTGTATTTATATTTTTCACACATAATTATGTCGTTGATTTATCCTTAACCTAAGGATACGGCCTTTATGAGAGATTTCATTTCAATTTATATTCCATTGAGATTTCTATATTCCCATACACAATATCAATTTTATGAGTTGTATATAATGTACTTTGACATAGTATATCTTGAATCCCTTTATTCTCATGATATTAAAAAGTTTTTATTACCTCAATTATTTGTATTCAAGTGTCACTCTTTTGGTTAGAATCTCTAACTAAAATACCATGTTAAATGTTTTAAAGACTTATTCATCTAAATCTTTCTCATTAATGTCCATGTCTTAAAAATGATTATAAGGATTTATTTATATGGAAATTAATGTTTAGAAATTAAAACTCCTTTTAAAACGTTTCAAAGTTGTATGGGACACTTTGATTCAAAAATCTATTTTTAAATGGATTCTTGACAAATAGTGTGACTTTTAAATGATTTCAAGAAAAAGGGGGATATTTCTCTCAAATAGTTTTGATGATTATTTTCATCTATGTAAAAGTCCTTAATTATTCTTGATTGAGGTTAATGTGATACAATATAATCTTCCATATTGTATCGAATGAGTTATGTTTGACTGTGGATGTGCTATTTTTATACCAATCATGGTTTGTGGTTAAAGTATTGACATTTTTTATGCTAGTTTTAATATTAATGATTATGTTATGTTTAAACCTGATCATATGAGGAATTCATTGGACATAATAAGTGATGGGTGGAGCCCTCTATAGCTCCTCGATGCATCGGTAGGTCTCATGAGACAAACTACTCTCTTGGCACAAGGCCTTGGCAAAATCTTATTTGTAGTCTTGGAACGAGGCCTTGGATATGTGGTTATGATAGTCTGGCATTATGAATTCCCTAATTATGAATGTTGTTATTGATATTGCATGTGATCATTCGACTAGTAAAATATCAATGTGAGTACATAAATGGAATTATATTATTTTATCTTTGCCATATTATGCTGAAGTTAAAGTTTAAAAGGCTTTTGTTGTAATTATAAATTGCCTTAAGTGTTTATGCTTATCTATGAAAGCTTATGCTATAACGTTATCCTTACTGAGCATCTGAGCTCACCCCTTTAAATGTTTTATTTTTCCCAGGATTATGAAGAAGTAATTTATGAATGACCTGTAGGGATAGTATGAGGGGATACGAAGACAAGATATTTTTTATGTAATGTAAAACTTTATGATTGTATCTAGTGTTTCCAAGGCTACTAAACTAATCGGTCTTTCGAGACTTGATCTTTCTTATGATCATGCCAATGTTATGTAATAATGCACCGAATCTGGGTAACTGGGGTCGGGGCATTATAGGTATAGAATGGTTATAATAAAATGAATACTGTAATATTTGTTTGATGAAAAAATATGTGATGTATAGAATAATTAAAAATAGAAAAACCAAATAATTATAAGAGTAACATTAATTTTTATTAAAAAAACACATATGTTATAACATGAAGAAGTAGATGAAAGCATTGATGAAGAGATCATTGTTTCAAAAGGTGTCCATCATGAAATTTTTTGATATATGTAGTGAATAAACTTCCCCTTTACCTTAGTTATAAAAATTATCATCAACCCCTTCCCCCACCACCAATCAGAAAAAATAAAATTTATAGAGTGGAGGGGAGGATTGGTTTCAAAGAATTTTCAAGTGTTGATGAAAACATCATCCAAATCATTTAATCAATATTTCACCAGTAATTTTACAACCAAAATGGATGAACCAAATATCCTTAATGAATTATTATTTGTGTGAATTTTCTTCTGTAATATACATTCCAAATTTAATCCCAATGCATTCCATAATGAATAAGGGATGTTCCAAATAATTTAGTACTGTCCATTTTGATAGGTCCAGTCTATTGGTGAATTCATTTCCATTTTACTCCAACAAAATGAATGATTCAGCTCATAAATCCTAAATTAATGTTATATCCCCTTATTTAATGAATATTATTTATATAATTATTGTTCAAATAATTAAAAAAATAAAATCAATGGATGAAATACCCATGTTCCAATTCAATGTTCAAACTAGGTATTTTCATCAAATTTTCAAATGAATGATCTAACCCAATATATTACATAAATAAACATATTAATCATAGTGTGAATATATTTATTAATTTCATATCAATAATTTATTAAATAAAAATATTTATTATCAAATACCCACACGTAGCCTTCAGAACTCATAGGAATCATCCCATGTCATGTTTTTGAGGGGATTGTGACAAAATAGAATGATGATGTTTCCCAATACATTGTAGAAATAATGGTAAATTAATAATATAATGTATATTTAAATATGAAAAAAATACAAAAATAATAGTCTTATAAACTTTATTAAAAAAATATATATTGATATTAATGACACTTATCATAGTGATACAAGTCATGAGTTTACTATGCCATTAATTTCCCATGTGTTTTTGTTCTATCGATTTCATTTTCATATCTACACTATTTATTATGGATATAAAGGTATTGTAAAAATAATTTATTACCTTGTTTATTTCCACCAAACCTATTCTATAATATTATGTAGTTCAATTTCAAGACCCACTAACTTAATCATTCTTGAAATTCAAACCATATGCACCTGACCTAGAAAACCCAACATATTATACTTTTCATCAGTCCCCACATTATTAAGAAAATATATATTTTTAATTTAGTTGAGGGAGTAAAATATTTTTATATGATTTAAAAATTAATAGGTAAATTCGATATTATTAATAAATTTTTTATAAAAGAAATGAAAATAT